>OX376696.1:64738078-65938078 GCA_947389925.1 Coelopa pilipes | reverse complement strand
TTGACTGATGGCATGATTGATGGCCGGGCGGAGAGTTCGAGCCTTGTGGCGAGCGCGCTCCCCAGCCCCAAAGCAACAGTTTCCACCACTAGCGATGGGGTAGGTCGGGATGCGACGTCGGGACGGGTTCGGGGTCGGGGTCGGGGTCGGGCCGGTTCGAGTCGGGTCGGGTCGGGCGGACTCGTGGCAACGGCGTTGGCGACCACGCTTTTGGCACACTTTCTTGCCAAAAATCGTTCGTCCTCTGGGCCAACTCGTTGTATAACAGTTGCCGGCTGGCTGTTATACAATCGCTGCATTTGTGTCCTCTGCATTCGGTTTCGTCTCGCATTTCGTCTCATACTTTGTCTATTTTCAAACTACGACCAGCACGCGAGTCCCGCACATGCGCCCTGCTCCTTGTTTTCCTCCGGCCACCGGTTGTGGTTTCGTTGTTGTTGTGGCTTCGGGCGAGAAATCGCTTGGAAACGAGCAGAAAATGCGCGACGAGCCGGTGGTGGGGAGAGAGAGAGGGCTAGGACGAGGACGACAAGGACTGCAGCATCCTTGAGATTCTCGAACAAGGAGTTGCCAGTCTGAAAGAGCTGGCTTTGCTAATCATCAAACTAATCATCAGCTGAATTTCAATACTAATAACAGTATTTACTAGTACTCAGAATCAGCCTCCGTTGCTGGGCAAACCATCGCCCTCCCGCCACCTTCCTCCACGCTTACAGGAAACTCCTGTTGCCAACCTCAAATCACGACGATGAGTCATCCTTGTTGACGTCCCGAACACGAGGACGGCGGGAGTCCCGGACCCGGCCTGCTCCCTTCCCGCTCCTCAGGCGTCGCTCTCGCGTGCTCGCCTCGGCCGTTCTCTCGATGATTTTCGGGGATGTCCTGCGTTGAGTCACTCGCTTGTTGTTGGAGCGCGGCGAGACGTTGCATAACGACGAGAGGACGAATGTGTGTCACAGAGACGTCGAGGAAACCGTTATACACAGCTCCTCAAACTGTCTGACTATCGCGCTCGGCACAGGGTGGTCTCCAGCCTTCTCTCTCGCCCCTCGCATTCCGAATCGAAGCGAGAAATATAGTTTTGCTTCGTCTCCTGTGCGCCAAACTAGACATTTTTATTCTATTATTAACGAATACACTTCAAGCAAGAATGCCAACAACAACAACAACAACCAGAACTATAGCTGTAGCAACAACAACAGCGACCAGCTCAACAACGCACCATTGAAGAAAATGCTTTAAAAGGCCCACCAGACACAAGAGGTTCTGGTTTCGTGCTCTCAAGTGGCCACAGTTCGTGGGTTCTGCGGGAATTGCGCAAACCGACGCCTGCCGAGTCTTTCGAAAGCGAAATCACTTTTAATGTGATTTTGACATTTTTCAATTATGGCCATCGCACGTTTCTGGCCATCAAGAGCAGTCAGAGCCCAGAGCAGTCAACGATTAAATTCTAATTATGTTCTTCGGCTTCCTGGTCTCCGACTCTCCAGTCTGTCGACGTTGGAGGCATGCGAGCTTTGTCTGGTGTTCTGATTACTCAATGACTCCGGCCAAGACGCCTGCGTCGGTTGGCAAAAAGGCCAAAACACCTCGAGTGATCGCCTGTGTTTGGGTGGCAGCGCTTCGAGTACTTGTCGGACTTGGCCCAATGCGATGAAGATCGTCTTTATTTGGCAGCTGGAACTTTCATTTTCCCTCCTGTCTTTCGCCACCGCCGCCGCCAACGCCCCCGCCCCCGCCCCCGACGCCTGGCTGGGCTGGAAGCTCTCGTTGCAATTACTTCGGCCTCTGCTGCCGAAGTTTAAGGTTCGCTGATCCGCCATTACTGCGGATCCTCATTACCAGACGCCGCCGCCGACGGCCGCCCTCGCTCTTTCTCTCCTTCTACCACCACTCGGTTGGCCACTGCGGGAAGAAGAAAAGAAGAAGAAGCAGAGAAGAGTAGGTGGCAATTGGCGATGTTGCCTTTACGGTTGCCGGCCGGCCGGCGTATCGGCGATAGTTGTTGCCGTTGTGTTGTTGCTGCTGTGTTGTTGCAGCCGTGGTTGCCGTTACTGTTGTTGGCGTAGTTAACGAAATTATAGTTTATTAAGTCGTTAGGCGATGCGGCAAAAATTGGAAATCCATCTCCGCGTTTCGCTCACCTCGACAGAGATCGGGCTTTAGTTTTGTGCAAAGAAAGTGTTTTCGCAGTTTTCTTTCTTTTCATAGTTTTGATAGCTTGTGTAAGAGGCGCGGACTGGAGCTGGACACATGTCGCGGTGGTATGAGGGATGGAGCTGCGGCTGCTGGTGTCGCCACGCAGGACCAGAGAGTAAGAGCGGTCCCCCCAGTCCCCAACAACACCCTGTAAAAGCCTCAAAAAAGCACCCGACTGTCAACAGCCGTGACAACAAGGCCGCGCGAGAGCCGTGTTCGTTGGCCGTGTCAATTAGGCCTGATCTTTGCCCCTCGAGCCGAGGTTAACGACATCGGGCCGCTGAGTATGTGCAATTAATTAGTGCTGCCACACTTTCTGAGCCCAGGCCGGACAATTAAACCCAGCTTCTGAGAGATCCGAGGCGACCGAGCTCCTAAAGTCAAGCCATAGGAGCAACGGCGCAAAGTGGGAGGGAGAAGGGGAGAAGGAGCGATGGAAAAGAGCACCAATTACGAGGCCACGAAAACCGACCGTGTTGCGAGCGATCGCTCTAAATAATTTCTCGGAAATCGATTGGAGCCACTCGGCGAATTAGGGAGGGGGCCGAGGTTTTTGGTTCCTTCTGATCGCTGCTGCCTCATTCGACGAGCATCTCTCCCCGACCACCGGCTCCCTCTCTCCGCTGGCCAGGTGGAGCCTCCAACGACTCGAATCGGAGTCGAGATCTCGTGGTTAACTGTTGTTCTGCTAATTCGTCTGGCCCTGGCTCTGTTTCTGTCTCAGGAGCCGGGAATACGGCCTGCGATCGGCCACAAATCGCAGACCCATCCCAGACCCCCTCGCACCTGGGGCCAGGGTCGGCCCACCACCAGCATCCGCTGCAGCCGCCTCGATCCCCGCCTGGAAGCTCGGATTCCGTTACGCGCAGCGGCTGCAGGGGGCGCGGGCCGCGAGGGAGCGGCGCCTTTATTAATAAATTAAACGTTATTCGTTCGATGAACGTGTTCCATACGCGATATCCACAGCCACAGCGGCATTAGCAACAACCACAAGAAAAGCAACAACACCAACAACAATAACAACAGTTGCAACAACGACAATACAGCAACAACAGCAATAATTTGCTGCGCTTTGCTGCACATTCGGCGTTCAACAGCCGTTGGGGCCGCCGTTGCTTTGGCGCCGTTTGTTTATGCGTCCGTCGCTGTTTGTTTAGACAGAGACAGAAGGTGGGCAGGCACACGGACAGTCAGCAAGCAAGAGCGAAAGAGATGCAGAGAACAGATGGGGCGGGCGAGAGCGAGAGAGAGGGCGAAATTGAGCGGGAGTCTCGGGGTTTGTGGCTGCATCCATGTGGCTGGTTGTTGCCGATCTTGCTGCTGATATTGTTGCGGTATTGTTGGCGATGCTGTTGTCGATGTGGTTGTTGGTGCACTTAATGTCTATGTTGTTATTGTTGCTGTTGTTGTTGCCGCTCCTGGCGATGAGTTAAGTGAAAATTGCGGTCATACTTCGTTGCTCAAATAAATAAATAAATACCGTTTAAGACGCGGTGCTTACCCCGATCTCATTGTTGTTGTAAACGGCCATTGTTGTTTTTGTTGCTGCTGTTGTTGTTCTTGCTGATGTTGTTGCTGTAGTAGTAGTTATTGTTGTTATTGTTGCTGTGGCGATCGTTAATTACCCACACATATCATAGTAAATGCCTAATAGATTCGAACGAATGAATATTAATATCGAACTGAATATCAAATTGTAATTGCGATGAAAAAAAAAAAATGTATCGCAATTGTCGGCAGCGATCGAAGCCAAGTCGCTGATCGAAGATCGTGATTTCAAATAAATCTCCATCCAACGATCGTTGATGGTTATCGTCTGAAACGATTGTCATTAGCGATCATCAGCTTTGACGATCCTCACGAGGCATCCGAGTGAATCGATCTCTAATGACTGCTAAATCGCCCCTGCAGTTTAGCAAACTGAGCACTAGCGGTGATCGGCCGGAGTGAGAAATTCGATATTTAGTGATCATGACGGGGCTGGATGCGAATTAATTGGGGCGAGACGATCGTAAAAAGTCGTCGTCTCATTTGCTTGTCTACTGAAATCTCTATATAAGGAAATAATAAGGAAAATGATCTGGTGAAGTCCATTTCTATGCGATTCTCAACCACATATTCATCCTACAGTTTAGAAGCCACCGCACCCTGTAGCTCACCCTCTCTCTCTGCGAGTGATTCCTCTTACGTGAACTCATCTGCTCCATTGTCTCGATCGTGCTCCGGGCGTCTTTCTAAGAGGCTTAGAGTGATTTATGCGTCGTTTCACGAAATTTGTCAAGTGTCAACGGCAACGATGACGACAACAGAAGACCCGCCGACGACGAAGAAGAAGACGAGATGGGCTGAGGACGGTTGCGAAAGCTGAGCATTTCAAAATGCCAACCGAGGGACGGAGCTTTCTCAGAACCAAACACGACAGCCTGTGCAGAAAGCTGCGAGCTAAGAGCTTTCGCCGGGCGGAGGATTAAATCAAGCACAAGAGGAGGAAGGCGGCGACGACGACGACGACGACGACGACGCACCAACAACGACGCGTCATCGGCAGCGATTGTTTTCCCGTCCGTCCCTCCGCCTGACTGTCCGAGGCCCCATGGCAGTGTCCGCTGGCTCCAAATCGAGTGGTTCCAGAGGCCGCCGATGTAAATGGACGGCCTGACGTCATGCTCAGGCTGCCCCCGGGCCCTCTCCCAACCTCCGGCGCCCCTCAGTCCCCCGCCCTCGCGCTGTAAATAAACAACTGACGGCGGCCGATCGTTCATTCACGCGTTTTCCCGCCGCCTCTGGCGCAGCCTCTGCCGACGTCGCTGCTCATTACGCATGCGAAACAAGTGTCTGCGGAAGGGTGGGCACAAGGGAGGGGTGGGGAAGGGAGAGCAAGGGGCGACGCAGGGCCTCCACCGCTCGGCAAAAGCTCTCTGAGAGCGAGGCGCGAAGAGTTTTCAATGAGAGAATTTCGAAAAAACAACGATTTTGGCACATGAACAACCGCTGTTGTTGTCGTCGTGGCTGCAGTCGTCGTCGCTTTTGTTGCCGCAGCCGCTGCCGTTGTCGATGCCGATGTTGTCGGCGACGTCTGTGGCGTCTGCGTCTTCGGATTCGAAGTTTTCTCGTCTAATTTTCGAAAACTCGGGCATTAGTGCGGCTCGAGTGTTCGGAGGGGACGCGCGAATCCAATCGAATAGAATTGTCGTCGTTGGTGGTGTTCGAGTGTGTTGTCGAAGGCGCCGGCCAACGTGAGAAGGCTCCGAATAAAGCGCTGGGGGGACCCTGTGTGTTTCGATCGGTTCTGCGACATCGCTTCGACCGTGTTGGAGGGTGACGAAATTGTTCGCCGGAAGCCCGTCTTCCGGCTGGGCCCAGAAGCCGATAACACCTTCTAACACCGAAATTAAAAACCGAAAAAAATCAAAAAATCTCCGCTCGTGTTTCTTGTCAACGCCGTCGTGGCCGAGCCCTTCGCAGAGTTTGACAGCAAAATAATCGTTTCGAAACTCGACTCGTTCGCATTAAAAATTTTCACAATTTTCGATTCAAAAATCAATATAAAATAAAATATCGAAAACAAAAAAATAAACAAAAACAAAAAAAAAGAAAATATCACAAATCTCAGGACGAAAAATTCCCCATGGATTCGCGCAGCTGATGATCGGAAGCCAGCATCTGACAAAATTCAACACGATCAGCAACAACCACTTGTGCCGTGTCCGGTTCCGGTTCCGTTTCCGTGCTCGTATCCGTAACATGCGAACCGAGGGACGATGCAACGCCGTCGCCGCCACAGCCGCCGATCGCCCGCCCTGCAGCCGCTGCAGCCGTCGTGCCGCCGTCGCCGGCCACCCTGTATTCTGAGCTCCCAACCGCAGCAGGCGACGTCAGGCCAACAGCAGCAGCCACAACAACACGTTCGATGCATTCGCTTCCGCTCGAAGATCGTGAATCCCCCCACGTCCTCGACCTCGACCTCGACCTCGTCTCCATCTCAGCCCGCCCTCCAACAGCCCACCGACGATGCCACGGCCACGGCCGCCGCCGCCTCCGCCCGGCAGCCTCGGCGCCGCGCCCTCGAGTCCTACGAGGTCACCTGCCGCATCAACTACGGCGACTTCCAGCGCGTCGAGGTCCAGTTCGGCGGCGAGCAGAAGCTCTGCGCCTTCGCCTGGAAGCGCAAGCGCCGAGTGCCGCGATCGCGACAGGGCGCGAAGCATCGCCGCCGACGCACCGCCTCCTCCTCCACCCTCTCGCTCGCCCAGTCGCACCCCTGCTCCCGGTTCCAGTCGGTATCGACGCTGAACTCGGGGTCGTCCGACTGCGGCGGCGACGACATCGACGACGGCCTCCTGGGGGTGGGCGGGGAGCGCGAGTTCTGCGTGCGGTCGCCCGTGTTCCGCCACTACTCTGAAGCACATGAGGCGGGCAGAGAGGAGGAAGCGGGAGAAAAGCTTGGAGGCACCACTGAAGGGATGAGTGAAGAAGGGATGAGTGTAGAAGGACCTCAGGCAGAAGGACCTCGAAAAGAAGAATCTTGTGAAGAAGAATCTCATGAAGCAGAATTTCGTGAAGAAACATTTCATGAAGAAGAATTTCGTGAAGAAGGATCTCTTAACGAAGAATCCCGTGAAGAAGAATCTTACGAAGAAGAATCCAATGAAGGTGACGAGCTCGAGATGGAGCCGGAAGTGGGCCCAGGAGACGGCGATGGGGGTGAGATCGACGATGATGATGTCTTTTGGCCGCAAGACGTCGACGAATCTGGCGGTAAGTAGCCAGTAACCAGTAGCCTTCTTCGTATCTGGACGTCGCAGTCGCCACTTGTGGCCCTCAGCTCCAACTCACGAGCCATCGGTGAAATTGGCCTTTCCCCGAAGCCGTTGCCAAGTGCAGTCCCTTCACGGCCAAGGTCTGCGCTGTCGTTACAACGTTGTAAAACGTGACGCCCGGCTCAATTTCTCCCAGTTCGCTTTCGAGTTCGGGGGAGAAAATGCTCGGACTGAAACCTGCCTGGAGCTTGGCTGCGGGAGTCGTCATCGTCGTCGCTCACGGCGGCCCTGACAGTCTTGACAATCGCCGAACGTGCTGGACTCGGTGCTGCGGGTTCGTCAATTAATCGGCGGCGGGCAGGTTTCAAAGAAAATTCACATCTCGTACTCGATTTTGTCATAGACATTTCTGGATTTCGGATAAATTCGCATAAACTTTTTGCCTCATGAACCTCTGAGAGACCATGGCGAAAGTTGTTCGTCTTCGGAAAGAATTTAAGCATTTAAATCCGTGGACAACGAGCTCGGTCAGCCCAACGGACAGACGGACAGATGGCCGGACAACGGACGGACAATTGGAGAGTTTATGAAAAAATTCCACACAAAGAAAAGTGTTTTCTTTTCGAGTGTTTTATTTTCCGTATTATTTCGTTGTTTCTCTCTTAATTTATTGAAAACACAAGGAGCGCAAAAAGAACGAATGATGAGTTTTGCGAGGAGCCCAAAACATGTGGCTATTTTTATCAATGAAATAAGAAAAACATCGCCATCGGATGGAGGGACCAAAGCCGAAGCCAGAACATGAGTATTTTTTAAGCAACCAACAGAAAAAAACTGCATTTCAGCAATGACGTCATCCCAGAAACCATAAGTTCGTACCATTCATATGAAAGCCTTTCCTTCGCACTTGAAATGTAAATAAAGTACAAGTGTCTGTCGATCACACTGTCTGTCTGTCTATCTGTGTGTTTGTCCGTTCGTCTGTCTGTGCGAGCGTCAGCAAGTCTGACCGGATGCACCATCCTCCCTCCGCTGGAGCCCCGATGATTGACGCCGAGCCCCGATCACTCGACGTTCGGATCCCATTGTCGATCTGTCGTCGCCAGGCTCTGTCGATACATCTGGCGGTCGGTCGGTCGGTCGATCGGTCTGTCCGTCGGTAGATCGATCGGTTCGTCGGTCTGTCCGCCGATCGATCGTCCGTCGGTTAGGGAACCGATCGAGGAGGAAGGAAATGCACTCGCTTTCAAATCCTCTTCAAACGACGCCCGCGGCAGCTGCAGCAGCTTCCCCGATGCTTTCGGCTCGTTTCAAGGTTGTTTCGAATATCCGAATTCGGTGTTCGAAAAAGCGCGCCACTCTCCCTCTCCCTCGCTCTTCCTCTCACACACCCAGCCGCTCTCGCTTTCTCCTTGGCGGGGCTCGGCTGCCGCCGGGCGCCGAATTGGCACGAATGCAAAGTGTAAAAAATCGACTCATCTGAAGGTTTAAAAATAAATCCATCTTCGGAGCGATTATTTTCGGCGCGCGTCCACTGGCCGCGGATCGGCGACTGCTGGTCAGACGGACGGTCGGTCGGTCCGTCGGTCGGTGGCGGTTTTAAAAATACATATTACAACAACAAGAACAACAACATTTACATTTATGTACTATCATCTCCGGCACACGAATCAAAAGCAGACGAGCGAGCAGCAGATGAAATCAAAGAAGAATTCATTTCATCTCCGATCTCTGTCCCGCGATTAATCATCGCTCCGGGTTGCCAACTGCTTATGAGTAATTCCAGGAGGTGGGGTGGGTGGCGAACTTTTCTCACGGCCAGTTGTCAGTGGTTGTCGACGATTCGTCCGTCTCGAAACTTGGGCAAGGCCTTGGGGCGTCCGACAGTCCAGGGCGCCACCAGGAAGAGAAGTCGAAGCAACTGGAGACCAAACGATCGCCGCACGTGCCACCAATAAAAGTGGCGTGATTTCGACATTATCGAGAATCGGCAGAGGAAAGCAAAATTCAATTTTACTTATCTCGACCAATGCTGCTTTATCTTATTCCACAGATAAATGTATAATATTTTATTTTGCAATTTCTGGCTTTTTAATGTTCTCGCAATTTTCGTGTAGACTACGAAATGTTCTCAAGGACAGACAAATGCGACGTATCGTGTCGTCGCATAAAAGATTTCGGATTTTTCTCGATCTCAAAGTCACGGCGATCGGAGGACATTGGTTTGAACACCTTGGCAATGCCAGTTCACAGACACGTCACACGTTCACAAACAGGACGAACACCTTGGCAATGTCAGTTGCATCAAAGGTCGTTAATGACCATTAATGGCCAGGCAACAGTCGCAACATCGTGTCAAATCCACACCTGATGTCGGTCTCGTGAGCCAACGTTGAGCAAGTATTTGGGTCTTTAGACATGGCTCATTAAGCGACTTCGTCTCGCCTTGATGTCGGCCTCGTGCCCGTCGTTCGGCCGGCACACGACATCCTGCCGCTGGAATTATTCGCCAATTAACAGCTCGGTCAAGGCCCAGCCGGCCGAATGGACATCGCGATTAATGAGCCGAGGTCGATCGGGCGTCCTCGAAACCCTTGAGTTCGGTCTCGGGCACGACCCTGAGGTGCGCGTTTTTCCCCACTTTCCATCGATCGATCGAGCCAGTTTCCCACACTAGTCTCGATTTTCCCGGACCCCTGCCCACCGGCGATCGCAGGTACCGCCCTCCCTTCGCGGCCGTCGTCGCCGACAAGTGTCCTTCTAATTGCCTTCACATTCCCGACCCTGCCGACTCCGTCCGTCGCTCCGTCATTTTGATTTTTATTTACGACGCTGCCACCCGCTGCTTGCTGTCGACCTCGTCCTGGGAAAGGTGCGAAGTCGTCGCCGTCTTCGTCGTCCTCGTGGCCGACGGCTTCATTGACCGATCGTTGCGAGCCCGTCGTTTGTTTAATGTTTGTGTCAATTGCCACCGCGTACTTTCCCAGCGTCCCAGAGACGTGAAAGGGTTTGACCAAGTCGCGCTGGAGGTCCTTCGAGTCGAGCGAGTCGAAGGCAGTGACTTGTGCCACGCTGCAGCAGGTTCGGGCTTCCAAGGCGAGGCCGAGTCGTCGATATCGCTTCTTAATGGCGCTGTGAAAAGTCCAAGGACCACTCGGCACAGGTCTCTCGACGCCTCCGAACGCCCACCGCCATCGAAGGCTCTGGGCTGACAGTTGATCGGCTCCAGTTCCGCCGCCTACAGCCCAGCGGAATGCAGGCCTCCAGGGACCGCCCGCCTCTCGACTCGATCTCGTCTCGATTTGGCGGCGAGGAATTCGTTGGCCAAACGTCGTAATGAGGGTCGACCGGGAGGACGGCGGAGGAGATGACGGGAGGACCGCACGTTGCGCATGCACGCAGTTGGGCGCTTCATTGAGAAACGAGGATGGACAGACAGGCGGACGGATGGACAGACACGGACGGTCAGCGAACGTCAGATGAATGGACGGACTTCCCGGCGAGGAAATGGAATGTTGTCGCAACTATTTTCGCACCTTTGACAGCAAGTTGCTCGCGGGTTTTTCTCGGGCTGCTCTCGTTGGTGCCTCGCGTTTTCAAGCCGAATTTGTCAAGCTGTTACAACAACACACGGGCACGAAGGAGAGAGGGAGAGTCGGGCAACATGTGCAACGACACCGACAGCGACCGCACGTTGACTTGCGTTGAGCCGACAACGTGTTTTCCCGCAACCTGAGGTGAAGCCGTCGTCGAGTCCATTGACGAAATGCCAGAAAAACCAAACACGGAGACAAACAAAAAAGACACACATCCTACCACTAACCCATGGGTCCATTGCACCGTGTGGCGATTCGTCGCCTTCCCCCGAGAGGCGAGGGTTTTTACGGCGCTCTGATGAGCGGTTTTTTCGGCCGCGGCTCCTCGCATGCTGGCAACATGTTGGCGTCGCCAGCAATGCCACAAATGTCGACTTCGAAATCGACGTCGGCGATTAAGAGGTATCGGCGTCGCTGCCAAGAATCCACTTGCTCTTCATCCCAGCGACGGCGGTCACATTCCGGCCCGCATCGCGCGCGGGTGGCGGACGTGACCCACATACGCGTCTTTTTCGCACAATCGCACCATCACTGTCGCTATCACGGGCCCCGCCAGAACCGCAATTGATTCGACCCAAAGCTCGGCCCTGGACGTCCCCAGGCGAGTGGCGACCAGTGCCTTCGGTGGGCGCGACGGCTAATCAAGAGATGAATCTCGGAGCTGAAATTAAATTCGCGCCGATTGCGGGCATGACTTCATGCTCGAGTCGAGTCGAGTCGCCTCGGTCCGGCCCTCGAGTGGAATTCCTGAGTCATTCCCTGGAGAAGGGGGAGGAGGTCGAGGGGCGTAGAAGGTGGACGGTCGGTGGGGGCGGTGTAAAGTGGTCTAGAGGCGTGCTCAGTGACCTTTGAACTTCTCCCGGGAGCGCGCTTCCTGCTTCTCTTATTTCCCCACCCATTTCCACACGTTATACCGGTTCAATTGAAGACATTTGGACCCCAAGACTTGTGGCAAGTTGTTTGAATCATCGACGACCCCTCACTTCTCCCCTTCGATTAGTGTTGCCAACATGGCGATGCGGTCACTTTCGGGCAATTAAAGCCGTTTACACTGCGAACCACTGGCCGCCGAGCACGGGTTGCGCGGGAAATTGTCTCAAATGCCGCTAATGTCGATTTATGGCCAGTCGAAGCGGTTGACAATTTAAGGCCAATTTATGCCGGGCTTCCCAAACAACAACAGCAACGACGGCAGTTGGCAACATCGACAACTGCCACAACAACAACCACAACTGACACCCCAGCCACGCGACAGGAAGAAACACGATCGCCGAGCCTCGATCGATCGGGCGCAAGCCTGGGTTTAGCATAATCTGCCCCGAGTTGTTGGCCGGCTGCAGGAAGCGACCGCTGCTGCTGCGCTGCGATGACAAATAATTTGCGCAATTAATTGGCAACGCTGTGCGATTGCAACGAGTGCGCGCCGGCAACGTGTCGTTGTCGCCGTCGTGGATGCTGCTCCATCGTGCGGCCGAGCTGCGAGCGGGCGCCTGCTGCACATCACTCCAGTCCGTCCGACCGACCTTCTGTCTGGCTGACAGGTGGACGGCGACGGCGTTGCCACCCAAAACAGCTGCGCGCCGGATGTCGGCGGCGGAGAAATTTAATTGGAGACGCGCCCGCCCGACCAGGTTGATCACATTTCTGGCCAACGATGCCCCGAACTCGCACCGAAGCCGTTTTTGCCATGAATTATTTGCGCTTTTTTGGGCAGTTCTTCCGAGGCGAAGCAAACTTTCGCTCAAATCCAACCGTCTCCGATGATGTGGCGATGATCTTGTTGCTTTCGCTCCCCTTGTTGGTGTTGTTGTTGCTGTACTTGTTGTTGCCATTGATTGCCCATTGACAATTTGTCTTCGTCATCCCCGACCTGTCACTGCGTCGACGTGATGCGAGGCGAATTTTGCCTTAATTACCATCCATCGACTCGACCACATCCGGAGCCCCGGGGAACGATGACGACGGCAATCGCGGCTTTTTGTAATGGTTTTAGATTTTCTTTGTTTTGGCCTGTCCATCAATTATTTGTGCAAGAAACTGACAAAACGGACAAAATTTTATTTTTGTGGCGATCTTGGCCCTCTGCACGAGAAAGTTTAAAGTCTAATGCTTGACACATTTCTCTCGTTCTCTTCTTCCAGATCACAATCGCCTGATTGCCGCGCCCACTCAGCAGCAGCAGCCGCCAACGCCCACAGGCAACAAAAATGGCGTCGACCTGCTCAATGGAGGCGGCGGTGGCGGCGGCGACTGCAGCAAGCCGCAGACGCCGACCGAGAACCACGAGAACGTGTTCCATCTGCACAACAACAACGGCAAGAGCAACAACAACAATATCAATAACACTGTGACAACAAAAACGCCAACTGCAACAACAACGCGAAGCAGCTCCCAGACCTCGTCGCCGATTCTGAGCCAGGGTCAACATGGCCGCAAGGCCGCGTCGGGCCACCACAAGGACCCGGAGAAGGTGAGCAGCGACGACCCTTGGATGGGGACTCGAGTGACTCTATCTCTGTCTCTCTCTCTCTCTCCATTGCAGAAGGCCTCCTCGAAGCTGCTGGCCGGCACGCGAAAGTTGCTCCACACCAACAGCAACAAGTCGACGCCCCAGCCGCAGCACTCGCTGGAGGCAGCCTCGCCGGCTCCGCTGGAGCCACTCGGCGGCCCGGAGCTGGAGCAGCTGAAGCACCTCAACCGGCACTCGTGCAACGGACGCCTCGACTACCAGGCGCTGGAGCAGCACCTGCAGCAGACGGCCGAGGCGCAGCGGCAGCAGCACAAGGGCATCGAGGCCATGGGCGTGTTGCTCCAATACTTGGTGTTCGACGTGAGTAAAAAACTACCAACAAATTCATCTCTCGTCAAGTTGTCGCGTCACTAACAAAACGATCAGTCGCTTCCTTGGGGTTCTTTCGTCTCGAAGGTTCTCCGTCCGCTCGGTTCATTCACTCCCAAAGGCAGAGATGCCTCTTGTGTCTTCAGGAGTCGGTCCTTGTCGTCGGCGAACACCGAAATTCCCCGCTCTTCACCTGCCTGACCGGCCTTCAGAGAATCCTCGGCGAAGCTCGGTCGAGTCAATGTCCATGTGAAGAGAGTCCTTTGAGGCCGCGGGCCGAGACAAAGCGGTGGGCAGCGAACAAAGCGATTCGCAAGGATTCGCCGAGCGGCAGGTGCAGCAGGTCGTGCCAGAGCATGACAGGGAAGGAAGGGACAGAAGGGACTGAGCTGGGCGAAGCTGTCAAAACTGAATGGTAACAAAGGCGGGTGGACAAAGCGTTTACGATGCTCGTTGGCGCCAACTTGACCCGCACCACCCGGATTAGGGTCACGTCACACACACACCCAAACACCTACGCACACATATCGATGCACCTATGCCAATGCAAATGTGTTTTTTGCGACTGGTCACCGCCGATCAGGACCTGCAACGAGACCACATAGGCTCACATGAAGGTTTAGGCTCGACCACGACCACGGCATGTACACACAGGACGTTCTCTCCCTCACCCTCTATCTCTCTCCCTTTCACACTGTTCTGCTGCTCTAATAATTCCCTATGTAGAGCACCGGACTCGATCTGTGCGAGCATCCTTTCGCCTGTATTTGAGAAATTTGCCATAAGCCCGGCTTAGATCTGAGCTAATTTTGTTTAATTGTGCCAACGCACGCTGAGCCCTTGGAGTTATCCTTTCGCATTGTTTTCCTAATTAAGTACTAAATAGAGACGGATCGCGACGTCCGGATGCCTGGATGCAGCTGTCCCTAGAGCTGCCCTGCATTCGTTTAATCTCAAATCCTACCTCTCATTGTCCACTAATTTCAAAGCTTTTTCCATTCTTTCAGTCGCCGCTCGGAATCCTTTCCGACGGCCCTTCCATAATTGGCATATTCATAAAATAATGAGTCCAGCCATCCATCTATCCATCCACCCATTTATCCTTTCCCTCGACCCACATATTAATTAGAACAATTGGCCTTTTGAACTGCATTTGGCTGCTCTTCCCCGAATTGCTTTGTATAAAAAGCCTCTGTGTGAATTCTCACAGTTCGCGCGACACTTATGAAGGGGTTTATCTCGCCAGCTGTTGCTGTTGCTGTTGTAGCCTAAATTTATCTCACTCGTCAGGGAAAGAATTTCAGTTGACACCTTGTCACAGTTTTTGTCACCTTCCTAAAAGTATCAATGAATTTTTCACTATAAAACTGTTTCCCTTGTTTTCAGTTTCCCCGTTTCAGCTTCTTTTTCTGATCCCTTTTTATTCCTTCACCAACTCCCAGGTTTTCTCAACTAAATTCGCATCAAACCTACATTATTTCTTCACATCGCCACAGGTACATTTCGCGATCATTAAAAGTGCATTTGTTGATCATTTACCGCGGATCGTCGGAACTCTCCGTACCTGTTCGTGGTTTGGTTCACATCCTAAGAACCCTCGCATGGGGATTCGCGAAAACATCATCTAATATTTTTACGATTTTGTGTTTTGACTTTCCAATCCCACAGCGAAAACCGCTTAATAGCAAAGCCTTGTAGGTAGGCGCAGACATGCTCCGAATACCGCGGTTATCAAAACAAGCTTCGGCCCAAGATACCATTGATGCCTTTTTTACACTACTTCCTGTCATTTTCATCAATGAGTCGCTGAAATCAGATCAGGACATCGATAACATTAACGAGGAATTCCTCTCCCAAAAGATTGTAGACTCCGTCGATAACGATTTCGAGTAACGACTGTCTAACGCGATTATCACCGAAGGGGTTTCATTATTCAGTACCGCCTTCCAGACGTGGTCTTCATCAGGTCCATCCTCCCAACGGCCGCAGCCTCTGTCGCGCCGCGAAGATGAGGATTCTCTATGTCCGCTGCTGTCTGCTTATCGCTGTCTCCGTGACTCATTTGTTGACGACAGTTTTGGTGATTCTCCCATGTCGTCGACTTGAAAATGAACGTCTCTCGTCTGAAGTCATTGAAACTGTTCCACAATTTACGAGTTAAGGTCCCGAATAAGTGGCTCGAATGGAAATTAAATGAACATCGATGGGAGACAACAATTCGCGACAAACGTTGCCACATCTTCCACTAGTGATTGGCGATGGCCCCGAACCATGGGCGCGCGTTAAATGTATTTGCCATTAACCCCTTAAGCTGGGCTCGTCCTGCCCTCGGCCCTGGCTCTTAATCGAGAAGTCAAACCGCTCGTCGCTGACAATCATTACAATATCGTTAGCAGGACACGAAGCGCTGACCGCGACGCATAACGAGGCCAACTAATTAAATAGAGGTCAGTCAGTCCAGTCCAGTCGTGTCTAAAGTCGCCGTCGTCGACTCGCCGTTGTCGCGTCGACTGGAAATTCGCTCGGCGAGGATGCGAATTAATGACGTAAATGTCAGGCGGAGGACGGAGTCCTGCTCGACGTCTCGTCATGTCTCGTGCCAGGAGACGAGCGACGCGTCGCTGTCTCTCTCCCACTACCTGTGCATCATGTGCCCTTCCTCCTTCAGACCGACAGACAGTGGGACGGAAGGACAGACAGTACCCAGATTTACCTGTGGGATTTGAGCGTGGTCGAAATCCTCGCTGATGTGACTTGAATTCCCTGGCAGTCGGACAGTAGGGGAAAAAGAACTGAGGTCAGGATTGCTTCGTTTGTTGTTGTTCGTTGGCTCTCGCCGAGTCGTCCGAATTTCTCTCCCTCTCTTCTTCTCCCTTTGCCCTGCCATTTGCATGTCATCCTTGCTGCAACGGATTTGACATAATCATAAACGCAAGCACGATGCCATGATCCAAGGATGATGTGCTGTAAAAACAACAATCATGTCCAGGAGTAGTTGTTCCTAGCAATGCGCGTGTTAAGTGCGCTTCTCAGTGTTGAGTCTTTTTTCGGTTTTCACACCAAATCGTGAAAAATCACAGATTGATTTAAGTAAATATTGTTCTTAACAACATTTTTCCCGTAATTTGTCCGTAATCGCCGGAGTTTTCGGGGATAATGTCGACTCCTTATCGCTAATGGCTGCCGTTGCTACTGGGGAAGCGAATTCAGAAGCCAGGAAGGGAGCGAGTCCAAAAACTACGCGTTGTCTTCACGTAATCGCTGCAGAAGGCAGGGTTTACCATTGACAAAGTACGGCATAAGAAGAATAGGCATGTTGTGAAGAGAAAATGTAATGTCCATTTGTCTGTTCACTTCAATTGAACACTTAGGTGTGCTTCTTAAAAAGGAACAAAGGGGAGAATCTCAGAATAGGGAGATCGATGCATGCCTAGTTAGTAGAATTCTTCATGGTTCTTGAAATCGATGAAATCGACCATTAAAGAAAGATTTGGGTTCCTAATTTCACTACTATCAATATTCGTCCACTACACTGAGAGATTTTTATTTTTATGTCGATCTTTTCGACATAGGTTTTTGAAGAAAGTATCAATAGCACTGTTGATCCTCGCACAACTTCTCACCAACAACTTTCCCACCATTTCCGCAATCCTCGCCCTCTGTCGTTCGTAAAACTGGCGTCCCAGATTCGTTCTACTCCAAGTTAGATTCTAACGAAAACTCCCAGCACTTGACCAGATGTTAGTCATGCTTGACGACAGCTGGCGGGGCTCCCGGGTGGGAGGAGGGCGAAAACTACTTACGGCAGTCGGCCAGACCCCGGTGGAACCTCCCTCGGCCCGCGCGCTGGCTGCGATATTACCGTACTTAGTGGCAAAGGGTTTGGTTTCGTTGGTCGTCACCAGGAAGCAGCGACCGCCCGGTTCCCTCACATTTGGCATGCCGCATTCTCTTCCCGAACGGTTCACTCAAAAAACACGCCCCTCAGTCGGCTGATGCCGGCCTCCCGCAATGTTGCAAAACCTCCCACAAAAAGCACTCCGCGTCGCAGCCTAATCCGGAGTCGTGGTCGGGCCGGGTCGTGGTCCGAGTCCGGGTCCCGGTCTTTACTCGTCTCGACTCGACTCGCCAGGGCGACACCCAGCGACGGCTGGCCGAGGAGCCGAGGCACCCACGAAGGCTCCGAGGGTGTGGATGTTGAACAGAACGCCTCCGTGGCCACACCTCGTTGCCGGGTGCGTGAATTTGGTGCAGGGGCCGGTCCCGAACCCGGTCCCTGTGCCGGACGAGGCTGAAAGGGTTTCCTGCGCTCGCCCTGATCGCCTTATCTGCGCGTCTCGCAGACAAATATCAAAAGCGCTTCGGGCGAGGAAAATCCCAGTCCTTTACGACGGCGACGACGACGACTAGGTTTGTTTGCGTGTGTGCGGGCACCGTGTGTGACCGCATGCAATCGTCCGACCACGAGGACTTATTTGCTCGCAAACAAGCAAACACTACCAAGATCCTACCTTACCTGTGTCCGATGTTCGAATTTCGAACACGATCAACGCAGGTCAGGCAAGGGTCAACCGGAGGCGATTCTAGTATAAAAGGACCGACGTTTGGTTTGGTTCTTCAGTGTACTCAAAGTATTCCCGTGTTCAACACGCACCCAGCGCCTTCCAGTATTTTTCAAAAATATACCCGGAAGTCGCTTTAAGCCCCAGCCCGACAATCTTGTCAAGACAGATCAGTGATATAGTATATACAGTCAACATAACGATGTTTGAGAAATTCATCTTCACCAACGAGAAACTCTCGGCTCAGACCATGATGGACGTGGACTTGATCTCGTGGTCCTCAGCACCGAGCTCCAATTACGCGGAGAACATTAGCTTCATGTCGACATTCGATAAGGTATGGAGCAGTAAAAAATCCGCCAATTATTTTTCTTTTCCGGAACGCCTTTCATCAAAGGCGACATTTTCCTGTACACTGGAAATTCGCCTCTTCTCCCCGAAGAATCCATAATAGGTTGACACTTTTTATTGTCCCCGCTCTTTGTGATTCATTCTCCATGGTTTTCACTTCGCACTCCCGATCATTGTTTGCGATCGCGGGTGAAAAATTCCATTGGTTTTTCGCTCGGAGGAATTAAATATGTTTTTAATGACTCTGTTTCCTGAGCACAAACACACATACACCAACAATCGCCGGCACAGGTCAACTTGCAGCGGATGCGCTCGGTCTGAGGATTAGACAGTCGATGCCGGAGATCGTGCTCGATCCGTCTTTTATGGCGCGTATTAAAACTTTATTAGGGGTTATCTCCATTGTTGCTGGCGAATTTCCTTCGCTCCGCTCAAGGATATTAAAGAGCAATTAAATGCAGCCGGGATTCTCGAAGTTTCCGAGATCCATAAAAGTAGCCAAGACGAAGAAGTCCGTAGACCACCTTCCCAGCGATGAATTTTCCAAGGAACTTTTAACAAGAACCTCCTCCCGTATGCTTCTCCATCTCTTCACTGCTCTGTTGTTTCGATGAGTTGTTAATGAATTTCATTCCTTCCTGTTGCAGCTGGATGCTTTCGCATGCCCCGCGATCAAGTCGGAGAGAACCAAAGCCAAAGAGAGTCTATGCAAGACCCTGCAGCTGCTCGATGAGGCCAAGAGCGCCTGCACCGAGCTGCAGGACCAGCTGTGCGACAAGGAAGCCTACTTCGTCCAGCGCGAGGAGGAACTGCAGGCCCTGCACCGTTGCGAACTGGAGAAAGGTAGCAACTTTCACTCCTCGATATTATGGGAAAAATACTAATTCTCTCTCACCCCCAATCCAGCCCAAGCGAACCTCTCCGAGATGCAACTGCTGGCCAAGGAGCAGATCACGGCCCTCAAGGCCGAGCTGGGCGCCAAGGACGCCGACCTGAAGCGCTCACTCGACTGCTACCGGCTCGAGATGGACAACAAGTTGGCGCAGAAGCAGCAGCGCCTGCAGGCGGCCGAGGAGCGCGAGAAGGCGCTGCTGGAGCGAGTCGCCTGCCTGGAGAAGATCGAGCAGGAGCTGCGCGAGAACGTCCAGACGGCCGAAGACAGCTTCACCCAGCGACTGCAGGCCGCCACCCAGCGCGAACGCGAGCTGGCCGAGAAGCTGCGCGTCCTCAACAAGGAGCTCGACCGGCTGCGCGAGACCAAGGAGAGCAGCGAGCGCGAGCTGAAGGACAAGCTCAACCTTTCACAGGACGAGATCGCCGTCCTGCGGTCCTCCTCGACCCGCCGCAGCATCAACGACAGCCTCCTCGAGCGCGCCAACTCACCGCGCAACTCGAGCTCGGCGTCGGCCGCCTCCATGGAGATCACGCGCCTGCAGAGCGAGGCCGAGAGCCTGCGCTGCGTGCTCGAGCTGAAACAGAAGGAGATCTCGAAGCTGACCAAGCACAACGAGGAGCTGATCCGGGACGCGGACGAACGCGTGGCGCTGCAGGCCAAGATCTCGCTGCTCGAGTCGCGCAACGAGATGCTGCAGTCGGAGCTCGAGATCAAGTCGGACAAGGAGAAGTAAGTTCACAAACTTACCATTTGCTCCTTGAACAGGTTACTAATTTCCACTTCCTCCCTTCCTCCTTCCGCAGAGAGTTCCTCCGGCAGATCGACGAGATCCAGAAGGCCTTCAACCACGAGAACGTGAAGCGCACGCGCCTCTCCTACGACAACGAGGCCCTCCAGTGGCAGCTGAAGCAGCGCTCCGAGCAGCTGCACATCGTCGAGGCCAAGCTCCAGGAGCTCTCTTCGCAGGAGCTGCAGACCAGCCAGCACTCCAGCCTGGGCTCGCTCAACCGCCACGCCACCCTGAACGGCTCCTCGCTGGCCAGCTTCCAGACCGAGGCCGTCGATGTCTCGCCGCCCGCGTCGCCCATTGTGAAGGGCGTCATCGAGAAGACGGACTCCGTGTCGTGGGTCCTGGAGATGGACGATGACACGCCCGAAGCGGCCGCCTCCAAGATGGTGAAGCGCGCCGGCTCCTTCCGGTCCGTGGAGCGCAGCCCCTCGACGCGCCGCCAGCTCTCGATGAGCGCCACCGCCACCTGCGGCTCCACCTCTGGCCCGGTTGTGAACAGCAGCAACGGCGCCGGGCCCAACCCGCTCTCGCAGTCGATGTCGGCCACCTCCGTGATACGTCAACATTCCAATGATGCCGCCGAGTTCCTCGGCCGCGCCAACTCGCGCATCCGCTCCAAGTCCGTCAGCGTCAAGAGCCCCGAGCCCTCGGCCGTGCCCAATGGCAACGGCCACAGCACGAGCTCGAGGAGCGGCGGCTCCAAGAAGATGATGCGCCAGAACTCGTCGGGCAACGGGCGCAACCAGGAGCTCGCGCCGAACGGCGGCTGGATGGAGCCCATGGGCGCCAGCTCACCCTACGGCATGCGGCCGCGCAGCTCGACCCTGAAGGGCTCCGCCGCTGCCGCTGCCGCTGCCGCCGCCGCCGACCACTGCACCGAGGACGCCCTCTTCCGGCGCTCCTCGCACAAGCTGATCACGTGCGACACGTCGGCCCTGAACTCGGGCGAGCGGCTCGAGATGCGCGCCCTGCCCACGCACCCCTCGGTGCACGACCTGAAGGCGTTAAAGAAGTGCCAGGAGATCCAGGAGTCGGCCGGCGAGGCCATGGTCTCCGGCACCAACTCCGAGGACGAGGGCTGCTCGGCCTCCTCGGACGAGGTGGTCACCTCCTCGGCCGCTTCGACGTCCTCGACCGCGTCGGCCACGTCGGGCTCCTCCACGTCACTGAACCACATCAAGAGCCACCACCACATGTCGCTCGAAGAGGTGCTGCTGCTGGACAAGATCAACAGCCTGAACGGCACGCCCATGGAGGTCAGTTGGTCCGACGAGGCGGACGCCTTCGCCAACGACAACGGCTCGACGGTATGACAAGACGCGGACGACGAGGATGACGAGGACAGCTTCTAGGAATGCACTGTACCAGAGAGCTACTGCATCATCAACAACAACAAGAACAGCATCAGCAACAGCAACAGCAACAGCAACTTCAACTACAACAATAATAACAAGTCGAATTGAATTGAATTGAATTGTTTGTGGAATTTTGAACTCGACTCGACCACCACACCGCGAGCGACAGCCCGACTGGGTTTGGGGCGAGACCACGCCCACAGCGCCCACCCCGCCCACGGGAGAGAGCAGCTCCGAGAACGAGAGAGAACCAGCCAGCCGGCGTGAGAGCGCACCAGGATTAGAATAGAACGGAGGAGGAGAGAACAGCAGAGGAGAGAATTATAAGAGCACAGTTTTATGCAAATTTAGAAATTTAAGTTAAGTTCGCGACTCGAGCGAAGACATCATCACGAACGAGGGAGATTGCCAGGGGTGTATTGAGAAAAGAGAAAAGAGCACTACGCGTGAAAGGGAGAGGAGATAATTGTTTTAATTGGAAAATTATGTTTTGTAAATATTTTATTTTGATTGCCCACAATAAGAGAAATAAAATTGTATTGAAACCAATCGAGGACTTCGATGAGCAGTTATTTGCGGACGATGAGGAGGAGGATCGAGGAGCAAGAGGGACTTTGGAACAGAAGCCGTCTATAAAAGAGAAAACAAAAGAGTGATGTAACTTTAAGAGAGATTCAGCGAGAGAGAGCGAGAAGTGAAAGTGCGAAGAGAGCACGTTTTGATAGAATCACCCGTAAATTAAGAGATAGAGATGTTTGTTTGCATGGACCCCACAGGGGTTTCCAGAGAGAGTTCAAATGAAAGTCAAAACTTTGAGAATTTTGCTAACTATTGAGAAACTTTGAGAGAAATAAGCAAAGAAAACCCCATACATCTTTTAAAACTACAAAATATTGTAAGCATTTTATTTATGAAAAGAAACGCATTCATTCAAGTGAGCATTATTATTAATATATCGATGTCTAAGATACAAACCAACAAAATAAAGAGAATACAAATAACCAGAAAGCCTCTGAGACTCAGATTGATCGGAGGAGGAATAGAATACTAAAGTACTAATGAAGTAATGTTATTTGGTAGCGATTTGAAGAACAATGAAAGTAATTGAGATAAAAACAAAAGTTAGATTCTAGAGCCCAAGGCATAATCTCTACCATACCCCATTGTACTGCTGGCGCTTCTAAAGCCCATCTTCATCTTTACACATACACATAGATATAACAAACAAACACACACAACACTCACTCAACAGCTATTAGCATCAGAAGAACTCGATGTCGCGTTAAGTTATTTTATGGCCTAATTTTAAAACCTAAACCTCTGTTATTACATAAATTTCAATTCGATTTAAACAATTCAATTTAACAACAACTATTAAATATTAATTACCAATTATTAAATTATAATTTAGATTTTAGGGATTACGTTAACCCCCCCGTCGTCATGTGTCCTTACCTTATCCACCCTGTATTAAGAGCCTAGCATACTGAATGTTAAATGATCATGTGTAAAAATCTATGTATTTTAAGTTTACGCCTCGAAGCGCACCTGGCGGGCCTCCGCCCCCAACCTACCTCCCTCCCGCAACCACTAAGTAGGCGGGGGGCGAGGACGCTTCGATGCGAATGTTGAGTAAACACAAATTTTTGCAATTATTATTAAAGATTAAAATACAAATAAAATAAAGTAATTGTTTCAAGCTGACCCGATCGTGTCTTTTATTCACACTCCAGGGGTGGGGTTTCGATTATGACTGGGAATTGTAGAAGGAAAGACGCATTTTCGGAATGATCAATTTGCTGTATTCTCTGCCAAACATGGGCCGACAACTCCGACGTTCGTCGGGAGTCAGTGGAGTTCGTTGGATGAGGCGAACTCGTTCCCACCGCGCGACAAACTTCGAATACCAGGCGTCCAGAAAAGAGCAGAACAGAGTTTTCCCCACTTCCAGTCCACACTTGGGTTGCCAGGCCTCTCAATCAACGCACGTATATGCATGAGTAGTAAACCACAATCGTTGGCAACCCTGCTCACCAGCATGTACTCCAACTACCGTTATGCGATTGAGCGATCGTTCCCGTCAGGGATGCCGAGTTCGGTTCAAGAGTGAGAAGAAAAAATAAATCGAAAAACTTCGTATTTGGTATCCCTGCATCATACAGAGATGCTCCCAGGTGTTCGAACAAATGAACAGAGAGAGCGACAGAGAGGGAGAAAGAGAAATGCTCTTGGAAATGGCCCAAGGAGAGAGATAGTGTGATAGAGATTGAAGCTAGTGTTGACTCCAGTCGTGCTTCTGCCCAAGCTGGGCGCCTGGTCTATCGTTGTGAGGTGGAGTTCGATTCAACGGTGATGTTCACCGGCATTGTTGTTGTTGTTGTGTTGTGCTCACACCAACAGGTTGCTGTGAAAACCCGTGAAAACCAATGAAGGAACTTGATTCGAATCTCAAAATCATACTATTTATTTACAAACGACTTGTGCCTATGAACAAACATCATGCCTGTGCTGCAGGCTGCTTCTGGGCCTGGCTGAAAATCTCCTTCAGCTTGAACTTCTGTATCTTGCCGGACGTGGTCTTGGGGAAGTCGTCCACGGGCAGGACGTAGCGCGGTACCTTGAAGTGGGCCAACTTGCCGTGGCAGAACTCCTTCAGCTGGTCGCGCGATATGGAGGCCACGCCCCCGCGGAGCCGCACGAAGGCGCACAGCTCCTCGCCCATGCGCTCGTCGGCCACGCCGATCACCTGGGAGTTACAAAAGAGTTCTCATGATAAGACTTCGGGCCTCGAGAAAGGGAGGGAAAGCAGGACTCACGTGTGTCTCGAGGATGTCGGGGTGGGTGTTGAGGAAGTCCTCGACCTCCTTGGGAAAGATGTTCTCGCCGCCGCGGATGATCATCTCCTTCAGGCGGCCCACTATGCGCCCGTAGCCATCCTCCTGGAGCACGAACTGGTCGCTGCGATGGGGACCACGAGTCAGACATTTGCACAAAGACCCATCGAGCCAACTCACCCGGTCCGCAGCCACTTGTCCCAGCCCATGGTCTCCTTGGTCTTCTCCTCGTCGCCGTGGTAGCCCATCATGGTCATGTAGCCGCGCACGCACAGCTCGCCGGGCTGGCCGAAGGGCACCGTGTTGCCCTGCTCGTCGATCACCTTGGCCTCGACGTGGTCCTGCAGGTGGCCGACGGTGTTGAGAACCTGCTCCTGCGAGTCGCCCGGCCGCGACTGGAAGATCACGGCCGTCGTTTCCGTCATGCCGAACACCGTGCGCACCTCCTCCAGCCCGAGCACCTGCTTGATGTCCATGAAGAGCTTCGGCGAGCAGGGCGCCCCGCCTGTGATGGCCATGCGGGCAGTCGTCAGCGGCAGCCGAAGCTCCTTCTGCTTGGCGATCAGGTCCACGTACATCGTGGGCGTGCCGTGGATGACGGTGCAGCGCTCGTTGACGATGGCGCGGAGCGAGGCCTCCGGGCTGAAGCCGGGCGCGGGCAGCACCAGGGTGGCGCCGTGGCTGAGGCCCGCCATGATAGTGATGACGACCCCGTAGGCGTGGAAGAGCGGCACCTGGACGCAGATCCGCTGCCCGGCCAGCTGGTTGTGCGTCCCGATATGGATGCCGTTATTCACGAAGCTGTAGTGACTGAGCACCGTGGCCTTGGGCTGGCCCGTGGTGCCCGACGTGAACTGGACGTTGCAGGGCGCGTCCGGGCAGATGAGCGGCAGTTGGCGGGCCACCGCGCGTACCTCGTCGCGGTCGGCGTAGTCGAGCACGCGGTCGTAGCTCATGGTGCCCTTCGGCGGAGTCGGCGATGGCGAGTCGACGACCACGGCGCGCAGGTGCGGCAGCCGTGCGCTGCTGATCCGGCCGTCAACGCCCTCGGACAGCTCCGGACAGATGCTGTGCAGGATGTCGTAGAAGTTCTGGCGCCGGTAGGTCTCAGGCATGACGAGCGCCTTCACGTTCACCTTGTTCAGGCAGTACTCGAGCTCGGGCGCCTGGAAGGCGGGGTTGATGCCCACGGAGACAAGGCCCGAGCGCGCTGCGGCCAGCATCGTACAGTACCATTGCACGGTGTTGGGGCCCCAGATGCCAATGTAGTCGCCGCGCTGCATGCCCATCTTCAGGAGGCCCGCCGCCACGCGGTCCACAACGTCGAGCAGGGCCCGAAACGTGTGCCGTCTGCCCTCGTGGCAGGATACGATGGCCTCGGTGCTGGCGTAGTCGAAGGCGGTGCGCTGCAACTCCTCGCCGACGTTGCGGTAGACGAGCGGTTGGCTGCCAATGTGGTGCCGGTAGCTCTGCTTGCGGCTGGTCGACGAGGTCTGTGTGGACAGGCTGTAAATAGAGCAAAGAAAACCTGAAAGTATGCAACGAGTTTTGTCGGAAATGTGTCGGAGAGGTTCGTGATTTTGGTTCATGTCCCGACTAAAAGAAGACTAGCTAGGAGCGTGGTAGCACTGTTGCTTGTATGAACTTTACGAAACTGTTCGAAACGGTTGTCGAATCTCTTCGAACTCGTCAAGCCTACAAAGTATGCAAATTTCAGGCCAATCAACCTTCAACCTTGATTCTCTTAATTTTCAAATGCTCGAACTCGTCGAAACATTTAAGCAGCAACCACTTTTTGGGTACGTCGGAATCATTTTGTAAATATGATGAAATATACATGAGCAGAATATTGAAGAGTTTCGATGAAGTCGATATTTGGCACATCGGAGGAATTAATGAATTAAGAATTCAGTGATCACAGAATTGGCTCGTGCACTGTGATTTTTGAACGGTTAGTTGGGATCCGGGGTAAGTTCGCTAGAGTTTGCGAACCGTTCGTTTCGACTACTGCTGATAACGACTATCGTGAAATCCCCGCACCATTTCATTGCACACTTGGTGTTTATTCTTATCACAGATTGCACGATTATATCTTGTCAAATGGCCGTTGGTCCCATCCTCCGCACAGGGATCCCGCTCATCCACTTACCATCGAAGTAGTGACAATGAAGTCACGCCAGCTGGAAGGTCGCGTCTCCTGCTCAAATGGCGCGCGATGAGTTGCAACTTTGGGTTCAACATGAGGAGAAAGGCTGATTCAAGAGCTTTCGGACAGCGTAGTCTGTGATTAGGTCGAAGGTTAATCGAATACACAAATGAAACGCACTACGAATATGAATAAAACGAGTATCACAGATCGGACGACACGAGGCGAAGAACTTTGCTCATGAAGTAAACATGGGTACAACAAATGATTCAGGATATGCCTTAAACATATTCAAACGGAGTCACTTCCTGAAAACCGCAGATTTCCTGATTCTGAACCTCCTGCCTCTTTTGCGTGGAGGCAAGCGATCGATCGTCCAACGCGGAACACGGTTCGGCGGGAACTAAAGTAGTGCTAGGTAGCTGGTGAGAGAGCATTCTAGTCAGTGCTGCCGAGGTACAGCGATACCCGTTGTACTATTATTGTCATACCAAACTATCCAAAAATTGAATTATACTACTACTATATAAGTCGTTGCGTGCATACTTATTCTTGGCACCAGAAAGTGTAAGGATTAGAAAAAGTATTATTCAAACAATGCTGGCATCAGCCCTGATTCTATATTATCAGAATTAGGCGAACCGGACGTCGTTCTGTTATCACCTACACTTATCGAAATGCTTCTCCAACTCTAAACCCTTGCCGACATCTGGTACTTAATTAGCTCATATCTCTTTTCGGCAAACCAGGTCTCTCTGCCTTCAATCTCTTTAGAATCGATAAGAATAACATTCGATTCTCTCCAAAAATTTCCGCGGCATCCCCGAAATGCCCAATCTAATCTTGTTTACAGCCACCCGTGTGCTTGATAAGTACAAGTTCAATTTCTGAGTCGTTGTCTTTACCGGCAGATAAATGTTTCAAACAAACAATGGAAACTAAGTATATTTTTAGATCAAATACGGAATGCGAAATTTTTTCTGACCTAGGAGTCGGTGGATTGAGTTGAAGAACGGATTTATTGCTGATGTATGCAGCAATTGGGTTGAGGGTTGTTACGGAAAGTTAAACACGCGTACCTGATAAGAACAACACATAACAACAACAAGCGCGTATAACACAACGATCTGCACATGTACTTGTCAAATAACATTATCGGAAAGAAGTCCCATTAGCAAATTGCCCCAGCATATCAGTGATTGCATTTCAGTAAACTATCAATAATTAATGACGATTATTGACATGTACATGGCAAATTCAAAATCAGGTTAATCAGGTATTCGACAGGTGGGCTCAAAATTAGATTCGAAACTTTGTATTGTATTCGATTATATTTAAATATTTAATTGCAAACGAATCTAATAAGGTGATTCAGTGGAAATCGCAAGTGCTACATCAAAATAGTAGGGGCTCAAAATAGTAGGGGTGTTCATGATGACGATTTAGAATTTAATGCCATGCAAATTTGCTTTTGTAATACAATTCAATCAATTCCGTACAATCGTACAATTCGTACAATCCTGTTGAATTTAAGTTTTGTATAAGTGTTTATGACGAATTTCGTTTAAATTTGGCACATTCATGTAATTGTTTGGTGGTTTTTGTGTTACTTAATTTGTTAATTCTGACAAAATTCAGTATTAGTTTAATATGTACAGTGGCTCACAGCTCAAATGATTATCCAATCTTACGGAGTGTAGGGTGGCACAGAGCATGGGGTGGTGTCATAAAAATAGAAACCCATTCAAACAATTTTAATATTAATTATTTTAAGAATGTAAACTTTGGCGACCAAAGTTGGAATACTCATTAAATAGTCAAATGCTAACGAGACAGTTGTATATGCACAAAAGTGCGAAGTGGTTTCGGCAAAAGGAGCAGAACGACCCAATAATCCACGCAAACTAGAGCACAATGTATATCTCGCATCCATATTTTGAAAGTGCATATATATTGCGTTCATAATAGTATCAACACTTAGTATCGAGATAGCTTTTCGCCAAGAAGGTTGAGAAAAAGATTTATACATTGTGTTAAGCACATCCTGGCACAATAATACCACGGGACGTACCAATGGAACGAAAACTAAATGGACACAATAACAAGCAGAATGGCAGTGTATCTGCCGGAGAGCAACAGAAAACCGCAGTCAACTGTAGTAATCCATTGAAAGAGCGAGTACGATTCGTATAAATTTGTAATCGATCACTTATTAATTTAACACATATTAGAAACTGGCTTACTTCCACAAATTAGGGAAGGAGCCACTGGTCTACACGACGATAGGTCAACAGCTGCAACGTGCGGTGCAAAAATACGGCGATCACACCGCCCTTATTTCATGTCACGAGGGTGTAGAACTGAGCTTCAAACAGGCTCGAAGACATGCCGGGCATTTGGCAGTACAACTACAGGAACTGGGTCTACAGCGCGGACAACATATTGCAATCTGGGCTCCGAACACCGTCCAATGGTACGTGAGCTTCTTGGCTGCCTCATTAGCCGGGTTGCCGGTGGTCTGCATCAATCCGGCGCTGCAAGCCCCTGAATTGGAGTACGCTCTGAAGAAGGCGAAGGTCCGAGCACTCATCACCATGGAGAAGCACGGGAAGCAGGACTTCCTGGTAGTGCTGCGGCGGCTGTTGCCAGAGCTGACGGCAGGCGTAAAGGAAGTGAGGAGTCAGAGGCTTCCTGACCTACAAGCAGTTATCGTCAAGTCCGAGACCCCGTTGGACGGGGTCTACAACTACGACGAGCTACTGCAGACGACTCCGGATATGATAAAGGTTCAGTATCTGAACGATCAGCAAGAAAAAATTTCTCCAGAGAGTGCGTGCAACATCCAGTTTACCTCGGGCACTACAGGCCAGCCTAAAGCAGCAATTGTAAGCCACTATGGACTCGTAAACAACGCACATACTTATGGTGTACGCATCGGTTTACATGAGGCCTATGCACGTGCTTGTGTCACAGTGCCATTTTTCCATGCCTTCGGACTCACGACCATTGCCGGCGCTCTGGATTATGGTGCAACGATGGTATTACCAAGTGCAAGTTTCGACTCATTCGCTGCCCTGGAGGTATTAGAACGCGAACGCTGCAACATTGTCCTGGGCACTCCTACCATGTACGTAGACATGCTGGAAAAACAGCGGATCTTACAGAAGTCCCTGGATAGCTTAGAGATTGCTGTTATCGGGGGTGCTGCGGCAACTTCAGAACTAATAAGAAGGATAAATAAGGAGCTAAACGCTAAACGTGGAGTGTGCGTAGGTTACGGGATATCGGAGGCTACCGCGGCCGCCTTCACATATGACGGGAATGAGCAACCTGAAGAAGCAGTTCACACAGTTGGGTCGTTGTACGATCACGCAGAGGCCAAGGTAATCAACGAGCTGGGAGAGACCGTTCGATTCGGAGAGTCGGGAGAATTGTGCCTGCGGGGGTACCTCATAATGAAGGGTTACTTCGAGGATGAGCAGAAGACGCTGGAGGTTCTCGGACAAGACGGTTGGCTTAGGACAGGGTAAGTGATGATTAATAAGGAAAGGACTAATAACAAGTGATTCTTCTCTCTTTAAGTGATAAGTTCGTCTTGGAAGCCAGCGGAGTGGGGCGGGTAGTGGGGCGTATAAAGGACATGGTCGTGCGTGGTGGGGAGAACATCTTCCCAAAGGAGATCGAGGATCTCCTCGATGCACACGAGGATATCATTGAGTCGCAGGTACGTGGGTCGTAAGAACGTGTAGACAAAATTGTGATTTTGTCATCTGCAGGTGGTCGGAGTGCCCGACGAGCGCATGGGGGAGGAGCTCTGCGCCTTCTTGCGTCTAAGGAACGGTGCGAAGACACTGACTGCTGACGACCTTAAGCTCTACTTCCGGGGAAAGTTGGCCCACTTCAAGATCCCGCGCTACGTGCGAGTCCTCGAGGCTTTTCCTAAGACAACATCTGGAAAGATTCAGAAATTCAAGCTGCGCGAAATGTTCCAGGTTTAGTTTTAGTTCTAGATAATTGTTTTGGTCTTTCTTTTATAGCGTTTAATTTGGCTAAGCAGAAAATAAACTTAAATTTAACTACGATGGATTCAATTATAAATATAATTATTTGAATTTGGTATACTATAAGTGCATTGCGTTAATTCACCTCTTATTCCGGCTTTACAAAATTGAGGACATCGTTGAAATATTTTTTTTTGAAATGCTCAAAAATCTTAATATGTTTTCTATGGTACACGCAAAAAACAGAACAGTGTTATTAGACATATATTGCTATCGACTTTTCGAACTAACTGAAATGCACAGAACGGAAACAATTTTATAGTTCTTGACGGCAATAATTTGGTAGAAGTCAGGAACGCTGCAATAAAAACAAATGTTATGCATCTAACCTAATATAACAGGATGGTGAACTTTGCTAAGTGATCCTGCAATCGCCTACAAGTGAACAAAATATGACCTTCAGCGTACCTCGCATAGTGAATATTGTCCCAATGATCTAGTGGCGGGAGTGAAAATCTCTACTTGTACAAGTACATACTATGTTTGCCTTGGTTTATTACAAAGAAAACATTGGTAACCCATGAGGTATTCCGGACGATCAGTTATATCTAGTAGGAATAGGAATAGTAGGATTACATTTGATTTGAGTTATTCACAAATGACGACACCTATCAATAACGCACACGAGTCAGTCTGATCTGAATAGTTGTGCTGTGCGGTCAATATATACATATATATTTAAATGATACTCATTATGGTGCTAATCCGCAACAATATTTAAAAACAGAATTCCGTTGGTTATAGCTATTTTATAGGGGAGATACCATTCGAGTAGGCCGCATATAACACTACACCTTAATTTCAGAAAAAGTGAACAACCTCAACCGATTACCAAATTCAGTAAAAATTAGTGAATGGCTAAATGTTCTTTAATAGGTAGCAAGACTAGCTGTAGTTTTTACTAAAATAAGTTTTAGTTAATAAATATAATAAACAAATAATCTTCCTGAAAAACGGTTCCTTTATTGAAACTTCACTACTGAGTCGCTTATGTCGACTTTAGCTAATATTGAATTTTGATTTGATGTTTAAATATTGTAAATTAACATTTACAGATTACTTCGTACATAAATTTTACACATTATACAGATACATGTTCATTGATAAGATTCATTTACTAAAGATGTTAAAGCTTATAAATACTAAAATATTGGTCAGTCTCGCGGCAATCGCTTACGAGACTTTTTAAAGCTCTTGTCGCGAGTAAGAGTAAGAGTAAGGTTCAGCATCTGAACAATCAGCCAGACAAGATTTCTTCGGAAAGTGCGTGAAACATCCAGTTCATCTCTGGCACTACCGGTCAACCCAAAGCCACTGTGCTGACGCACTTCGGGTTTGTGAACGCTGGTACGCTGGTACGCTGCTGTGAACTTTTGGTACACGAACCTGTCTGAATGTATCTGTGCCAGAGTGCCATATTCCCATGCCATCGGACTCGCGAGCATTACCGGAGCCATGGATTACGGTGCAACGATGGTATTACCAAGTGCAAGTTTTGACTCATTCGCTGCCCTGGAAGTATTAGAACGCGAACGCTGCAACATTGTCCTGGGCACTCCCACCATGTACGTAGACATGCTGAAAAACAGCGGATCCTACAGAAATCCTTGGAGAGCTTAGAGATTGCTGTTTGCGGCGGTGCTACGTGTTCTCCAGATCTCTTCATTAGGATCATCAAGGAGCTCCACACCAAACGTGGAGTGCGAGTGGGTTACGGGTTGTCCGAGGTTACGGCTGCATTGTTCACCCATTTGAGCAACGAGCCATTGGAGGAAGCGGTTCACACGGATCATTGTACGATCACGCGGAGATTCTCGGACAAGACGGTTGGCTTAGGACAGGGTAAGTGATGATTAATAAGGAAAGGACTAATAACAACTGATTCTTCTCTTTTTAAGTGATAAGATTGTTTTGGAAGCCAGTAGAGTGGAGCGCGTAGTGGGGCGTATAAAGGACATGGTCGTGCGTGGTGGGGAGAACATCTTCCCAAAGGAGATCGAGGATCTCCTCGATGCACACGAGGATATCATTGAATCGCAGGAACGTGGGTCGTAAGAACGTGCAGACAAAATTGTGATTTTGTCATCTGCAGGTGGTCGGAGTGCCCGACGAGCGCATGGGGGAGGAGCTCTGTGCCTTCTTGCGGCGAAGGGACGGTGCGAAGACACTGACTACTGACGACCTGAAGCTCTACTTCCGGGGAAAGCTGACCCACTTCAAGATCCCGCGCTACGTGCGAGTCCTCGAAGCTTTTCCTAAGACAACCTCTGGAAAGGTTCAGAAATTTAAACTACGGGAAATGTTCGATGCTACGTCGTAGTTACAGATATTACAATCTATTTTTCTGATATATGAGTACATATAGAAATAAAAATACAGGCAGTTAAATACCGATTGATAACACAAGTTATACTAAATTCTATTGCATAGAACATCTGTGCAAATGATGATTCAATCTTACGGAGTGTAGGGTGGCACAGAGCATGGGGTGGTGTCATAAAAATAGAAACCCATTTAAACAATTTCAATATTAATTATTTTAAGAATGTAAACTTTGGCGACCAAAGTTAGAATACTCATTAAATAGTCAAATGCTAACGAGACAGTTGTATATGCACAAAAGTGCGAAGTGGTTTCGGCAAAAGGAGCAGAACGACCCAATAATCCACGCAAACTAGAGCAAAATGTATATCTCGCATCCATATTTTGAAAGTGCATATATATTGCGTTCATAATAGTATCAACACTTAGTATCGAGATAGCTTTTCGCCAAGAAGGTTGAGAAAAAGATTTATACATTGTGTTAAGCACATCCTGGCACAATAATACCACGGGACGTACCAATGGAACGAAAACTAAATGGACACAATAACAAGCAGAATGGCAGTGTATCTGCCGGAGAGCAACAGAAAACCGCAGTCAACTGTAGTAATCCATTGAAAGAGCGAGTACGATTCGTATAAATTTGTAATCGATCACTTATTAATTTAACACATATTAGAAACTGGCTTACTTCCACAAATTAGGGAAGGAGCCACTGGTCTACACGACGATAGGTCAACAGCTGCATCGTGCGGTGCAAAAATACGGTGATCACACCGCCCTTATTTCTTGTCACGAGGGTGTAGAACTGAGCTTCAAACAGGCTCGAAGACATGCCGGGCATTTGGCAGTACAACTACAGGAACTGGGTTTACAGCGCGGGCAGCATATTGCAATCTGGGCTCCGAACACCGTCCAATGGTACGTGAGCTTCTTGGCTGCCTCATTAGCCGGGTTGCCGGTGGTCTGCATCAATCCGGCGCTGCAAGCCCCTGAATTGGAGTACGCTCTGAAGAAGGCGAAGGTCCGAGCACTCATCACCATGGAGAAGCACGGGAAGCAGGACTTCCTGGTAGTGCTGCGGCGGCTGTTGCCAGAGCTGACGGCAGGCGTAAAGGAAGTGAGGAGTCAGAGGCTTCCTGACCTACCTGTAGACTTGTAGACTCCTACCATGTACGTAGACATACTGGAAAAACAGCGGATCTTACAGAAGTCCCTGGATAGCTTAGAGATTGCTGGTATCGGGGGTGCTGCGGCTACTTCAGAACTAATAAGAAGGATAAATATGGAGCTAAATGCTAAACGTGGAGTGTGCGTAGGCTACGGGTTATCGGAGGCTACCGGGGGCGCCTTCACATATGACGGCAATGATCAACCTGAAGAAGCAGTTCACACAGTTGGGTCGTTGTACGATCACGCAGAGGCCAAGATAATCAACGAGCTGGGAGAGACCGTTCGATTCGGAGAGCCGGGAGAATTGTGCCTGCGGGGATACCTCACAATGAAGGGTTACTTCGAGGATGAGCAGAAGACGCTGGAGGTTCTCGGACAAGACGGTTGGCTTAGGACAGGGTAAGTGATGATTAATAAGGAAAGGACTAATAACAAGTGATTCTTCTCTCTTTAAGTGATAAGTTCGTCTTGGAAGCCAGCGGAGTGGGGCGGGTAGTGGGGCGTATAAAGGACATGGTCGTGCGTGGTGGGGAGAACATCTTCCCAAAGGAGATCGAGGATCTCCTCGATGCACACGAGGATATCATTGAGTCGCAGGTACGTGGGTCGTAAGAACGTGTAGACAAAATTGTGATTTTGTCATCTGCAGGTGGTCGGAGTGCCCGACGAGCGCATGGGGGAGGAGCTCTGCGCCTTCTTGCGTCTAAGGGACGGTGCGAAGACACTGACTGCTGACGACCTTAAGCTCTACTTCCAGGGAAAGCTGGCCCACTTCAAGATCCCGCGCTACGTGCGAGTCCTCGAGGTTTATCCTAAGACCTCATCTGGAAAGATTCAGAAATTCAAGCTGCGCGAAATGTTCCAGGCTTAGTTTTAGTTCTAGATAATTGTTTTGGTCTTTCTTTTATAGCGTTTAATTTGGCTAAGCAGAAAATAAACTTAAATTTAACTATGATGGATTCAATTATAAATATAATTCTTTGAATTTGGTATACTTTAAGTGCATTGCGTTAATTCACCTCTTATTCCGGCTTTACAAAATTGAGGACATCGGTGAAATATTTTTTTTTGAAATGCTCAAAAATCTTAATATGTTTTCTATGGTACACGCAAAACAGAACAAGAAAACATTGGTAACCCATGAGGTATTCCGGACGATCAGTTATATCTAGTAGGAATAGGAATAGTAGGATTACATTTGATTTGAGTTATTCACAAATGACGACACCTATCAATAACGCACACGAGTCAGTCTGATCTGAATAGTTGTGCTGTGCGGTCAATATATACATATATATTTAAATGATACTCATTCTGGTGCTAATCCGCAACAATATTTAAAAACAGAATTCCGTTGGTTATAGCTATTTTATAGGGGAGATACCATTCGAGTAGGCCGCATATAACACTACACCTTAATTTCAGAAAAAGTGAACAACCTCAACCGATTACCAAATTCAGTAAAAATTAGTGAATGGCTAAATGTTCTTTAATAGGTAGCAAGACTAGCTGTAGTTTTTACTAAAATAAGTTTTAGTTAATAAATATAATAAACAAATAATCTTCCTGAAAAACGGTTCCTTTATTGAAACTTCACTACTGAGTCGCTTATGTCGACTTTAGCTAATATTGAATTTTGATTTGATGTTTAAATATTGTAAATTAACATTTACAGATTACTTCGTACATAAATTTTACACATTATACAGATACATGTTCATTGATAAGATTACTTTGCTAAAGATGTTTAAGCTTCTAAATACTAAAAAATTTTCAGTCTCGCCTCAATCGCTTACGAGGTGGTATAAAGCACTTGTCGCGAAGCTCATTCAATTTATTTAAAACGTATTCGTACACACGGGTTAATCAAAATCAGTTGCAGAAATGTTTGTGATATTAAACAGGAACCACTTTGCACAGGTTGTCTTTCGTCGCTTCAATAACTATCGCTCAGCGTACACTACTGAACAAATAAACCGAAGACAGTTAGTTCTTTCGTAAAGATTAGTAAAAGCAAAACAGACATTGGAGTTTGTTTTTTCAGGTACTTTCACAAGCCGGCCTACTGCCACATCGCAGGGAAGGATCCCCTCGTCTACACATCTCTGGGGCAGCAGTTACAGCGAGCAGTACAAAAATATGGTGATCGCACTGCCCTCCTTTCGTGTCATGAGGGCGTAACACTGAGCTTCGAGCAGGCTCGAAGTCAGGCTGAGCACTTGGCCGTGCATCTTCAGGAACTGGGTCTACAGCGAGGGCAGCATCTTGGCATTTGGGCTCCGAATACCTCACAATGGTACGTCACCTTCTTGGCAGCCGCATTGGCCGGGTTCCCACTGGTCTGCATTAATCCGGCGCTGCAAGCCCCAGAATTGGAGTACGCTCTGAAGAAGGCTAAGGTGCGAACTCTGATTACCATGGAAAAACATGGGAAGCAGGACTTCGAGGGGGTGCTGCGGCGGCTGTTGCCAGAGCTAACGACTGGTAAAAAGGCTGTGAGGAGTCAGAGGCTTCCTGATCTACAAGCGGTCATCGTCAAGTCCGAGGGACCTTTGGACGGGGTCTACAACTACGACGAGCTAATGCAAGAGATTCCGAGTAAAAGTAAGGTTCAGCATCTGAACAATCAGCTAGACAAAATTTCTCCGGAGAGTGCGTGCAACATCCAGTTCACCTCTGGCACTACCGGTCAGCCCAAAGCTACTGTGCTGACGCACTTCGGGTTTGTGAACGCTGGGCGAAATTTTGGTACACGAATCTGTCTGAATGAGGGCCACAAACGTATCTGTGTCACAGTGCCCTATTTCCATGTCTTCGGACTCGCGACCATTACCAGCGCCTTGGATTACGGTGCAACGATGGTATTACCAAGTGCAAGTTTTGACTCATTCGCTGCCCTGGAAGTATTAGAACGCGAACGCTGCAACATTGTCCTGGGCACTCCCACCATGTACGTAGACATGCTGGAAAAACAGCGGATCCTACAGAAATCCTTGGAGAGCTTAGAGATTGCTGTTTGCGGCGGTGCTACGTGTTCTCCAGATCTCTTCATTAGGATCATCAAGGAGCTCCACACCAAACGTGGAGTGCGAGTGGGTTACGGGTTGTCAGAGGCTACGGCTGCATTGTTCACCCATTTGGGCAACGAGCCATTGGAGGAAGCGGTTCACACGGTCGGATCATTGTACGATCACGCAGAGGCCAAGGTGATCAACGAACTGGGAGAGACGGTGAGGTTCGGAGAGCCGGGAGAATTGTGCCTGCGAGGTTACTTCACAATGAAGAGTTACTTCGAGGATGAGCAGAAAACGCTGGAGGTTCTGGGACAAGACGGCTGGTTGAGGACAGGGTGAGTGCAAAAAAATAAAGGAAAGGACTGATAACAACTGACTCTTCCCTTTTAAAGTGATAAGTTCGTCTTGGAAGCCAGCGGAGTGGGACGCGTAGTGGGGCGTATAAAGGACATGGTCGTGCGTGGTGGGGAGAACATCTTCCCAAAGGAGATCGAGGATCTCCTCGATGCCCACGAGGATATCATTGAGTCGCAGGTACGTGGGTCGTAAGAACGTGTAGACAAAATTGTGATTTTGTCATCTGCAGGTGGTCGGAGTGCCCGACGAGCGCATGGGGGAGGAGCTCTGCGCCTTCTTGCGTCTAAGAGACGGTGCGAAGACACTGACTACTGACGACCTTAAGCTCTACTTCCGGGGAAAGCTGGCCCACTTCAAGATCCCGCGGTACGTGCGAGTCGTCGAGGCTTTTCCTAAGACAACGTCCGGAAAGGTTCAGAAATTTAAACTACGGGAAATGTTCGATGCTACGTCGTAGTTCCAGATATTGCAATCTATTTTTCTAATATATGAGTACTTATAGAAATAAAAATACAGGCAGTTAAGTATGGATTGGTAACTCGAGTTATACTAAATTATGCTGCATAGAACATCTGTGCATTTAGAATGAATTATTTTCAATGTATATGTAAAAATTTGAGTAGAGCGCATTCACGATCACGAAACATCTCCATTGTTGAAAAATATTTCTGCTACTTGGTACCTTAGCTATATTTTCACTTAATTCATTGCATTAGAAATTCGTTGGTCAGTCCAGGAAACTAATTCACTTTGAATTAACGTTCTAATTAAATATTAATGAGGTATCAAGTGTTTGAATGGGTTTCAATGAATTTTTTCTATCACCACTATTGAACTTGAAATTGCATTAACGGACGATTATGCGAGCGCACGATAATGCGAATAATGTTATCTGTACGAACGACGATGTTATAAGTCACAATTTTTTCGCGTCATTACGTGCAGCTCAATGAGAGGTATTTTTACCAGAGAGGTTTGGTTAACAAAATAGGTATTGCAAACGAGGAAACTTTGTACTATTTTTTCACCCTCTGGATAGACACCTGGCAACAAACCTCTATCGGTCAAGGGGTTTGTTTTTCTCCCACCCTCCTATCTCTGCGAGGTATCGCCGGCTTCAGCAGATTCCTCCACTCAATCCGAAGAAATGCGTTTGCATGCTACTCCTAACAGTATGCAGCACAAAAACCGAGTCTCAAAGCGGCGGGCTTTATGCAAATCAGCCGACTTATGCGAGGGAAACAGAGAGAGAGTGAGAGAGAACTTACAAATACCCAGCTACCGAGTAAACTGACTAGAGAAAGCGGGCACAGGGCCATGTGTAGCTTCTCGGGGGACAAAACTTAACGAAGCCAGCGCTGGGAGCTCGGAGAGATCGGAGTAAACAAATTTCTGCTGTGGCGGAATTTATAAATAAAACCCGAGTCCGGTCGAGTGCGTCCTGTAAACAAGCTCTTTAGGGGCTCCTCGTGGTTCCAGCCAGGATTGAAGTGTGAGACGCGCGAAGAGGGCTGGCGGGGGACGGACGCGTATCGCACGCGACGCCAGCTCCGGCAGGAGCAACAATTGTAAACAAAGCGCGAAATCTCGACCGCCTCGCACTCGCCAGACGCCACGCGAGGCTTCGGCTTCGGCTTCGTCAGGTTGCCAAGGCGGCCTCAAGTCACATGGCCCGACGGGGGTGAGGAGTGGGGGGGGGGTGAAGGGGCCACGTCTTAACAACGTAGCGAGGGTGCAACACCGGAGCGACTCGTCGAAGGAATCAGAAACTCGGAGGCGCTCGTCGGATAAGGTTGAATTTCGAAGAACACGGGGAACCGCGAACCACCTCTGAGGCCCCTCACAACGCCATAGAGCCCGAAGTGGATTCCAGTGATTGTGTTTGTGCTTGAGTGTGCGTGTCGGTGAGATCGAGTGTATGTGTGTGTGTGGGCACACAGTTGTTACCAATAGTTTTTGGTAACGAAGGGGCCCCGCGCTAACAAAGAAGACCTACAGAAGTGACGGGAGGCGCCGTGGCCGCAGCGAGAAAAGTATTTCGTACGTCGCGAATATGCGAAGGATATGGAAATTAAACGGGAACCGGGAGTGATTCGAGTACCAGGAGCGCGTTGGTCTTGAGGCCTCTAGACGCTGACCTCAGTGTGAAGTGCAAACCTACATCGAATGGCTATGGAAAATCAATGTGCTGTCCGTTATGGACGGAATCCTGTTCGCAGCAACGCGAAGAACTGAGATTGTTCAACGAGAACAACGCTGCAGCAACAATTGCATTGTTGTGTAATCGTCGAATTTCTGTTGTCGTTAATTTGCAGCTGCTTTGCAGCAACGTGCCGTGAGAATTGGGAAAATTCGCGAAAGTAACGTTCGAAAAATGTTTGCGGGACGCAGTGAGAAATTCCTTTAGAAAAACTCGTAGTAGCACGAAATCTTCAAACTTCCATCTGAAGCGCTATCCACATCTCAGACCATGTCGCAACCGGGTAAACGCGGAGGAGCCCGTGGCGGGGCCACTGGTCGCAAGGCTCCGGCCGCAGTGGCCGCGTCCTCGGCGGCGGCGACGGCCAACGTCACGCCCGAGGATTCGGCGGCGGCCAGCGAGCGCGCGACTCCGGCCAGCAAGGCGGAGAGCGAGCCCAAGGACGACACCTCCAGCAATGGCGATAAGAAGGACCTGGACGGGTTCCCGGCGCCGAAGCCACCCAGCGCGGGCGCATCGATACGCGAGACGGCCAATAAGGTGCTGGCGCTGGCCATGAAGAGCGAGTGGACGCCCATCGAGCCGGAGCTGAAGAAGTTGGAGAAGTACGTGGCGAACGCTGGCGAGGACGGCAACCACATCCCGCTGGCCGGCGTCCACGACACGGTAGGTCCCGGAATAATGTTAGAGGCCGTATGAGAGTTAGGAATTCCGAAGAATCTTTTCCTCAGACTCGAGGGTTTCACCGTCTCCACCCCCTGACCTAATTTCTCCGTGAAAACTCTTCCGCCGGAACCGCCGAGCCACAGTGGGTAGGGGCAGACAATGGCAAACGGCGTCGCGGTACAAAGCCCCATTTGAGGCAACCCCTTTGTGGTCGCGGCATGGCAACCGGCCCAGGCCCAGGCCCAGGAGGAGCACCTTCGATAGGCGAAGAAACTTTCCATGCTGCCCAGAATAGTAATATTTTATAGCCATGTCTATTTGTAGTCGCTGTTGTTGCTACTGGTGGGGTCGGCGGAGGGTTCCGAGTTGTTGTAACTAATAGAAACAACTTTGCATGAATTCAATTGCAACTCAAGCCACCGCCACTGCCAGACCAACAACAGCAAAAAACAAAGAGTCTTGCTAGAGTCTTCCTCGGTGCCCTGAAGGTTGCCGAATGATAACCTGATTTTTATGCATTTCGTCGTTGGCAACTCGACGCCCGCCATCGGCAGGAAGCAGTAGAATGGAGGACAATGGCGGAAGAGCCGCCATTATTATTGGCATCGACTGTGGCAGCCGATTTACGTAGACGCGCATTTCTCGCGAAATAAACAATATTTTGTTGATAATGGAGACCAAATTTTTGAGTGCCTTCACTTCGGTGAGCGCAAGCAAGAGGGTTGTTTTGCCGTTGCTTTCTTTTATTGCCAAACTATTGGAATTCCCAGGCGGGGACCGCATTGATTTTATTTCCCACTTCGGTATATTATTTGCCGCGTTTCGATGCTATGGCTGGGCAGGGGTTAATGAATTCATCACAACCCTTTGCCTGGCTCCGAAAAGTTTATTTTTTAGGGTTTCGAAAATTCTTATATGTGTAGCAACTCTTGAGACGAACTTGGAATGATGATGGATGACTTTTCAGGAAATAATTAGCGATTTATGACCAAATTTGAGGGAATCATATTTTTGTATGTAGTGATTAAGAAATTAACCCCATTTTAAACATATGTGTTAAAGAACTCGAATAATACGAATATACATATATAAATAATTATAAACTTACCTCCCACATGTCTTTCTCCTTTTCAGAATACCGGCATGACTCCCCTGATGTACGCTACCAAGGATAACAAGACCGTCATCATGGACCGGATGATCGAGTTGGGAGCCGATGTTGGAGCTAGAAATAATGTAAGAAACATGTCAGAAACATGGACCATAATAATAGTAAAAATTGCAATTTAAGGCTCATAAAAACACTTGTCCTAAATCTTAAAGGTATGAGAAATGAAGACTATGGTGAGTGGACTGCGATATCGATTGCAGTCGGGGTAAAATTTGGGCATCGCGTCACGGGGAAAATGTGCCAAATCAATAAAGAGAAGTGGGAGTCTTGCAAACGCCAAAAACAAAAAGACGCCACACAATTTTCCCCCATAAAATTAAGTCTGAAAACACCGCCAAAGGGACAATTCACTCACTAAAACACCGATAACGCATACACACAATCTCATTCAAACACACACACACGAATATATGCGGGAAAATCAGGTCTTTAAGAATGAAGAAAGCCAAATAAACAGGAAGTAAATATCACGCAATCCCCGAAGTACGTCGAGGAAAACCAGGGAAAATTCGGCAGACCTATTGCAAACAGAAGGCGAAGACGACGAAGGCGAAGAGAGGAAGAGAAACGCAACACAAAATTTGACCCAGCGAATTTATTTATCGGCGGCAATGACAGAATAATGAATTCATTTAAAGAAGTACAATTTCTCTTGTTCTCTGGGCGTTGGTGACGACAACAGTCGTTGCGAGTGGAGTTGAGTGGGCAGCCGGTAACTGACCTGGGCGTGGCGGGGGTAGCGCGGAAATTCAGTGCCCGCTTGTCGAGATGACCCAAAATGGTTAACCGATAATACAGAGAGTGGTACAAGGGTGTGGTGGGATTTAGGCAGCAATGGAAACCCAGATGAAGGGATCTGAAGATAAGATTAAAGCTACAGAAAAATATACACAGGATAAATTTGTAGAATTTTCCCCAAATCTCGAGAAGAATTTTTGAACATGTAGATAAGGTTAAAGCAGCCCGAACCCCAAGTGAAATATCAATGGCCAATTCTTGATTTCTATTCCGCTCTGAACCCTAACCTTCGCATGGAATGTCTCGAGTGAATAGATAATAGCGAATCTTATTTGCGAGCAATTAAAACTCTCCGGCCAGAACTCTTTACCGCTGCATTAACCCCTGTTCCCGCCGAAGGAATCTCAACCTCGGTTAACCCACCACCGACTTCAGTTGGCTCTGTCCAGGCCGGAACCTTGGACACGAGCAAACTGTAAGTTGGTTCTTGCGTCGAGCGGCGACTATAATATCCTTGACCCAAATTCAATGGTCAGAGGAAAATAAAAGTTTTCGCCGAAGAAATCGCCAAAACAAACACGGAAAAACGTTATTTTATTTTCCCGAAATGAACGGATCGGACGATTGCCCGAAGAAAGTGAAAACGCGTCAACGAATGCGAGCGTCACAGCGGGCGACCCGAGCCATAAACACACACACACAAATTGTGGCTGGGGGCAGCAGCAGCAGGATTCGGGCTGGATGGTGGCCCTGGTTGACACACTTAGACTTGGGTTCAACTTGGTCCGTGTCGTCGGGGGATTCGACGGGGATTTATGACGAGCACGAAGAAGGACGAAAATAAAACAATTTAATTTAAATGAAATTCATTAAAAAGCTAATGTTGCCTCAGAGCCAACACATATGGTCGTTATTATTGGAGTGGCTGTAGTCGTTCTCGACGATGACGGTGGTGGTAGCGATGGTGGTTTGACCTTAGGCACGTTCGCGAAATGAGGAATGATCCGCCTTTTTGCAGCTCAAGAAACCATTAATCAACAACTTGTTAAACGCTGCAAGTGGTTTTTCTTTCTCTCGTGCTCTCGTAGCGGACAGGGAGAGGCAAAAATAACGTCTAATTAACATGACCACATGCAGACACACACTCACACACACGCACACATACATACACATGGAGCATCTCTTGCCGAGGCCCCATTAATATGCAATTTTTCCTTCTAGCGCATTCGTTTTGATAATTAGTTTGCTCCCCGATCGCCCCCCGCACCGTGTCCGGTCCCCACTAAAGCCTTCAGGAGGGCGTCGTATAATTTTTGTGCCCATTAGGAGACCCATTTGTCACCCCCCCAGACGACGATGCCGACGCCTCTGCCCCCGGTGTTGACGGCTGGCGAAATGTCATCGTAGCTGGTCACCGCAGACGGCGGCTGGTTATTAAGGACCGTAGTCAGAGGTAATAGAATTACATGACGCAACCTCGGGCGTCAGCCGAAATTCAGCAAGTTGGGCTCGGACTTGCGATGCAGGGGCGAAAGTCTGTGTCATGGGCGCACAATTGGAAGTACCTGTGACTCACACACACGCCTCACAAGAGCAGGCTAAGAGAAGGGGAGGTTCCGAAAGTGTCGCAAGTGAAGTAATCGCTTGCAAGAAGTAAACCACTCCCTGCCCAGTACCTGGGCCTGGGCCGTGCCCTCGTAATTAGTTGAGAGGTTCCGCTCCAGTGACTACTTAAATGATCATCATCTGCAAAATAACGTCCTGTTCCACTTTCCTTTAAAGACATGAACCTTGGGTCGGTCGCGGTCCCATCGCGGTCAAGGTGTCGTCGATGAGGCATCGAAGAGACCGAACAGAACCGATTGGAACTGATTTCCCATCTGGGGAGTGACCGGGCGAGTGCATCGTGCGAGAAGTGCAGAAGAATAACACATGGGGAAGAGCGAGGGATTCGACCATGTCAAGGCACTGCCTGCTGCCATATTGGTCAATGTTGACGGCAGCTTACGTGATGCAAAGTAATCGAGCAAAGTGCGCGAGCGAGCGAGTGTGTGCGGTGGTCATTAGAAGGCATGCGAGAAATGCATCAAATATGACCCTGACTTCCAAGAAATTGATTTAAAAATCGAAGAAAACTCAGCAAGGCAAGGCGAAAATCGAGTCACTTCATAGTGCGAGCACTTTAAGGAATCGCCCGTGTCCCTCCCATGTCCTTGAGTCGCCCACGGGGCTCAGTTTCCGCTCACCTCAGCGGCGCCACCGGAAGTGGTCGCAGTTAATTTATGCAGCCGACCTGTCGTTGTTCGTTTTTCCAACAGGAGGCCAACATGACGCCCGTCTCGCCGACGACCCGTACTAGGTTTTGCGGCCTGTGCCATGGGGGCCGGAAGTGGCTGCACATCGTGGAGAGACAGTGGAAATAACTTACAGTATTTGACATATTTTCCTGGCGAAATCGGAGGACAATAAAAAAATCGGAAATACCTGAATATCAAGTAAAAACAACAACGCCAAAGCGCTGCAGAGGTTTTCTCCTGCCTACGAGTGGCTTGTTTCCGGTGCTCGGGCGGAAGCGAAGCAGAACATGAAATGAACGATTTTCTGTGCTAATGCTGGCCCTTGGAGGAGGCGATAAGGGGTCTTCGCGCTCTGACACCATTTGCATTTGAATCGTTTCTTTCCAAGCCCTTGAGTGACCCGGAAAGTTCAATGACCAGGGAATTTGTATTGGGAAGAGGCAGTGCGAAGGACCTGGACTGCTGTAGGAGCGAAGTTAGAGGTCAAGGCGAAAATATGTTGTAGGGATTTGCCCAATTATTTTGGAAAGTGAAGTAAATCTTGAGAGGAGCGAGGCAAGCATTGTTTTTAATGAATCGCCCGTTCTTTTCATTGTTTCCTCTCAGAGAGTACTACAGAGTAATTAGGGTGAAAACAAGCGATAACAGGAAAGCCACATGCAACTATAACAATTGTAATTAAAAAAACAAAAAACGAAAATTACTACCAAACAATTAGAACCAAATCATTAGGAGAATTAAGAGTAGCAAAAATAATTTACGTCTTATGTCTACAAACAACAACGGCAATTTCAGTAACGAAGTCTGCTTCTCCGTCTTCTCTTTCACGTTAATTTTCCGCTTTATTTTTCACATGCCTCTCCGTCTCTCTTTCAGGACAACTACAATGTGCTCCACATCGCCGCCATGTACTCGCGAGAGGATGTCGTCAAGCTCCTCATCAACAAGCGTGGCGTGGATCCCTTCTCCACCGGAGGGGTGAGTACCAAAACAACAACAACAACAACAAGCACAGAAGAGAATTTCACAAAACCACGTTGGAAAACCCCGTTGTCCAATTTTCTCGAAGCTCCATCACGAGAACTCCTCGCATTAGTGAAAAATCGATGTGAATCCGTGCATTTGCATTTCGCTTCCCCTGTTGGAATTCTTTTCTCGGAATTTAAAAAAAAACGAATCTCCTCGCCTCCACCCCACTCCACGGTTGGATCTTGGAACGCGCGAGAAATTTCTGCGTGTCACCGTCTAAAGGTCAAGACGACCAGCGCCTGCTGCTCGACCACATGCGACCAGCCGACGGACCAACCCCACCACTGCCCGCAGTGGGTCAGCGCTACACATAAGGGGGGCGCGAGGGGTCGCGTGTCGGACTCGCGACTTCGGGCGACCTCAAGAACGACCCATTAATTCCCCCAAGGTTGGGTTAATTTCTGCTATGTGTGAGTGCTGGAAGATTTAGGTATTTAACTTTGGATATTTCTCCCGGCCAGACATGCAACTTTTCCTTTCCTTCAAGGCGAGAGAGGGGGAAGTTGGAACTGCAGTGGATGGGGATTGACGACTATCCGACAGTCTCTTGTGTGATAATCTTCGAAGATTTCATTCACTGAAATCAATATTGATGCAATTAGCATCATTAACATTAACAATTTCATTCAAACAATTTCAATTTAAAGTCAAAGAAGTCAAAGAAGTTCTTCTCGCAGATGAACCAAGATAAGATTCGAAAATATGTTAAAATGTTTTCAAGTTCTCAAGTTCTCAATACAAAACTCCACTTTGACTCTGAATGGAAGTCGCGACTAGACGAAAGGATACAAATGGCCCCTTTCGGCAGGAGAGAGAGAGAGGGGAGAAGCTAGGGAGTAAAATAAAATGTTTGTAAATAAACAACATTCGGTAACCAAGTGAAATCGTTACCAACTCCGTGGCGTGGAGTCGAGACGAGGGCGGAGCGAGGGGTGCAACACGTGGGAAATTTCACTCATAATTTTCATGGATTCGATTTGGAATTCGATTCCCCTTCCGCCTTAGTTCGTTTCCCAGCGTTCTGTACGATTGCTTGACGTTGTCATTATCGTTGAGTCTGCGATAGTGTTGTTGTTGGGGTGTGCTTGTGTGTGTGTGTGTGTGTGTGTGAGTGTCAGTCACTTGTAGACAATCGCAGGATGGAATCGCGAAAGGACTCAAAAGTTCGTTGGGTTTTCGCATTGGGCTGGGCGGGCAGACATCAACGAATTTGCGAATTTTGAAGTTTTCTATGAAGGTTTTTACCCCCGTCTCAGCCGGCCTGTCGTGACCAACTTGCCGACTGCCTCTCGAAATGTCTATCAATCTCGGCTGCGATTGCAGGCACAGACGCTCAGCGGGAAACCAGGAACCGTCCGCTTCAGACCCACTCAGTTGCAGTCGGGAGTCCGATCGCAGAGGTCTCCAGTTAACCTGAGCTTCTTGGGCAGCTTCTTCTCAGGTAGTGAAGTTTTGTTGACGGGGTTTTCCAAAGGGTTTTACAAAATGTTATTTTCATCTAATTTCCGTACAATATTTGGATTTCATTTTAATATATTTATTTTGCAGTCACGTGCGCAGACCCCCGTGCATCTGGTGTCGAGTCGACAGACGGGCACCGCGACCAACATCCTGCGCGCACTGCTAGCGGCCGCCGGAAAGGACATTCGCCTGAAGGCAGACGGAGTGAGTATCGAGAAAAAAAAGAAGTGTAACGAAGAAGCAAGAAGAAGATTGTGGAATGAAATCGCTCGGTAGTTGAAAGATCCCGACCAAATTCAACAAATGTGATCCACACATACACACACAGCCACTCGCCGAGAGTGACTGAGCCGTCCGTCGATGGGGTTCTGAGTGGTGCCACCTGGTGCCAACGTAAACAAAATAGTAAAAATAACAGGACGAAACGTGAATCAGAAGTCCGCAGACAGAAGCGGCGACAAATTCCATGCCTGTCCCTTGGCCCCCCACCGGAGCCATTAGAAATCGATAAAGAGTCAAAAGAAAGATCCGAAAACATAGCGGAAACTTTTCCAAAGTCAGCCAAGAAAGGACTTTGTTCGTAATTTGATCCACTTGCATTCAGACGGTGCCCTCGTGGCGGCGTAGATGCAACGACCTAAGCAGGGACAGAGGGACAGACAGACAACAGCGCAATATTCCCTTCGCGTCCCGCTAAACGATCGGGGTGTAAAAAGATATTTTCGATTATCACGCAACCGTCGCTGAAGAGGGGCGGTTGACAAGGGTCAGGCGGTGGCAGGGAACAGGACGCACGGACGGACGGACCGACAGATAGACTGCGAAATTTCGAAATGATTTAATGCGGTATTCGTCACGAAGCGGGTCGTGCAGCGTACAGTGGAGCAAACCGCGAGTCGATTCACTGAAGTCAGGACGATGCGAGAAGCCGAGTCTGCGCCACTGTCCCCGTATGCGACACGCACGAATCGGTGTCGCAGACGTTGTAGGCGGAGTAGCAGGAGGAGACGCCGGTGGTGGAGAAGAGAAAAAGGCTCGATCTGCAACTTCCTGACAGCACAAATTGTTTAAATGCGTACTACTGAAGGAGGCGACGTCGACGAACGACGCGCAGACAGCGCAGGTCCCACCCCCGGCTACAGTGGCGGCGAATCGCTGACAGTCGCTTTCACGCCGTTACCCGAAGTTACTGCAACCCATTGTCTGCCGCCAGACAACGAAGCCCCATTCCAAATGTCTGCCTGTCTCACTCATTCTCTAGTCCCAACCCCACCCGTGTCGAATCGCAGTTGAATGCGGGAATAGCGAAAGTGGGCCAACGGCAAGACGTCGACTCCCCCTAGCGACCTCTCCTCCTGCCACCATTCTATTCTACTCGTCTGTCTGCCTGTCTGTGGGACTTTATGCTTGTACATCCGCCTGTTGGTGCAATTAACACATTATGCTCGACTTCCTTAATCCATTGTGATTGTCGTTGCTACTGTGGCAGACACCGGCGGCAAAGTTTGCGGAAATAATTCCATTTAATTGAGAGTTCTGCCACCAATTACGGACCATTGAGACAAGAAGAAATGGAATGGGAGACTGTACTGTGGTTAGAAATCATTCGTCGCGATTGAGAACTGGACATTTAATTCACACAAGCGGATACATTTCAATATCTAATGATTGTTTGTCTTATTCTTCCGTAGAGAGGAAAAATTCCGCTGCTACTGGCCGTAGAGGCTGGAAATCAGTCGATGTGCAGAGAGTTGCTGTCAGCACAAACGGCGGAGCAACTAAAGGTGAGTAGGGTCGGTGTTGTTACGGCTAGCGAGGTGTGGCAAAGGAAGCCAACCGTGAAAGGATTTCCCAATATAGATGGTATAAATTACTCATTTGGAGTGAAAACAGAGTGACGAGTGGCGGGCGCATAAATCGTCGCCGGCCTTCCCCAGCCGCCCCCAAGACGGCAGTCTTCGTGGCCCGCCGCTGCAGGTCGTAAATCAATTTGCGACCGAAATGAACACATCAGACCTCGTCTGTCTCCGTCGGCCGAGACACAAAAGCTGCGGCGACCTTGAAATCGGCGAGCAGTTCTTTGGCCATTGTGTGGCGCATACTTTCAGGCACATGTCGGTGCTTTTTACCCTGGCGACGAGGCAGCCACGCAATACCGTCGCCGTGTCGTTGCCTCCGCCCGGTCTGGCCACGCTGCGCCGTGTGTGTCGAACCCGACGAAATTGCAACCGCGTTCCCCTAATTGCCGCTGACTGGAGTTGCTGCTGGTCGTTGTTGTGGGGGCGCCAGGGCGAAGTTCTGCGTGTTGATTGAATTTTCGTGTATTCAATGCGACAGGACGGCACGCAACGTGTTGACGGGGATACCGTGGCGAGGTCTGTGAAGAAACGGGCCCACATCCACAGAACCGTATCGCGGTGTTTCGCGTCTTCCCTGGCTGGGGTGACCACGGCCAGCCGAGCCAGATGAAGAGACGGTTTGGAATTTCCAGCTCATGGTTGCCCTCCGCACGATACGAGCCCTGCGACGAGCTGCCCTAAAGTAGGTCAAGTAGAGCCGCCTCCTTCGACCCGCCGAGGGCCAACGAGAACGCGGCGACGGCAGGTGTCTGCGCCTAGGGCGAAGGACCCACGCTGAGCGACGCCAACTTTGACCCTGCTTCGACAGCCCCTCGTCACCTCGCTAGTTGATCCTCTCTCACTCTTCGCCTTCCCGTTTCAGGCAACGACGGCCAATGGGGATACGGCCTTGCATTTGGCCGCCAGACGGCGGGACGTCGACATGGTGCGGATTCTGGTCGACTACGGCACCAATGTCGACACGCAAAACGGCGAGGGCCAGACGCCGCTGCACATCGCGGCCGCCGAGGGCGACGAGGCCCTGCTGAAGTACTTCTACGGCGTCCGGGCGTCCGCGTCTATAGCGGACAACCAAGGTAAGTCGCCATCAACCAAGGTGGCCTTCAGTGGTTTCTCTCACTTTTCATTTTCACTTTTCCTATTTGCGGTCAGATCGAACGCCGATGCACTTGGCGGCGGAGAACGGCCACGCCCACATCATCGAGATCCTCGCGGACAAGTTCAAGGCGAGCATCTTCGAGCGGACCAAGGACGGCAGCACCCTGATGCACATCGCCTCGCTGAACGGGCACGCGGAGTGTGCGACGATGCTCTTCAAGAAGGGCGTCTACCTGCACATGCCGAACAAGAACGGGGCCCGCAGCATCCACACGGCGGCCGCCTACGGCCACACGGGCATCATCAACACCCTGCTGCAGAAGGGCGAGAAGGTGGACGTGACCACCAACGTAAGTCGAACCTTATCATCCTCTCAGGCACACCAAAAAACGACGTCCCGTCCAATCTTGCAGGAGAACTACACGGCCCTCCACATCGCGGTGGAGTCGGCCAAGCCGGCGGTGGTCGAGACGCTCCTGGGCTTCGGCGCCGACGTACATGTGCGCGGCGGGCAGCTCCACGAGACGCCGCTGCACATCGCCGCGCGGGTTAAGGACGGCGACCGCTGCGCCCTGATGCTCCTTAAGTCCGGCGCTAGTCCCAACTTAACTACCGATGATTGCCTGACGCCCGTCCACGTGGCGGCGCGCCACGGGAATCTGGCGACGCTGATGCAGCTCCTCGAAGACGGCGGCGACCCGCTCTACAAGTCCAATGTGAGTCGGAAGTCCTTCAAGCAATCCGTGATCTCAACTCAAACCTTGTTGTCTTTCCGCAGACTGGCGAGACTCCGCTGCACATGGCCTGCCGGTCGTGCCATCCGGAGATCGTGCGGCACCTTATCGAGACGGTGAAGGAGAAGCACGGCCCGGACAAGGCGACCACCTACATCAACTCCGTGAACGACGACGGGGCCACCGCCCTGCACTACACCTGCCAAATCACCAAGGAGGAGGTGAAGATCCCCGAGTCGGACAAGGAGATCGTCCGCATGCTGCTGGAGAACGGGGCCGACGTGACCATCCAGACGCGGACCGCCCTGGAGACCGCCTTCCACTACTGCGCGGTGGCGGGCAACAACGACGTCCTCATGGAGATGGTCTCCCACATGAACCCCACCGACATCCAGAAGGCGATGAACCGCCAGTCCTCGGTGGGCTGGACCCCGCTGCTGATCGCCTGCCATCGCGGCCACATGGAACTAGTCAACAACCTTCTAGCGAATCACGCTCGCGTGGACGTCTTCGACACCGAGGGGCGTTCGGCCCTCCATCTGGCGGCCGAACGGGGATATTTGCACGTGTGCGACGCGCTGCTGACCAACAAGGCGTTCATCAACTCGAAGTCGCGTGTTGGTCGGACGGCGCTCCACCTAGCGGCGATGAACGGCTTCACCCATCTGGTGAAGTTCCTGATCAAGGACCACAACGCCGTCATCGATATCCTCACCCTCCGCAAACAGACGCCGCTCCATTTGGCGGCGGCCAGCGGCCAAATGGAGGTGTGTCAGCTCCTGCTCGAGCTGGGAGCGAACATCGACGCCACCGACGACCTGGGCCAGAAGCCCATACACGTCGCCGCCCAGAACAACTACTCAGAAGTGGCCAAACTGTTCCTGCAACAGCATCCCTCGCTTGTGAACGCGACCAGCAAGGACGGCAACACCTGCGCCCACATCGCGGCGATGCAGGGCTCGGTGAAGGTGATCGAGGAGCTGATGAAGTTCGATCGGTCCGGGGTGATCTCGGCTAGAAATAAATTGACTGATGCCACGCCGCTGCAGCTGGCGGCCGAGGGCGGGCACGCGGACGTGGTGAAGGCGCTGGTGCGGGCGGGGGCCTCGTGCACGGAGGAGAACAAGGCCGGCTTCACGGCCGTCCATCTGGCGGCCCAGAACGGACACGGCCAGGTGTTGGACGCCCTCAAGAGCACCAACTCTTTGAGGATCACCAGCAAGAAGTTGGGACTGACGCCGCTGCACGTGGCGGCCTACTACGGGCAGGCGGACACGGTGCGCGAGCTGCTGACGAGCGTCCCCGCGACGGTCAAGTCGGAGCCCCCCACCGGCCAGAGCCTCTTCGGCGAGCTGGGGGGCGAGTCGGGCATGACGCCGCTCCATCTGGCGGCCTTCTCGGGCAACGAGAACGTGGTGCGCCTGCTGCTCAACTCGGCAGGCGTCCAGGTCGACGCGGCAACGACGGAAAACGTGAGTCACTCGAGAGCCCTTCGTACTGTACTGTTAAATGTTCTTATCTTATTTTCCTTTCAGGGCTACAACCCGCTCCATTTGGCCTGCTTCGGTGGTCACATGTCAGTGGTCGGTTTGCTTCTGAGTCGCTCGGCAGAACTCCTCCAGTCGACGGACCGGCACGGCCGGACGGGCCTGCACATCGCCGCGATGCACGGTCACTTTCAGATGGTCGAGATTTTGCTGGGTCAGGGCGCGGAAATAAACGCGACCGACAGGAACGGTTGGACGCCACTGCATTGTGCTGCCAAAGCCGGGCACTTGGATGTCGTGAAGCTGCTGTGCGAGGCCGGGGCCTCACCCAAGTCGGAGACGAACTATGGCTGCGCGGCGATCTGGTTCGCCGCCTCCGAGGGACACAACGACGTGCTGCGCTACCTGATGAACAAGGAGCACGACACATACGGCCTGATGGAGGACAAGCGCTTCGTCTACAACCTGATGGTGGTGTCGAAGAACCACAACAACAAGCCCATCCAGGAGTTCGTCCTCGTCTCCCCAGCGCCGGTGGATACGGCGGCCAAGCTCTCATACATCTACATCAACCTCTCCACCAAGGTGAGTCCCGGGCGCTGCCATTTTAAGTCGATTCGTCGCACTGACTTTTCCCATCTCTTCCATTGCCGCTGTCACTGCCGGCTACCAGGAGAAGGAGCGTGCGAAGGATCTGGTGGCGGCGGGCAAGCAGTGCGAGGCCATGGGCACCGAGCTGCTGGCCCTGGCGGCCGGAGCGGACTCGGCCGGCAAGATCCTGCAGGCCATCGACAAGCGCAGTCTGGAGTTCCTCGACGTGCTGATCGAGAACGAGCAGAAGGAGGTCATCGCGCACACGGTGGTCCAGCGCTACCTGCAGGTGAGCTCCGTCGGCCCCACGACGCCCACACCAATTCAATCTCTTCACGTTGCCTCTTGTCGTTTAGGAGCTGTGGCGCGGGTCGCTCACCTGGGCCTCGTGGAAGATCCTCCTGCTGCTGGTCGCCTTCATCGTGTGTCCGCCCGTGTGGATCGGCTTCACCTTCCCCATGGGGCACAAGTTCAACAAGGTGCCGATCATCAAATTCATGTCCTACCTGACGTCGCACATCTACCTAATGATCCATCTGAGCATTGTGGCCATCACGCCGATCTACCCCGTGCTGCGGCTGAGCCTGGTCCCCTACTGGTACGAAATCGGGCTGCTCATCTGGCTGAGCGGCCTGCTTTTGTTCGAGCTGACCAATCCGTCTGACAAGTCGGGTCTGGGATCCATCAAGCTGCTCGTGCTGCTCCTCGGCATGGCCGGCGTTGGGGTCCACGTGGTGGCGTTCGCCTTCATCAACAAGGAGTACTGGCCGACGTTGGTCTACTGTCGCAATCAGTGCTTCGCGCTGGCCTTCCTGCTGGCGTGCGTCCAGATCCTGGACTTCCTCTCCTTCCACCACCTCTTCGGCCCGTGGGCCATCATCATCGGCGACCTGCTGAAGGACCTGGCGCGCTTCCTCGCGGTGCTGGCCATCTTCGTGTTCGGCTTCTCGATGCACATCGTGGCCCTGAATCAGTCGTTCGCCAACTTCACGCCCGAGGACCTGCGCAGCTTCGAGAAGAAGAACCGCAACCGCGGCTACTTCAGTGACGGTAAGTCTCACGTTGGACAGCTCGATCCGTTCGATCCGTTTCTGTGCGGAACGACCGGGGCCTCGTCCGGCCCTTGTCGCCCGGCCCTCCTCCATATTTTCTGTTTGATCCTCGATCATTTGAACCGAACACTGTATTGATAAGTATCTGCCTGAGAGACGATGGCTCTGGAGGCGCGCCTCCGTGCATGCTGAGCCGCACACAGACCACAGCCACCTCCATATAGATGTCCTCTTATCGTTTATTTCCATGTGAATCCCCGTCCCGCAGATGACATGCCCACGCCACGTCCCCCGCCCACGGATCGCTATATCGACAGTCGCGGCGCGTCAAGCGAATTCCGACGCAAGCACAAAGATGATCGTAAGTCCACTCGGTCCTTTGCTAGCGCCTGCCTCCTCCTGGTCCGCTCCACCAGCCCCCTCGGTGGCGTGGACGTCTCCCAGACCTCAGTGTTGCCTTCGATGTCGTAAACTTTTCTCACTTTCAGCAACTCTTGGACGAAGTTTTCCCTCCCCAAACAGCTTTCGATGTGTTTCTTTACATTCTGTTTTACATACAATTTACATACAATCAATTCTCGGGCATGTTTTATCCGAAATCAACTTCGTCCTACTGCATCCTTGCATCCTTGTTGTTGTGACTTGATGTTTTGTTCAGGATTATTTTATGATATTATACATGTATAAGTGTTTCTCAATTTTGTGCGGAATGACCAGATTGTATTGTTTTTCAATATTCTCAGTGTTCTTCACACTTTTATTATTATTAATTTTTTTTATTATTTTCTCTCCGTGTATATTATTTGTTCACTTTTGTTTCGCATGTGCAAGATTGGAATGTTCAATATAATTTCTCTGAGTGTTTTAAAAAAAATATTTCATATGCTATCATTTTGCCTCTCATTGTGTTTTTTTTTTCGAGCTTCAGCACGAAATCATATCATTTAGTTATTAATATCTTTATGATAAGATATACGGGGATAGGAAAAAATATAAAAATGGACTTACCTTGAAAATTCATGTTCACGAATTCAGCATTCCGCAGTATAAGAATGAGGGAATATTCCATCTGGAATAGACAATATACTCAAATTTATAAATTATTCTACATATTCATTTAACTGAGCTGATATCATACCGATACATTTTTTTTAAGAAGATATAGAACTAGAAAACTAAAGTAGGTAAGTCGAAACAATGCAAATAATTCTTTAACCCCTTATAAAACTATTGATAATGACTAAAGACAATTTATGTAAGACTGAAATTATTTTAAGATGAAGAGTTAATAGAAACAAAAAACCCAATGTAGGTAAGTTAATAAATACAAATTATACTATCATGATTTTTACGCCAGATAAAACAATTGGATATAATAAAAGAGGTTAGTTAACGTTGTAGAATCAACTAGGTATTTCAAAACTAAAGAGCCAGTAGAACTACTGTAGGTTGTATAGGAGAATCATATAGCAGCATTTTTTCAGACATACCTTTTTAATTTTGATCAACTGCACGATTTCTGTCTTTTTATCGACTTTGTTTCCGTTTGGTTTTATTGTTTCTGTGTTGGAATGCTGGAGAATTGTTTTCAAATTGGATGCCCTCCTGCCCTCTTTAGATGGGTTGACCCGCGTTAAGTGTTTGATGTACTTTGTAAATTAAGAGACGCATGACTTTATGTATAGAAGAGTTAAGATTGTATAACTAATCAAAACCAACATTGCCATGGTATATTGCCCTTGTATACATTGCCAACAATAATTCTTGTTGATGCTTTCGCTGCTTTCCACACACCAATGGCACCAAGAAAAACCACCAAAAATATATAAATATCAATTCGATCAAGAAGAAGATGGTGAGAAGTCATAAATTGTCGATAATTTCCAATGGAATGCGCTGCTTTTGATGTGTTTGCTCACACCCACCACAATTGTTAATAACGTAATCCACGCGCAGCCGCATTGTTGTACCATAGAATACTACAAATACCCATGATACTAACCTAGAAACGCCTTCCTTCACTCTCAACTCGCAAACTGCAAACCGCAAACTGCAAACTGCGAAACCGCTGCGAAATCAATCGCAATTTCAAAACAAAACAAAAAATGCAAAAAACCTAGGACCGATGACACCGTTCTTGGCCTTTGAGCGTCTCTTCTTCGCCGTCTTTGGACAAACGACCACCTTGGACATCAATCCCATGCGACATCTGCGGCCCGAATGGACCGAGGTCCTTTTCAAGATCGTCTTCGGCATCTATTTGCTCGTGTCTGTTGTGGTACTCATAAATCTGCTCATTGCGATGATGTCGGATACTTATCAACGCATACAGGTTGGTATTCCCGCAACCCCCACTAATCGCCATCTCTTTGTTCTCTCTTTGGCCTCCGTTTCCATCCTCCCGTCGTCCATTCACCCGTCGTGTGCGTTCGTTCGACATTCGTTCGCCTGTTCGTTCATTCGGTGTCGCGATTCGGCTTCGGTTCGGTTCGGTTCGTGCGCGGCTCCTTCCGACACGCTACTGGTTGTCACGATGTCATGTGCGCCATTCCTCGTTGGTGTTGTTGTTGTCGTGTCGTGTCGCTGTGGTTGTTATTGTTGTTGTTGTTGTGCTGGCGACACTCGGCGCCGGGCGGGGCGGGTTTCCGGAAACTCATCACCGCCACCCAACACGTGTCACTCACCCTCGCAATGACGGCGACGACGATGGCAACGATGACGACGACAGTGCGCATGCATCCAATCAACTCGTTCGAGCTACTCTTCTTCGCCGTCTTCGGCCAGACGACGACCGAGCAGACGCAAGTCGACAAAATCCAGCAGTTGGCCACGCCCACCCAGCCCTACTGGGTGGAGTATCTGTTCAAGATAGTCTTCGGCGTGTACATGTTGGTGTCGGTGGTTGTGTTGATCAACCTACTGATTGCTATGATGTCAGACACCTATCAGCGGATCCAGGTAGTATTCCTAATTTACTTATTTTCCCTCTCCACCGAAGTCCTCATTACTCTAACTACAACAACAACTACTACTATCACCATATTTATATACTCTTAATTGTATTTCTTATCACGACATGTCCAGAGATCTTTCTCTTTTAGCCCATTCAGAACACTATCTAACACACATTTCTATTGTACAGAGCGGCCGGTCGAAACGTAGCCATGTGTGTCTGTGACGACGACATGCCTACGTCTCCCGGCGTCGGGATTCACAGACAGGGCTTCAGATCCTGGTCATTACAGCAAAGTAGAGAGAGCAAACTAATTTGTCCCTCTATTGAGAAGTCCGGGGGGAAGAGAAGCCGGTCCAAGACCCTAGCATAGACGACTAATGAGGCTTTGCTTTATTGGTAACAGAATCGCAGGACAAGAGCTTTCAGTGCCTCGAATCGAATTCGAAAACCGAAACACTTTGAGTGCTTGGCTAGCAGAACCTCCAGATAGAAGAAAAGCTTATCCATCCCAAGAGCCACGAATACTCCATTAAACAAATTTTATAATCTAATATCTCTTATCTACCGTGTAATAAGAACGTTGTTATTGGTTTCATGGATCACTAATGAGTTGTTATATGTCCATCAACTGCCCAGACTTGCACGAAGCGAACGAAACTCTTGAAGATACAAATGGCTCGACAGATCGCTTGTATCTTCAAGACGAGAGCTCAAAATGATGATTCGAAAACAATGCGCTTCCAATAGCAATGATAAATGTTTAGAATAGAAGAGAACTCAACGCATGACATTAGTTTATAGTTACATCAGCAGCTCCAATTATATGTGTTTAGAATAGTTAAAGCTTCTTGAAACCGAACGTTTCAAAGTACGAGAGCTTTTCGACGACTAAAGCTTCCAATACACAAAGTATCACTCATCATTTTCACACTACACTTTTAATTTTACACTGAAAACGACAAAAACAAAAAAAAAAAACAAAAAACAAAAAACACCGTTATTGACAGCCAACTTTTGGACATTCATAAGTTTACTTAGAAAATAGTTGTTTCTTATTAGTGTTCCGATTATTCAAAGCACTCAAACGCATGCTAACTGCGTCAAGTGCAGTTGTCCTCGTTTCTCTTATGTTCAGTTGTGTTATCAGTTCCGTTCCTTTCAGCGAAATATTGCAACAACATTTCTATCCAAGTGATAGTCTAACCAAAAGTTATCCAGGTATTCGATGGTTCGGAGAGAGCATAAGAAACCTGGGATAGCTTGGTTTTTGTTTTTTGAAACATATACTGCGAAACAATCGTCATGGTTCGCTGAAAAATTAGTAGACAAATAGTTGAGTCCAAACCAAAATAAAAAAGTGAAAATCTTTCAAACGATCGTGTGGAGCAGAAATGATGTTGCTATATTTTCTTAACTCTTCCTTTACAGCGCTATTAAATATCATAGAAAATTACCAAAAATTCTTGTTGAAGAAATGCTTTTGTTCTCTTATATTTTTACTTTCATTTCTCTCTTGAACCCACACAAAAACCCATGGAATGCTACTTCAACATACCGAATCCGAAAACGCATCATCACAAAATCCTCATCATTAAACCATTGATATATCGATATATATGTGTGTGTATATGTAAAACTATATAGGCGCAATCCGACATCGAGTGGAAATTCGGCCTTTCAAAGCTTATACGCAACATGCATCGCACCACAACCGCGCCCTCGCCGCTTAATTTAGTTACCACATGGTTTATGTGGATCGTCGAGAAGGTCAAGGTAAAATATCAAGTGTGTATTACAGCTGCTCCTCCAACCGACAGATCAGAACCCGAAGAACGCCTGATGACCTTTTCCCCAACCCATTTAAAGCAACATGGCAACGCTGCACTCCTCGGTTATCGCTTCAGACTTCTTCAGTTCCTTCTCTCCCTCGCCTCCTCAACGCACCACGCCCATCACTTTGCCCACCGTATTCCTTCTCTTTCGCACCGTACTTACTTCTCAGTCCCCGCACCGATCAGCACGTAGTTTCTTTTGTCTATGTCGATGACGATATTTAGTGTCCTTGTCTCTCATGCATTTGTGTTTGTTCTTGTGTCTCTTGTCGCCGCTGCCTTGCTCGCGCGAATCGCTCTCGCTCATCCGTTCAATCGTTCCATCGTAACGAACACAAATCAATGAACATAAAAATGCCTCTGTGTACGTGCACTTGTACGTGTAACTGTGTCTGTGTGTGTAGGCACGCATGAAGAAAAAGAAGCGTCCAAGTCTGGTACAGATGATGGGAATACGTCAGGCGAGTCCACGGACCAAAGCAGGCGCCAAGTGGCTTTCCAAGATCAAGAAAGGTAGGAAACGGATGTGTGGTTGTGATGAACTTCTTCTCGGCCTCCCGAGGACCCTCGCTCGGGGGAGGAGAACAAGTTTCGCAGCCACGTCTCGTCCGAGAACGAATCTCTCCTCCATCACCCTCTGTCTCCTGTCTCCCGTCTCTTGTCTCTTGTCTTCTGACCCCGTCGATCCCAACTGGATTGGTTCTGCTCTGGCTAAGCCAGGCTCAAAATTAACGTCCTCTCTCTTCATATGCCACCGCCTTTGGAACCGTATCTAACACTCTCTATTCTCTCTCGCTACCGCGTCCGGCCCCCGACAGACTCCGTGGCCCTGTCGGCCGTTCACCTGTCGCCGCTCGGCTCGCAGACGAGCTTCTCCGCAGCCAACCAGAACCGCATCGAGAACGTGGCCGACTGGGAGGCCATCGCCAAGAAGTACCGCGCCCTGGTCGGCGACGAGGAGGGCGGCTCCCTGAAGGACTCGGACGCGGAGAGCGGCTCCCTGGAGGGAAGCGGCGGCGCGGCGCCCGCACCCCCCGTTCAGGTGGGCAACAACGTGGCAGCGCAGCACCATGTCTAAAAAACTATTACAAAAACAGAAACAAGAGAAAGCTTTTTAGTTTCATCGAACTGAATCGAAGCCTTAAGTGTTGCTGTAAATTAACCACGGTCTAATTTGCAGGTCTAGACGCACAGTGCGTAGTCGTTAGGATTAGGTTAGTCGCCAGCTCGAGAGCTTCACTGTGAATTGAGGCTCGCCTTGGGCTAGAGTTAAGCTAGAGTTAAGTAAGGTCTGCCTAATTGTAGGTCTCCCCTGGAAATGTCCGCAACGGGCCGTCCGAGTTGTAGCTTAAGTCCTAGATAGTTTTTCAAATTGGTCCCCTAGCACTGCAGTCTCCGGGAACGTCCGTTTTTCAACGTTTTCTCAAAGTCCACTTAGAGTAGCATTGTAAATTGAAACTTGAGTCCAAAGAGCAACAAAAGAAAGTTTTCCATACAACGTCCAGTCCAGTCGACTCTCGACTTTAGACTAGTTTAAGCTAGGATTTGATGGTATTGTTAGTTGCACTTTAATGTCTGGTTAGTCGAATGAAATATGTAAATACACATAGAATAGAAAGATTAGGAAGTTATTTAAGATGCACTGAACGTATTTTCTTTGTAAACATTAAATTGTACTTTTGATTAAATTCAATTTGACCATTGTAAGTTTTCGAAAAAAAAAAAACCACAAAATAAACATTTGTAGAAGAACCACGTTTTTGTACGAATAAATGTGTGACCTGTCAAGTGTCTCTATATCTATATATGTTGTTCTATTCTATTACTTCTTATTCTGTTATTATTATTCGAGTTTCAATATTATTTATTAAATATATGTTTTCATTTCATTCTTTGTATGTATTTTTTCAGTTTTATATTCATATATTTTTTATATACTAACTCTTGGACTTTGATATCCATTACATCCACCATTAGCTGCTGGTTGGCAACGCGCTGTCATAAAAGTTAAGCCATAAGCAGTAAATTATGGTTAGGTTCGAGTATTCACTGAACTACTGTAGGGTATCTGTCTGAACTAAGTGAACAATTATGGACGAAGGGTTGAGTTCCCGGGAAAAAATAGTTTGAACGATTGAAGTAAAAATATTTTATATTATATTACATATTCTGCAAAACTACCGTAGTAATATTTTTAAAATCATAATTTTATGTAAAATATTATTCAAACACAAATAATGTATTGAGTACTTGCTAAATGGGACAAAAATATTTTCAAAGAATTCATAATAACAATATATTAACAATACAAACTATAAAAATTACAATTACATTCGAAAATGTTAAATGTTTCTTTAAATAGTAAGGAGAACAATTTGTAGAGATAGAGAGAGAGAAAATGTTAGGAACAAAAAGTAGACAGTAAATTATTAAATTTTTTTATTAAATTCGACAGGGAATAAATGAGAAATTAACAAAATCCCATATCAGCGATCGAAATGTGAATGAAGGTGATTGGAAGCAGTTTGTACGGGAATCGGTTTCCCTCCAATAAAGCAACTGATTGCGATAATAAGACAGACAGCCAGACAGACGAGTGATCCGGGGACCTCAACGACGAGGGAATGAGAATCAGTGAGAGAAAACACAATTCAATCATGTGAATATCAGCAACGTGCGATCGGCAACAATGATCAATGAGGAACAACAGCACACAGAGCTACACGAGCACAGGTTCTGCTCTCGCACACACTCGCCCGAGCAGAGCGCGATGAAATGATTGCAACAATTAATCTTAGAAACATTTCCGAGAGGGCACAGGAGGAGTTCGTATGATGATCTCTGGACCGGGGCAGGGACCGTGGCGGTGGCGGTGGCTGGGACTGTGCGAATGTATCTCACGGCTGGTTGGTGACGCTTGGCGCTCACCTTCGGCTGATGATGGTCTCGCCGGCGCCTCGGCCGCCGTGCCGTGGAGATGAAGTGTTTGTGTCTCTGTTCATTAATCAGCGGTCCCTGTCCCGGCTGCCGAGGTCTGATCTGGTCCTCGGCGAACACATGTCGAACACGAAAAAGAGAAAAACCTCCGCTCTCGCCGGATGATGATGGGCCGGCCGGTGGGACGACGACGATTATCGGCGATCGTCGAGGATCACCCGACCGGAGCAGCGTGCAGGAAGAAATGTCACCTGCTGCGCTGACGAGCCGAACACACACATGAAGCGACCACGTACGTATCACGTTGATGAATGATGAACCAGCCGGGCTGGCGGACTGGCGGACTAGTGGACGGAGCATCTTCGCTGGAAATCGGACTCTCGTGGATTAATGAAGGCGCGATCGCGAGCGGGCGAAAGGCGGCGGGAACGAGCAACAGGCTTCATTAGATAAACAAACAACAGAAGCTTCGCAGCACTTGGCACAGTTAATCATGCGAAGCGCAAGGTGGGCTCCGACTTCGGTTCGGGGGTCGAGGGTTCGGACTTGGGTTCGAGTTCGGGTTCGGGTTCACACAAGCTGTCAGAGCGGGAGCTGGGGGAGAAAAATCGAAATCGTGGCCAGGAACGGGAGACGTCAATGCGGCCATTCATTAATTGTGATCTTATGATTGGACTTGTGGGAATAACCGGTTGATGGGGCGCCACTTGCGGCCGCAGCGACGGCGAAGCGACGGCGAAGCGACGACGACGACGACGACATGAGGTGCCTCCACCCCACTCCACGCGGACGGATGGCGACGGCAAGATTAATTGAATTTTCATGGGGTCCGCTCGCGAAGACATGACCAGTCAGCAGCCAAGCGGCCGCCGGACCGCGGGTCACACCACGGACGGGTTTCGCGATCCCGGGCCGACGAAAGGGCTTTGAAAAATCGCGGCGATGCCATTAGAAGGAGACGAGGCGAAAAATCCACTGCCCACCCGACGAGTCGTCGAAGTGATGGCGGTTGGGAAATCAATTGCACTTGCGGGAGTGGGCGAATTTTCGACAATACAAATGGCCTCGCTAATGGCTTTGCGATTTCGAGGTGGAGATCGTCGGACACTGAAATATGGCCGGGGCCAACTGGGGGCGATGGAACACTTTCGCTCTCGAGGTAGGCGATGGATGGCAGGAGTCTTCGCCTGGGAGCTTCCCAGGCATTAATTGCAGGCTAAAGACACAACTTATTGATTGTTAATTTAGATAGGAACACTCTCCACCCCTCTCTTTCTGTCCCCATCTCTAGGTCTCTCTGCACTTTCGCCGTGTCACAGTCTCGTCCTGTTGCATGTCCCCTCACCTGTCTCGGACGCAGCCTCGTCCTGCCGAAAACGTTATCGCTTGCTGCTGACACTTCAACACGTCCTGGAGTTAACATTCGGAATCTTGTCATCGACGCAACTTAAATGCCAGCAACAACAACAACAACAACAACACCTCAGCGACGACTGCCACACGAGCAACGACAACAACACAATTGCATGCCTACGGATGTTAATATTGCGGTTGTAGGCAGTGTTGTTGCCCTCGTAGTGGTTGCCCCGGTGGCTGCCGCTGCAGTGGTCGGGAACGGAGCAGTTCCGAAGGCACTTTCGAAAGGCGCAATAAAATAATTCGCCAGGATTATCGAAATGAGATCAAAGGAGCTGTTGCTGTTGTTGTTACTGTTGATGTTGTTGTTCTTGCAGTTGCAGTTGAATTGTGAACATTTTAGCACGTTATCCTTCGGGCAGGATCGGGATTTCAGCGCTGACATCGAGTCCACAGCCGTCGTCAACAACGACGCCGACACCGACTCCGACACCGACACCACAATCATCATCAGCACCGCCACCACCAACAACAACAACAACAACAACAACATCTGCTCCAGGCGAACGTGTTTCTCGAGGCTTGAAAGGTTTTTATTGCCCTCGCGGCTGCAAAACTGCCCAGCTCTTGGGGTCAGCAGCTTTCAACGGACTTGGCTCAGAGGTTCCCAAACTCGGCGGTTGAACTGCGATAAGTCGGAGCTCGAAAAGCTGAGCTTTGAGGTCATACAAAGCAGAGTCATGTGGAGCTATTTCTTAGCTGAAAAGACGACGATGATGATCCAAACACAAAATAAACAAATAATTCAAAAAACCACTCGCGCGTTTGGCTCCCCCTGAGTTTGCATGCAAATAAAACATCGTGTTAATGCTTCGACTCTCCTCAGACTGAAACGCGAAGTCGCTGTAAATCCTCATAAATTCGTTCCCTCCTCCCTAAGTCCTCCACTCAGTCGCAGGACAGAAGGGAATTTCATAACTAAGGATAACCGAGCAATAACAACAAGCCGAGTTTATTGCGTTCCTCCACTTCGTTGCAATCGGCGCGCCGCGGTCCCATTTAAATTGGCTTAATTAGACGAGTTGACAATCGTCCCTATCCTGCTGTATCCTGGGTCCTTCGCGGCGACTCCGACGACTGCGCGCCCTCCGGCAACAGCTGCGAATAATTCACGTTCCACTGCATTCGCACAAGTGTCCTCCATAATCGCGAGTGACAGCGAACTGATATCCTGGCGTATCCCTCGTATCCTTTCGCCGCACGCAGACCAAACCTAGCTGCGAGTTTAATTGCAATTGCTCCGTTTTCCATCCGGCGAGGTGGGCCGAGGTGGGGCGAGGGACGGGCACGGAGACGGGGACGGGGCGACACCAAGGGTGATTAGGTTGTTTCGCTCGTTAACAGTTCAACACTGCTGTCGTCGGCCCTGCGACTGGAACCGGAACGAGCTGGGGCCGCCAGGACTCGCAGGACCAGAGGACATCGCGGTGGCTCCACTTGAGTTCCTCGAAACTGGTTTGGCTCGGCTCCTCCACGTTCGAGCGCTCGCAGACCCAGCTGCTGAGCAGCCAAGGCGACGACGGCTCCTCGAACAAACTCATTCGGGCCGAATTCGTGCCTCGCCATGTGCCAAACGAAGGGAACTCGGCCTCCTCCTTCAGAGCCGGGGCGCGCTAAACGTGCCCCGGAGCCGGGCGACGACGTAAAGCATCAAAGCCGAGCGAGGAGGGCACGGCAGGGGCCGACATCGTGAGACTCCTAATGAGTTCCCGCCGACCAGGGCCCTGCGACCGGTGCAGCGACCCTGCGGTTCCGGCAACCCGTCATCGCCCGTGGGCCGCAGCCGCAGCCGCTTTGCCGCAACGTCTCCCCACAACGATCTCGAATGTGAGTTTGATTTGCGTGAAATTCGGACGGCTGCGCATGCGCAAATGACTTGCGAGCGCCGAGGCCGAGGCCGAGCCGAGGAAGCGATTGCGCGTTGATTTGAGGGGCGGGATCGGCGCGGCTCAATCCATTCGAGTCACTTCGTTAATTAGTTCGGTGTCGTGTTGCTGTTGCCTTTAATGTGCCTGTTGATGGGCTTTAATGAGTGCGAAAATGATCCGCCGTTAATTTCTCTTGCTGCTGTCGCTGGTGGCCGGGAGGTCGGGAGCCACCGAGAAGACCCTTCCGACGAATTATGAAAAGGCAACCAAATGATCAATCGGTTGGCCGCGATTCTGGTCCGTCGTCTTCCTGCGTCCACTGCACTCAGTTCTTTGGGCAGAAATAACGTCGAAATCATGCGAAGTCCCGCGCCAGACCGTCCCAGGCGACCTCAGGCAGATTCTCCATCGTTCACCGATTCGTCGCAGCAGAAGTTGTGACACCCGGACGCCGGCCACGTGACCCGCCGGAATCGCTTCTGGCAGCGCAAACGGAGGCGATGAGGACGACGGCTAAGACGAGGACGCGGCCGGCCTCGTTGCCGCCGAAGACCGCGAGGCCAATCGGCATTGGAGCCGCAACACAATCGCAGCATTTCTCCATCAACTACTTAGTCACATTTTATGGCCTCCACGACGATGATGACGGCGTTGGCGATGACGACGACGACGCGGGCCTCCGCACCGGAATCACGTTCCGCCAGCCAGACCCGATGCCGTCTGCGACTGCGACTCCTTCGCATTCCTCCGAAAAAGGAGGGAAACCAATCGGCGGCTTCCAAATTAAATGTGAGCATGGCTTATGCGAAAATTGGCCAGAAATTAGCTACCAACTGAGTGGCCCCGGCAACGTTGCGGCAGATAGAGATGGCGATAGAGACGGCGATGGAGATGAGGAGATCGGCGATCGAATGCGAGGCTCGCTGGATGGCGTTGGTGTTCGCGTCGGTGGCAAGTGTTTTCTACCGCAGAAGCTGTGAAAGTCGGCAACTGTTTCTTTGGCCATTATGGTTGTTGTTCTTGTTGCTGCTGTCTAGTTTTGGCCGCTCAGGTGCCAACAATTTCATCGATTTGTCTTGGTGAAAATGGATTCTCGACTGAGCGCGGAGAAAACACGGCTCGAGAAAACGCTGGGAAGTTGAGGTTGCAGTTGGTGCGCAGTTCGAAACCGCATTATTCTGGCCTATGAACGTCGAGGTTTTTAATTGAATTCCGCGTTCCCACAGAGGAGCCGAACCATGGACACACGTGTACGTGGGGCGTCGGGGCCGTGCGCGGCGGGTGGACGCTGGAGTCGTCGGGCTAAATGGCATCTGGACACGCACACGTGGTCACAGGGGCCATCGGACGAGGTCGAGGGAACCGAACAGGAATCTCTGGTGTACGCGGCGATCGGCGAAGGAACCTCGACCAGCGACCCACAGGCAACAGTCCGCAGCCCCTCGATCGTCCCTCAACCCCTTCGTGCCCTGTGATATTTTCGACCACGACGTCGCGATGTCGCCGCCATCACTCGCCACACAGCATCCCTGGTCACTCAGGCTCGGCTCCACCATTAAGTCGTAGTTGTCGTTGTTGTCATTGTTGTCATTGTTGTAGTCGTTGTTGTTGCCGTTGCGGCTGCAATTCCGCAGTTGCCGTCGACAAAATGTGATTTTCGCATGTTTTCGCCGATTTTCAGGCCTGACGGCATTTAATGCGCGGCTCTTGTAATGCGGCGACCTCCTCGTTCTCATCACCAGCCACACACGCACCAGTCGTCGAGTCGATGGCGGTGGTGGTGCTGATGGAGCTGGATGGTGCGACCGGCGCTGGCATCTTTGGTGATGGGTTCGGAGTCGCTGTCGTTGTCGACGAGTCCGAGCACTGCATGTGGGGCCCGCAAAATGATTGTAATGGCTGGGAAATCAGTTGAAGCCGCGCTCATCGCCGATAAGCGCCTGTCGGGCAGGAGGCGACCGGGGACACATTTAAAACAATTGGACAATCGGACAAGTGGCAGCGGGAAAGGGGCGAGCGTGCGATTATTTGAGGACTTTTAGTGGTCTGGTCGTCTCGTCTGGGCCTCGTCTGCCCTTCGTCTTCGTCTGCGCTGCGAGGCCGGGCCTCCGATTGGCTGCGCTCGAAATTAATTTGCAACCTCAAAGTTTCCCACTTTCGACTTTATTAGAGACCCCTTTACAGCCTTGCCGGCCCCTCCCTCGGTCCCTTCACGTCCCCCACCGACCGACCACCGTCGTCTGGGCGAAGACGCTCCGAGCCACGATTTGCACTTGATACGCCAAACGGGCCGCGAACCCTCGCCAATCGTCGATGGGCGCTCGTCGGTCGTCGATCGGCGATCAAACCAAACCAACAGCAAACCAATTTACATGCCATCCACCTCCACCCTCGCCCTCGAAGCCTCGATCCTCGATCCGCGGACGACTGGGACGGACGACGGGCATTCGATCAGTCAGTCGGTCGTGCTGCCCTCATCCTCCGACGAAGCGTCCGCGATCCGCCGCGCTCGACTTGCGATTCCTTTGATCTTTAAGCGCCGATCAAATCGATCAAAAGCAATTTCTTCCCGTGCTCCGGCGAGGGCCGGCGAGAGCTTTAAACTGAACGCCTCCTGCCTCCGCTGCCAAACGACCGCCAATAGACGAGGAGAGGATCCACGAGGAGGCGATCGATGGAGCGGAGTCGAAGGGGATGACGAGGAGCCAACGCAGACGCAGACGCAGACGGTGGGATGAATCGACGAGGAGTCGGCGCGATCGCAATACGACCGTCTGCGCCGTACCGAATGCATAATCGCTGCACGTCCTTCGTGGTTGCGCCACTCGGCCGATCGCGCGGTCACGTGAGTCCCGCGCCCGGTGGGACAGGGACGGCTGCCCACGGAGAGAGAGACAGACAGAAGGAGAGAAGAGGACCGAACTCAACTCATCATCGCACAAGGATGCGCGATCGACGGCGGCGGCGGTTTTGGTATAATTAAGGACCTCGCCGTAATTTGTACACCTATTTAGGACCGCGTTGATTACAGGCCGGCACTTTATTGCTCTTGACACCTAAAGGGCCCACCGCGCCCTCCCCGCTGCTCCTCCGGCTGGCGATGCCTCGTCGTCGTCGTCGTCGCCGCTGCTGCTGCTGCTGTGGCTGCTGCAGACGGCACTCCGTCTAGCACAGGCCGGCGGGCCAACGAGGAGCCGAGGACGCAGCAGACCCCAGGGGTGGATCGAGGTGGGGGGAGGACAGGGGCTGGAGGCCGGGTCCGGCACGACCTGGCGGCTCGGCGATGTGTGGCAGATCAGAAGTTCGTATCAGATCAGCGGGCATGAAGTGGATTTATTAGCTGACGCTGGTCTTTAGTGATGACGGCGGAGAACAAAGGGTTCTTGTTCGATGGGCGGCTTCTTGTTGTTGGCCAAGTCTTGTTGCTGTTGTTTTGCTATTGCGATTGTTTTCCTTCTGCCTCTCCTTTTGGTTATTGCATTCGCGGCTCTTGTTGTTGCTGTTTTTATTTCTGTTTAGTTGTTGCTTGTGATTTGAGTTTGGTTGTTGTTTCGATTGGTGTTGATTTGAATGCGAGGAATGGGCCAGCAGGAAGGGAGCCCGCAGAAAGAAGGAAGGAGGAGGAGGAGATGGAGAAGGAGAAGGAAGGGTGGAAGTGATTGAGGAATCAGTCGTAGTGAAGGAAGGAAGGTAGGAATGCAGTGAGGAAGGAAGAAGAGACGAAGAGGAGGCGGCTGTGTGGGAAAGGAATCCAGGGGGAACCCGTCGCTGGAATTTCGGAAACACTCTTCAGGTGCCGGCCGCTGCCTGAGAAGGTGGGAGTGCCGAGGATCCCTTTTTAATTATTAATGAACAGTCCGCGATCGGTCGCCGGCCTCGCGACGTGTGAAGTGTGGGAAGGGAACGACGTCATTGCGGGGCGCGGAGCCGACGGGTACAGGGTAGACCACCTCTGGTGGTCGTCCTCTGGAAGGAGTGGTGGACAGAGGTTCCAGTGGTTCCGAAACGTCCGACGCCGCCCCGCGCTACTGGCTTTTTAATAAAGCCATCAACACCATCGATGGCCCGCACTGCCACATGTCGCCGATAAACCGATATCTCTCGCCATCTTCAGCGCCAGCCTCGCCTCCACCGACCGGTGGGCATAAATTTGCCGATCATTGGCAACAATTAAATGTGCGCCATTTTGGCAATTTGCTGACAAATTTCCGAAATTATTACGAATATGGTCGGAAACTCATTAGGCCGCGACGATGACGGCAACGGCGACGCCAACGCCGATGCCGATGCCGACCATTTTCGGGCCATCGCGGCCTTAATTTATCGCCATGGCGGGATCTGGCCACAATTAGTTTGGGATGTCGCGAATTTAATTGGCAAGTGTGAGGGGCGGAGAGTGGGGGTTGGTTGGGGTCCCACTAACGATTCAATCACGCCAACTGGTGGCACCCGAATGGCTCCAGCCGAGAGCTTGAGTTTGGGATTTTATTCTAATTGTTTTGGTTCTGGTTTTTGTTTCCGTTGTTCCTGTAGTCGCCGCTGGCCAAGTACTGGAAACGATTTCAATTTTGTGCTGTTTTAATGCTTTTGTCCTGATTGCTGTTGATTTTATCGTTCGGTCGGTCGGTCGGTCGTTGTTGTTGTTTATAATTACAGAAATATGGCGACTAGCGAGGTTAATGAAAGCGAGTTATCGTCGCCCTGCGAGAGAAGCCAACCAAGAACGCCAACGACGCCATCGACATGGAAGCGTAATTTTCGGCGGATCGAAAAACTCCATAGAGTCTGGAGGCTCGGCCGTCCTCTCCAGAATCCCGCTCTCCTCATGTGGCCACCCCGATCTCCCGACCCCATCTGCCCAGTGCCTTCGCCGTAATTGTTTTTCGCATCGCGATAAGAGACTCCGGCTCCAGCTCCAGCTCTCGCTCTCCGCCTCCTCCTCCAGAAGCGTCCTGTGGCGTCCAGGTGGAGACTGCGTGGCGTGGCGTGGAGCACGAAACCGACGGACGGCCGACGGACGGCCGACTGACGGACGGGTCCGATGCTTCCGGTCGCTGCTAATGACTGGCATGTTGCTCTCTCGGGGCCCAAGGAGGGCGAGAGGCTAGGGGGGGAGAGAGAGAGGTTCCGAGAAAGAGGGAGAACGCGAGCGAGTGACATTCGAGACAGGCTGAGCGACCGGGGAGGGGGCGACCGCGGGCCTCGGTCCGGGTTTCGCCGAATCGCGACGTCTCCCGTGGTCAGCGCGCTTCACTTCGCGGGCTTCTCGGAGCTCAGGATTCCCCGGGGGTCGCCGGATCGTGGGCGTCGGCAGGGTGGGGGGCGCCGACGAGAGTGAGGGGCGCCGGAGAGGGTGGGTTGGACCGTGTTGTGGCAGGGGAATTGTTAAGACATTGCAGCCAATTTGTAACCGCGGACGAATAAACAACGAACCTCAACCAGAGAAACAACAACAAAAACAACGACAACAAGAACATCATTATTACCAAGAAAAGATGTCCCCATCCTCGGGCCGCGGACGCCCGAAACAATGTCCGCCGGGCCATGAAAAATGGGGCGTATGTCAAGTGATTTTATTTACATTTGTCCCTCTGGTCCCGCGGAGATCGCGACGAAGACGAAGGCGAAAATCGGAAATTGTAAATTTCGCAAGAGGGAAAGTGAGGGCGGAGGGGAGGCCGGGGACAGGGAAAGGCGTCCAGCGGCTGGGACAAACCGCGGTCCTGTCTTGTCGTCCGCGTTCCGGACCCCCCCACGGCCTCGCGGAGTCTGTCGTGTCGTGTCCGTGTTCGTCATGTCGAGGGTGGGGGCCAGGACGATTTCACACCTCGGGGAGTCGCCCGGTCCGAGCACGATCGCAACGAGCTGCCATGGGCGGAGCAGGAGGGAATCGGGCTGACTGACGGACCAAGCGCTGGGATTCGTGGAGCGCCCAGCACGAACAGCATGACCTACGCAGAAACGCAGCGACGAGAAGGAGTGATAGAGAGGGGACCGGTTTGGAATGAATGAAGAGTTCTCAAGGGGCCCCAGATCGAGAGAGAGAGAGAGAGAGGGAGAGCGGAGGATCCGCCATGTGGGCCCCGCGTAATTGATTGCCCCATAAAACCATTGGGGGCCACTTTCGGTCGTTCGTGGCGTTTGACATCACTTTCGGCGAGGCACCGAATTCGAAATAAAAACTCACCGAACCTTTGTTGCTCGGCGGATACTGTTGTTATTATTTTATCGTCGGTGTGCCCATTTGCGTCTGCCGATCACTGGGTGGCCGGCAATTAAGTGACAATTTGTCTATTGTTCCGACCAAACGCCGAATAAGGCCTCTTCCACTTAGCCAGATGGCTGGCTGTCGGTTGACACGCCGGGCCCGGAAAGGAGCCTCCATTTGGGCGCACCAACAAGAGTAACAACAACACTAACAACAACTACAACACAAATAACAACAACCATAACAAAGCCGTCGAAAAACAATCACAGATTGAAAAGTTTCCGCCGTCAATCGTCACGATTTTCGAATTGAAACCAACGAAAGTGTGGCCACACCTTGGCGGCCGGCGGTCGGGCGGAGAGACAGACATCCCGGCGGATAGACAGAACCTACATATGAACATGAGACGGGGCTGTGGAGGAGCCGGGCAGATCGAGCGACGACAGAGCGCGGGTCGATCGGGTCAGACAGATCGGGACGGCTGGGGACAGACGGCCAGCCGCCTCGGTGTTCGGTCTGTGACATTTGGATGTTACCGGAGCGTACTCGTAAATTGTCAAAAATTACCCACAAACGGGAGGGGGAGGGGGAGGACAAGAGAAGGTTGCCTTTTGGAGCTTTCGTCGCTTTGTGTCGCCGAGACACCAACGGCGGATGGCGACGTGGGACGGGCCACCGCCACTCGGGCGTAGGTTAAATTTATTGACATTTTGATTGGCAACGCGACTTCTCTAGTCGGCCACGCTGACTGGCGCAGGGGCCCAGGTGGGGCGACTCGGCTCTCGATCGAGGTGGAGACGCGTCCGAACACCGAACAATCAACACCATTAGGAGTGCTAAATGACGGCGACGGAGTTGTTGTTGTTTCTATCGGTATTGTTGTTTTTGTCATTGTTGACATTATGGCCGTTGTTGTTGTTGTTGTAGGTGGGCGCAAAGTGGCGATTAGGGGAGTTACATAAAAGCGAACAAATTGGAGAGCGAGAGGCGCGTGGGCGACGACGATCGGCGGAGTCGAAACGGTGAAGCGAGGGCGACGGCGACGGCGATGGTGGCTGCCTCCTGCAGGGGCGGGAGGTGATGGTGAGGGGGAGCCTGAGGATCAGAGGCAGGGATTGAGAGAGAGAGAAAGGAGTCTTTTTAGAGCCTTTCGATTCCATAGAATCACCATAGAGTTTGAAGCGACGAGAAAAGACAGGCTTCGTCTTGCTGGCTTTTCCTCCTCTTCAAGCCAGAGGTTGTGACTCCCACCAGCTCGAAGGGACCCCGGTTCGACCTCCGCGGGTCCTCGGCGTTTAACCTGCTCTGGGGGTTCAAATCTCGGCGAATCCCTCACCTCGCGTGTCCCGGGGGCATTCGTCAGAGCGGCCCTCGGACCGGCCCTCGCAGGCTCTCATCGTGGCATCGAGCCCGCGATAGCGCAGAACAACAAATGACAAATGCGTTTTGTCGAATCAACGACGACGACGAGGAGGAGGACGACGGCAGCACATGGGCCGATAACGAACACGCGTTGCCAACACTAGGCAGAGCTCTCGGCACAAGCGAGTTCTTCACATTTTTTCGCGATGTTTGTTTTGATAAATTCCTTCACAAAGCCTCAAATGCGAAAATTGCATGCCCGAGTCCCGGGCGGCGATAAGCGAGAGGATTGCGATAAGATGAAGGCGATTGCGGCAACGCAAACAATTGCACCGACAGCAATGCCAACAATGGCAACGCCAGCAACACCAGCAACGCCGCAGTGCCAGCAACAATTAAATCGACACCAACAACAACATCGGGCGCATCAGCATCAAAGCGTGTAAAATGCATTTTAATTGAAAAATTAATACATGGCGGAATACTGGGGGGAAGGAAATCACTGGTTCCGACTTTTATCGAGTTCGTTGTAGATTTTTATGCGTTTTCCCCTTTGTGCTGTGATTGTGGTTGAAAGCATATTTTTAAGTGAATAGATTTAAATGTGGACTCACCATTATGTCGCCATTTGGCGGGTCTCCACCTTCCAATTTATCGGCAAGTTGCGACCGGTGGGCGCCTCAAATTATGGCTCAAATGCAGGTTTCCTTGAAATTCCGGATTTCCGTGCAATTCCATTCATTTGACGACGGCCTCCGCCAGCAGTGGGCGGAAGACCAGACAGACAGACCGCCTGGCAGCCAGACTGCGTCGAGAGACAGACCTCGAGTCGAGATTGCACTGAACATGAAAAAACACAAAACCTGCATTAAAGCGTTAGCGACATGTCAAGCGGCGAAATAAGCGCCGTTCGTCTTTCTGTCTGTCGTTCTGTCTGTCAGCCACTGTGTAAATTAGTCGGTGTGAAAAAGGCAACGATCTGGGTGCAACAAAGATCGATGGAGACGTCTGGAGTGTCACGAGGCCAACCGATAGATGGAGCCGAAATTCATGGAGCTAGTGAGCAAAACCTCTGGAAAAAGTTAATGTGTTCAAGAAATGGGCTCAAAAAACTCCTTCAGCGTCCATCCCTCGGCCCCTCCGCCCTGCTCGGGGGGCGTGTTGTGGTTCATAATTTGAGCGGCCCTCGCTGTGACGACCGAAGGAGCCACAAATTCATCTTCATTATCGACGGCATCGGCGATGGCATCGGCAACACTTTGGCGCAAGAGTTCAACACATTGTCTGCAAAGTGCTGGCCGCATGCAACATCAAAGTTAAATTAAAAGCACTGTAATTTGACAACAACAACAACAATGACTACAACAACATCAGCACCACCGACATCAAAAAATCCATGCGGTGCAACAACGTTTGCAGCAAGCAGAAAAACCCAGATGCGTGGACCAAAAACGACGACCGATCGATCGATCGTTTCGTAGCCAAAGAAGTGCTTAAAACTTCAATCATGTTCCAGGAGCAGGGCGGCCAGGAGGATGGGACAGAGGCGAAAGGGGGGCAGGCAGCAATCAATGCAAATTAACGGACGATTTCGGAAGATCAAAACATTGGAGGAGCCGGTGATTAAATAACAAGAAAAGCAGGAAAAAAGTGCAATTTTTGTGAAATACAAAGTTGAAAAATTGGGCCCGGAAGACAGGAGCAGGTTGTCGTAAAATATTGAATAAGTTGTAATATACACAAAAACACATCGTAATAAACGTCATTAAAAAGCTTAATATCTGCAATATTATGTTAAATAAAAAGATTAATTTCCAATTTAATGAAGAAACATTTTTTTTTTAATTTTCTATATAAATATTTTACAACATACTAGGAAGAACGGAATGAATTCTGTTAAAAAAAGTAGAATTTGGCAGCATAGAAATTAGTGAACCATTTTTGGAATTGTCAATTGTATTATTAATCATTGATTCATTGGGTTTTGTGCGTAATCATACGATAATTAGAAAGAAATTCATACGTCGGTGGGGAAAAATCATTCGAAAATCAACTTCTACATGTTCAGAACCTCGCGAGCCGACGGGATTTCGCAAGCCGCCGATCTCTCAGCTCCATGACATCGTAAATAAGAACAATAACAACGAGAACAGCAACGACGAAACACCGGACAGAACCAAAAGAAACGAGAAACTTGTTGCCGTCGCCCTCAGAGGCACAGGAGTCGAGTGGAACGGAGTTGAGTGGGCAGCGACTGGCTCGTAAATTCCCCACTCAAAGAGCAGAACAGGCCAGAGGTGTCGGCAAAGGAACGAGGGAAGAGGAGGGGGCGGCGGCCGCGGACTCGTTAGCTCCAGTGGCTTCGATCACATTGGCCCATTGTTAGCAATGCCGCAGATGCTGCCGGCCGCGACGATCATCTGGCATCGCGTGGATCGCGTCGAAACCAGTTTCGAACGCACCGCGATTTGCCAATCGCCGTGGAGCTGGCTCGTCGCGTTGGGGCCGCCGAAGCAACGCCCTCGGAGGACGGCGGCGGATCGGCTGCGGAAAAATGGCTGCCACCGTGGGTCGTCCGTCGACCATCGATCGAACTGGCGCGGATCGACAATGGGAACCTGTCTCGGGCAGGAACTTCCTGCAGCCGTCGCCCTAATCCTGGCCGCAGCCGGTCGACCGGGGATTTGGATTTGGGGTTCGGGACCCGGTCCTCGCCAGCCGCTGACAAGTAATTTCCACTCGAGAAGCATGAAGCTGTGAAAAAGTCGCTCCTCACCGAATTTCCATGCCATTCAATCCGGTGGCCCGGTCGCTCGCTCACACGGCCGTGCTTCACACTTGTCCATCCGTCCGTCTGTCCGACCGCCGTTCGTTCGTTTCTTCGCTAATCCTTACATCCTTCGGGCTCGCCTCGGGCCCTCACACATGTTCCCTCGCCCCTGATTCCCGCTCCGTCGTCCTCGCTTCATGCGTTCCCTTGTTGCATTAAATGATGCGTTCCTTCCCTTCCTCGAGCAGCGGCGACTCCTTCGCAGGTCCTTGGCGAGGCTGCGAGAACTTCACGCTTCTCAGCTCGTAATTAGTTGCCTTATGTTGCACCGATCTCGCCCTCTCGCTCCCCCAATTAACATTTGTTTTTCCCTCTCGGGTTACGAGCGATCCACGTCGTCGGCCGTCCCTTCGGGTCCACTGCTCGATCCGTGTGCGGCTGCTTTCGGTAGGTGTGGACGACTGGGCGGCTCCGACACGGCGTGTCATTGCGTCGATTTGCCACGGCCTTCGAGGCCTTCGAGGGACCCGTGTCGAGCCGGCCTCCGTCGATCGATGCCTCGCAACAACCAGCTCAAGTGTCGCCGCGATGTCGACCGCCTCCAACCGACGCCTAGACCTAATTCGTGAGCGTCCCCGTTCCCGCGATAATCTCTGACAAATGCGCTGGAGATAATTTTATAAATTACTCCCATGTCCAGACCAGTTCGGTCCAGCTCGGGCCGGACCATCCTCCACCCTGGCCACACGATGCCAAATGACCTCGACACCACGCTAAATACCTTTTAATACATCACGGACAGAACTCGGCGAACAAATGCGCGGCTCCAGCTGTGCGCCGGCCGAGTCAATCAGGTTGACTTTGACTGTGGCTTTGTTCGTTTTAGTCGTCGTCGTCGTCGTCGTCGTCGTCGTCTTCTTCTTGTTTCTCGACCATTTACATACGCTCAGATCACTGCGGAACAGAGGAACGACAGCAACAACAATGGCGACGACGACGACGACAGACAATGCACCACATTCTGATTCCGACAAATCATGCCTTGATTTGACTCCGTCGAAGCCCCGACGCCCGACCTCCGGCCACCCGTTGCCACCATCTCGGCCACCTTGGCGTCCCCAGCGTCCCGCCCGGCCGTCCCGAGTCGTCCCGCCGCCTGATGAGCACCTTCTGTCAGTGCGACGTCAAGTCGAGGAGCGCCTCGGGCACAAATCATCTGGCTGTCTGCTGTCATTTATGACATCGAAGACAGTTTGTCAAAATGTGTGTTGTTAGTGCCGTTTTTGTTGCTTCACCTTCGTTCGTTCGCATTGTTCGTTCGTGTTGTTGCCGCAGCCGCCGCCGCCGCCGCCACTGAGCAGAAATCAAATTAATAATTGGAGTTTTAATCGGACAGAAACATTGGGCTCATCGGAGCCGCCGAACCTCCGGAGCCCCGAAGCCCCAGAGACACAAACACTCTGGTATGAACATCGGCAATCAAGGCGATCTTGTTAATGTAACATTGGTGTGTGTGTATGCGCGTGAAGGTGGACGGGTGTCGAAGATGGCGGCCAGCGGTAGGCACAAGAGGGAAATGAAGAATGATTCGAGATCGTTGGAATTCGGTGACATATAGAGAGGGCCAATTCATCAGAGAGTAGATACAGGTGGAAGACCTCATATGTCCAGCTCTTGGACAAACGGAGGATGCAAATAGTTGATCTAAATCTTCGGAGAATTCGCAAAAAATGTCCGTTTATTCTGTCTTTTAAAGTTGTCCGTTTTTTGACATCGACACAAATCATTTATCATATTTAGTATGGGAAAATCGTTTTGTTGAAATAACATATAAATTAAAACATGCATATAGAAAACTTGTTCTAAGGACTGTGTTTTGACTTGAAGGCGAAACTTTTTATTATGGATATATCAACAGAACTGCGAGCACTTCTGAGGTTTGTCAAATCATGAAAATTACGACTTTAAATGCCTGCAGCCGTGGGAGTGAAAAAACAGTGAAAAATGAAACAAAACCCCCAGAGAAGTGAGCGAAAAAAGTCAGAAAAAGAGATCAGAAAAGGAAGACAGTAAAAATGCAATTTTGACACGACGTCAATAATGTCGATGATAAAATACGGTGTTACTGCAGCACATGCAACATTCGGGGCCCCGTCGAAAAAGGACTAGGAAAAACAAATCCAATCACAACAGCAACAGCAATAAGAACAACAACAGCAACAATAAGAGCAAGAACAGGATAACAAACAACGACAACAACAACAACAACAATAAATACTCTCTGCACACTGATGCGAAGTTTAATATATAGTAAAATATCTGTGAGCAGGAGCGACAGCTGTTGGTGATGTTGTTGTTGTTGCCGCTACTGCTGCTGCTGGTGCTGGTGCTGGTGGTGCTGCCATCAGAACAGCGACAACAACAGCAATGAGAAAGGCAGAAGCCAGTCACAGTTGCTGATGCGTTCGTTGATAGTTAAATGAGAGTTGATGTGGTTGTTGTTGTTGTCGTTGTTGCTGGCATTTTTGCAGTGGGCGGAAAGAAGGCGACAGAAATAAGAACAAAAGACAAAAGGCAAACGCCAGACGCTTATTTGAGCGATGCACACGGACGACAGCAACAGCAACAGCAACAGCAAGAACAACAGCAGCAGCGGAGACAACAACAACTCTACAACAGCCGCACAGCCACTGATGTATAGCGAATGACATGGAATTTCGTGATGAATTTACTGCTCGACACAACGCCAATAACAACGACCACAGTAGCAACAACAATAACACTCAATACCGCAGCAGCAGCGGGGGCAACAACAAAAAGAGAAAAGGCGAAAAAATCTCGACTGCTCGACATATTGAATTTTTCCGTTGCATATTTTGGCCCGATAAGCGAGCCATGTTTATCTCGTTTGACAGTCATATTTTCCCGACCCCCGATCGGGCGGGCCCGGACCAGCCAAGCCTTTCGCAGAAGGCGCTCCGAAGAAAGCGGCGAGTGGGAGAAAAGACCGGAGGCAGAGACAGAGAGAGAGAGAGAGAGAGAGGGAGGAGGGGAAACAACGGCGATCGACGGCTTTTATCGGCAATTAATTGCGTTAATCAAATGGCTTGTCAGCGTCGGTTTAGCTCTCGGACAGTTTCGAAACAGCCTCGAAAACACCTCGCCAACAACAACAACAACAACAACGAGAACAACCTCACCGTTGCGTCACAGAAATCACCAAACGATGCTGACTCTCGATAACCTCGTGTCAGGCGGCTGATGGAGCGGCCGAGGGTGGCCGAGCCAAGCCGGGCCGGGAAGCTCCCAGCTGGAGTGGCTGCTGGTCGAGGTGGAGCAGCGGACGAGATGAAATCGAAGCAGTTAAAACAATCAATCACTGACAGAGGCGCGGACGGACGGAAGGACGGACGGACGATCTGATGGTGGAAATCGAACGGCGGATCCGAGCAAGCCTTGCATTAGATCGCGCTTCAAAAAACGTACGCAGCACGCGTGCCTAATGCAGTGTTGTTGTTGGTGTTGTTGTTGTCGATGGGGTTACCCTTGTTGTTGTCACAGTTGTTGCCGCGGCTTTTCTCGTCGTACCCTTCCGAACAATACGAAGACTAATGGCGTGAAAACAACGATTCGTCGTCGTGGAGAAACAAACATTCAATTGCAGCCTTTTCCACGAAATCACTCGAACAATTTACAGAATTGTAAAATTTAAGGTCGAGTCGTGAGCGATGGATGGAGGGAGGGATTCGAAAGCTCAAGCGAGGCGAGTTTTGGAGGAAAGGCCCGTGTCTCGAGAGTTGAAAACATCTGAGAAAAAGCTGAAACATATTCCAACTAATGGAGAATATTCGTCAAGAGTCGCGGCCAGGAGTCATTGGAAGTGGTGAAATTTTGTTCACTCACTCCCTCGAAGGAACCCTGGCGAATTCTTAATGATCTGCCGCCAAGGTAATTGCGGGGTTTTGCGGTTTAGTGTCAAGAAGGTGTTGCTCGCCACACACTTCCACCGGACGCCCGCCCGCCAACCGACGAGGGCGCGAGACAGACAGACAGAGGGACCCACCCGAAGAACTCGGAATGAAATAATTAAGGCCTCGATTTCACTTGACGCCGGCCGCCGCCGCCCTCAGCACCGACTGCTGCTGCCGTCGATGTTGCTGCTACTGCCTTCCTGGGGCCGCGGCTGCGCAGTCATTATTTCAGGTAGCAGGCCGGCGAAATTCGGCAGCGGCGGCCCAGAGCGGAAGAGTCGGTCAGAGCTGAACCGGCGACCCGGTGCGATCCGACCCGATCCGCTCCGATCCGATCCGGCGAATTGCTGATCTACTGTAAATATTATTAAAAAGATTAAAATCGCAACTGAAACCCGTCATTAAAATAATTGGGCGCAGGCATTTTTTTCACCGTCCACCTCGCCGTCGTCCTCATCATCATCATCGTCATCGTCGTAGTCATTGTTGTCGTTGTTGTCGTTGCTGCTGTGCTTTGTTGTTGCTCTATGCTGGTCGTTTGGTGTTGTTGGTGTGATTGTTGCTTCTATTGACTTGGCTCCTGACAGTTGCAGCCGAAGTCGCTCTCGCCGGCGCTCTAATCTTGATGAAAACTCGCACGTTAGTCCGTTTATCTGATGCCATTGTTGTTGCTCCGTTTCGGCTGTTGTAATTGTAGTTATTTTTATTTGTTATTGTTGTTGTTGTATCGTTGTGACTGTGGTTTGCTGTTGTCTCTCGGTTCGCTCCGGGCCCACTCGCCTCAATTAAGTTCAACGATGAGTCGCGAGTCGCTGGTGTGTGGCTAACAAAATGGCGCATTTGTCATTCTGACAGCTTCGGTTAATTTCGTGTGACAGTTTCTCCCTCACTCTCCCCCTCCTCCCCCTTCCCCTTCCCCTTCTCATCTCTTCTTCGTCGCCTCCTGCTCCTGCGGCGACATCGTTGGCGGCCATCTTCGGACATTTCACCGCAATTAGGTGGACGCGCTTTTTAGTCGCCGTAATTGCTGAGGCCACTACAACAACAACAACAATAAAAACAATAATAATTCCAACAACAACAAGGGTTACGGACCGACGACAATAATTACAACATCTTCCACCAATCACAATCACAGGTGCTCCGACACTAAAGTCCATAACGTAGAGGGTCGAGTTGGGCGGCTTCCGCCGACCCCGCCGTTCCCTCGGGGCTGCCTCGAGAGCGTGAGAGTGGCCAGACTTTCGCAAGCCTCCTGTAGCTCGCCGCCAGACCCGCACACGGCTAAGAGTCGGGTGATCGCAGGAACCCAAAACAAAACATAAAAAGCAAGACCAGCCGAGACAATGGAATTGAAAATATTTGGAATTGCTTCGAATTCTTCGACCTCGATCGCTGATTGCTGCCAAAATTAAAGCTCAATTAACCCTCGATCGACCACACACACACACACACCACCACACGATCCCTCAACTCACAAACAACAACCGTCACCAGCGTCGTCGACACCAGCAATTGCCGATCGGCGGCACGTTTCATGTCAGGCGACACGCATGCGCTTGTCGGCTGTCGGCTGTCGACTGCCGTCGCGCGCAAATTTGTTTATTGATCAATATCACAACAACAACAATAACAACAACAATTAGCAACAACACCGACATCGGCGGCTGTGAATTTTGATTTATTTTGTGGGTTTCCCTCTCCCTCTCCTTATCTCTCTCTCTCTCTCCTCCCTCGTAGTTCGTCCGTCCGGCTCCTCATCTCAGCTCTTGTTCGCTAAATGTGTTTTCATTGTTGGCAACAAAATTGATCGCTTTGAGCGATCGCCGCGCCGCCGAGAAGCGGTGAAAGTTGACAAGTTGGAGCCCGGAGGTGGAGGTCGTTGGGCAATCGCGTTGGTGGAGCTTCCACATGCCACTGAATCGGCAGTGGATCCTGAACCAACCTCCAGCGGGCCTTCATGAGAGAGATCTAGACTTTTTCAGCCGCGGCTTTCATCGAAACTCCTCTGTACAAGCCAAACGAGTCCTCCTTAGGTTAAACTTCTCATCTCCTCTCGTGTCCGTCCCCAACCTTTGTTCCATCCTCGGGATCCTCCACTTTCTCAGTTGGTTTGTGACGTGCCCAAGGAACCCTCAGTGGGACGACGCTTTATTAAAAACGTTTCCCGCAACTGTTGTCAGATTTATTTTTCCAATTACCTCGATGGCAGTTTTAATATCAGTCAGATAGAAGGGTATTTTATTCGAAAAGCCAACCGTAGTCCCTTGTTCTTTTCTGCTGTTGCTATTCAGTTGTTGTTACTGTTGTTGTTCTGGTGAATCCCTGAGTATTTGCAAAATTTAATCAAATCAGGTAAATTTGTCATAAAATATTTTTTCCTCTTCCGCAGCCCAGCTCGGACGCCGGCGGAGGCGGAGTCAGAGGCAAAAAGGGCGACCGAACCATCGGCAAAACTTTCTTCATATGTGATGCGTCTCCCTCCCTTCGTGTGTGTGTGTGTGTGCGGCAGGATAACGCAATTTTGAGATGGCAGCAGGTCCATGTGAGCATGTGTTCGTAGCTCCGTGTGTGTGTGGGCCGGTCGGTTGACCACGGACAAGACGACGAGCCGAGCAGACGAGGCACGAAGGAGGGAAAAACTTTCCAAATATGATTTTAAGGATACTTTTGCAAATTATGCGAAACCATTGCGAAATTGGTCAAAGAGCTGACTCCGGCTACGTTCGCAAAACGCAGTCGGACAGAAGAAAAAGAGGACAAACAAACAAAGGACAAACAATCGTTGTGGTTTTCTCCCCACTCGACCTTGTTTTTCCGTCTGCTGTTTCGGTGGCTTCGGTGGCTGAAGGGATCTTTATGGCAGCTTATTATCCTTAGGAACAACGGCAGCGCCTGCACGTGTCGCCGGACGGGGGCGGACAGGGCCGGCCAGGGTGGTCGGGCAAACCAATGGCATCCCTTCGTCTGGCCGGACGGGGGCCGCCGGGCGCCGAGCTGGAGTCAGTTTCCGATGGAAACTAATAAAATTAGCTCCCTCCTTTCGGGTTGGAGTCGTCGCTCCCTGGCCGTTGTTGTTGCTGCGGTAAAGGTAATGGCGGTCGGACGGACGGAAGGTCAGAGGGGGGGTCGGAGTGGGCCAAGGTGGGGTGGATGGGGGCCTGTCAGTGCTGCGCTATGACACGTTATCTCTGGGATTTACATGCGCCGCCGCATGCATGGGCGAGCGCAAGTTTCGTCCTTCGTCCTCGGAACTTTTCCAAGTCATGCGTCGGTCAGTCGATGGCCGTGGCAGAGGGGGAGCTGGTGGGTCGAGGGGGTTGAGGCCGAGCTAATATATGTGTATGTGTGAGTGAGTTGGGGTTCCTGCATGGTCAGGAACTTGTTGTAAAATAAATATGCAATCGCATTAAGTTCGGCCGTCATAAAAGATAAGAAGTTCGCTTTGTTCTTGTTCGGAGCTCTTTGAAAGTTTTATGCGTTCGCAAATCGTGCTTCGTCGTCCTGCCAGGATCCTTCCTTCTTATCCCTCTTCTGTTCTTCTTCCCCATCCGCCTCCTCCTCCTCCTTCTCCTCCTCGTTGCTAGTGCTTTATTCTTGTGCTTTTCTTCCCGTTGCTGTCGGGGTTGTGTTTGATGTGAGTTGAAGTTTTTCGGGATTTGATTTCATTTCGAAACCTTTATGAATTATTTATGCAGATCTCTCGGGTGGGCGAGGGCCCCTGAATTTACACGGAAAGTGGTTCAAAGGGGTAGAGGAAGGGGTCACAGTTTCGCGCTTGGGGAAAAAGTGATTGAGAAAGGAAGAGAACATATTTTGAGAAAGGAGACTTGGGGGTGTCGTTCTAAATGACATAAGTACATGTGCAAAGAAATAGTGAACATAATTAGTTAACAAGTATTGAGCCGAACCAGCAAAACATATAGTTAGAGTATAAGCAAATCAAGAGAGAATTGATAGGAAGATCTACACAAATTTCTGTCGGAAATTAAATGATCAACGACCTGATTCCGATATCTAAACGATAGAATCCGACAAGTACACACTTTGTTCCGACAGATCAAATTGATTTCCTAGAAGCAGGGAATGTGGAAAGGCAGATAAAATAAAAGAAGAAAAAATAAGTTAGAAGATTATGTTATGAAAATGCTGTTGCTAATTAAGCAGCGCAATGCCCACAACACCCGAGGAAAAGAGTAGCCGACGGGCTGCCGGACTCCCTCGAACGCCGGCTGCTGCGTGTCTGCGTCCGGTGGCCGCTCCGCCAACTCGACGATCGCCAGCCCGGCCTCTCGCGGCCCCGCGACCTGCGGCGAATCGCAAATCGCCGTCAACTGCCGTCTCAGCAGCCACTTAAGGCCGCAGAGACGATGACGACGACGACGACGACGGCGGCCAGATGTCAAAACGCGAGCGACGGTAACGAATGAGGCGGTCGGCCGAGGGACCCGACAGGGGTGGGGAGCGGGGGCGAAGCGCGAGAAATGACCCCAGGCACAGGCAAATAAATCCACGACGATGCCTTATTAGAAGCCGGTTGGGCCAGGGCGGGTCGAGGGCGTCGAGGGGGCCGCAGATGGCGCGCATGCGCAACGTGGAAGCAGCCTGTTGACGGACGGGATGCTGCTGCTGCTGCTGCTGCGGCTGCGGTCGACGTCAACGTCGGCGGCGACGTCGCGTTGGGTGGTCGGCGTGGCGTGAATTTGTTAACTTTTACTTAACGTGACACACAAAGCGATTGCAAATGAAACGAGACGGCGTTGGGTCGGCGGAGGGCGGAGCAGGGACCGGCGGGGGCGGAGGGTCGGCTGGGCTGGATGAAACGAGGCGAATGAATTGTCAGATCGGATGAGGAGCAGCGACAACAACAACAACAACAACGATGAAGCATGGTTAAACTGGTAGATAAATGACAGCTGAGTTGGGATTTTTGTCTGCTTCTTCTTCTTCATCATCTTGTTGTTGCTGTTGCCATGTTGTTGTTGTTATTCATTGTTGTTGTTGTAGGCTAATCCTAGCGATTGACATGCGAGACGCAGTCAAGTCAACGAACTGCTTTAAGCTGGCGTCGTCGTCGTTGCTGTTGTTTTTGTTGTTGTTGTTGTTGTGTGTGTGCTCCTACTTAAGCAGCTCACTTTCAGTTCGTTAGCATCGAGAACACCATCAACAACAACAAGAGAACAACAACATCATGATGGATTAGTTGCCCATTAAGATCTGCTCGAAAACGCGTCAAGCTTCACAGAAATTGAAAAATACCTACCTTTTTCAAGCCTTTCCTCTCACCCCTCTCTCTCTCTCTCTTTCTCTCTCTCCCGGGCCTTTCTTCGCCGATGAAGGTGCACAAGTTGGTCCACGAGGGCCCCTCGATCGAGCCTCGCACTGTCGTCTCGAGTCCTCCGCGATCGGAAGGGCAGATGGGATCGCGTTCATTGTGTGGCCGGCTGCACCCTCGACCCTGCTGGCAGGAAAAACCAGGTTCAGACGATTTTCCTCCACCTAGAGAGAGGGAGGGAGACGAGAAACCACAAGGAAAAGGTCGTAAAAGTCAAAACGAGGCCCATAAGACTTTGACTCCTAATCCCGGGGCTCTTATCCCGGGCGTCCATTCACAGGACATGCCCGAGCAGGCACCGGCGAGGCCCAGAGGACCAACGATGGACGGTCGGGTCGGCGTCTTGAGGAGGAGGCACGGACGGAGAGAAATCGATCGAATGCAAAATTTCGATATTTCGAAACTTCTCAGCGGCCGCGGCCACGGCCCACGCCGCCAACGGGCAGTGGCGTCGCTGTCAGGTTTTGGAAATTAATTTTCAACCCTCTTTCTCGACGCCCGCGTGACAGGAGCGCGGCGCATGGAAGGAACGACGTGCCGCCACACGGTGGCCGGATTCCAGGCGCGTCGCCCGGCGAACAGCAGGAGCGGGCAGGGATCGCCTTGGTAGTTGTTGTTGTTGTTGTTGTTGTCCGCGGTGAAGGTTTTAATTCGTGTGTGTGTTGATTTTTATCGCTTTGATGATGTTTTGACTCCGAACAAATGAGCGCAATTTGTCAAAACAGCCCGAAAAGGCCGTAGGTGGAAATTAAACGAGAAAGAAAACCGAACAACGGACATCGAAGGGCGGGGAACAGCGGAGAGAAATCCTTCGGTCTAAATGTGGGAATTAATTCGGAATTTCAAAGAAAAGAAATGCCTGGCCTTCATTGAACGCCAAGCGAGTGACGGACGGAGCCCAGGCAGGCGATCCTTCGCCTGTCATATTACAGTCGATGGCCGTCGGTGGCGGCGGCGGCGGCAGCGGCGGCGACAGTGATTAAGCAGATCTTAAATAGGTGGCAGCATTGTGGGGCTGCCGTTGACTAATGCGCGATTAATGCGAGCGCTTTGCAGGGCGCTCGCAGTGTGCGATGGGAGATGGGGGAGGACGATGTCCTGTTGGGAGCCAGCCGAGGGTGGGGGCGACGATTTCCACGAAGTGTTTGTGCGTAAGTGGGAATGGAGCAGAGGCAGCTGCAGGTTGCATCGGTAGGTTTGGAATTTTCCCGCACGCCATTGATAAACACAAAGGCAATCTTTAGAAATGTGGGGAAAACGAAAGACTTAAGCGGCGAACGCAGGCCGCGTGGAATCGACGGACGTTCGCTTCGGTCTGTGGAAATCGATTTGGTGAAGTTTTCAACTTTGACAACCAGCACGGCCAAATGTCAAAATAGTCGAAAAATCGACAACAACAACTACGAACACAACACCCAGAGATAGCGTTCAAATTAACGCCTCAACCGAAATCGGTCCTAATCGAGCGCGGCGAGGAGACTCCAAGCATTCCAAAAATGCGCCCGCTCCACCGACGCGCGCTTGATCGAATTGGCCATGCTTGGGACGCTAATTAATAGCCCGGCATTCATCTCGACCCAGCGACAACAACAACAACAACAAGAAGAAGAAGAATGAGACTGACGTAACCCCGTCCCCCACCTTGGCGGAAGAAATTAATGGGCGAGAAAAACTGTTAAGTTCGCGGCTCATGTTAAACTCACATCAGTCAGAGGTCTGACGCGTCCGTGTCCGACGTCCAGGTGGAGCGGGGAGGGCGAGGAAGACCTTTAAGCAGTCGTCGGGCCAACACACGAAACCCCAAGGCAGGGTCAGGGGGAGCGAGGTTGAATGTGGAAGGCAGGAGGGGCGAAAAGTGTCACCGTGGTCGAATTTGGCGGGGCGCCCGAGGCCACCGGACCACCGCGAACTTAATTTATGCCTGGCTCTGGTGACCCGACCAAGGAGGAGCCGCCAGGAGTCCGGGCCGCAGACCACCGTCGATCCTTTTAATTACAAATGACTGTCGATTTTTTCCTCTGTCCTTCGCTTTCTGCGGCTCCCTCTGCCACGCATTCGGAAGGCGATTTCCTCGGTTGGTTTCTCGCGGTGCAGCCTCGAGGGGCGTTGCATAAATTTACAGCTGTTCTCGCCGTTGTCTGCAAGCGGTTTTGTTATCTTGGCCGTGGCCGCCGCCGATCGGAAGCTGCGCCAGGCTGGGCCCAGCGCCCAGTGCCCATTGCATCGCATCGCGGGCTGCTATAATTTTTCGCCATAATTATAGCGAATTAAGCTGCTGCAAATGAAGAGCGCTCTTTAATGGATTTTCTTTCCCTGCTCTTGTCGTTGTTGTAGTTCTTGTTGTTGCACTGGTTCGCGATGTTGTCGATGAAGGTTTTGTTTTTTCGTGTTGTTGTTATTTTTTCCTATTGCATTCGCTCTGCCTCCGCTTTCGGTCCGTGGGCTTCGCTGCAATTTTTGGCCTCTCGCACTGCGCCGTAAATTATGCCATAAAAGTTTTATGCTTTTCGCAAATGTTTTGTTGCTCCTCCGCCCGACCCCCCGCGGCCCATCGCGCTCCGATCCTTCGGCGTTTGCGCAATGCACTCATTATTGGTTATTAATTTAATGCCGAGCCAAATTGCTCTGTAAATTTGCCTCGCTTTTGCACGCCTATCCCGCGCCGCGCCGCGTTGTTGTTGATCTTGTTGTTGTTGCTGTGCTGCTGCTGCTCCAACTCCCTCCTCGGCCCCTTTGGTAATTTAATCTGGGGCTCTTATTGCCATTCCTGTTGTTGTTGCCGGCAGAGGGCCGCCTGGTTGGCGTTGTTGTTGTTGCTAGTGCGATCGCGGCCGCGTTTATCAAAGGCGGTTAATGTGTTCGCTTCCTTAGCCTGATGTGCGCGGCCGCACCTTCGATCGATCACCGACCGTCGCCTGCTCCCATCGTCCTCAGCCTCAGCCTCAGCCTCCCTCTCGCTCTGCTCATTCTCTTCGAGTCCCTCCGGCATCGCCCCCTCCTGCTCGCGGCCTGGCCGCACTTTATTAGCTCGCCGCAACACTGTGGGCGACGACACGCCCTCCGCACGAGGGGCAGCGACTCGGTCCACTTGTGTCTTTCGCTGGCTGCGCCGACCGATTGAGTCATTTGCACTGAAGGGGGCCGCGAACGAGGACACGCCGAGCGTCCAAATTCCCGGCACCTCCTCCGCCTCCTGCTCTGCCAAGAGGTTCCCCGATTGGTACGTGTTGTGGCATCTGCGGTTTACCTGCCGGCGACTGCGCTCGGCATTCAAAACGCTGAAAGTCATCGCCACATAAATCTTCCTCCAAGCAGACAAAGCGCTAGACAAACAAACAAACAACAGACAGACTGACGGACGGACGGACGGACGGACGGACCGATGCGCAAACACAAGCCCAGGCACGCAAAACCCCGACAGTCAGACAGACGTGTCCGAGATCCCGCAGGACGAGCCGATCGTCCTCGACAATTACTCACAATCCTCACAAATGTCACACCTTCCGCCGGGCCCTCGTCGAGGCGTCCGGCGAGGATCGTTGGATCGAGGACAGAGCAGGAACCGCTCCATTTACAGGGAGGCGGGACACGATCCGGGCGCTGAAACCCAGTCGAGCAACTCACGAGCAACATCTGAGCCTCATCTCCTTCTCACTCGTTGTCCCTGCCTCCTGTTATCTCCATCCCACTCGTGCAAGTACTCAGCATCAGCATCGGCTTCGTCACTCTTTCGCATCGTCACTCCAAGCGGCGATCGCCAGGATCCTGTGGTCGCATCCTCCGGCCGCTGTGATCGTCCCTCCTCCTGCGGTCGGCCCGGCTGTCCGTTGTTGCTGTTGTTGTCTCTTCTCACCTTTCACTAGGCACATTGTCGCATTCGCAGGCTGGCAGCCTGGCACCCGGGGCCCCTTTGGTTGCGCCTCTCGTCACATTCGACGGACCGGATCGGGAGGACAATTGTGCCAATTGAATGTAATACGCTCGCTCATTAAGGATAATGACTGGGTGATTGTGTGGCAGCGATTGCAGAATGTTGACGATCGCAGACTGGCGAACAACAGTTGACACATTTGAATGGATGGAATGGGATCGGTTGGGATGTACTGCGAATCTTCTGGGAATCGAGGCGAGGGGTGCCGAGGAGGCCTCCAACAGCTCGCCAAAAGGTGTTAAACTAGCCAAAGGTCGGGCCGGATCGGTCTGGCTCGGCCGCCCGAGGACGCAGCTTTGTGTGCGTCCTTCAGGGACCGGTTGGCGGTCGTTTGTGATGCGGTCCGACGGCCTTTGTGCAGCCCAACGGCTCGACGGCGGAGAGAGGGATGGAGGGACAAATGTTTTGACAACATGTGGGCTACTTGCGAAACAGGCCACCTACCAGGAGCACAAGAGACGAAATTCAACAATTGTCCTCGACCTGAGCGACTTCGAGAAAATCTCACTTTGTCGGAGAGAGACTTCCTTGGAAGGTGAAACTCGGAACTCGATCACCGCCCCTCCCCAAGTCCGTGCTGCCAGCACATAATTTGCGCCCCAAATGAATTGCCAATTGGGCTAATAACCTCCACCAACGGCAACGGCGGCCACCACAACGCCGGCAAAAACTCCCGGCAGCCACTTTTTATTGCATTGTCCGTCCAGTGCAGTGCGGCCTGATTACAGGGTCCGACCGCAGCTCGAATGACGCTCGCTCGGCTGCCGATCGCAAGAGTTTTTCATTTCGATTTCGGCCCCACGTCGCCGACCCTTCGCCTGCCGCCTCATATTTCGATGCACTTTTCGCCCCTCGCCTGATCCCGCTCCCTCTCTCTCCGGTCCCTGGGAGGCACGTGTTTTCACTTCTTCTGCCCGGAACGCGATCCCGCTCGCTCTCTGCGGCCCGAAGCGGTCAATTAGAGGAGATTTATTTCGGCCGCAAGGCATCCCGGCATCCCTCGAGAGATCACTCGATTTGTTTTTAGTTTCTGCCACGAACAGTCCCTCGACAAGGCCGGCTGCCAACACTTGTCGCCCTGATCCATGACGAAGTCGGTTCCCATTTTTTCCCCATTTCACATTTTTAGTCTCACGTTTTCGTCCGATGTCTGTCTGTCGGTAATTGCTGAAGCATTGTTTGTGCCATTGTTTCTCTTATTGTCGTTGTTGCTCCTCTGCAGCCATCTCCGTGGTGGGGAGGTGTCGACCAACTGTCGGTGTAATTGCAGTATTGAGCCTTGCAATTGCCAATAATTAACAGTTTCTTTCCACCGTTTAATAACCCTGGCCTGGGTTGCTGTTGAAATTTTAGTCGTTATTGCATGACTCCCAGTTCTATTGAAATATTTATGAGTGCCAGGCCGGAAAGGGGCCTTTAATACTGTTTTACATTTCGTATTTACTTCGACTTCCCTTGTTGTAATTTAGTTTTCGACTTGTCTCTAACTTTTCCCCTCCTCGGGGCGCCAGGACCTCCAGGACTGGGGTCGTCGCGTTCGGGCACCGACACCGGCACATGCGTGCTCCAAAGTCTGGCGCTGGAAGCTCCTCCTCCACCCAGCTCAGCGATCGAAGCAGCGGGCGCTCGGGCTGCATGAGAGGGCGCGCGTGACATCTGTCGGCAAGAATCACAATTTATTTGCATAGGGAAATCGCCTTCCTGTCTGGCGGAAGGTGGACGGACGACTCCCGCTCCTCGACCTCGTCGTCGGCGGCACCTGGGACCGAGCAAACAGGAGGAAGGAGGAACGGGGGGGAGGGGGGATGGTTGACAAAGTGAGAGAGGGAAATGGAACACGAGCAGACGAGAAACGAGACAGACAAAAACGAGGCGATGACGCCGGGGATGGGCTTCAAATGAGACCCACAGTCTCTTCAAAGAACTCTTTCACCCGCTCTTTCACTCTGTCTGTCTCGATCTTTCTCTGTCTCTCACTCAGCGACTGTCTGTCCGTCAGGCTGCTCGGAACTCGAATGAAGACCGCGTCAACCATTTGCACGCCGTTACGACTCCTGACGCCACCCATCGCAGGCTCGCCGACCCTCCCCACTCACGCCATTAGTTCCCGCATAATTAAAAACCGAGCGAATTTCCAGGCTTTATTTGTCTACATATCTATCTTTCCGAAAATCCATTCATTCGTCCGTCCGTCGATTGGTCTGGCTCCCTGATTGTTTGTCTTTCGCAGGATAAACAAAAGGATTAACAGTGTCGAGGCGACTTCGCCGGCATTTGCATAAACGCACATACATCGACAGCCACAGAGACAGCGACAGTGATAGCGACGGAGGCAGAGACAGTGACAGGGACAGCAGCGGAGTTCGCGGGAAGTCGAAATGTGCGGAGATCGCCGTCCATATGTCGGTGAACGGCGGTCCCTCGAGCCGGAGTCTGAAGCCGGCGTCGATCCTGTGGCGCGTCCCACATTTGCATAAATAAATTAAAAAATTATTATTTATCGCTCCGCTCCGTAGATAATGTCTCGGGCGGCGCGGCGATCGGGGCCGGGGAAGTCCCTGGATTTCATATGCAAATGGGTTTCCGGTCACAGCAACAACAACAACACCAGCAGAGCAACAGCAACAACGAGGCCGCTGCGAGCCGTGACTCTTGACAGCGAGGTATCAAAGTGCGGCGAGTCTCCTTCGTCAATCACGGCGACCGGGCGACTCCGGCCACCTCGGCCTCCACCACGACATCACCAAACCAATCTCCCACCTCGACCACCGAAACCACCGCCCTCTCGTCCTCCTCCTTCTCCTCCTCTACCACCTCGGCATAAGCCCACTAATCCCTCAATTATCCTGACCCCAAATGGCCGAAGCCTTCAGCGCCTGCCGCATTACTTTGTTTGCTCAGTAGGCCAGCCCGCCCATCTGTTGGTCCGTCCCCTTCTCCGTCTCCGTCTCCGTCTCCCTCAATCCGGCCGCCCGGCCACGATCGTGATCCGTGCTTTGCGAGACTTTGTCTCTCCGGCATTGGAGGAGGCTTCTGTTTCTCGGTTCGTGTCGTTGTCTCTCTCTCTTCGCCTTTCTAGCTATCGGTCTGTTTGTTGGACTGTAATTTGTTGGCTTAAGCTCTGCTACGTGCCTCGGCCTCGGGATTCGCAGCGTTTCACCAGAGTCGGAGTCGGAGTCGGAGTCGGGTTCGAGGTCGGTTGCTTTCTTTTGATACGTTTGCCAAACACTGGTTTCCCCTTAATCTCTCCCTTTCCCCATGCAATCCAAAGCCCATCTCATTTGTCGAATGTGGGAATTCTCCCGAATTGTTTGCACTGCAGGTCGATCGATTGGCATGGGTGCGGAAAGACCGTGAGAGGAGGAAGGGGAGCAGGAGGCAAATCAGTCTTCATCTGTGTTCCATGGGCAAAACTCAGGTTTCCAAATTCTGCCAGGAGTAGGAAGGGGTCGGTGGTCAGGTCATAAGACAAAGAACATGTTCGAAGATAACATCAAAACCTCTTGCCCAGCCGCAGTCGGCAGCTTCAATGGCTTCATGGTTATAAAAATAAACCAGTTCGGGAAATCTTCCTCCCATTCATCCACGACCATTGATGAATCCATAAGTCCTCGAATGAGGCGAACTCGACGGTGATTCGATTTTCTCGGTTTCGGTCCCCCCACAACAAATTGCCGAAATCCACTCTTCCTCGAAAAACTATCTGAAGAGCCCATCACGAGGAGGGGCTCCTGGTGCTCCTTAAGAGCCCATCGCCCAGCGAGACGCCGCAGGATTAGTGAGTGAAGAGACGGGACGACCAGAAGACAGGAGGAACAAATTCGCCACGGTCCACAGGAGAAGCAGGAGAAGGAGCGTTGGTGGTAGCGAAAAAGGGGACGAACGAAAAGAATCCCGGATGCCGGGATACCGGGATGACAAGAATGTGGCAATAAATACGCTCCAATTGACCAAATTAAATCATTTCCGTTCCTCCACCACCGTCGCCGCCACGGCCTGTCCACGGCCACGTCCACGTCCACGTCATGGGAACGCGAGGGTGGAGGCGAGGGAAGGCGGCGAACGGAAGAAGGACGGAAGGAAGGAGCAAAGGAAGCAAGGAAGGAGCAGAAAATAATGAAACGAAAGCCATAAATGGATCAACTCTCAGACGTGCGCACCTGAGTCATCCACACACACACACACACACTCGCACCCGCTCTCGCACCCACGGAGCTACATTTTTATGAGCCGCACATCCGCCCACGCTGGACACCCCCGATGGCTACCAACACCACCAACCGCACCCCCACCCCGATGGCCACTGGCTGTGGGCTGCCGCTGCAACAAATCAGTGGCGGGATTTTTTTACGATTAACTGCGTAATTGAAATCCCGAGAAAAGGAACGAAGCGAAGAAGGAAGGAGGGATGGGATGGGATGGGGTGGGGTGGGATCCGGCACCGGCACCGGATCCGGCTCCGGCTCCCGATCCGAAGAAACAGTTTTAATTAAACTGTAATAAAGAGAATCCTCATCTCGACTCGTCTGAGTGACTACTGCGGACCTCCGCAGGCCGGGCCACGTCCTGCGAGGGGATGGGCCGAGGACCGGGGTGCGGAAGAGGCCGGCGGATCGAGGGGTGCGAGGTAAATCAGCGCTAAAGCGTTTAAGCCACTCGCAAGATGATGTCCTTTTACGACTTGGGCACAGCAAACAAACGAGAGGAGAAAAAAGGAAGGAGAAAAAACATCCACCGTGCGGCGAGGTGAAAAAACGGCCACGAAAGCCGGCGAGGAAGAGGTGGATGAAGAGGAGGAGGAGGACGGGGAGGAGGGACGACGGGAAGGCGCTGCGAGGACACCTAGGAGCCAGGTCAGGGTTCGGTGGTACGCGTAATGCAACGAGCTTAAAATAATGCCTCATCAAATGATGCGACCCGCCCGCTCAATCAGCGACAGATACCACAGCAGCAGCGGCGGCAACAACAGCAATGACGGCACAAAACAAACAAATGGCTGCAGCAAATTGAGCAAGATTTATCACGGAATCCCTGAGTAGGAGGCGGCGGCGGTGGAGTGTCATAAAAAAGTTTATGTTGTGGAAAAAATTGCGGATAAACGGCGACAGCGAGAGCCCCGGCAACGACACAGACAGACAGACAGCCGGGCAGGGAGATATTGAGAGATAGCGGGGGAGGGAGGAGGGAAGTGGAAGCTGACAGGAGCCGCAGCGAGCAGCCGCAAAATGGCTGCTAAACTGACAAGCGAACTTCCACCATTCGCTCGTGTCTCGTTCGAGTTTATTTTCCGAAGCGGATTACGAAGGACTTCGCCTCGAATGGGGGTCGCAGGTGCCGCCGTCGCCGCCGCCGACGCCGCTGCCACTCGGGCAAGGAGCAACAAAAGCGAAACCAATAAAAAATGGCCAACAACACCCATGGCAAGAGCAGCGACAGCGGCAACAACGAGGGTGGGGCCAACGAGAAGATGGTTCAATCTCCTGTGAAATATGGAAATAAACGACGGCATATGCAGAACTAATCGAAGGATCTCCTGCGCCGCGGCGACAAATGAGGACGCGGAGGTGGGGAATTTTTTTAACAACTCCGTCGGGCTCTGGGGATTTGCGGGAATTGCTCGGATTGGCGGGTGGGCGAAAGAGGCGGGCAGCGGGAACGGCCAAGGAAGGGAGAGGAAAGTGAACTGGGGCTCCGCGACCTCCTCCCAGGACGAAGACCCATTTGCTGCCCACCTCTTGACCTCTTGCTCAGAGCAACCCATGCCTCAGCCGCTCCAACCCCCCCCCCCCCTCTCCGTCCACCACTCGTTGTGGCCTCCAGCGAGCGAGCTCCACAAATCAACAGCGTTCGCCTCGTGGTCACAATCGTGCCTCCTAATTTCGCGAGTCCGTCGCGGGTCGATCGATCGACGGCCAGGTCGGTCGGTCGGTCGGTCCGTCGGCCGGCCGGCCGGGCATTCGCAGCGTTCCATCCGACGAATGCGCCGAAATCTACGGCAACAATAGTCAATAAAACATGCGGCGTCTTTGGGCCACGACTCGACGCGCCGCCAACCACCGAAGGGGATCGAATTGTGGAGGGGAGGGAAAGAGCGAGCGAGGGTGGGGGCTGCGAAGCAGAAGAAGAAGCGGCGTCGAATCATGTTTATCGCGTTGATTTATGGATTTTTAATGTGTTGCTTATCGCCGCCAACGAGCCTAAATCAAACAGCAACAGCAACAACAACGGGGGCAGCAGCTCCAACACCAACAATTGCCAAAACAACAAGTACGACTAAGCAACAACGACAACAACAAAGGCTCTCCTCCTCGCCGGTCCATCCCGAGGATCCTGGCGGAGCTCATTTTTAAATCTCACCGCCTGATTAGTTGAAAGTTGAAGCAGCCGTGGAAGCGGAAAATCTTGATTAGCGTCACCACCAGCAACAACTGCCAGCCAGTAACCAACAGTACGATTCTCCTGTAATTGTTGTTGTTGTTGTTGTAATCGTCGTCGTTGTTGTTGTTGTTGTTTTGATGAGTGCCGATTGCTAAATACACTTGCAGGCGTTGCGGCCAAAAATCAAAGCTCCTCGCGAGCCGCCGCTGCCGCCATCGCCATCGCCATCGCCACCGCATCCTTTGTTTCCAGCGCTTCTCATCCGCGGCTCCTTCGCCTCCACCTCCGCCTCTTATTAATAATTCACATTAACGCTTCGGAACCTCGGGGGTCCGACAGCGACCCGGAGTCTCGGAGTCTCGAACGCCAGGACCGCGGCCCGGGCTCGGGCTCGGGCGAGTCCGAAAGCAGAAACCACTGTGTGCTCGCGAGGCGTCCATATCGTGTCTGGAAAATCTTCCACGCTAAGGAAATGCAACTGTCGATATATTCCAATGTGTGTGTCGGTGTGTCTGTGTGTTTGTGTATGCGCATAGGTCCAGCCAGCGTTTATCGAGATCGGCTCCAGAGGTTCACAGCCGCCGAATGGTCAATAAATAAGGTGTGAACCGGCGCTGTTTTCGAAGGTTCCTCGGGCTGGCTGGGGACGGCGGGACGATGGGACGTTGGTACGTTCGGACAAGGGACGATGGAGGGAGAGGAAAAGCACGGAACAATGAGTCCAATGAGAATTGAACGACGACGCTGGAGCTGGAGTTTCCATGGGGGAATTTAGGTGGTGGAGAGAGATCGTTAGGGCGGGTCAAGGGTGAAGGAGGGCAGTGGGAGCGATAAAGTTGATTTTGGAGAATGGAGGATGTTGAGAAGAGGATAACGACATGGGTTCATAGAGTTGAGTTTTATGTGCGCCAAGTCACCTTTCTACAAAGGAAAGCATTTGGCATTTTTGAGATATAAAGAAGTGCCCAAGACAAGACTTCGCAAATGGAGGTCAAGAAAGAGGTTACCAGAAATATCCTCTACCTCCCATCCAAGCTATTTCTCATCAACCCATCAACCCGTTGAAATGTCGGCCACACCGAAATCAAGGCGATCAATGATGGATCGCCTGAGCGATTGTGAGTCATAAAACTTATGGGTCCGCGAATCAAAGGAGAAAAATCATAAAAACACACGTACGTACAAATAAAAGGAATGACTAAAGGTCTGATTTTAGATTCGCATTGTGCAAAAGTGAAAACAAAATTAAAACTTAATTGAAAATTAATTGAGTTTTCTTATCGAACAAATTAATGCAAGGGGACGGGGCCAGGGCGTCGCAACAATAAAGAGACAAAGAGGGCGAGAGAGCGAGAGGGGAAGGAGAGGTGGGGGAAATCGCGCCAAACTGCTTATAGATGCGTCGATTTGCTTGAATCGATTGTTCCTTTCAGTTGTTGTAGCCATTGCTGTCTAGTGATTGCTGTTGCTGTGGTTGTTCTTACAACAATGAAGGAGGACGCGGGCCTCTCCAGCGAGATCAAAAGAAAGCCAAGCGAATTGATTTCGATTTTTACTTCTGATTTCGATTTCCAATATCGATTCAATTCAATTAAATTTCTCAAAGCGCTCAAAGAGCGGTCGCCTCGCGAGCGGGGACTCGCCAACAACGGGCAGCCGACGATGGCACGATTGAAACAGGCGATCGTAAACTTTTCCGTTCTTTATTAAAATCCAATAAAATTACTGACCGAAGGCACGGAGAGGGTGGTGGGGGAGAGGGAGAGGCAGAGAGACAGACAGAGAGGGGGCTGGACGTGGGGAAAGCGCTTGAGTTCGGCGCGTACATTTTCCCGACTTTCATGAAAAACGCAAATCGTCGATCACTCCGGCGATCGAGGAAAACCAGACCACGACGTCGAGTGGCGCACGATGAATGAGTGGGACGAGGGCGGGACGGAGGGGGCGCTGGCGAATGCCGGGGCCTGGAAAACACACTTAGTGACTCATTAAGATGCCCTCTCCGCAGGCGGCGGCGACGGCGACGACGACGACGACGATGAACGTGCGGCGTTGGCGCGAGTCACAAGTGGAAAATTCCGGAATATGGATTTTTAACGAGTTTTCAATTTATTTCCATCCGTTTACATCCGTTGTTTTGAAACGATTCCTCCCGACGACGTCAAGTGCGGAGCGTTGAGTGGCGACTGCTGGTCGGTCGTCTTCGCTCATCTTCGGAGGGTCTTCCGGCGGTGAGAGCCGATAGCGAGGGTCGTAAAACGGATGCACTTCGCCGAGCCAAGGACCCGTGGATCACATTCGCGGCGTTATCAGCGCGAGTTCGGCTTGGATTTCAATTTGGGACGAGGCATTGGAGGGGGTTGGTCGCTGGAGAGGAAGAGGTCGTTGATGCCACGGCGCTGGCAAGTGGCCGGAACGTGCCGCGAAGATGTGCCGGGTGAAGGCGACGGGTTGACGGAGTTGAGGGAAGTGAATCCGGGAGAATCGAAGAAGATGCGGCGAAGAACCCGCATCGCCCCATTGAGAGTTGAGAAGGGGAGCGAGCCAAATCCTCCCTTCCCAACCCGAGCCGGGGTCATAAAAAACTGGAAATAGTGGCGAAGTCTTCGCCGCCCGACGTCCCGGAAGTCGCGGCAGCGGAGAATCGAGAGTCGAGCTCGGCAAACTAATTGATCTGCGGGGACTGCGGTCAAGGAGCCCCACGCACCAGTCGGGCCGAGGAGCGGCAGGGCAGGTCAGAAGCCTACAATAAAATTCGCAGTAGACGATTGTTGCCGGAACAAATGCCTCCCGGGAACAGGGCCGGCCGGCCAATGGAGGAGGAGGCGGTTGGTGGAAGCCAACAATGGCTCGTGGTCCAGGCGGGCAACAGAAGCAGCAACAGCGGATCGGCATCGGCACTTAGGAAAACCCAAACCGTTAGAAGCGTATTTAAGCGGCCGCTTCAAAGAAATTATGGACACGCCGCCAACGACTCCCCCGGGAGACCGATGGCCTGGCCGCAAGGGCAGAGGATGAAGTGAAATTAGCAAATGGAAGGGCAGACGGAGACGAAGGAGCGGACGGACGCACGGCGGTTCAAAGGATGCCACAAAGGCAGCCAGCAAACCAGAGAACGGAGACGACGATTGAGGGAATGTAAATATTTTTAAATATTTGCACCCTCGCCGCCGACACCGCCCGAGACATCAGAGACAAAGAGGCGTCGGACAAAGCGACACAACGTCTGGGCCGACGACTCTCGTGGTCTGGGCCTGCGATCGGCGATCGGTGACGCTCGGCGGGGGTTCGGTGTCGCCGCTGGACCCTCGCCTCGAGTACCTCATGTCGTGTCCGGCTTCCTCAGTCGTCCGTTCGTTCGTTTGCTCTCTCACTCTCTCTGTGGCTCTTCGGCCGCTGGAGGGGGTCCGAACAGGTGCGACGACGAGTCCTGCGTGAGACGACAAATTTCTCGCCCCGACCCGCAGGAGGACGACGTGATCTCGACACTTGTGGTGGGCGTTTAAGCGGAATCTGGCTCGCATTCGCCGATATTTGTGCCGAGTCACAATTTGATAATTTATAAAATTCGCTGGTCAGGGGCAAAATGCGATTTTATAAATCGAGTTCAAAACTACTCACATGTCAAGCGTCAACCGTCCTGACCACGGGACTCCATCGAGACACCTGTGGACGTGGTTGGGAAGATTTGAAGCCTTTCCCTGGAATCCTTTTCAACGAGAGGTCGCTGGGGTTTCTGCAAGGAGTGAGGGGAGAATTTGTATCAATTGTCATTGATTCAAAAAAATATATTTTAAAGGAGAAATCGATACGAGTGAAGGCGAGTGAGGCAAGGGTGGAAGGAGACGGAGACAATGGAGGTGGGTTTGAGCCAAACCGATATGGCAACCGAGTTATGAAGGTTGGATAATCAATGAAGAGTGCGGTTTTATGATGGCGATGGCAACGCCATGGGGATCACGGGCCATGAGCCATGCGCCATGAGCCCTCGGTACCTGTGGCGGTCCCATGCGAGCGTTGATAGCCATCGCCATATTCTCCGTGTCTGTCCATCTGTCTGTCTGTCTGTCTGTGCGCCTGGTGAAGCCCGAATGCAATATCAATTGGGACCCCCGAGCAGGTGTGGGGCAGGGCAATTATTTCAAGGTCCCCCGCCCGCCCCGGGCCCAGCGATTGGACAGTTCATCAATAATGCAAACATTTTTCACGATAATTGCACCCTGGCGCAGCGAGGGGCGTGGGCCGGAGGGTCGGAGGGTTGGGGGCAGTGACAACAATTCGCAAGCTACATGTCGTCCGCGAGGAGGTTTTAATTGCAGCCACCGAGACCGGGGCCGATACCGGGCCGCCCCCGTCGGCGAATAATTGCATAACAACGCTGGCCAGCCACGGACGACAGACGACGACATGGACGCCAGACCCACAGACAGACAGACAGACAGACAGAGAAAGAGAGAGTGATAGGGAGAGAGCGAGCGAGCGAGCGAGAGCGGACGATGTCGAATCGAACGGAATGAACGAAAAGATTTCAGCACCAGGTTATCACGGCGTTTGCGTGAATTTGTGAAGGTTTAGAGCTTCATTGTGGCGAATTAGCGGAGCCCCTGCGACCACCACCAGCACAACCGAACCGGTGAGAGAGGGGGCGCCCGATCCGGGGGGGGGGGGGGGGTGTGTATGTGGCAGGAGATGACGTGCGAGGAGCGAGGCAAATAATGGAAATGTAAACTGTTGCCGCCCCGTTCGTTATAATGTGCAGCAATGTGAGCGATCGGATCAACCTGGTCATTACCGACGTCCAGAGGACGGAACGCGGCCCGGAAGGGCGATCACGGTAGCGAGCGAGCGAGACCGAGCGATGTGCATGCGTGTGTGTGAGTTATAATTACGGGGTAATTGCGGCGGCCTGAGCTATTTTTCTTGTTCCCTGACGCTGATTCTATCGGGACGTCCGTGCGAGCGACCCTCTCGTCGGCCCAAGTCGGACACGCGAATTGCGGTTTCTGCCACCGACATGTGCTTTTCGTCGGCATTGTCGTCATCGTCATCGTCATCGGCACCGGCATTGTTGTTGCTGCTGCTCTTGCTGCTGTTGCCTGTGCTGTTGCACTCGATCGCGTGCGTCATGTCAACATGTCCGCCATCGTGCTTTTGTGCGGCTGCGGCGCGTTTTATCGCGGTTCCATTGGCAGCTCCGTCGCCACCGCCATCGACATCATCGCCATCGACGTCGCATCCAAAGATGGCCTCCGTCGTCCGTCGTACGTCGTCAGGCGGCTGTCGTCGTGGTCGTCGTCGTCGTCGTCGTCACTGCGTCCGTCCACCTTCTCGTCTCCTCCGTCTTCGCCAGGTCGCCTCGCCTGCAGTTGAGTTGCCAGCGTAGTAAGAGCAAAATAAATTCCATCATGCGCAGAGCATGTAATTTGCCAGCGCAACTCCCAGTGGGACCCGCATTCGTCCCGCCTCCAGCCGCCCGGCTGCCCCCAACCCTCGACGCTCCTCGACGGGCCCAACCCAAGAACCCGCCGTGCCGCCGTCGCCGCCGCGTGGACCCTTGTGTGTGGAGCCTGTGATTAATTACCGTTCGCTCCGCATTGTCGTCGGCGATGTCGAAGGTTCTTGAAGACCTCGCCCGAGTTCGGCTCCGTCTTCGCCATCGACTCCGGCTCTGACATCGACATCGACTTCGCCATCGACTCCGGCTCCGGCTCCGACGTCGACACCGACACCGACTACGGCTGCTGCACTTTGGCGGTTCCTCCTCCCGCCCCCTGGGCACTCGGGGCCACTGTTTGTGTGCATATTTATTAGATGGGCGTTGCTTCTGTCGTATGGCAATATTTCTCCCCTTCCCTTCCTCGTCCTCCCTCCGCGCCGTTCCGCACTTCCTCCATTTTGAGCCCGACCACACGCATCTCACGATATTTTTTCTCTCCCTCGGTCGCGGGTTCGGTTGCACGTCGCGACCCCGCAGTTCCTCCTTCTCGGCCCCCAGCCAAGGGCTGGATCAGGTGGCTTTTCTGGAGGCTCCAGGTGTCGCGAATTTAAGTGCTGGTTGTGGACGGATCGGAGGATCATCCCTTGTAATATGAAATTAGGAACCATGGAACTCACTGGTCAGGGATAAAAGAAACCTGGTCGTCAGCTTGAGCATCAAATCACGTCTTCTCCGCCATGTCAATCGAATCGAGCAGATTCCCACAATGAAGACATTGGCGGCAATTAACCGGTCTCCTGGCAGCATGCGATGAGCCATCAATCACCACGAGGCGGCCGTAAATGTCGCGGAGCCCCAAGGAAATAAAACGCTCCTCGCGACAGCGACGCGAACGACTCCAAACCAACTGGGCCGGCACTTGATTAGCCCGAACAGAGTGAGAGGGGGGGGGGGGATTGTGGGGCAAAGGGAGACGACGTCATTGGAGGCCCACTGACAGCTGACTGCTGTCGGCGTCGGGACACAAATCATTAAGGCCGGTGGACCCAGTGACACTTTATTCGCGGAACGAATCCGGACGCGGCGCTGGCTCTGGCCACGCGTTAATGGAGCCATCGGCCTCGGTCTCGCGGCCTCCTGACATCGCTGGCGGCGGCTGGCTACGCGGCGTCGCCAGCGGAGGATCGCGATGTCGCCGTCGAGAGGAGGCCGTCGCGGCGGACGATCCCGAGGGAAGGCCGTGGTGGTCAAGCCACTGGCTACTGTCTGCCGTTTGCTGCCTTTGAAGTGACGTCGCCGCAGCCGCCTGACAGACTCTTGCTGGAGGCCGACTGCCAGACTGCAGAAGACCTCAGTTGGCTTGGTGTGGGCGGTGTGAGAAACCTGCCAATTTGCTGCCACGGCCAGCCATCAAACGGTTTTTATTGTTCCTTGTACGATGCAGGAACCGCCGGGGCATCCTGAGCCAATGGCGGAGCAAATGACAGAAAAATAGACAGAGCCACAGATGAGGGGACAGACAGGGGGAGGAGGGCCAGCGGAGAGAATGGACATGTAGGGACAGTCAAGAGACAGAGCGACAGGAGGACAGACAGACAGACAGGTATGTCAGACGGAAGCGCTCTTAATTAAGATTTTTCGCGGTTTAGTGCCAGTTTATGGGCTGTTAACTTCAGTCGCGGAGGAGTTGGAGGAATCGGGGGCAGGCGGCACCAGGAACCTGCGGGGACATGTACCGAGTTCCGTGGGAGCTCCTTCCATGAAGCGACGCCGGTTCGGTGTGGCATCAGTTTGTGGTTGAAAATATGAAAAGATATGACGAAAACCGATGTGGAATCGCCGCGGATGGATTTTGACAAGGTTGCCTAGTACTCGAGGGCTGGGTGGGGGATGATGGGGTTACAGAAAACGGAGGGCTTCCGAGAGCTCCGAGTTGAAAGCGTGACAGAATTTTAGAGATGCTCCGCCACTGATAGCGAAGCAATCGAATCTGAACTGGAAACGACAACTCCTGACAAATTTGAACGTCCATGGGAGACGATTTGCCAGCTGAACCACGGCGGCCAACGGACCAAGAGAGAGAGAGAGGGAGATAACGAGGGAAAGGGTTCGGGGGGAAATACTGCGACACGCACCAACTCCGTTCTATCGAGATTCGCAAAGCGTGACTTCCGATGAACTGCGTAAAAACAACGCAGAGAGGGCGACGTTTTTTTCCTCACACAAATCGACGAGTGAAAGAGACATCGGCCAAATGACATTTTAAGCAAATAAACGAAGTGAGACAGAACCCCCTACTGGACAGCAGCGAGCCCGAGTCGAGGGCTGACTGGCAGACGTTGGTCAAGTGTCGCAGCCTCCAGGACGGATGGCGGAAAAAGAGAATATTTTTTTAGGCCTCGATTGACAGCACGCCGTTGTTGGCTCCGACCCGATCGAGTTGCTCTTCTAATCCGAGCCAACTCCCCCTCGAACCCGGCACAAGACAAGACCATGGCGAATAATGCCATGGTCTGTCGTGTAATTAGCATTATCTCGGGGAAAGAACCTCGGCACGGCATGATTGACGACGCCGCCGACCACCGTGATGCCGTATTATTTGAGACATTCGTCCACATCCGCCGCGACTTCCTCGCACTCTGCACCGGCTCCGGCTACGGCTCCGGCCCCGGTTCGTCCTCGAGTCCTCGCTTCGGCTTCTCTCTGTTGGTGGCAGCGGCCTCTATTCGTTAGATTTATGATCCAACCCGATCCGACTGATTGGAAACAAACAATCGGCCATTAGCCTAATCCGCATCAAAGGCCCAACAAGTCCAACGAGCACATGTTGGCACCACCGCAGCCGCGGCGGGGCGGGGAGGGGGTGGGAGGTTCCATATTTTCTTTTCCACAAGGTTCTGGTTGTCGGTCGGATCGAGTCTGGTTTCGCCTTGTCGCGGAAACCACATCAGAGACTTCTGATGGTGGGACATCGTGGCGAGGCGGTGGAGGCCGAGTTGGGGGATCGAACGGTTGACTCTGCGGTCCACATCAAATAAACGTCGGCCGTAAACGTCAAGCGATTTAACGTAATTTTTATGCCATAAATGAAGCCGAGCGAAGCCGAGTTTCAGCGGATTCTGCGCGAGATGAAAACAGCGAACGAACAAACACAGCACACAAAATACACAGAAACACCTTAATGTGGCTGTAGTTAACGTAATCGACGTTGCTATTTTAGTGCTGAGAATGATGCGTTTATACACACGAATAGATCAAGGCAAACAACATGGACAACATGAGCAGATGGAGGGGCGACAACAATAAGGGGCTTCATAAACTGGCGCGATGAAAGATAAAAGTGCAGGCTCGGAGTTCCTTGGAAGCGGAGCCACGAGAGAGGAGAATGTGGGGAAAATGAGACGATCTCTGAATGAGACGATCCACGATCAGGGGAGATGGCGCAAAAACTTGTAAAGCAACAATTTCAAAGTCCCCCATCCCGAATTCTCCAACGTTCCTTGCCTAACGATCCCGTTTCTTCGCCTCTTAGGGGTGCTGGAAAAGTCCCCAGAATCGTATGACGTCCCCTCACTTATCGTCCCCATTGGGCTAATGGTGAAGACCACGGTCCCCGCCGCTTCCCACTTCCCGCCAGTCACCAACTCCCACATCGCTTCTCATGGTGCAATTCGTGTCGAATATCGCTGCTCCTTCCACCCTCCTCCTCCTTCTTCCCAACTCCGCCACCATCGCCGCCTTCGCCAACTTTGCAAATTGATCTCACCTTGAATGCCTCTTGCCACGACTCACCACCGCCGTGTCTTTGGAGGCTGCAACAAACACTTGCTTAATTTGATTTCATTACCGCGCCCACAGAACAACGACGCCGGGGCCGGAGCTGAGGCCAACCGGGACCGCGCTCGGCCGCAGCTGCGTCGCCGCGCACAGCGAATTGCAGCGAATCGTCGGCGGATCCGCGATCCTCGATCCTTCACAGTCCTCAGCACACTCACTCCCTCATTCGCCTGCCGATTCCCTCAGCCCCGGGAGGAGGAGGAGCCGGGGCAGGGGTCGCTGCTGATGCTGCGGCCATGGCCGCCAAAGGAAGGGCGCTGCGAATTTAATGCGAAAATTAATCGAATCGAGATCTCGGCGCGCCGACCGGCCGGCCGACCGTCGTCCAGTCCGGGTCCAGCCAGTTGCCGGCCGGTTAATGCGTATTTGTCTCGGGAGGATCGCCAGGAAGATCGATGGCGCATGTGTGCAACGCACATCACTTGTCGGCCGAGGGAACGCCTCCACCTGGGCTGGAGATGGACTTCGCGTTCTTCTGCGACTTCTACTTCGACTTGGTGCCCTCCCTCGTCCCTCGCCCTGGTCTATGAGGACGACGACGACGCCGACGACGAAGCGTTGAAAACACACTTTGTCGGCGCGGCTGAGGAAGTCGAGGCGGAGGCCGGCAACCGGCTCCGACCAACCGACCGGTGGAGACGAGGGCGATCGCGTCACTTGATCTACTGATGCGATGATAATGATGATGGCAACGCTGATCGCTGACACGCCTCCGCATGCGGTCATTTGCAAAGATTCGCCAGAGACGCGCGAAGATCTAACCAGGCCGCGGCAGGGCCGACCACGGCAGAGATAGAGCAGATCGGATCGGATCGGTTCGGAGTGGATCGGAGCGGCTCCGAGTGGATTCGAGTGGATCCTCGCAGGTGCGTCCGGAAATTAAAGCATTAAATGTGAAACTAATTTCTCTGGAGCTCGGATAATTCGACGAAAGTGTTGCACGAGGACAGAGGAGACGAGATGAGATGAGATGAGATGATGAGGAGAGAGGAAGACAGTGGATGTTGATGAAGGGAATCGACCTAATCGCGGATGATCGCAGGTGAAAACTGAGGAATATCGGAAGAGTTTCTCGGAGATCGAACCCGATCGGATCGGATCGGATCGGTTGGGGGATCGTGATTATCGGAAATTATCAACGGAAGGGAGCGAGCGGAAAGGGAAGGAGCAGCAGCCCCTGACCCCTGCCTCTGCCGAGTGAAGGGACCACACAGCACCACGCGACAGGTTCGGCTCAGCTTCGGCTTCGGACACCCACACGACCGGCGACAAGAGGTAAATATTAATAATGTGACACCTCGGGATCCGTAGAAAACTCCCAGCCAAGGGAGCAGCTCGAGAACTGCGCCTTCGTCCTCGCCCTCGCCCTCGCCATCGGCCTCACCCTCGGCCAGGTCTCGACTCCTGAGTGACCCCCGACCCCGCCGAGTCCACGGCAACTGTAATGCAATCAAAACATTTGCTCGTAAATCCCTCCGATCGAGAGAATGGCGGGCATTGTTAACGAGACATCAACAACCTCGGCAAAGGACGGCGAACAATGGGCAGGGGAATCGAGATTGAGATTTTCATTTTTCACCCGAACTGGAAACAGGTTGACAACAGTCGTCGCCTCTCTCACACCTCTCAACCGACCAACCGACGATGGCATCGATCGACTGCATTGTTCGGAGTCAGGGCGCGAACAAAGGGCGCTGATGGAAGGGGACGCGGATCGAATGGGATGATCGGGATGATCGTTCAATAAATGCGCAGTGATTAATGCGATTCTCCATCGAGATCCTGTAATGTAATGAAACGCAGGACACGGTCGCGGACCCGAGGACAAAGGATCTCTTTGTTCGCATTATTCGCCGGAAAATCGTCCTCGATCGCACACAATGCGACCTGTGCGCGTGGAACCTGTGGGTCTGGCGACACTTTCTGACGCTTTCTTGTTTTTTGGGAAACCTCGACGAGGAGCGCCGGACAAAGGGTGAGGAGCATCGGTGATCAGAACTCGAGGACGAGGGTCCCGAGTCGATCGCGGGAAGACAATGAGCCTGAGCGGCGGTCGTTGACAACAAGACCATGCGCAGTTGTCTCTCGAACACGCACGGACGGACGGACGAATTGTATCTCATTTTGCCCGATTTCCCCGATTTTCCTTAAAAGTCTGGTGGCTTCGCGTGAGTTTTGACATCATCGCGATCGACCGGTCGTCGATGTTGATGCCCTTTGACAAGTTCGTCTGTCTTCCACGCTCCCCGCCCCTCGCTCTCACCGCGTTTCTCCCCCGTTTAATTGAACGAGTGCCCTAACGAGGATCCGTAATCGATTTCTCATGCTCGTTGAGCGATCGAGCCACCAGGAGATCGCTATCGACAGTTGGACGAGCGCTGGAATGTGTCAATAAGGCATGTCCGACCACAGCAACAACAACTGCGGCACTCGCTCTAATGCAACAGGGCCCTGTCGGTCTGGCTGTCTGTCTGTGGATCGGAACCCTTCGTAGACAGCGCGCAGCCGCAGTCGGAGACGCAGAGTCAACAGATCTTATCGACGACATGGGTCGGAGTGGCGGAGGAGGAGCCGAGATCGGGGCCGGCGATCGCCGTAGATCGAGGGGAACCCAGAGTGAGGTGCGGGGATTCTGTGAAAGGGTGACGCGGCATTTTCGCGATGACCGAGGAGGGTCCGCAGTGGATCAAAAGGGATAAGTAGGTTCGTCGAGGTCGGCGGACAATTAGCCAGCGATCGCTGTGGGCGAGGGCGAGGGCGAGGCAGACAAAGGGACGCCGGCGTCCGACGACCGACGTCCGACGATCTCGAAGAAGTGATGGTGGAAAGTGAGAAAGAGAACTGGGCGGAGGGAGAGAGGGAAGAATCGTCTTCGAAACTGGGCTCCTCAAGGTTCGGGCTCCGTCGGCCGGTTCCGCTTGCGGCAGTTCTGCGATCAAGTTTCGCCTCAAGGACGTTAGCGGGCGAACTCATGCAATTAGGCCCAATGTCATCGGGCACCCGGCACCGGCGGGCGACCAGCGAGCCCGAGACAAAGACAAGACAAAGACAAAGTCGAAGACAAAGCGAAGGAGAAAGACAAAGAAAACTTAGGGCATTAGTGGAAGAAAGTTGGAGTCGCCCAAGTGTGGACACGGAGCGAGTGACACACGCGGCTAATGGACGTCGACGAGGTGAGAAAGCGAAGGTCGGGCGGACCGGGCGGCTGGCCGGAGGACGACGAGTCATTAGCGCCGAGTCAAGGTCGAGGTTGGCAGCGAGGCCCGGCGGAAGCGAAGCGGCGAGGAAAATTCGAGGCAACGAGCAGGGGAGAGGGCGAAAGAAGAGCGAGGTCCTTGGAAGCCCTTCGAAACGACTTCGCTGCCGCTCGTTGTTTGTCCTGAGTGCGGAAACAACAGAAGAACAGCCGAGAGATGAGGAGGAAAGCGAAGGAATGGGAGATCGAAAGGATGAGAGTTGGAGAGACTGAGACGCCAAGATGGAGCGACAGATGAAGACGAACCCAGCACTGGGTGCTCTGCCGCTGCAGGAGTCGTGGAATCCTTTCGGCTGTCGGCTGAAATTGCAAATAAGCAGAACTCCGAGCAATAAGCCAAACACACGCCGAGCAGGCTGCGCTACAACAACTACAAGGACACCAAGACCGAGACCCAACAACAAAACCAAGAACACGCATGCCGCCGACTGCTGGCGCATTATCCTGCGTATCCTTGCGTTAGCAACGGAATGAATTTCGAGAAACCGCAGGGCACCAAGTGGAGAAGGGAGAGAAGAAGAAGAAGAGTAGGGAGAAAACACGCATCCTGACGCATGACGGGGAAAAACAAAGCAATCAGAAGGCAGCATTAGGGGAAATTGGCGTGCAGGATATTTTAATCCTGTCAAGGCAGAAGCTAATTTTGTCCTTTGTTTGCCAAGTTTCCACTCTGCTGTTGCTGTTGCCGTTGTTATTGTTGCTCGTTGTTATTACTGCGATTGTTATTGTTGTTCTTACTATTGCTGCTACGGTTGTTATTGTTGCTGCAGGCACTTGCGGCCGGTGAAATTGTCAAAATACGCTGAGCGGCTGCACCGACTTTGAAGTTGTTCCCGCCACAACGGCTGTTGTTGTTGGCTTTTGGGCCGCACACACACACGCAGGCATTCGCCACAAGTGCTGCCGATGACGAGCACCAGTGGGAGGAGGAGGACGAGGACGAGGAGTTCAAGGGTCAGAGAAAGGGAAGGTGGCGGCGAAAGTGCGAAGACCGAAGACGTTTCGCCACACATGAGGCCCATTCGAGCCACTTGACTCGAGTCTGGGCCGCCCGAGGAGGTCCTTCGCGGTCGGCGGCGACTTGAATGACGGCAGTTGGCGAAAGGGCCGCGGGCGATTTGGGAGATTCTTTTTGTTGTTGTTTTCCTCGAGATGTCCCTCGGTTGTTTTCCCGTTGAGCTCCAGTTGTTTGTCGGCGGTTCATCCTTTGTCTGCAACTGTTCTTCGATGGTTTTATTCCCTTGTTTGTCCTAGGTTTCACTTTCAATTCAAACAACGTCGCCTTCTCGTCTTCCCCTCTTGGGAAATTCAGTTCAGTCGTTCCTTCATTCCCTCACTCCTTCAACTGTTTGGCGGCATTCGCTCCGCGAACCCCGTTTTGGGAGTCTTTGAGCGAATTTTATTGGCCTCCCGATCGATCTGCCCTCGTCCTGGGCGCATCGCGTTGTCAAGTGAGGGTCGGAGGGCGTGAGGGGGGTGGGGTTTTGGGCCGCCCCTCGTGTGTCACCCTCATCAAGTGCGTCGCTCGACCGCGACTCCGGGCGGTGGCCGCGAGACCCGCGAAGATCCCTCGAAAATGGCGCCGCATGCAAATGAGACGACAAATCATTGGGAATCGTCAACGCGACACACACACACACAGGCGCACACACGCTCACACACACGCGCTCCCAGGTCGGTCACCCCAGGGCGAGGGCTCTCTCTAATTATACGCTGCACATGAGGGTCCCGCGACCGCGACCCGCCGCCGTCGTCGCCGTCACCGCGGCTGCCTCCGCCGAGGTCGCAGGACGCAGCTGACGATGGTGAGCAGGACGAGGGGACGTCGAGGCCTCGGAGGCCATGCTGGAAGATGGCAGCGTCGCATTTGCATACGGGGTGGCCTGCGTGTGTGTGTGAGTGAGGGGCGGGAGGGAGAGCGACAGCGAGAGCGAGAGCGAGCGAGAGGACCCCGTGTGTGTTTGCCGCGTAATTATTTATTTCACATAATTTCCAATTTTCTTTTGTTTGTCGATTTTTCCTTTCGTCCCTCCCATGTTTTTGTCACCGCCATTGGTGACGTTGTGGTGGTTGTTGTTGCAGTGGTCGGTGTTGCTCGTGTTGTTCTTGTTCTTGTTCTTGTTGTTGTTGTTGTTGTTGTCGTTGTTCCTGCTCCCGCCGTCGCTGTCAGAGCGCGAATGCGAGAAAATTGTTGTCAATTTTGCCGCGTCCCGCAGAATGGCCCGCTGTTGTTGTAATTGTTATTGTATTTGTAATTGTAGTTGTTGTTGTAATTGTTGTTTTTGGGGTTGTAATTGTTTTTGCGCCGCCGCTGATCATGTTGTTGTTGTCATTGCTCAAATTGTTTTTTCCTCGTGTTGTTGTCGTTGCCATTATTGTTGTTGTCATCCGTAATATACTTCCCACTGTTGTTGTTGTTGTCGTCGTCGTCGTCGTCCTGTGAATCGACTCCTGCATGCTTGTTGTCATTGCCAGCATTGCTATTGTTGTTGTAGTTAATGCTGTTGTTGTCGTCGTCGTCGTCGTCGTCGTCGCAGTCGTTCGTCGTGGTTGTCGTCGTTGTCGTTGATGGTGGCGGGGTTTTTGTTGCTGTTGTTATTGTTATTGGTTTTACTGTAGGTATTGCTTTGTTTTTTGTTATTTACTGAAATTGTTGTGATCCTGTTGTTGTAGTAATAAATTTGTCAAGTCAATTTGACAGTTGCTGCTGCCGCTGTCGCTGTCTCTGCTGCTGCTGCGGTTTCATGTAAATTGGAAAAACACGGACGACGCCATCTTTTTTGCTCCTCAACTGCCCCACACCCCTTCCGGTCGCTTCCGGGAGACGCCGATTCGATCCCCGGGAAATACGGAGAAATCGAGTTCGACATAAAACGGGGCAGGAACCTGGGAAACCATTTTCGCAAGAGATAATTATAACAGAGAAAATGCATAGACATTAGAGGAATAATGTGGTAAAAAATCATAAATTACAAATCATTTTTCAATCCAGAAAAAATTATTTGAATGCAACATTAAATTCAACAAGAGACTGCAAACAGTTATTAGAAAATAATTGAAACAGTTGATAGTAAGACAACAACTCAATCAATCAATTATTCGCAAATAAAATTAATCACCATAATTTTATCGAAAATATCATGCATTTTAAAAAACAAATGAACTCAATTTAGTTGAAAAACACCTCGGCTGAAATTCCACTCGATTGCCGTGCGAGCGGAACGTGGTGGAATTCGATTGGAACACGGCGGCGAAACGATTCGAAGTGAAACCAACGAACGGCAACCCACGAATCCAATAACAAAGCGAGCAGCACGACAAATGAACGCAGAGAGAGCGAACGTATGAGCGAGTGAGTGAGAGTCGGTCGCTCTCGCAACGGCGAAAACACACCCCGAAACGAGAGAGCGACGACTTGCAGCGGACGCAACAACAAAACAAAATGACGAACCGCAACCGAACCAAGAGGAGTGGATACGTCAGCCAGCGGGTAGAGCGAGACGGCACGAGCCCTCACTCACAGCGCGCCAACGAGTGAGTGGAATATCTCTCACGCAGAGAGTCGACGAGCCAGTGCTTGTCTCGCTCCCACCAATGGCAGCGTGACTTCGAACGCCTGTTTCACTCACTGTGAGTGAAGGAATTTTAAAAATTTCCGAATTGGAATTTTTGTTGCTATCACGGAATGTATTCTATTGTTTTTGTTGCTGTTGTTGCGCTGAGGGGGGTTTCGTGCGACAACCAAACCAACAGCCGTACTCCACATAGCCGTCTCTTTCGCACACGCGAACATCTGCTCCCGATTACGAGTTCCGCGGTCAGCTGCGAACTTTTCGCCCGTACCGCGGCTCCCTTCCGAGACTTCACTATCGCTCTCTCTCTCCCTCGGTCGCCCCGTGGACTCGCCGCCCACTCGCTCTCTGCCGCGTACCGGATCGCGTCGCGTCGTGTCGCATCGCGGCGAACGCGTGTCGCCCGCTCCTTGGCGGCGAAGCGGCCGTGGCCGCGGCCGCCGCTCAGTGTCTGGCTCGCCGCTGCGTGCTGTTGGCCACGTTAAGACGGAGGAACCACGCGCCGCTCAACTCGCCGCCGTCGGAGGGGCTCCACACGGTCCGCGTCGACCCCGGCACGTGAGCTTACGTCGTGCGTTACGTTACGTTACGTCGTCGGTCGTCGTCAGCCTCGGCGGCATTCGATGCTCTGCGCCTGTCGAGCCGAGCGCCTCTGCCCGCCATCGCTGCCGCGTCGCAGTCGCCAACGCAGCCACCGTCGCCGCCAGCGCCGGCAGCTTCGCCGCGGTCGCTGCCCGCAGCTCGGCCCGAAGTGTTGAAAAGACATATTTTGTCGACGTCTTCGCGCGAACACATCGATCAGCGGCCCGAGGAGCCCTCTTGGTTCTGCCAGCTGTTGTTGTTATTTTTGTTGTCGTCGTCGTCGTTTGGTGGTTCGGTCGGCCAAGCAGGCTGTTGTTGTTGTTGTTGTTGTTGTTGTACGTCGTGCGCAACTCGTTCGCGAAAATCAGTGTGCGCCGAGCTGCGTCGGCCGGGTCGAGCCGGGGCCGAGCAGGGGCCGCGACGCCGTCGTCGCTGGCACTGGCGCTGGCGCTGGGACGGCGCCACCTGACCGACCGACAGTCTGTTAACTGTTCGCATCTTCATTCGACGGTCAGCGCGACAGCGAAGAGGTTGTCGTCGTCGTTCTAACGGAACCCTCGACTCGGAAGCCCTCGTCCAGACTTCGGCACCGACATCGTCAACGACTACGACAACGACATCGACTCGCAACCGCCGCGACGACGTCATCGCCATCGGCAGCATCGAGTTCGAGTCGAGTTCGGCATCCTTCGTGCGAGCGAGCGGCCGACGAAGCCGTTGTTGACAGCTCCAGCCTCGCGTCCAGCTCGTCGGTAACGCAGTGCGCGCCCAACATGTGACCGCGAGCAGGCGAGATTTTCATTCAGTGTTCGTTAGCGCAAGAAAAGTTCCGAGTCGGCCAATTGAAGAGAAACACCGACAGAAAAATTAGAAAATTAAAACAAATAGAAAGATCAAGAGAAAAACAAATAAACACCAATAGAAATAAAATTAAAAACATAAGTTGAAGCAAATAAAAAACAATAGAATATAAAAAAGACATATCAAGAAGAAAGACATCATTGAAATAATCACAACTCGATCGTCCTTTGCCACGATCCCTGTCTCGCTCGCTCTCCCTCGTCACCCCTGTCCATTCCGAACCGTCTCGGCGGCCCCTGGAGCTGAATTTCCTGCGTCGCTCTTCGCACGCGTCCAAAAATGCTTCTGGGCACCACGCACCCCCAACAACAACAACAACAACAACAGCAGCAACAACAAAAACAAACACATCCGACGCATCCACAACAACTGCAACACGAACAACTGCAATTACAACAACTTCAGCAACATCATCATCACCAACTTCTCCTCCTCGATCAGCAGACGCGCCCACCCCATCCGCACCCGGCCCATCAGCAGCAGCAGCAGCAGCAGCAACAGCAACATTGTAACGGTAGTTTGGGCATCGCGGCCATTTGTCCCCCGGCCCCCCGTGGGTCGCCGCCGACAGCGACAGCGACTGCCACAGGAGCGGCAGCAGCAACAACAACCACGGCCCTGCCAACCCCAGCGGCAACGAGGGCCGCGTCCGTGTTCGCAGCCGCCGCCGCCGCCGCCGCAGCAGCAGCAGCCGCGGCAGCCGCAGCGACAACAACAACGCACACGCCCTTCGGCAGCAGCAACTGCTGCTCAGCCGGCGCCACGGACTTCTCAATAGCAGCGATAATGGCGAGGGGCAGCGGCGGCGGAGGCGGAGGCGGCGGCGTAGGCGTAGGCGGGGCCGTCTCGAGCCGCGAGCCCTCGGAGCGGAGTCTGAGTGAGTAGCGAGATGTACCTATCGAACGGCGAGTCTTCTCCAACCCAACCCCCCTCCCCGCCCCTGTGTGCGTCTCGGTGTGAGATGGTGTGCGAATGGGGGTGACTGGGGAAGGAAGTGGAGTAGCTCCCAGGGGCGAAATGGAGGCTAACTTGGGCCTAAACGCCAAAAGATCGCCAGCTCCTCGCCCTCTTCGGGCATGAGGGGAGAAGGCAGGGGACTCTGTCAGGAAAGTAGGGCGAAAGGGTTGCAATTGGCCAGAAGCCAGAAGAAATGCTCAAACTCAGTCCAATAAGTTTTGATCTCGATCAGATCGGTCGCTATCGGTCGGTCTTAATCAGTCAGTTCGATAGTTTTGATTATTCTGATGAGGTCACTCATTGTAAAAGATGCAAAAGTTAGAGCTTTCAAGGTCCATGCAGGCATTTTGACCCAATCTCTCTATTTTACAGAGTTAAAAATTGTTGATTGATTATTGTTCACTTACTAGCAGACCTCAGACCTCAGCTTCAAAAGTTTGAATTGACAAAAAAATTTTCATAAAAGCGGGACAAATCGGCAGCTTGAACCTAGTTTTTCTATTATTAAGAAAGTGATATTTTCATAATGAAATATAAAACTTCCCTCGCTAGATATCTCATGTCCAGAATTCTGGAAAACGAAAATTAGTTCACAGAATTCTTGACCTCTTAAGAACCCGTCATGACAATTGGCTTCCTCGATGATCCTGTTGATCTTCAATTGGAGGGCTTCAATTAGAGATCTTCTTCATAAATTCAAGTACTCAAAAGCCCGCTCCACCTTCACAGAGCTCTCTTCGGACTTCCGCCATTGCCACAATTCCGATAGTGGATCTCGCAATGAACTCTTTCCACTAAATGCAGAACATGTGGAAATCTCGTGAAGAAGTTGACGACGGCAATCGCTGTTGTCGGTGGCCCCCAATCGCATGTTGATCAACAGCTGTTGAACATAGTGTTGTAGTTGTTCTTGTTGTTGGCATGTCGCAGCAGCACACAACTCGTGCCGACTGCTGCAGCAACAACAACAATGGCAACATTAATCACAACAACAATAACACAACACAACACAACACAACACAACAAACACAAGGTCTTCAGCGATTCGGACTAATTTCCTCTCGACTGTTGATTTGCGCCGATTTCCCTGCGCTTCCACGAGTTATCCGGCTGAAAAATTGAGCATAAACATTTTGACACGTCTGGATAAATTTGCGGCAACAATGTTGTTGATTGAATCGAACAAACTGAATTTCAACAATGGCAGAACCGAAACGATTCCCGTCGCCAGGCAGCCGAGCAGAACCGGCCAATAGAGGGAAATGGGTGGAGAGGGCGGAGAAGGGAATGGAGGAATTGGGGAATAATGGGTGCAAATCGGTGCAGATATAGAAATATTGATGTTTTGGGCAGGCATCGGAGAGACAGAAGAGATAGAAGAGGCCTAAAAAATACAGGAATCTCGAAGAATTCGAAGGAAAATAAGATGATTTCCTTTATTTGCAAAAGGTGGATGAGTGTTCCGAATGCCTTTGATATTTCCCAGGAAATTTAAGGACATCCCTCACAACATGTTGCCGCAACATCTCCCGGCAACGACCACTAATTCGTTCCCTCTTTGCTCCCTTTAACACTCAGGCCCCCTCTCCGTCGACCGGTACACCGAGGTGGACGACGACGTCGACGTCGACGTGGTCGACTGCAGCGACTCCGAGGCGTCGGCGGGGCGCGGCGCGGCTGCCCGCGGCGTCCACCAGCACGCGGCGCACCAGCCGCAGCAGCAACTGCATCCCCAGCAACAGCAGCCGCACCACCGCCAGCCCCCGCAGCCGAGAAACAGCCACACACGACACAGCAATCACAACAACAACAGCAGCAGCACCAACAACAACAACAGTAGTCGGACCACCAGCTCCAGCACCGCCAGCAGCCGGGGCCGCGGATCGCCCTCGCCGCACAGCCCGGCGACGCCCGAGGACGACCGCCTGACGCCGGAGCCCGTCCAGGTAAAACGCAAAGTTAGCGAATCCCCACCTCTCGCCGGCCGGGACCCGAATGTGACTAACGGTCTACCATTTGTTGTTGTTGTTGTCGTTTTGGTTACACCCACCATCGTCAGCAGGCGACGCCGAAGATCGTCGGCTCCTGCAACTGCGAGGACCTGCTGCCCGTCCAGTGCCACCTGGAGACGAAGGAGCTGTGGGACAAGTTCCACGACCTCGGCACCGAGATGATCATCACCAAGACGGGCAGGTAAGAGCCGCGGGCGGGGGTTGTTTTTGTCCGGGCAGGGGCCGCATGATCGGCTCATCGACCGGTGGTCATTAAAGCCAACGACGACGGCGGCGACGACGCGTGCCGAAAAAACCATCCGCACTTCCTTCCGCTTCCGACCTGCGGCCAGCGGCCGACGAGGGGGAGTCGCGGCGGCTCCGCTTTGATGTAGGGCTAGCGGTTCTGCTCCCATTGTTGTTGTTGGTCTTGTGTTGTTCCCCACGTCGGCTGCAGGTTGCCGGTTGTCATTGTTCATGTTGCTGCCGTTGTCGTGGTTCTTTTTACGATCTTAATGTCGAGCATGTGCGTGTCGTCGTCACTGGGTCTTCGCCGTCGATCGCCGCACCGCTAACGAGGTTTTAATCCCAGCGATCGCCAGGTGATTTCTGGAGCTTTGTCGGGCGTGTCTTTGAAGCGGACAGCGAAGGGGGGGGGGCAGTGGGGAAGCAGTGGGAAGTCGGGTGATGCTCAGTTGTAGCTCTCAGTGCTCGTGTTCGAAAAGAGATCACTCGTAATCACCAAAATCATCGAGTGCTCGTATACGAAGCTACAACAAGCGACGTCGTGACCCCGAAAACTCCAGAATCTTCCTAGTAGACGCGCCTATAGCGATCACCTCAATCGCACCTCAATCTTCCCAACTGACACGCCTGCACTGCTCAAAATCGACTGGCGAATCTCGAACTCGAACGTCAAAATTGAAATTGAAATCATGTCCTGTTGAAATCATAATTCAACCTGTCGACGGGTGGAGGCGGGAGTCGGTCAAAAGTTGTTGTTTTTGTTGTTGTTGTTGTGTCCACATGCTTTGCCGGCTCGTTTCAACAACATTTCATTAGCAACTCAGCTGCCGTCGTCGTTGCTCCGCATTTACAATTTCATTATTATTGTTGTTCGCATTGTCAACGTCGTCGTCGTCGTCGTCGTTGTTGTTGTCGCTGTCGTTGGTGTTGGATTTTGTTGCCGTTGTTATTGTTGTTGCCGCTGGTTTTGTTGTTTACGAAACATGCAAATCGCGCATTAACGTTTTTCAAACAGAATCAACAACGGCAGCAACGACTATGGCAAAAACAAGCAGCGGCAACAAACAGAACAAAGGAGAAAAACAAAAACAACAATATAAACAATATTTTCGCGCTCCTTAACTCTTGTCGTTAACCCTTTGCTGTCCGCCGACCACACACAACACACACAGACCCACACACACGCACAGAGCGCACTCCCACGGCGCGATTGGGGGTAGCAAGGGAGAGGGTCCGGGGGAGAGGGGGAGGGGATGCAGGAGACACGTGCATGCGAGTCGCATTTACGCCGCATTTTAACAAATTTACTCCTTTTCGTCATGTTCAGGCCCGGCCCGGCCGCGGCCTCGGTTTCCGCGCCCTCGCCCTCGCCGTCGCCGCATCATCAGCGCGCGGGGGACGCGGGAATAAATTGCATCGTAATAGTTGCCGATTGCCCCGCCAACAACATTGCACTCGCATGTTGTTGTCGTTGTCGTTGTCGTTGTCGCTGCCGCTGCTCCTGCTCCTGCTGCTGGTTACAGTTGGCGTGGTGTTCGCGGAGCCGGAGCCGGAGCCCTGTAATTAGTGCAAAGGATACCGACCGACGACCACCGGCCTTCCATCCATCCGTCCGCGCGACCAACCGTCGGACGGGTTGCCGGACGAAAGGCCTGACGAACGGACCGACAGACGGACAGACGTTTGGACAGACAAAGCGTCCGGCACATTCGTCATACGCGACGTCCAGGAGTCTCGGCCTCGGCCTCGGTCTCGGCCTCCGCCTCGTTGCGTCGACCGAGCCCCGATATCCATCTCTGTCACCACTTCGTTTGCCCGGCTCCTTCGTCTCCTTCGTCCCTCGTCGCTGCCTGGTGCGGTCGGTTCTGGCTGCAGTTTCACTTTTTCGCGCACGTTAGCAAATTACGTCGACTCAAAGCCGGGGGTTGGGGTGGGGTCGATGGTGGGGAGCACACAATGGTAGCGAATAATTGAAAGTTAAATGGGAGGAAATGGATGGAGCGGACAAAAAGTGGGGCGCGAGAACGAGAAAGAAACAGCCGAGAAAACATCGGAGTTATTACTCAAATCGAAGGTGGAAAAATTAATCAACTTCTGTCCAACTAAATGAAAATAAATTCGCGTCTTGAACACGGAAAATCTCGGCCGATCTTTACGAACTTTAAACTGCACTAAGGGACCAGCCGATACCAAGAAACTAGAAATAAAAGTAAGAAAAGATTTCGAAAGAGAACAAGGCCAATAAAATCCACGGCATCTGCAGGAATTCCAACGACCAGTCAGTTGATTTGACTTCCAACCACTTTGCCATTAACCCCATCTTCATCACGAGCTCGCATCCTGCTGCGAGGGCTCGATCGACCACGGCGAGCTGGTGATCCGGCGAACCCTTGTAAATTCCTGCGGCACGCGGAATCGATTCCGATGCGGAATTCGTCGGGCTTCTGGAATCGCGGGGTCAGAGCAGGTGAAGTGCGTACGGGTCGCAGACATGCCGGGGCGCAGGCGCAGCAGATTTTCCAGACCCGCCAGGCAGGAGGGCACAGAGACAGGGAGACAGGGAGAGGGGCCGACGATACGTAGACAAATGGATGAGGCCATCAATGGGGGAGAAGCGAAGGAAGGAACGAAGCATGGATGGATGCAAATGACTTTGACTTTCGACTACGCCAGTGGGCACGAGCAGCGAAGGAGCTGCGCAGGAATCGATGAGCGCGAGAGGACGAGGGACCGCTGCGTGGAAAATTCGTGATTTATTGGCCGGCCTGTACCTGGCGACGCGGCCGCCGCGCTCCCGTCGACTCCTTGTTTGCGGTCGTCGCAACAAACGTCCCGCCGACCACGACCGCGGCACGAACAATGGACGAGTTGTTGTTAATTGCCGACTTCGCTCCGGCTCGCCTGGGACCACCTCGGAGGCAGCCACTGTTGTGTCAACAACACCGCGACGCTCGGCCGACCACATGAGGACAGGGCGAACTTCCAGGAAGTCGAGCGAGCCTCGCCCAAGGGCGCAAGGGCGTGTGGAAGCGTAGGAAGCGGAAGGAATCGCAATTTCCACGCTGCCGTTTCCAGCGAGTGAGAGGCGACGAGATTCGACGGTCCTCGAGGCATCGGGGTTGACAGAGGAGCCATCGAACTTCCGACTGACGAGTGGTGGACGAGAAGGTGGACGAAGGACGGCGCACGCACTCCTTTCCGATGCCCCTGGGGCGGCCTCCTGAAACCCGCCCGGGATCGGGCTCGGGCTCGGGCTTCCCCAGGCCGTTGCCATCGTTGCCCATGCCCTGTGAAACACGAGCATTTACCCAAATTTTCGCTCCACTTGCCGCATAAACTTCACATTAAGCAGGCCGGGCGGACGGAAGGGTGAAGCGGAGAGTGGGAATCGGTTGGGAGTCGGAGTCGGCGACGGCGATGGCGACGGGGTTGGGGTTGGGGTGGCCTGGAGGTCGTAAAATGTAAATGGCGAAGACGAAATATGATTTACGAGCTTCCGCTGAATTCGTTGCGTCGCGTCGCGTCGCGTTTACGAGTTGCCACGCCGTTTGATCGCCACCACCGCCTTCCGCCGTCCCTCCCCACAGAGCTATTCAAATGAGGGCGAACCGCCTGAGAGCCCCAGAAGCCTCCCACCATGGCCGTTGGGCTCGCTTCAGGTGGAAGAAAACGCTTGAGCCGAGCTGCTAACGTGCCAACATTAGGCTCTTTGGCAGGCGGTGGGTCGGGGCCGGCGTAGGTGGCTTCGCCAGGGATGGGGTGGACGGACCACGGTCCCCACCCTTCACTCTCCATTCCCCGTTCCACGCCTCCCCCATGTGGCATTTGTTTGAATTTTAATTCCAACAAATAACAACTTCCAGTCGCATATCGTGGCCGACATTCGGACGGCTGGACATTTGCTCTGTTCGCTCGATCCGACTGTTTGTTCGTCGGCGATGAGTTATGCGATTGTTCACGAAATGTTGCCAACACGAAGATGAAGTTGCAACAGCAACTAATCCCAGTTCATTAGCGCTAGTCGAGGCCCCCGAGATCTCATGGCTCCGATAAGAGTTGTTCTTGCTCGGGCTCTCGCTCTTGTCGTTGTGGTTGTGGCTCAAAAAATACCACATTGACGTCGGCGGTGGCGTTGGTGGTGTTGGTGGTGCTGATGTCGCTAGTGTGTTAAACGCGAGCAACAATAGTGCTAATTGCGACATGCATGCCTTGTTTGCAGGCCCTCCGTCCCGGTCTCCGCCGACCTCGACTGCGGCTCGTTGCGCCGCGTCGCCGCCCCAGCGACTGCGGAGTCTTCATAAATCTAGCGGCCAAGTAGCGACAGTGACACGGACATATGATGAGTCCTGATGCGGCACGCCTTGTTTGCTCAGGCCCAGGGCACGAGACGAGACGAGAGGAGTCGGCGAAGCCAATCGACGCCCCCGCCTCGCGACGTGGCTGCCGCGAGGAGGCCCGAAACAATGTTGCCAGGCCACGTTGAGGCCACACTGACCTATTTCAGGCGTTTGTCGCCCGGCTACCTTTGCCTTTGCCCTTGTCCTTGCCCTCGTCTTCAACGCGCCTTATTTTCGTGCCATCCTCCGGAGCCACTGCGACCGCCGCCTGGCTTCCTTCGACGACGACGACGACGACCCCGACGACGTTCGCCCCTCACCCAGGGCCGGCCATTATCAACACCTTCCACACAACCGCGCCCACTCGGCGATGGACATTAAAATGCAAATTCAACGACTGCCACCGCGCCGCGCAGAACCCTCGAGATATGCGAGGGAAAAGTGGAAGTGGAAATAATCGTAAAAAATATAATCGGAGTGCCTTAAATATTTCTGCATAACTAAAGCGCATAACTTCGACACGGACAGACCGACAGGCGTGCGGACCGAGAAGACATAACGACAAATACACAGATGGACAGACGGACGCACGGACGGACGGACGGACTTCTCACGTGATCCTATCACGGCGATAGCGCGACCCTCGTCGCCGCTGCTCCCGCTTCATTCGGTCCCAATCGAGGGCTTCGCTTCAGCTGGCCGACGGGGAGACGAGTGGACGAGTGAACAGTTACAACTTATAAGAACAGGTCCAACAACAACAACAACAACAAGAGCTACAACTACAACATGTTCTAAACGCGTGTTTTCTTTGTTGCCTCGACGGAAGACGAACACTTTTATTGCGTGTCGTCGTCGTCGGTCAGACAAACGTCCGTCCGTCCGACCCACTGTTCTTTGGCCGTTGCTTCATTGGTGCTGTTGTTGTACTGAGCGTTGTTGTTGTAATTTAGGGGATTAACGAGTCCGTTGCGCTTCAAAATTTCGGTAATATTCATTGCTGTTGCCGTTGTGATAAATGTCCCTTAACAACTCAGCTGCAGTTTTAATGAATTCTCATAACGAACATCACGAAATATTAATTGAGTTGTGAAAAAGAAAACGACACCGACGTGTAGAAAGTCCTTTGACGACAAACAAAGGCGGGGGTGTGGTGGAGGGGAAGAGGAAGTTGTTGCTGGAGACACCCCCAAATCGAGGCCTCCGTCCCTGAAACGTGTGACGACCCCGTTTGCAGAGAGGATTTTGCGAACAAATCCGACAAATCTTTGGGAAAGAAAAGCGAGGTTTTCGCAAAATTTAATTAGGACGTTTTCATATTGTTGTGAAAAAATAGAGGTTTATTTTCTTTAAAATTGCAATGCCACAACTTTAAATCCAATTCACATATACAGCGATTGGAAAATGATCCTGTTAATAAATCCACATTCAATAGAATCGCCAGAGCACATGTTGCCGTGGCCCTGGCGAAACCCCAGCAACATTTGCGGCCAGCAGTGTGAAAAATCAGCAACTGGCGGAGCTCCCTGCAACAACGGCAATCGCCTCGTCCGAACTCCCCCGTTCGACCCCCCACCACGCCAAGCCAAGCCGGGGATCCTCGCGGGGTTCTCGTTCGCAGTCTTCGCATGTTGGCAGCTTATTAAGAACAGCAGCGATTCGAGATAACAACAGTTCGTTTCTTTTGTTTCGGCAAACCCGACCAACAACACATTGGCGGCAGGGGAAGAAGGAGGAGTGGGGGAAGGAGCAGGAGGAAGCACAGTGAGTGAAAATTAGCTGCTTTGAAACAAAGACCGAAATGAAGTCACAACGGGGGTGTCGAAGGTGACCAAAGGTGGGCGACGACAGCGGCACCGAGGGTCCTCGGCGGAAGGTGTCGGTTCAGGTCTGGGTCGGTGGCGGGTCGGTGCAAGGGGAGTGTGGGAGGGGCTCTCGGTGTAATTACATCTCTGTTTTCGCCGTGCTGGGGCGATAAAAGTGCGATTCGCATGCGATTCCACCAATTTATTCGAGTGCCCTCGGTGGGAGGGGACGCCAGTGAAAGCTGCAAGCAATAAATACGAATTCGCCTCTCACTCATTTTCACCTCTTCCTCTCTCTCTCTCTCTCTCTCTCTCTCTCTCTCTCTCTCATTTCTTCCCGCTCTCTCGGCCTCTCTAGGCGGATGTTCCCGACGGTGCGCGTCAGCTTCTCGGGGCCCCTGCGCCAGACGCAGCCCGCCGACCGGTACGCGGTGCTCATCGACATCGTCGCCATGGACTCGCGCCGCTATCGGTACGCCTACCACCGGTCCTCGTGGCTGGTCGCCGGCAAGGCCGACCCGCCGCCCCCCGCCCGGCTCTACGCGCACCCCGACAGCCCCATCAGCTGCGAGGCGCTGCGCAAGCAGGTCGTCTCCTTCGAGAAGGTGAAGCTGACCAACAACGAGATGGACAAGAACGGCCAGGTGAGTGGGGAGGGAAGGATGAAGGCGATAGTGGGGGGAACTTAGTAGGGGAAGCTAAGTAAGGGAAGCAAAGTACGGGATGCTTAGTAAGGAAAACTTACTAAGGGGCTTACTAAAGGGAAACTTAGTAAAGGAATCTTAGTCAAGCAAGCACAATAAGAAACACTCAGTAAGGAAAACTTAGTAAGGGAAATTTGGAGAGATAAATTTAGTAAGGAATCATAGTAAGGGAAGCTTAGTTAAAAAGTTATGAATTGAAATCATTGGAACAACTCCACGTGATCGCTGAAAGGTCCAATGGGTGAAAGGTGGTTCACGACCCCAAGAGCTTGAATTCATCAATCGACCTTCCATTGATTTTTAGTCAACTCGTTTTGAGTATATCTCCTTTGAAGTGAATACCTTCAACTTTGCCTCTGGCTCGCAAAGGCTCTGTGCCTCAATCGCTTGAAGAAATTCTCGCATTTCGGAACATTCCGTACTAAAAGCTCGCTGTGAAAAACCCTGAACGACTCCCGACGCCCCCAGCTCCATTGAGCACGCGCTGCCATCCCAACAGCGGCAGCAGCCAAAACGGCAGCAACAGCAACAATCAGCCATTTCATAAGTTGGCCAGAATAAATTTTTGATGCCGCCGATGCAGCACTTGTTATTGTCTGTCCGTCCGTCCGTCCGTCGGTCCGTCTGGCTGTCTGTCTGTCTGTCTGTCTGTCTGTGAGTGTGTGAGCGGGCAAATTTGTGTGGGTATTTGTGTTTGCGCATAACTGTAAACTCTTTTCAAGTCGTAAAAAACACACACACAGTGACAGCGATATACGACGCAGACAGCGACATAAAAACGCGAAGACCAGTGATGGCAACGCGAGCCACGTACAAATATTTCTCATTTTTCCACAACTTTTTGCGAAGTCGTGCGGAGTTGGCGTAGGAAATTTTTCGGAAAGATGTGCTTGTTGTTGGAGGGAAATTGTTGTTGTTTATACGACTGGACGGGGGGACACGAGTGGGGTGAGCATAAAACGAGGGATGGAGGGCTGAAGGGCTGAAGGGGCGGAGCTGCCACGCACCCAACCCACACCAACTGCATCTGTACCAATCGCCATCTCCCTCGTCGCTTCCAGATCGTCCTGAACTCGATGCACCGCTACCAGCCGCGCATCCACCTGGTGCGCCTCAGCCACGGCCAGAGCATCCCCAGCAGCCCCAAGGAGCTCCTGGACATGGACCACAAGACGTTCGTCTTTCCGGAGACCGTCTTCACCGCCGTCACCGCCTACCAGAACCAGCTGATCACGAAGCTCAAGATCGACTCGAACCCCTTCGCCAAGGGCTTCCGCGACTCGTCGCGCCTGACGGACTTCGATAGGTGAGTGTCAAGCGACGAGACGATCCCAAATCAGGACATTTGTTGCTCGGACGCTCGCTGAGGACGTGGGCAAACGGGTTTGGACTGAGTCAGAGAGAAGGAAGGAAATCAAAAATCGATGCCGAATTCGAAACCGAGACGTTGCCGACATCGAGACAAGGGGCGACAAAGCGAAAGGGGAAAGAGGAAAGCGGAAGAAGAAGCCAAAGGACGGCGCGAAGACCGCGACGACGTCGCAGCTCCACACGTCCTTCGTTCTCTTTCACAACTCTCTTGCCTCTGCCTCGGTTTTGGTTCTCTCAGCGAATTTACCTACTTTACGGCCGAGCAGCGACAACAGACACAGCAACAGGGCAACAATGACAGTGGCAGCAGGAGAAACAGCGACGGGAACCCAATCGCAAGGCTCGCGCCACTCGCTGCTAAACGCACCAGCCTCTCACCTCGCCTGCAATCGGCATCCACAAGCCTTCCGCACGCCTGTTCTTCGTCTCCCTCACGCCTTCCTCGCTCCATCCTCTCGCCCTCGCCCTCCCCTCCCCTCACTCACTCACCCTCCTGCTCGCTTCCCTCCGCACCTCTCCGCGCAAATTACAGACCGGCGCGATCAACTTTGAAGCGCTTCGTACACGAAAACACGAGAATAATGAGAACATGCTGCCGCCATGGCCGGTGTTGCCGATGTTGCCGCTGTTGTTGTTGTTCTCATTGTTGTTACTGTTGTTGTTGCATTGTTAGCGAGCAATTGGCAGCAGTTGATGTAATTATGATATCGCTGTGAAGCCAGCGAAACGCGCTCAGGGAGAGCCATGCGAAAACCGACTGCGGAGAGACAGATAGAAACGAGAGAGACATGCAGACGGACGGACAGACGGATGGACGGACGGACCGCAACATCCTGCAGCAACACTGGCAGGCTGCACTTGCACCGTCCGTTGTTGCAGCAACACGCGCCCATGTTGCTGAAGCATTTCGTGGGCGACTTTTCACCTCCATATCTCTTATCGTTCTTCCCCTCTCTGCCTAGGGACCCCATGGATGCCCTGCTGCTGGAGCAGCACCTCCGCTCGCCCCTGCGCTTCTTCCCCGACCCCCTGCTGCAGCAGCTGTCGCCGCAGGACGCGGACGCCGCGTCCCTGGCGTTCCTCGAGAAGGCGCGCCAGCACTTGCAAATGTTCGGGCGGTCGCCGTACACGGAGATGCTGCTGCCGCAGCTCTACCAGCGGCCCCCGACCCTCGGTGCCTTCAACATCGGCATGTGGCAGCAGCAGTGGCCGCAGCTCACGGCCGGCTTCCTCGCCAGTGCCAACCAGCAGGCGGCGGCCGCGGCGGCGGCGAACCAGGCGGCCGCCGTCGCTGCTGCCGCCGCCGCCCAGGCGAACCGCACGCCGCCCCCGCTCTCGCTGTCGCAGTCGCAGTCGCTGCCGCAGTCGAGCGCGCACGCGCCGCAGCCGCCGGGACCCTCGTCGACGCCCTCGTCGTCGGGGTCGCCGTCGCCCGACATGCGCGCCCGCCACTTTCAGCGCTTCAGCCCCTACCAGGTGCCGCAGCACTCGCCGGCGCGGACTCCGCCCCACTGAGGTGCCCCCCCGTGACCACGCCCTCGTCCCCGCCCACGAGGAGGGCGACGACCCTAGTGCAATTTTAGCAGATCCTTTCGTTGTACATACGTAGCTGGAGCGCGGCAGGCGCCAGGTTCAACCGGGAGACGATCGCAAGGAATGTAATTTAGTTGATGTGAAATGTGAATAACAGAGCAATGTGAATAACAATGATGAACAGTATTAGGCGGAGGAGAGAAAACTGTGAAACAGACGTGAATATTTTCCCTATTATTATTGTATTGTAGAATTATTTATTGATTCGTTAACTATTACTACCTTGTTCCTAATGATAATTTAACAAAGGCAAAGCAACAATGCAAAACTAAATAAACACCCGGAGCATTTCGCAGACAATTGCAAGTATTTCAGTGGCATGTTTGGACACGCGGTCTCTTGGGCATCCCAGCAAATGTACTTGTACTGTAAAATGAAATATATATATATATATATATATATATACCACATTATATGTATGTAGTATGTCGCAAGCCCCGAAACAATGTTCTTAGTGTTAAGTTTTTATGTGCAGCGTAAGTAGGAAATAACAACAGATATGTATATGTTCATAGAACTTAGAGCGATAGAGAGAGAGAGAGAGAGAGAGAGGATAGCTAAACAATCGGAAGCCAAATTCACAAAATACAAATGTCCAGAATCAAAATATTGAGAGATTTAAATAAAAGAGAGAAAAATTCAAAGTAGTTCGTTTCACTTCACACCGATAGGAACTGGTTCGAAATGCAATGTTTCCAATGTATAATGACGATTGCATTGAGAACGTGAGTCTTAATCGAAGTCCCTTAAATGGACACACATAAGTCATCCTTTCATGGCAGGCAACCCAGCACCAACCCCTATCTAATGAGGGGCTTCGATAAATTGCCAACGCCATATCTCGAGAAATTGATGAGTTTCCACGTAATTAACCCTTTATGGCGCTGCAATTAACCCCTTGCCCGGCTGTCACGCGCGTTCTGCTCGATCGGCCAGCGATCGACGACGGATGTCTCAATCGAGAAAGTGCGGCCACGTCGCATTTGAACGGTGAAAAATGACATCGCCTTGGCCGTTGGCGGCATTTGCGGGGCCTGGTTTCAAGGCTTAGTTTCATCGCTCGTCATTTTCAGCGAGTTGTCCGAGTGACCATCGAGGGCCCCTCACGAGCCCACTCCACAGACCTCCCACAGCCCTGCCCGCTGGCCACATGCTCGAATTCTAGTCTGTGTGTTCTTCGTGTCGCTCCTTCATAATTCATTTTAAACGTATTCGTCTCAGTGTCGTGGCTGGTGTGGGTGGTCGGGCGGTGCGGACCAGGGTTCAATTCGACAATCAACTACCGCCACCCTCTCCACACTTCACTCACCCCCCTCCGCGTGACTCCGCCCACCGATGTCTTAATTGTCGCAGCCCCAAATCGCACCAGCCACAACAACGGCAGCGAGTGTCAACAACATATGCCGCAGTTTCCGAACGAATTATCCAGCCCAGTTTAAAGTCCTCCGCGCCTGATCGGAGCCCCTGCTCCACGGTAATCATGATATTATGACGCAAGGTCTAATTAAAAACTCATTTAAGTCTACAAAATGTCTTCATTAGCAAGTGTCCTTGCCGCGGGTGGAGGGGGTGACGCTCGCTGTTGGCGGGTGACGGACAGTTGTGTCATTTTTGAATTATTTATTAATTGCCCGACATGTGACACACATTCCCGAAGTGAGGTCTGTCCGGCCATTGTGTAACGACCTCCTGAAAGGAGCCTAATTACAAAGTGCTCAGGCCAGGACGGTGGGCGCACGATGAAGGCCGAAGGAGCCACTCACAATGCGGTAATGGCTGCGGTATTAATTATTGAAGTAGTATCGTTCCGATAATGTAGTAATCACGGAAAACGATTCGGGGAACGTGCATAGGTCCAATGAAATGTAATTAAACGCCTCAAAAATTACACCGCCAATTAATTACGAGGTTTTAAAAATGCGCCACTCAATATGCAGGATCGTAGAATCCCTAACACATGACTTTTCTAAGAATGATGAGTTCCTTGGTACATATTGAAGCTTCAAATATGGATTAAGCAACAAAATTATTAATTTTGCTCTGGAATTTATTTTTTTGTTTTTGGTTTTTTTGATAACTTTAGGATTTCAGATGTTCGCAAATCATTGCTTGAGTGTTCATTCTGGATACAACTACATCGATCTGGTTTTTCTCCCGAAATTAGGTATCCGTCGTGTTGAGCTGGCGATCAAAGTGCGAGCCCCGTTGAGTGGGTGTAAAATTACGCCAATCGAAAACGTGGCTGCTGCACATTCGAAATCCGCCTCAGAACGGACGGACATCCCGTTGTTGCTGCTGCTGTGGCCCACTTTCGAAGGCAAACAAGCACGAGTGGGAGCGGAGGTAGGTGGCAATGTGTGCTTGTGTGTGTAACGGTCTGCTTGTGTGAAGGAAGTCTCGGCGTGCGGAAACATTTCACCAGCTCCGACCAGATATCGACACACGGACAGACGGACGGACGCAAGGACGGACCCGGCGGATCGTCGGATCGCCGGAGCCGTGGAAGCTATAATTCCATTAATTGCGGCGTTTTGCGCCATTCACACAAATACTCGCACACACTGCCGCTGTGGGGGTGCCGACTGGGTGGGCGTGTGGGCAACGGTACTTAGATGGGCGGAGGAAATTTCTGCGGAAAATTTTAAGAAGCCCGTGCGAACGCCGGCGGTCCGCTCGAACGAAACGAAGGCAATTTCATTTTGCCGGCACTTTTCGCATCTCATTGGCAACAACGGCTAACCGGGCCCAACCCCAGCCCCGGCCCCATCCCAAGCCCCAGCCAACCGGCGGACGCGGCCTCAACAAAGCCCACATCGCACATCAACACAATCAATCGCGAACATCAACAGCCGACCTGCTGGAGCGAAGCTTGCAGGAGCCGTCTGTGTTTGTAACGCCGGGAAGCACTGGGAAGTGCGGCTGAATATTGAAAATTTACATGTTCCAGGATGTGCTTCCGAGCCGTGAAGCCTTCCCGCACTCGTCGAGGCCGACTCCTCAGCTCCCGGTGCCCTCCAGTGCCCTCGCCTCGTGGATAGGACATAAATTATGCTCGTGTCCGATTCGCGCACTCCTTCCTACAACGACGAAGCTTATCGCTCAAATTAAATTACCTGCCTCGACCGAGCCTCACAAGCTCGAGCCAGGACCAGCCAAGCTCTCCAAGGTCGAAGTGGCTCCGACCGCTCCGAGCCTCGGCGCCCCTTCCGTCCCAACCCTGAGCGACTGGGTTCATTCACTCGATGCGATATCGCGACGTAGATTTATAGACCATGGAGCGAAATTAAAATTCCGAAATTATCCTTCCGGGACTAATGCAGAGAGCCTCAGGGTGGGGTGTGGGGCGCCGGGGCCCAGGATCGGGATCGGGGGATCGTCGGATCGGATCCCTCACCTCGCCTCGCCCAAGATGTATTGCCTTTTTATTAATTTCTGTTGGAATCCTCTCGGCGGCGCATAATTTACACCTGTCCAGCGATCGCCGGTCGGTCCCTCCATCCCTTGCCCTCCACAACCACGACCGAGGGCTACCCTACCCCAGTTCGTACATAATTCCTGGCTTATCGCGGTCCTCGGCGACTCCGCCTTGGATCTCTCGCAGTCGCCCTTGCCGTCAGCGTCGTCGTCGTCGTCGCACTCGCCCAAATATGTCCGCAAGAGGGTGTGAAAAAATTTGTACAAAATAACAAACAATTTAGATAATAGAAGAGTCCGGTCCCCGGTCCCTTGGCCGACGCCCCCGCCCCGCCCAGGCCATCAACATCGCGCTCGCCACCGTTGCCGCGCTTACCTGTCTGTCCCTTGGCCAGTGCAACCTTTCGTTGCTCGCACCCAACTGCAAATTGCGCCCGATAAGAGCGCTAGAACGACGTTAGTAGCTGTTGGTAGCTGGACAGACGGACGGAGGGACCGACGGAGGGATTCACGCATAAATTGTGCGGACCCTTCGGAGGATTTCATAATTTGTACACCTTCGGACAAAGTCGTGCGGGGACGGAAGGCGAAGAACGGAAGAAAGGAAAAACCTCCGGACTCCGGTAGCCGGCGACGGTGGGGGAGAACCAGCGGTTGGTGTGAAGTGCGATGGGAGTGACAGAGAGAGAGAGAGAGAGAGCCGGCTAGTTTATGTTTGTACCAGTGCCCTTTTCCCAGATCGGTCACCATCGATAGCCGCGCCGTGTTTGTCCAGCAAATTGGTCGTGTTAGTGGAGAGATAATTTGTATACGGTCGTCGGAGCACCGGAGATGGCCACCAGATACCGGCAATTATGATGGAAATTGTTTTCGAACAGTCGCTGGGGCGGGGGCCGGGGAGGGGGTGTGCGGCTTTAGTCGGCGGCCTTCGCGAATCGTTTTCGGCTGGGAAGGCTCGACCTCGTTTCGGCGCCCGAAAAACTGACCAACGACAGCCACACGTAGCTCTAATGGGAGGCCTGAGAGGCACCTCCATTTTGGCCAAGAGCCTTCAGTTTGCAGCAACCTCGGGAGGCGGGAAGGGCCTTCTGAACACCTCACTATTGCTGGTGAGGAAGGCAGACGGAGGGAGGGTGGAGACCATTTAAGACTACTCGAAATCGTTTCTGTAATGACTCCGGGCTTCATGCGCATGTTGGCCACAATTAGTTGGGCGCAATTATGACGTTGCCTCATCACAGAAACAACCTCCGACGCGACAACATCGGCAATTACAATGGCAACAACCACATCGTCAACAAGTAGCCGGCCCCAGTCGCTCGAATAATGGCAACCAAGGAGTTCGTACGGAAGAGATTAGGAAAGAGAGAGAGAGAGCTATGGAAAAATTATGAACTTTTTTGGAAACGAGTCTGTCTGTCTGAGTCCGAGGCAACTGTCAACTTCAACTGTCTGCCTGTCTGTCTGTCTGTCCACCAACCTCTCAACGACTCATCGCAGAAACAAATGGATCCCTGTCAACCGCGTCAAAGCGCGACTATTTTTCATTTCGTAAACCGAGCTAGAATCATAATATCGTCAGACTATCTGTCCATCGGCTGGAATGAATATATTTATGTTTCTCAAAACTCCAAGAGATCTCGCGATATGCCTACCAGGGACAAAAAATAGTCCCTCGACCGACACCCGCTGTCGCTGAGGACTTCATTAATTACCACTTAGTTAGATGTGTTTGGATTAGAACCGTGCTAATGATCCCAAGGATTTGAGGCTGCGAACTGATGATCAGTTGATGATATATCATTGACTTCGAGGGACCATCCGAGACTCGTGTGGATCCCCACGAACGATGCTCCGAAGTGAACGGAAGTCAATGCGTTCAGCGGAGAACCCCAAAAGACATCGACCGTTTGAGAAGTTCATCAATCCCTATGAATTCGGCTTCGAAAAACAAAAACCTTATATCGGAGATTTATCATCGAGTATTAATCATTGCCTCTGCTCATGTATGAGAATTTCGCTGTTTTTGCGGCATAATTTTTATTAAGTACCATCATTAGGTAGTGGATATTATTGATCGCAACTCCGAAGCAGACTCCAATGGCGAAATTTTTCCACAAATTCAATTCCAGCTTCTTGTTTTCATCCGTTCATTAACAATGAATTATATTCAAATTAATAAATCAAAAATAATTGCATTCTTTTCCGAGGGGCCCACTAAACGTTTGTTGAAACGCCTCAAAAGACCTCCTAAGCTTTAATTAACTGGATCCCCAGGCCAGGGAGTTGTGTGAGAAACTTCGCCCTTCTGGCTTCCATCGATTTCTTGGTGTATCATTTGCTTTTTCGTTTATTTTTGTTTGTCTTTCTATTTTGTTCAATGGTTCGGCGGCGAATTTTCGAAGAAATGCTGAGGTAAATTATGAGTTGTTATGAGAAAGAGTTTTCTCCCGAGAAGATGAGGACATGATGAAGCCAGTGTCGAATGGATTTCCAATGAAGGGCCTCCCGATGGGGATTAATGGACGACAAATGTAGGAAATGGGGAATCTTCAAATTACCTTCGGAGACTCTTAAGACTCCTGAGAGAATGAAGACTGGTAGAGGAAGGGAGTTTGGTAGCAAATAATTAATAAAGATTTCAGATTGAACGAAGATATTTAGAGTGATCTGCTGGATTGATATGTTGAATTTTTTTTCTCATTAGTCTTTCCTTGCTTTGATACTAGAATTAGGTGGTTTTTCGTCTGACTCCTGCCTCAAAATGGAGCGGACGACAAATCGTAAATATTTGCATTTAAACGCACTTATCCGAACGTAAGCAGCGTACAAGTAGAAAGCAGTAGAGAGGAACAGAGAGCGATATTTCCGTCTCACTCAAGGGCTGTCACTTGGCTGTTGGTGTTGACAATTGAGAAATTTGTAGCTCGTTGCATGTCGTTTCTTCGCAACTTAAAATGCAAAATATGTACGTCCGCGGCTCCGACGCCCCCATCTTCGCATGCTGTCTGTATGTCTGCGGCTCGGTCCGTCTGTCTTTCGTCTGGCTGTCTTTCGGCTGTGTATGTGAAACGTGCCGTATTGGGTGTTTGTCTGGAGCCCCGTCCAGCCCCTTGCCTTGTCCAAGTGCGGCTCCGTCTGCTGTCCTTCGGCCTGGCTTTCAATTCGTTCGCCTCACTTTTGTCTCCCTTCAATCGTCCGTCCGTCTCACCGTCCCTCTGTCCTTCCGTCAGTTCGTCTCTGTGTCTGTCGGCTGCTGTTGTTGCTTTTGTAATTGAAATTGCCGTCGTTGTTGTAAGTGCAGCCGCTGGATGCTGGCCTTTGCCACATTTTCCCTCGGCGAGACTTTTGGTCCGACGGCGCCTGTCGTGGGAGTTGCGTCGGCCGACGAAGGGCGGCCAGGGGGAGGGCCCGGGTGTCGACGAAGGCATCGGTTCGTGCTGTTGTCGCCGCCGACTCCGATCCATTTATTCATTAAAACGAGCCGACGGATCCCGAGCCGCCTGCAGCTGGAGCTGGAGCTGGCGCTGGCGCTGGAGCCGGTGCAGAAGGTGGGTTGTAATGAGATGTCAGCGCTGGTTAAACACTCCATTACAACAACAACAACAACAGCGGTGGCTAGAGAAACAACGACAACAACATTTTCCACACGCACACACAGATGTGCATATGTACATATGCGAACTCCGTCTGCTCTTGGGATGTGCATGGGCGTCGATTGGCGAGTTGCAAACGGGGCCACGTTGCACACACCGAAGGGAGGGTTTGCGTGTGTGTGCACCCGTCTGTGTATGTATATATATTTCCGCACTTGATTTATTTTGAAATTTATTTCGGTATCGCCCTCGCCCCGCTGGATTTCGGCTGTTCGAGAGTCAGTCGTGAAGGCGCGCAAATAAATTTAACAAAATTTTCACATATTCGCGCTTGGCCGAAGGTGCGAATGATTTTTATGGAATGACATAAAAACGAATTACGATGTCTATGAGTTTCATTTCGACGACTCGACGTCACTCACTCAGTCAGTCGGTCGGTCGGTCGGTCGGTGCCACTGTAGGCAGCGGAGGAGGCCAAGAAGTGGAATTTCTTTTGAAATTCGATTTCAACGCCGTCAACGCTCGTCTAACGAGGTGTCAGAAAGGAACGAATCATCGATTGGTTTTTTATTTCGGGTTTTTTTGTCAGAGAAATTTCGTATTAATATTTTGAAAGAGCTATTTGTGAACTTTTTATTTATAAGTACATCAATAATAAAATACTGTGCAGGTTAAGATAGTGTTTGGTGTGACATGGAATTCACACCTTTCCAGGAGTAGAAAAAAAAAGTTTTTTAATAATTTTTCTGATTTGAAGACAAATGGTATTTTTCCAAACTCGCGACTAAAAGTTTTCTCTTCACTAACAGGCACTTCACAAACAGTAAACAACAAAGGCCATGCAAATTCGAGCAGATGAAATTAAATCCGAAATCCTCGTCCGTTTCCAGGACCCTCCGATCCCGGTGATGGCGAAATTGGAGTGAAAGGCAGAGCCCAAAGCCCAACGAGAGACGTCGAGAGGACCAGGTCCGGAACCGGCGGAAGCGAAGCTCGAGGAAAGCGGAGCAAAAGCAAAACTCAAGTTGGCGCAGACCGCGCTCAACCGGAAGCGCGACTCGCCGAATGCCATTCACCAGTCTCTCACTCGCTCTCACTCACTCACTCACTCACTCGCTCCTGCGTTCACTCGTTCGCGTCGGCGGCCACTCACTCAATTCCTGGCCGGAGTCCACGGTCGGACGCCGGCTCTCGGCGAACGAGCTGGGGGCAGAACGCATTAAATTAGCAGCCATTTTGGCGAGCGAACGAGGCGTGTTCAGGGCGAAGCAGCGAACGAGGGTCGGCGGGAGGATGGGGCCGGCTGAGGACTGAATGAGTGCGTGAGCGATGCGCAGAGAGAGAGCGAGAGAGCGGGCGAAGTCGAGGACTTTGCGCGAAAACTGAGTGAGCGTCGCGGCGAAGAGCGAGAGAGCGAGAGGGAGTGCGAATTCCAGAGGGGAAGCGACTGGAGGAGGGGGCGACCAAGAGACTGCAGAGGGCGTTGCTACGCGTGGCCGGGTCTTGAGCCAAAACCTGGCAGATTTCCTCGTTGAAAGCCAAGACTTTTTGCGCCGCTCGCTCGCTTTTTGTCGTCGTCCTCTTTTCGCGAGTGTTGGCAACACTCGCCGCTGCAGTGCCGGGGGGTGGGCGGTGGAGAGCGAGAGACAGAGAGAGAGAGAGAGAGAGGGAGCGAGCGAGCGAAACCGGTCCCGACCGCTCGGTCACGTTGCAACTTGTCTGGAGCTTGTTAACAATTGCGATTCGAGATCATTTTTCTCCGCCGCATGGAGTCGATGTTGAGAGGCTTTTTCGCCTTTTTAAATGTTAAATAAACGAGCGCGCCACGGGGGGCGGTCGGCGGCGACGGGGCTGGGGCTGGGGGCCGGGGAGCTGGGGAGCTCCCGAGCGACTGCAGGCCCTCCTCCGGTCGTCGTCTGGGCGCTTCCATTTCTAGGCGGCCTCCCGAGGACCGAACGAGGCGCACGGACAATGAAAGCAAAAAGCAGAGTCAGGAGCCGGCGGGGTTGGGGAGGAAACTCTTGCATTCGTGGCGTCGGGGTGGAGTGGCCGGACAGTTGGCAACTCCGACAGTGTCTTCGAGCGCACTCGCCCACACACACACGCACACACATACACTTTGTTACCGTCGCTGTTTTTGCTCTTCGCCTCGCCTTCGGCTTTCCGCAAATTCGTCGTTCGATGCATTTTTAACAGCGCTACTAAAAAAAGCTTTCGTCATTTGGCGAGTTTCGCCTGCTTTATAGGTTTTTTTTTGCCAAAACTCGTTGTTGTTGTTGTTGTTGTTGTACCCACTCGTTCGTCCCGTTGCTCTTTCCGCGCCTGTTCGCCGCTTGTCAATCACTTTCCACATGCAATTTCGTATCCATCAACACGATTGTTGAGTCTCACCACACCAAATAGTGTTCACATTGTCGTTGTTGCTGTTGCAATTGTCATTGCTGTTGTTGCCATTGCTGGTGTTGGCATTGCTGATTTGCCATTGCTGCTGTTGCCTTTGCTTCTCTGGCGGTAAAGGCGGCCGTTGTGTTGCGCATTCCCGCTGATTCACACCAATTAGAATTCGAACAATTGGCACCCGATCCCCGTTGCCGTCGCCATCGCCATCGCCGTCGACGGCGGCTCGACCCGTCCGCCGACCACGGTGGCCGTCGTCGGGTCCTGGTCTAATTCCGTCCCCAGCCTCGCTCGCGAACCCGACGTCGCATTCTTGAGCCGCGGCCAGACGGCGACGCCTTGTGTGGTCCGCGGCCCGAGCGAAGTCGAGTCGTCAGGAGTCGCTGTCGGTCGTCGTTCGTTCGACAACTCGATCGATTCCGGGCTTTTTCCCGACGTCTTCCCCAGATTTCCAAATCAAACTCCCGGCGGCCGATGCGAGCGAATTGAATCGTTGGTGGACGAGTGACTCCAAGTGGTTGCTCTCGACACCAATTAATCTCCTTGTTGCTGCTCTAACTATCGGTCCGTCCATCTGTCTGTCTGTCAGTCGATCGGTCGGCCTGTCTCTCTATCTGTGGCTAGTTCTTCTTCACCTGTCTGGCTCTTTGTCTATTTCGGCGTCGTCCGCCTGCTCGTGTTGCTTCTGTCCCACATGTGACTCTCGGGCGCTCAGGCTGGACGTCATGGGGATTCCCAGGAAGAGCGGACGAGCGCGTGCTGCGTGCTTCCATCAACAACAAAAGCAATAACAACAACAACGATGCCCACGAAACGGGTGCACATTTCGACCTCTGACCCAGGCCGACGCCAGCGACGACCGCTGGGTCGCCGGGGGAAAATAATTACAAATATTTGTTTTGCTCCGAGTCAAGCACCTGTCCATCTGGCTGGCTTGATTAATTATGCCATCGTTCCGGAGAAATTAAAACAAGAAATCATTCATTATGGATTCAAGAACAGAAAAATTCAAATTCAAATTCAGAATTATGAGAGGCGAGAATTTCGGAGAGGAATAAAGCGATGTTCTTGAAAACGGACGGAGTTCAACAGACGCATTTTTCTCAAAATCGGAGTTTTATTTATGATCGACGGGAACTTGAATGTCATGCATGTTGCACATGCGGCTCCTCCAAATGTCTGTCCGTCCGTCCGTCCTTCCTACTGCCTCTGTGTGCGTCCGTCCCTCCTTCCGACTGCCGTCTGCCGTCTGTCCCCGTGTCTGTCATAAACAAGGCGGCAAATAAATGTCCCAAAATATCAAATTTCCCCTCGATCTGAGGACATGTGGATAATTTTCACAATCTGGGTGGCCGCGCTCGTCTCGCGCTCCCCGGCCCGGCCCGGCCCCTGCTCCGGCGATGCTACCGAAATTCCAAATGTATTGATAAATGATCTGCGCGGCAACCATGTTCGAAAATGTCTCACACTTCGCACCCATCCTCTCTCTCTCACTCGCCCGCCCGCCCGTCGGCTCGCTCGCACGTCCTGTCGAAACGTCAAACAGGGCGAAAATTAATAAATTATGTCGCTTAAATGGCGCCAACGCCCCCCGAAATAATTGTTTCGCTTTCGCTGCTTCTTGGCGGTACTTCCTTCTCGGTTCGGCCCCGCCATTAATTTGTTTGTCGTGCCCCAGTCGCAGCCCCTCCCCTCGTCAACCACCGCTGGCCCCCACCCCGCGCTGCAGCGGTTTGTGTGGGCTCGAAGACTGCGAGGGCGGTCGACTTCCCCGAAATCGGCCGACTCCTTCCGGGTGTCACAATTACCAGCTCCACCTCGGTCGGCTCTTGCCGATCGATTTTTTAGAGCGCGTTGGCTGCTGGCGCTCCTCCATAGCAGCAGCAGCAGCAGCCACAACAACGACGGCGACTCCACCTCGGCGGTTGGACCTCGTCTGCTTCGGATCCCGGCCCTCGCGAGGGTTGTTCACACGTCAGCGTTCGTCGCCCGGAGCCGACGGCGGCCGCAGCAGCAGCCGCGGTCCTCGGCATCCACGACACGTCACTTGTGTCACCTTGCTCCATCTTACTCTCCCCTCGTTTGCTGGTCTCCTTCCCGATGGCCCGACTTCCGTCTCAATCTCTCACTTTCCGCCCCCTGCCCTCCCTTTGGCCCTCAAATGCCGCTCTTCAGGTTCACGGCGTGACACTCGGCGTATAAATTTCAAGGGTCTAATTGACACAGTTACTGACACATGTTTTTGTCGTCTCCGTCTCTGTATCTGTCTTCGAGGATCCTCTCGTGACTGCTCTCATGCTCCAATCGCTGCAGTCGCTCCCATGATGGCACTTAATTAGGGACTTCGCGCCTCCCCACGCAGGACCTCACACAGTAGGAGAACCCAACAAGAAGAGTCTGAAAAAATTAAACAAAATATTTGGCCCTCGGCGGCGATATTTCAGCAGTTTCAGCTCATGTGTCGAGTTGTCAGAATTTCCGCGAAATTCTTGCGCATTCTTTTCGCCTGAGCCTTTGTCTATCGGATGTCGGATCGGAATCAGAGAACGATTTCGCAGCTCAGTCTCAACGATTTGTGATGCACTGGGCCCAGCCCACCTCCCGGGCGCCCCGAACAAATTGCGGATGATCGGCGAATAATCACCGACAGGCGTCGGAAGCACGTGTCGCCGTCGCCGAGATCGAGACCCAGAGAGCGCCGGAGTCGGAGGTCGTCGCCACGGACCGCCCTGCGTTTTGCACGCCCCTCGCATCAACCCATCATCCCACCGCGCACGCCACTGTCCGCTGTCTCTGTTGCTGTCCCCCGGCCTGTCTCTGCGCCTTTCAGCGTAATGACCGAGTCACGTGACCGGCTAATGCGAGGTGTCACTGGCGAACGTTAAACGCCGGGGCGTGGGCGCATCGAACGCACTCGGGCCAGGGATGCGGGAGTCGGCGGCGGGGCGGAAGTGGTCGGAGCAAGTAGTCTCAATTAATGAAGAGCCTGGCGAGCACGAGGCGAGGCGTTGTCGCAGATCGTCTTCGCCGCCCGGCACTGTAATTGAAAAGTACGGATTTGGCCGACGTCGCACTGCATCGTCCGTCTTGCGAGGGCGGATCGAGACGACTGGTAAGCCGACGCTCGTAAAGTAGGAAAATTACACCGAGTGATTTGATTTCTGGCAATTAAAAGCGCCGTCGCCTGGGCGGAAGGGGGGATATCGATGGATGGCGGAATTAAAGGGATTTTACGACCCAAGTACATGGGTCTGGTGTCTGTTCCAAAGGCAGTCAGCGGTCTTAGGGAGTAACAGACGGACAGAGAGCGAAGTGACCCGCTGACCCGACGTCGAGTATTGTTTTTCAATTAACTGCAAGCCAAACTGCACCCCGGTGGCGGCCCGAAACCACAACAAGCGATAGGAATCTTGAACAAACATCAGCTGGAAGTGGAGGAAGTGGAGGACGTGGCCGGCGATGCCTTCATTAGGACCGGTCTTTTTACAGAAACCCATCCAGGGCGCCCAGTGGCACCTGACCTGACCTGACCTCACTCTCAAACTCCAACTCAGCCGGCTTCCGGCGATGCCTGCCGCGAGATAACATCCGTGGCGTTGTCCTGTCGGCCGCCCATTCGAGGGTAATTAATCATACATATATCGGAGCCAAGATGTTATCGGCCACTACTAGAAGTTATGTAGACATGTGTAGCTCTCGCTACCCCAGCCCCCTCCGTCCCTGGCCCCCTCCATGGGGTGCACTTAGTTTATTGTTAGTTAATTTCTTTATAATTATCCATCCATCGCACTCTTGAGAACGCGGCCATACGACGGGTGCAAAAGGTCAGCCTTGTAATGACTTGTAATTTGCTAATGACATTCCGATCACCGCAGAGTGATAGATATGCGTGGAGAGATATCTACATGTACATAGCTATGCGCGGACATGTGCGCTTCGAGCAAAACGGTGGGAGGGCTCGGCGTTTAGCTTTGGAAATCGAGACCCCGAACACCTGCCGCATAGAAATCCTTCGTCTCCACGTCATTGTCATCTTCCAGATGATCTCTCCTGGTTCCCCACGCTCCTCCCCCGCAGTGGTTGGGGTCAAACAAGTCTCTTTTTCACCTCTGGCTTCGGGCCGTTTGGCCTACCTTTTAAAAGACCATAAATTATAATCAACTGTGACTGCTAGTTCGGTTCCGACATCATGACAACGACGACGTCATCCACGACGGACGGATGGGCATCTGACATTTCATTACTTTGCGTCCGAACACCTCGAATAGGCCATAAATTGTGGCCAGCAACAAGAAGATGAAAAAACATACCGAATCGACATAGACAAGACTTGATATTTACGATGACATAAATAATCTCGGACAATGATTTTTATTGACACCGCAATTTGTTTGACATCTGTAATCATCCACCTCTCTCACTCTACCACACTCTTCCACTCTCACTCTCTCCCCCTCTCTCTCTCTCTTTCTATTCATCGATCTCCAAGATGCCACCTTGATGGACGTGGGCGATCGACTGTGTTGAGAGAGAGGGAGGGAGAGAGAGCGTGTGGTGGGGAGACAATTTGGCAAACGACACCTTGCTCAGGCCGGCACTGCGGACAGCAACAACAGCAACAACAACACCGGGTCATTCTCTCGATCGAGGTCGATGGAGTCTGGGGTGCGTGGTGCGGGCTGCAGGTGGCGGGAACCGCCCCGAATCCCGACTTCGAAGTCCGAATTCTAGTCCGTCTTCCTCCTCATCCGCCTCCTCCACGAGTGGAAGAACTCTGCGATGAATTATTACCTCGATCAAAACACCATCAAAAACGATTTAAAATCGATTAACCCCCTTTCGCGGACCCTTCCCCGCGCCCCCTTCCGTAGCCACTCGAGCGCGCGGTCGCTCGATCGGCACGGGAGGTTTGAGTCGCGGCGAGGTATGCAACAGGTTCGCCGCGACCCGAGCCGCGTATTATTATTAAAGCATCACCGTCCTCTCCTCCTCCTCCTCCACGCCCAGCCACGGTCCCGGTCCCGGTCCCGGCCCTTCTTCACCCTCATCCGGCTCATTCAGATCGCAGAAGGCGGCTTGAGACAAAAGATCTTCCACCTTTGCCGCCGACAGAACATTCAACGCAGCAGAACGCCCCCGAAAATTAAACCTCCGTCCATCCTCCGACGTCTTCCCGCCGCCGATGGCAGCGAGAGCGGGACCGGGACCGGGAGCGGGAGGCGGCGACTGCCGGGGCCGAGCCCGGTGCCGTCAAAGTGATCGCGCATCACATCACACGAAAAAGAGGTGAGAAAATTCTTGATTAGCTTCCTCGGATGCCGCTGCACCAGCACCAACGGGCGAACGTTCGAGCGACGGACAGACTGGAAGGGAAGGCATGGGATGGGATGGGAAGGGAAGGGAAGGGAAGGAAGGACTGGAAGATCGCACCGAACGATCTATGACTCCGATTCCGATGGCGATTGCGATGCCGATACCAGGCAATCCGCAGTGTGTCGAGCCCGATCTTCCGAAATCTTCCTGCCCGCTGCGGCTGATGAAGATCAACAATTTCGTAGATCTGGCGCTGATTACCGTGTGCGGGGGGAGCCGTGGGACGGCCGAGGCAGCGGCCTCTTGCATGTCGGTCTGGAGGCTGTGCCCGACACCCAGTGCCAGAAACGCTCCAGCTCCGAGGGACTGCGGACTGATATAACTATTATAATGGCGATCATGACCATCGGTCGGCAACGACTACACGGCGAGAAAAATTATTTATTCCACATGCGATCGTGTCGCTATAACGAGTGCCGTCCGCTTTTATCTCAGTGCTCTTTCATCGCATCAACCGGCCGCCGGATGGATGGATGGATGGACGGTTGGTTGGATCCATTGAGGAATAAGTTAATAAATCCAACGCGTGCACTCGCTTTGCAGCGGGCCGCAGTAGTTGGCAATGCGTGGCCTGCGTTGCCATGCTCTGGCTGGTCTGTCCGTCCGTCCGCCCGTCCGCCGTCGGTCCATGTGTCTGAAGGATGCCGCTCTATAATTATCTCAAACAGAAATTATCCGTCGAAAGAGTTCTTGGCGCGGCTTGTTTGCCGCATCTCTCCCTCTCTCTCTCTCTCCCTCTTTCTAACCGTACTTGCCTTCCCAATCCCTTCCTCTCCCCCTGTTTGTCTCACTCTACCGCTCACTCTGCTTCCGACTCGCAGGCATCGATCGGCGATTGGCCTCCACTGGTGCAGGCGATCATGATGAAATATTTTTCGATTTTCTCACCTTCTGCACGGACTATGGACGGGAGGACGGGAGGACGGGCCTGTGGAGAGCAAGAACGGAAGAGGAAGCGGTTCTCGAGACGGTCGCCGGTGGCCGGTGGCTGCATAATTAATTGCCGTCCCCTGGCCAGGCTCTCTCGGTGCCAGGCGAGGTTCGTCGCCGGCCACGCCGCCGATCATCATCAATTAAGTAATGAGAAAACGGCATCGGATCTTGGAGATTACACGGATCTACGGCCGGGTCCTTGAACTCGATCCCTCTCTCTCTCTATCGACATTCGATTTTTCTGCGTTCGATTTTCCAGACGCCCCGACGAACGCGGCCAATTGCGCCACGTCAGGTCGGACCTCGAGGCTCACAAGTGTCGGCCGCGACTTCCTCAGGGCCAATCACGAGCTCCACTTGACACCATCGCCCAAACACGTGTCTGTCTGACTGTCTGATTGTCTGCTTACGGCCGGAGGAGGCTGTCGTGCGTGCGCTCGGAAAGCCCAATTTCTCGGAAGGCTCTTCCTCCTCACTCAACCTGACAATCACAATAAAACCCCAAATAATTACGCTTGTCATAATTCCGTAAATGAATTTAGTATCCGAATCCATGCAAATGCACGGACTCATCTCCCCGGTTATTAATAAGTCCGAGGTCCGGCGGACCGACAGGCAGCCCGGGACTTGGGGCAGGCAGATTGGACCGATATGGGCAACGGGTGCCTGCGTGCCTGCATTCCAGAAGCCAGATGAAATATCTGCAGCCCATCATGAGGCCTCAACCGTGCGACGTGCGACGAGCGACGTGAGCCGTGTGACGACCGCGAGGACCAGGAGGAGTCGTCACGAGTGCGGGGGCGGAGGGGAGGAGAGGAGAGGAGCGGAGAGAGAGAACTGACTACTTAAGCCTCCGCTCCATGCGGGAATCATTCATCAGTGGCAAATAAGTCGGAGGTACGAATCCATCAAGCGATCAGTGAGAGATCGTTTGACGCTGATCATCAGCAGCGACGACCACGACCACGATGACGACGATCGCATGATGACGATGATGATGATGACGACTGGAAGAGCAACCGTGGAGTGAGGAGGCGGATGGAGGCTCAGGTTGGAATTCGCTCCCGCTGTGCGCTGAGCTGACGATTTTTATCAAACTTTGTGGAAATGCGATTCGCCAAGTGAGATGCGTCGTGGCATCGTCCTGGCCACCCGAGTCCTCCGGCTGGTGCTGAAACTGGTCGCGGCTTCCAGGCCACGTTGTTGGCTTCAAATCGCGCCGAACGAAGACGGGGCCGGTCGGACGAAGCTGCCTCGGAGCTGACGGGCCTTGACGTGGCCGTGAGTTTTCTCCAACTCAGCCGCGATCCGTCTGGGGGGCCGCGCCGCTGGGTGGTCGACGGCAGACGACGATGGAGGACGACGGCGATCGGTGGCGATCGATGGAGGCCGTGGCCTGGAGTCGAGTGTGGCGTGGCGTGGCGTTGGCTCCTTTTGGAAAGTCCATCGGCCTGTCGACGAATAATTTATTGTCTGGTCGTGCGTAATTTATATTTCGTTCGCTCGTCCGTCGTCCGTCCGTCGGCCGCCATGGCTGCAATTGATTTAAATGGAGGCTTCTAACCGCTAACACGACAGCCCAACCCACCCCACCGCTGTCCTGTCGCGCCATGTGGTGGACGGCGTTACACGAGTCCAGCCATTTGCATAAAAACACGAATTGATTTCATTTGGAGGACATCGTCCTGCGATTTATGCCTGCATGTGTGTCTGTCTGTCAGTGTGTGTGTGTTTGTGTGTGTGCGACATGGTCTAGTCACACCCACCAACCTTCCGCAGCACAGCCCAGCCCAACCCACCGGTCCATCGCGCCATCGGCCGAGTCGTGCTTGTTTTATGTCTGGGCCGAGTTTTATTTATCGCTTGCGGAGAACAATCAATTCGCACTGATATATGGACAGCGGTGTCGCCCGCCCGCCCGGCCATGGAGAGGGCCACAACGGGCGACATTGGGGGTCGGAGAACGGCGGAGCGAACTGTGGAAACCCAGGCTGGGAGTCCACTCAGCTGCTTTGCTTGGGCACCTTCTCTAATTACCTGCATTTCTTTCTCTAAACCCTCTCGGACCGACGTAAGACCCTCTCGTGGGCACCTTCAAAGGGCTGTCAGTCCAGAGACGCTTCAAAGGCGCCGACATCAACTCGTCCGGGACTTAGACGAGGAGGAGACACCAATCCATAATCGGAGAAAGAGAGTCCAATCGACCCGGCACGGGTTAATGGGTCGGCGGGTCGACTGGTCGGCGAGGCCACGATTGAAATGGGAAACCCGACGAGGTGTCGCGAGGCGTCGGAGCCGGGCTAATTTCACGGATTCTCCGGGCCCAGGAACGGTAACGAGAGCCCTGTGTGATTTGCCGCCACCAGAGCCCAGGGCCGCGGCGCAGTCGAAGTCGAATTGAATGCAATCGTCGATTTTGTCAACGCTCGTCCCCCGATCCCTCCGGACAATCGCCGCCCCCCACCACGCCAAGCACTTAGCCCCGCGCCACACAACTGCCAATCACTGTGACATGCCCAACGGAGCCTGATGAGGGAGCGAGCGAGTCGGCCGGGGCGGGAGTGGCGAGTGTGAGTGAGTGAGAAGATTAGCCGGTAAACGTCAGGGAATCGTAACTAATTTCAGAAATCGTAACAACCGTCCGAGTAGAGTCGAGCCGAGGAGCCGCGGGCGCTCCTCGATGACGTGTCAGAATTTTCATATGCATGTCAAATGTCAAACGAAACGACCTTTCTTTTCTCTCCCTCTCCCTCTGTCTTGCACTCTCTGCGTTGTGATTTGACCACAATCACATCAAACGAATGAGATCGTTTCCCATTGTGGCCCTCCTGCCATTTGATGTCGGTTCTGGTTACACGGAAATCGTCGTAAAAATCGTTACAAAAACGCTCGTCTCTTCCGCTCCCTCCATGCCGGCGACGTCATGTCAGTTTTGACAGCTCGTTCGCCTTAGCACCGAGCGCCCATCGATTGCTCAGTTCACGCCACGTCGCTGCCCTCCGCACGCCGCGCTCCTCACTCCGGCGATTGACGTCGATTCCCTTCGTCGCCTCCTCCGGCCTCGCCCGCTTCGGGCTGGTTCGTCGCAATTGTTTCGGGCCTTCTTTGATTTGTTGACATCCCTGACGTCTCTCCGCATCGCACTCTCCTCCTCCTCCTTCTTCCCTGCGGCCCGCCCCTTGTGGTCGTGGTTTTCATATTGTAATTAGACGTCGCCAAAACAAGCGCCGACTGGCTGTGGCCGTGGCCGTGGCTGTGGCTGTGAATGGATTCTGGAGCAGGCGCGGGATTAGCATCCGGATGATGACGGGCCGGGAATTTGTCACGCGGCGGGCGAACCGGTTCGAGGGATGTGCCTCGGGCGTTGTCGAGGCCGGCACTGGTGGCGACTGGTGGTTGTCGTGGCGGGCCCTCGAGCAGGATGCGTGTGCATGTGGAGTGAAAGAAGTCACAATTATGATTTGACAGTGATGTGTCAGCTTGTTAACTGTGCAAACAAATGCCGGTCCCGGCCCCGGCCCCGGCCCCGAGTTGCGAGTTGCGAGTTGCCCACCGCAGCGAGTCCACCATCCGTCGTAATGAGCTGCATTGTTGATGGCAGCATCCGGAAGCATCGCCAGAAATCGCAGTCAGATGAGGAGTCGACGGCGTTTGACAGATTCTCAGGGCTGTCAGGCGCAGACGACGAAGGTAGGAGCGAGTTCTGGAAGAATCGCTGCCAATTAATTACAGCCAAAGGAATTCTGGTCTGTGAACCTCGAAATGAGAGCCACAGAGTTGAGTTCTCAGGATCCGCTCGTATGCGGAGTGTCCAAAAACACTCCTCAGTGATCTCAAGGACCTCTTCGAACCCTGACCTCACAAATCCACGGATTCCATGACGTCCTCTCGGACTTCTCACGAATTGGTTGGGAAAAACCTCCAGCATTTGCCTTCAGATGTCCATCGATACTCGGCGAGTTCCATAAGTTCGCGTTCCTCCAGCCAAACAACACCCATCCACCCACCACCCACACCCAACACATTTGTCAGCGGCGAGCATCTTCATAAATTACCAGCAATAACGAAAACGACCTCGAGGACCCTCGCATTGCGCAACGAGGACAACCCGAAACCTGAATCTCTAATCTAAATTAGATTTCGGGCAAATTCGCCAAGAGTCACACCCGACGCACACCAAGGCGAACGGGCGAGGGGTGGCAGAGAGAGGAACGGCGAGGAGGAGTATGTCCTGAAAATCCCGATTTCATGGTGATAATCATGAATCGTGATTTATTTAGCGGAACAATTTGTCAGTAGCGAACGAGTGGCAACACGGTCGTCGAATGGCCAGGGTGAGGACGAGGACGAGGACAAGAGGACGAAAAGGGAGGACACCAGCGACTGGCAAGGGAAAGGGGTGGCTGCTGGGCTACTGGGCGGTGTCTCGAGTCGACGCACCCGAGCTCCGCTGAGTTGTGAGTTTTTGCACTCGGGAACTGCGAACTTGTAAAGCGAGTCGTGGAGTGGGCCGAGGCAGGGGAGGGAAGGTTGTGAAGGTTGTGCGGGAGAGGAGCAGATGAGGAGAGGGTGTCGTGGCGATAGCGAAGTGAGAAGTCAGTCGGAGGTTGGTCGTGGTTATTATCTATGGTCTCATTATCTCCGACTCCGGCCACGCCGAGTCCCCAGCACCCTCCGAACCTTCCAACCGACGACCTCGACCTCCGCCACCGCCACGGTTCGTCCGTGCGCCCTCCGCGGCCGGGTTGCGACGCAGTCGAGTTGAAAATTAATTTTGTCACAGTTGCGCATCCATAATTTGTTTTTGTACACTTTATGGGATTTCGTACGATGTGATGTGATGTGATTTTCGGCGGCTCGAGGTCGCCCTCGTGCAGGGTGGCGCATGGACAGGCTTGTGTGGGCAGCGGCGGCGCATCACCACGGCGATTTGGCGTTGCCACGCGATCCGGATCGGGGAATTGAAAAAATGCGACACGGCTAATTTTTTAGCTTCGGCCCACCGTGGCTCGTCCGCCCTACTGCAGCCTACGTTCGAGGCATTCGCCATGCAGGTAATTTGTTGGCATTAGGCTCGAGTCCGCGACCGCGCCCGCGCCCGCGCCCGGCCCGTCTGTATTGACAGTTGCAAATCGTGGGAATTAGGCGGGAATTAATTCCGGCGAATGAGAGAATGAGAATCTAATTGAAAGCTTTATGGACTGTGAAGGCGCGTTGCGAGCCGGGCCAAGCACGCCCAAGAGAGGAGGACGGTAAAAACAAGTGCGTATGAGAGTGAAAAAGGACAAGAAACGTAAAAAGTTAAATTGGAGGTAAAAATGGAGGAACGTAAATTTACAGAGATTTATATCCAGGATATAGCATGAGAATGAAGTATTAAAAAAAAAAAAACACTACCTTATCTGAAGCAGCTATTAACTGGAAACGGCATCCAATCGAGGTCATGTGGAACGAAAACTCTATCGATTCATCACCTCTGGGCGGCGGTCCCCAGATGGAGTGAGAGAGAGGGAGGCGGAGAGAGAATTTCTCTTCGCAGATGTCAGTCGACGGGGCGATAGACAGGGGTCATCTGTCGCCACGGCTGCGGACAACAGACGTAAGTTCGCCTCGTCCCCATTTGAACAATACCAATAATGACAACAACAGTCAGAACAAAAACAACAACACTCAGAACAATAGCAACAACGGTCAGAACCATAGCAATAACTCCGAAAACAGCAACAATAAAGAGACAATCGAAAAACAACAAAAAGAAAAAAAAACAACAATCGAAACGCATCAACCGGAGATCATTAGCACTGTCGATGAAACCGACGACGGCAACGCATCAACGGTTGCGATAGCGATCGATTATCACGTGACACCGACGCCAAATAAACAACAAAGGGTTAAACTGAAACAACAAAAACAATTGTTAGGTGGAAGCAACACCAAGACAACAGGAGGACAAAAGACCGACCGAATCGACGTCGACATTAAAAACAAATTACGCCGGGAGCATCGTGTGACGTATTGCCAAAGCAGGGCAGGGCGGCGAAAGGGGCCCGAGGGAGTAGGGGACCGAGCAGACAATTGACCCTCGGACACTCGGCCCTGGCCTGGAGTGGCTGATGGTGACGGCCGGTGGTGCCTGCCCGATGCCAAGTGTCAGAAGCGGAGGAGGTGCGGCCACCTCGAGCTTCCGCTGGCGCTTCAATCAAGCGTCAAAAGCGACGCCGTCAGCGCAGCAGCGGGGGCGCAACCGACCGTCAGTTCGCCGTCCGTACATCGGGCATCAACTGCAACTGCTTCGTCGACCCGCTCGACCCCTTCGTGGCTTACGGCGTGAGGCCCCTGTCTAATGATTCAAGGTGAGCGCAGACGGATGCCTCGGCTCACGCCCCCAAGGGCGGCGATGACCGGGAGGGGATGTTGCTGATGGCCGAACCCTTTTTCCATCCGTCGCTCGGTCGTTCGGTCGCCTCCCGAAATCGTCACAGATGGCGAGCTCGCAATTGAATGACTTAATGTTCGGCGTTTTGTCATCGATATCCGTTCTGTTCGCATTCACCGACGACGACGACGATGGTGATGGCGATGGTGATGATGACGGCGGCGTTGGCGATGATGATGATGATGATGACGATGACGTGAGCGGCTCAACTGCCCGTGACAAAAGTGTGAATTACGTCGTAGCTTTTGTTCTCGCCGATAGATGGATGCATTGATGGAGAGAGCAAGAGAGAGAAAATCGAAAAGAAATACAACAAAACGAACCACGCCCACTGCCGGGAAAAGACCTCCAAAAAAACTTCCTTGCGCTGACAGCCGACTTCATTCTTGAATTATGTTGTTGTCATGCTGTTGTTGCCCACTGTCGAATTTTCTCCCTCCACCAACCCCTTCTCCACATCGATTCGCCGGCGAGTTCGTTCACTCTTAAGTATTATGTTACCAATTTGTCGGAGATAATCCTTCTTCGATTCTCTCTTCGCACCCATTTCGTCCTGCTCCGGCTCGCCGTCTCCGTCTGTCCATGGGCGATTGAGTGAGTGTCGTGAGTGACACTTGACAGTGGGCTGTCAATCGTCGATCCGACTTCATTGTTTTCCCCTCGCAATGGTCTATTTCTCGTTCTTATCATTGCTCTTGCTCTGGCCATTGGTGCTGGCGCTGTTGTTGTCGCTCTTGTTGTAGTGATTGTTGTAGCCTGGGGTCTCGTTCCTTGATCCGCGTGTAAATCTGTCAAATTAGTTGAGATTTCTTTGCAAGAAGCCGCCATCGTCCGGTCTCTGGTCTCTGCGTGCGTCCAGCCGTCACCGGCGGACCCATCGCTGGTGACATGCGATGGCGAGCGACCTGTTGATGGCATGTTAAACGTTAAGAGCATTAATTGATTCATCGGGCCTTAAGAAGTTCAACGACTCGGCGAGGCGTGGATGGAATCGATGGGTCTGAGTCTGAGGCAGGTGACTCGGGCCGTGATTCCGACTATAGATCGAAGAATCTCGCATTTCCCAGAATCCCTTCTTCACTGTCAGATGACCACATTTCACCACATTTAGCAGGACGACGTTCGAGGAAATTTTTCCAACAATTTTGAGTCATTTGCTCAGTATCTCCTCCCTCCCCTATCAGTATCAACATCGTAATCGCTGGCCTTCTCCCCTCGTTACACCACTTGACAAATGAAGCCCATTCCCTGCCCATTGGAATTCAAATTAACTCCAACTCTTTGACGGTTTTTCCCATTGAGCCCCTTCCACACGCCCCTCGGCGAATTCCACCTGTTTTGACCAGTCCCCATCCCCTTCTCCAGCCCTCGTCGCGGGCACTCCCTGAACTTCCGCTGCTAATTAGCGAGAGAAATTTTCTCACAATCCCATAGGCAAATCATCGGAAAGTTATGCGAAACAACAACTACAACAACTACAAAATCACTGCTAATGGACCGATCATTGATCACTGATCACGCGGCCGCCCAACCAGCGCCCAGTTGGCGGCCGTGATTGATGAATGATCTGCAGCGCTTAACACCGGAATTACACCGAGCCTCTGGGTGCGATCGCCAATTGGCCGCCGTCGGTGGCAACGAGGGGTCGGCAGTGGTTGGGGTTTGGGGTTTGGCGATGGCAGTGCTAACTGCGATCATGGCGGCGAGAGAAAACCCGAAAACTGAAACTCTCTCTACCCCTCTCACTCGCTCACGCACACGCCCTGATCATTGTAATTAGCGCGGAAAACTTAATTACAGGCCAGGAAGTGATCCGGGCGAAGGAATCACTGTGGATCGCTGTGGGAATCGCGAGGTCCGCCCAGTCAGTCCAGAGTGAGTCAGCCGAACAAAGGGCTAGGGCCAGGTTGTCAGTAGGTCGAGGGAGCCATCATTCGATTCCGATTCCGATTCGCTTCCTTCCTCCTCGTCGTGTTCGCCATGCTTTGGCTGTTCGCGGCAACTGCCACAAATTCCAAACACGATAATTATTAATACGCAGCTAAATCATTACATTATTAGCCGATGTCAAATTCACCGCGGGAGCTCGACGGCAGTAGGAGCGAGACTCGGGGATCGTGATCAGGTCCTGCGCGATGAGGATCCACGTTTCGGTCGTTGGTCGTCGGGCGACGCCGATCGACGTTGTTGCTTTTATTCTGCTGATTAATCGCAAAAACGCGAACATAAAGATCGCGCGACGCATCCCCGGCGGATCATGTTTAAGGCGTCTCAATGAGATCGCCCAGGCCCCGCGATCCCCGCGCGGGATCCTGGCGGCGACTGCGTCTCGTCGCGTGCAAAACTGTCGCTTCATCGCGAACGACGTGTATTAATTGTCCCAATCGATGTCTCGCATCCTCCAGCCGAGCGAGCTCCCTTCCCAAGCCGTCCTCCCGACCCATCCTGCCCGATCGGATCCACCTGGACGGACGGCGCGGTCGCTGCGGCGGCAGGCGCGTGTCGTTGTCGTGTCGCGGCGACCCCCACGAGGGTCCACCGTACGGAATGCGAGCCCCGCGCCTCCCCCCTCCCCACCTCGGCCCGGCGACCGTCGCTGCCACCGGCTGGAGGGACGATGCCGGGGGAAGGCCGAGGTCCAGGCGTGAATACGGTATTCAACACGATCGCGCCTCGTCCGCTCGTTTGCATGTTGTTGTTACTGTCGTACTGTTTTTGTTATTGTTATTGTTGTTGTTGTTGTTGTTGGCTGGCATGTTTGGCGCAAATAATATGCGCTGAATTATTGCAGAAATTGTAGATGATTTATTCAATCCTCCTATGGAGCGAGCGCCTGGCCGATCGACGCCACGCCACGCCACACCAGGCCACGAACACGATCACCAGCGCGACAGCTGGAGACAGCCGGGGTCTGCGGTCGGGCCTGCGTACAATGGTCCCGCCGCAGACTCGGCTGATTGGCTGCGCGAATCCACTCGATCCACTCGACTTCAACTAAGCCTCCGATTGCGTCTCCGACTCCAACTCCGACTCCCGGCTGCGACTCAGCGGACAACACGAAGCCACCCAGGATCGCGCAGTCGCCTTGGGAGGACATCGCGCTGGTGCCGGTGCCGGTGCCGGTGGCTGCCCCTCGGAACCTGTCAGCCAACGCTGGCATCTGGTTGACAACTTTATGGAGTGCAATAAGAACCCCTCTCTTTCCCACATGGGCGTCGTGGTCTCGAATGGAATGGGACGACGTCTTCCAGCACGAACGCGAAATCCGGTATCGGATGCAACTGCCGTCTGGGCTTCCGAGTAATTAAGTGGCGTCTCCGCTTAGATTTTCATCTCCTCGATCGAGTGGGGGGTCTCGGGGCTTCCAGGATGGTGGAAATGGAAGAAAATCAGAAGCTCAGACAGGGATTTGTCGACCCGGCGATGCCTTTGACACCATCGTCGTCGTCCACGTCGTCCCGACGGCGGCCGATCGACCTCGATCCACCGCTTCATCATAACTTCATTCAGCCAACTCAACACGAGTCTGCGTTTATGTTGTTGCAGCTCCTCATCAGCCTCGCCCGTTTATGTTTCCTTTCGCAATTACGCGGCCCACTCGACCGTTTGGGAGCCCGACCGGACCCCTCCCGAACCACCACCGTAGGCGCCACGGAACCCGAGACCGCAGCCAAGGCGCGTCATGCGAAGGCCTGCCGTTGAGCGACCGACCGACCACACGAAGCCTCGGCCGGCGCTGAGAGCTCGAGCTGCTGATGTGTGTGGCACCGCCTGACCACCGTCCACCCCACCACCGTTCATCCGTCCCAGAGTCCGTCTGTCTGTCCGACCAAGCGGCTGTCCGTCGTCGTCCCGCCTGGACGGCTCTCGCCCGGCCGCCGCTCAGGGAAGTGTGGACATGGCAGCAGGCATGTCGGAGCCACACAAACCGTGAGGTTTCTTGTTAGTTTCTGGTTTCTGTCTTTCCGTCTCTGCCCTGTCTCTCTGTCTGTTTGTCCTTCTATCTGTCTCTCGGCCGGCCGTCCGTCCGTTCGTTGGTTTATGCGCCAGACGAAAACCCGTGGAAAGGAATTCCTAGACGATTGACGTATGTGGAAGAGCGGGTTTCGTCGTCGTCGTCGCCGCCACCGCCGTCGTTAGTGTTGCTTTTGTTGCTATTGCGTTGGGTGCTGTTCCTGTTGTTGTAACTGTTGCCGTTGTTGGCGATTGTTTTTTATCGCTCCTCGCTTTTAATTAACATGACAGCTATTAATTGGAACAAGGTTCCTGATCCGTGTGCACGATGAGGTTCAGCCACGTAGAGCAGGCCGGCGCTGTAGCGATTAATGAATGGCTGGCTGAACTGATCGCCAAGGTGGGACCGGGATCGGGATCGGAACCGGGGCCAACCCAAGCTCGACGATAACTCATCGATCGACTCCTCCAGATGGAGGAGCAACAGGAACAATGGATCATGACAAAACTCCTTGAGTAGTTCAAGACCAGACTTGAGGATCAACGTCACGATCTACTCTAGGTTGTAGGAAAGGCGTCCGCGAACCAAGTTCAAAGAAAGAGAAAAATCTCCATCAGCAACGAACACTGCGATCCGCATGAATGGCAAATCTCTTTGGCTTGACTTCCTGACTGCTCTCAGAGCACTGGGAGTTCGGCTAAAGTGTTCACTAATCCGAAAGTGAGACAACAACCCAGATCGAGCCAACGAGACATGTTAGCACGACTCGGTGGACGGACGGATAAACGAGCAGACACTCGGACAGATAGCGAGACACGAGACTGCACATCATCCCGAGACGGAGAGCATATGAACTAATTAAATGCTTGTCAAATTGTGCATCTATCATGGAGTCCCACCAAGACCGAGACCACGGCCAAGTGGCTCTGGCTGTGGCTGTGGCTCTGACTAGAGTTGGAGCCGATCGCAGCGCCGCGGATCGAAGTAATGGCGGGAGGCGCGAGGGGGACCGAGGCCAGGGCAGGGCAGGGCCACACACAGGCAGGCAGGCCCAAGATCTCCAACACATTCCACCACACAATGAATTCGCCCATCAGTCAGTGGAAGGGACCACGGCGGCGGAGATCGAGCGAGAGCTATAAATAAGCGGGCTCATCAGTCACCAGCGATCGTGGTCTCAATGGGCAGGACGGACGGCGGTCTGGCCTGACTGACGGGCAGGCGGAGGGACGGAGGTCGGCAGCAGCGAGGGAGCCCCGTGTCGGCGATGGTGACACATTTAGAAGGTAGTTCGCGCCAGTCCCCATCGCCATCATCGTCATCGCCATGGTCATCATCATCACGGCGCCTGGTGATCGTCGCGAGTTCGATCGGGAGAAGGAGCACGACGATGTTTATGACAAAGCGTGGGGCGTGGATCGGGAAATGGCGTTCGCATTTTGTTGTTGTCGTCTCCCGCGACCATCATTAGACGATCTTTAACATCGTCGAAGGGAGGGTGGGAGGCTGCTCGTTCCCTCGTTCGCCCTCTGCGGCTGATGGAGCACGTCATGTCATGTAACAAGTTGACGGCATAACGAGATCATCTCCGATTGCTTCGTCTCCCTCGCTTCCTCCCGTGATCTCCTTCCCGACGATTTTTCTCCTTCGATCCCCAACCACCGGTGTGTGATCGTCGATCGCTCGCTCTCCCTCTCTCTGTCTCTGTCCTTCCGTCTATGAAGTGGTAATGTTTGTGGTAAAGTGTCAACCGTAACAATGTACGCTGTCAAATGTGACAGTTTGCGGTTGCACGCGCTCCGTTCCCGACTGCGATCTCGCTCGTTCCTTCCTCTGTCCGTTCGTCCGTCCGTCGGCAGCATGCGATGGCGATGGCGATGCCGTTGCCGGGGCGGCAGCTGCTGACGTGTTGGCTTCGTTTTTGTTCTTGTTTCCACGGCCGCTATGATTATTGTCAATGTGCTTGTATTTGTTCTTGTCGCCGTTATATCTGTAATGTTGTTTTCTTTTTCGTTGTTGTTCCTTGGTCTCGGCTTCGCCCTGTGGTTGGCTGCAAATGCCCACTTAATAAGCAATCAATTTGTGTCGCAGCCGAGCCGGCAACTCTTGCCTGCCTGCCGCTTGCCGCCGAGCATTGTGATTGACAGCAGATCTGTCTGTTTGTCGATCGTCTGCCTGCCAGACGACTGTCGATGGCTTTCATTTTGCTCCCCATTCGTTCCCATTCGGGTCCTCCTCGCTCCCATAGCGGTCGAGCCTGTCAAATTTGCGATGATCGATTGCAAGGATGTTTTTTACTTCATACAATTCGCTTAATTTCCCTTAATTTGCCGTGCACAGAGAAAGAGCGAGGAGGATCGGGAGCAGGAGACGGGGCGGGGCGGAGGCGGAGGTGACCGGGGAAATGTGTGTTCATCTTGTTTTGCGGAAACGACAAACAAGGACACGTCGTCGTCGTCCTGGTCGTTGGGCCCGCAGCTCATGGCCGCATATGTCGGACTACGGGCCAAGTTAATTACAACTTGTTTACACAAGATACTGGCTGGCTCTTGTGTCGCGTGCTCCCGGAGGCAACCACGACGGAAGGGACGAAAGGCAACAAAAAGGCAAAAGAGGGCCAGTGGTGGGAGGGGGTCGAGATGCCGCCGACCAGTCGCCCGGATCACAATTTAATTGTCAACGAAGCTGCTCGGCGAGAGCAAACAAATCGCCAAATTACCGACTCGCATATCTCTGTCTCTTTCTCTTATCCTCCCGCCTCTCACGCGCCTCCTCCTCGCCGGCCTCGCGGCCACCTGTGCCCGACGACGACACGCGACTCCACACGCCGCCGCGGACGATGTTGCTGTGGTTGTTGCTGTCGTTGTCGACAATTTTCAGGCTGCAATCAGGGCTCGGGCTCGGGCTCGGGCTCATTGCAATCGAGGTTTAATTGAATTAAATTGTTTCGCAGATTGTGCTCTGAATTGGCCAATTTGACAGACAAAAAGCAACAACTCCGCAGAGCCACGGCGGCCTCGTGTGTTTGGTTGGTCGGTCATTTCGCCGATGATGAGCTCGAAGTGGGGACCCCTGTGTCAGTTGTTGTTGTTGGTGTTGCGGGTGCTGCTGCTGTCGTTGGCTGTTATTGTTTACTTTCAATCACTTTTTGTCACGAAGTCGTCGTCAAATAAAAAATCCCAGCAACAAAGGCAAGCATAGCAAAACAATTGTAACAACAACGATCACAACAGCGCCGAGTTAAAAAGAGTTAAATAAATAATGGTTTAAACCGATGGCGATGGGCTTCAAAATCATCGCTACCTACGACGACAATGACAACAACAACAACAACAACGAGGAGGAGAACGAGAACAACGACATGCGGAGAACAATAACAATGGCCGACAGAGCGACATTAGCGCACTGTGGTGACAAATTGCACGTAATGACATTAAATTGAAAATGATTGCAATTGCGCAGAGGCCGGCAGTTGGCCTGGCGGTGGCGACAGAGACGAAGTGGGACATGGAGTGGTCGAGGGTGGGGGAGAGCGAGAGCGAGAGGGCGGTTAGTGGAAGTCGAGAGAGCGACAGAGGAAACCGGCCGCTGGTTCAAGATACCAGTGGTGTTGTTGACTTTGGCCGAATGGCCGGTTGACTCGCGACAAGGTTGTGGGAGAGAGAGGGGAAGAGGAGAAATATCACGAAATTCCCCCATTCAATTTCTTCATCGAATGTTCATCTAATCCATAGGAAGAATTTAAAATAGAAGCATTTAAATTTTCTTCACGATTCGTCTCGATGTTGAAGCATCTGAATGTTTCGGAGACGATGGAAAATCGATCGGCGAATTTATCAAATCAACAGAGGCATTCGAAAAATTCAGATGGAACTCAACAGTTGACCTCGAACGGAGAGATGGGCGATGTGGTTGAATGGGGAACTCGGCCCACTCGGTGGATGGACCTGCCCGACTCTGCCCTGAGATGCGATCATCACTCGAGGCGCCCCCATAAACAGAAGCCGCACTTGAGATCCCATCGCTCCCGGCCCTCCCCCGGCCGGATGACGGGGCCGGACGTCTGGCAGTGATTGAAAAATGCGATCCCAACAGCTATCAGTGGAATGGTTTCACTTAGAGTAATGTTCAATTAGGAAACACATTTTCATTAGTCTTATCGCCGAGGCATCAAATGCTTCCATCAATAGAAAACTCCCGCTGATGTTCATATTGTTGTTGTTGTTGTTGTTGTCGGTTTCGTTATTGCTCGAACACGTGGCTAACGAAATTTCACTTCGCCTCCTCCCAGGACGCCCGACTGAGGCGACCCCGAGTTGAGACCACGGAGAGACCATGGAAAGCTTCCGTTCAGACCCGCGGAAGGGACCCGAGGAGAAGGAGGAGAAAACACGCTAACGCGAGTCGGCGAAGTGCTGGAAGAGTTTAAAAACGAAACTCGGAGAGGGTACCGAGGGATCCCCTGCAAAGGCGGGGGATCCGAAAGTTCCTCAATCAAAATCAACTCTCTCTCTCCCTTCATCTGTCCCTCTCTCACTCTTCGTGCTGCGGCCTGGTGAAATCCATCCGGTGATTGACTGCGACGGCAACGCGATAAACTCGATAAATCGCAGGCATCGAACTGAATTGAAGCCACAACAACAATAAAAATCATAAATATTACAACAACAACAACAACAACAACAAAAAGTAACAATTCAATATAGCACAGGCAACTGCAGGCAACAACAACAACAGAGACGTTGGAAAAATTATTGTTAATTTGTTAACACAATTGTTAAAATTATTAAAACTCTGTTAAAGTGTGTACCACGAAGAAACAACAACAAGAACAACAACAAGAAAATATGAATAAAATATGAAAAAAATATGTAAATAAAGGATTGTAAAAGAGAAAAATTTTTATTAATTGATTTCAACATATGATTGCGCAAATAATCGCTTGATTAATGCAAATCAAAATGTGCACGGCGGCGAACAGCAACAACAACAACAACAACAACAACAACAACAACAACAATCACAACAAAGCACAATAACAACAATGTACAACAATGGCTGCAAAGCTGAAACTTTTCATTTTCATGAACTCGCCAATTGCTAATTAATTTAATTACACGTTGGAAAATTCAATTAAACTCCCTCCAAATGCCCTGGCGCTCACTGCAATTTACACCAGCCAACCGACGATCGATCGACCGACCGACCGACCGACCGACCGACCATCTGTCTGTCTGTCCGACCATCCGTCCGTCCGGCCGATCGCGATCGTTGAACGTGGAAAGAGGGAAAAATCGCAATTAATTAAAACATCCAAATGGGTCCCAGTCGTTGCCTCCGCCGAGTCTGGCTCTGAGTCGGAGTCTCAGACGGAGTCCGAGTCGAGTCGGGGGAATCGATTGGAAAACGTGAACTCGGTCTCCCGATCGAGGCGTTGAGTGATCGCGTCTCTGTAATTGATTTATGGCCGCGCCGCCCGCCGATCGCGAGGGGCGTCGTCTGTGGGAAGCGATCGAGAGGTGTCAACGGCACAGTAATTGCTTTTAATACATGCACTAATGCTGCACTTAAATGGAAACACCTCTCTGGGAGAGCTTCCAGCCGACCCCCACGCCTCGGCGGATGCCTCTTTGATCCTCGGAAATGGAAAACATTCCGAGAATCCCCTCCTCGTGCAAGCTCCATCATACCTTTTTGTCTCCACCACCTGCGTCCTTCGTCGTCTTCCATTCCAATCACTCCATTAATGATTGCTTCCTACTCGTGCGTCTCCGTTCAGGCTCCTAATCCTTGTCTTATCCTGTTTTAATTGAAAACGTCGACGGCGCGCGTTCGCCAGAGAGCGAGCGGGATGGCGGGAGACACGAGGAAGACGACGCTAACAGGAGCACTGTGCGCGAAAAGGGAGCGAAGGAAGGAAACCGGGAGCCCACAGGGCGTGACAAAATCCCCGGTAACCCTGGCTGAAATTGAAAACAGAGCTGGAAGTAGTTTCGCCGGGCTTCGAGGCAAAGAGTTGCCAACGACACTGGTTTTCCTTAGTCGGAAAAGAAGTGGGGAAAAGACTACGATGCAGCGAAGACCGGGCTCACCTCTATCTTCCCATCCATGCATCGATGCGACAACAAATTAATCGGTCGTGAGCATGAATTATGGATGTGAATGGGAACTCAATTCTACGGCGAACGAACTTCTGCGATTATGGCCTTATGAAGCCATTCCAATTGTGGTGCGCAGTACGGCATGACTTCGTCTGTCTCAGTCTCAGCCACAGTCTGAGGCTGACTCTGAGGCGAGGCCATAAAACGCGAGCTAAGTCCTCCTAATACCGTTTCCCACCGCATTTGGAGCGATCAATTTGTGGAAAATACACATTTTACGACCTGGACGTTTTCCATCCTCCATCTCCCATTCTCTCGCCCGTTTGCCCTAATCCTTTGGGACAATAAAAAGTGTCACAATATTACACTCTCTCGTCAATGGAGCCTCCATGGACGTGGTGGAATCGAATCAAAACGAATCTCGAATCTCAACAAACAACTCGTAAAATTCGAGAAGAGAACAAAGGAAAGAGAAAAACTCCATGGGTTGTTTTGAAGGTCGACGCACGAAATTAAGTCATTACGCGACGCGGGACGCGACAACGTGTGAGTCACGGAACCCGCGGACACCGGGGACACAGGCGGGCCAGACAGAGCGACTCTGGCCGAATCCACTCCGACTCCACTTCCACTTCCACTGCGTCGGGCCAGAGACCGGCTTCGTTATCGACCTCCTCGATCTACGATCGCATAGGGTTCGCCGGTCGCACCTCCGATCCGCCTCGGACGAGGCGATATATGAAATCAATACTTGTCACTGCGGGGTGATAAAATTATGAATTTTTCAGCTCCTCCGATCGATGCGACAACAAATCTCTGTTCGTCCACCGCCTTCCCCCGCATCGCCGTTGCGTTGTGTTGTGTTGTTGCTGCTTATAAGGGTCATTCGACACTGGTCACAATACAAATTAGACCGCCAGTGTTGCCGGGCCCGGTTGCCCTAGCGCGACATGTGGTAGAGCCGTCCGAGAGTCGTCGGTACGAGTGCGACGAGTGTGGAGGAATGTCGTGTGCGTGTGTGCGAGGAGAATCAATACAACGATACCATCTCGCTTCGTCCACCTCGGCTTCGTTGGGATTGCTTTGTCTCCGTTCCATCGACTCCACGGTGTTGGAGATCGCGATGATGCCGATGATGGAGGGAAGACTGATTCATGAATGGGACGAAGCGCAGCCGTTGGTGTGGGTCGGAAATCAGTCCGGCGATCGGTCAACGATCATCAGGCTCGCGAAGGTTCCAGCCCGAGGGTCTCCGTCTGATGACGACTGACTCTCCTCGTCGACAGCCTCGTCCTGAGTCGTCCGCCCGCAGGTGGTGTCGTCCGTGGGCATCCTCGTAAAACAATTAAAATATTTTTACGACTCCCGGCGAAATCTGCGTGTTGAAAAATGTGATGTTCATCTTCGCACATTAAGTTCCGAAATTATCCGACTCCGGCGGCCATAAAACGCGCACCCAACGATCGTGCTGACGACGGCAACCACAACAGCGACAACGACAACGGCAACGACAACGGCAATGACGCCGATGGCCAGGAGACTGCGTCTGAAATGGCCATTGCAATTTGCAAGCCATCCAGGGACGGGTGCGGGACCGGAGGAGGAGGACGCAAAGCCCACTACGAGACAAGATTAAGTCGAGGATCTTCCGAGAACTCGCCCAGCCGCCGTCGAGCTCGCTCGCCCCGTCGGTCGGGTACGTGACAATAAAACCGGCAGCCCGCGAATCGCACAAATCGATTTGTTTCATTGATGACAATCGATGCCTCGATTGCGAACCTCTCTCCCTGTCTGTCTCTCGGTCAGTCTGTCTTTCTGTTGATCCCCTGCGCAAAATGTCATAAAGTGAAAGAGTTAACGTTGGATCTGGCTTTGTTGTTGCTGCTGCTGCTGCTGCTGCTGTTGTTGATGTTATTGTTATGGATGTTGCTGCGAGTGAGATCGCTTTTAAATCAGAGAGCCCGAGCTTTGCTCCTTAATCCCCTCGAAGCTCCTGCTCCGAGATCGCGACCGGGGCGACGGGACTGCGCTTCAGGTCTCGGTTCTTGGCCAACTCCGAGGACGACGTCGCCGTCGTCGTGGTGGGTTTTGGCCGGGGCCTCCGAGTCGCCTCGTCGTATGGCATCATTATTAACTGTCAATCGATGCTCATGCTCATGCTCAATGTGCAACTCATCTGGCAAATAATCTGGCCACTCTTCTCGGCCCCCACCCCACCCCGCCGGTCGTTGGTCAGTTCGCGACTCAACCTCCAGCCGGAGGCTCGAATTGTGGTGCGAAAATATTCTCGGTGAAGCGTGGTTGGTTTGGCGGCCACAAATTTTACGATTAAGATGTGTTAAATTGTTAACAAACCATTTGTTGTTGCCACTGCTGTTGTTGTTGTGGTTGCTGCTGCCGCTGCTGTTGGTAATAAGCTCCTTATTTACGACTGCGACGCGACGGCGTCTGGGCGTCTGAAACTCTCCCGAGCCCCTCGGCACAGCCATGACCACGATTATGATGTTGACTCAGATGGCGACGGCAACCATGATGATGACGATTGTGATTCCTACGATGCTGATCATGGTGATACCGTTGATGGCTTCTAAACGCACCCATAACATGTCATTTGGGAAGTTATAAGTCAGGCTTAAACCGTCTCCTTCTCCCTCTACCCCAGCACCACCACCACCGCCTCCTGGACGCTGGCGAGGTGCCCATTGAACGCCTCCGTTAGAGCACGGAAACCCACGACACGACTGCGACTTCGACGACGACTGCCAGAAGCCGAGACCGTAGTCGCAGCCAAGCCTCCTCCTCCACTCACGCACCCATTCATGAAAATCGTTCGCTCCACGGTTCATTTGCATCTCAATTGTCGATGGCTTCTCTCGCCGGTTCTGTCGCCGGTTTTCCTTTCAGTTCCTGTCCAAACATTTTGAAATATTGTCCACCTCTTTCCACCGATATGTGCATATAAGAGATGCATTTAACGACTGATCGCATTCGAATGGCAAGTTTTGACACTCGATTGAATGGAGCCCATTCTACGACGTCTATGGATCGCTGTGGATCAACGAGTGAATGAGTCGTCAATAGAGTCATGGATGGCATGGTCCATGAATTGTCCATGAATAGTCTCGGAATTGACCTTTGACGGGTTGAACACGCGATTCATCGAGCTCCGTTCCAGCTTCAGGCCGGTCCTCTCGGCCCATCCGAGCCGCGGCAGCATCGGAGCCCCATCGTCGAGCGACTCCAGCGCAGCGTTAGCGGTGGCGACGCGACGACTCCACTAGCGGGCGATTAATTTCTCACTTGCGGCCGCTCATGGCGACCGGAGTCGCCTCGGCCTTCCCTCGAGTCGCCCAGGGTGTGAGTGTGTAGGGCTGTGTGTGTGCATGTGTGTGGGTGTGTTGGTGTGTGGGTGCGTTCGGTGTCATTTGTTTGCGTTTTCTAATCAAGATCTCGCCTGCGAGCAGACGGAGTTGGTCGGCCGGTGGTCGGTCGGTCGCTCGGTGGTTCAACTGGATTACCTCAGGCGTTGATTACACAGTGGCAACTCTTTTCTCACTGCCCGTGTACGACCTGCTCCCCTCCGCCCCACCTCTGCCCTTTGTCCCGCATGAGGACCCATGAAAAATGGCAGCACATTAATTTGAAGTGATTTTTTTCGAGTTGATTAGTGTTTTCGGGCTCCATTGGGTTTTGTTCTTCTCTGTTTCTCTCGCTGTTGGTTGGGTTCTTATTGTTGTTGTTATTGGGATGGGTGTTTTTTGTACATTGTTTTTATTATTATTTTTTGTTTTTTTTTTTTGTGGAAACAAATGAACGCACGCGGAATGCGTGGAAAAGTTGCTGTTAAAACTGGGCGTGGATAATTAGGGGAAGACATTCGCTCCGTCGTCATCCATCCAGCGAACGCGGTTGGACCCGACGCCGGCTCGAGGTCGGGTTAGGGCTGAGCAGTTGCTGGCCACCAATTAGCGGCCCTCGTCCTCCTAAACTTCTCCCAGTGGAGCCTCCCGGAGGTGTGGAAGCGCCAGGATGAGTGGCTCAAAGGCGGTGGCAGACGAGGAATCGGGGCAGCAAATCATCGATTGATGTCCCGAGCAGTCGCCCCTTTCTTCACTCCATATTTACTTAATTGATTTTCCCACTTCCTCGCGCCCTCGCGGCCTCGACGACGACGACCTTCTTTGCCTTTCGCCTCCTCCTTCCTTGTTCTACAACTCAATTATGTAAATCGAAGACTCACTCCCTCGACCTGGGGTGGCCGACCCACTTCCGCCGACACACCACCCACCACCCACCACCACCATGGCCATCACCCCCGGCTCGAAGTGGAAAAACACCCCTCGACGACCGACCCACCCACTGCCCAGGCGAGAAGATGTCGAGAAAGCAGCAACAACTCGGATGGAAGCAGGAGCTTCTACCAGAATAGATAGAGAGAGAGAGAGAGGGAGAGGGAGAGGGCGCAAAGGACGATAACTTGCTCATCCTGTAAAAGTCAATTCAACACCAATTAGGGATGATCATCGCCACTTGGGGTCGCCCGGGGTGTCATTTGTTATGGACTTCCGCTTCCGCTCATTTGTCCCCCTCGTCCACCTTTTCGTCATCCACGGCGAGGGCCCAGCACGGCGCGGCGGCTTGGGCGGGGTCCCCGCCCCTCGAGGGCACCGAGTGGCTTGTCATAAATATGCGCAGAACAAGGATCTGCAAGGATAACACAAACAGCGACGGAACAACAATAGTAGTAGCGGCAGCAACAATGGCAGTTACAGCTACAACAAGAACGACTTCATGTACAGCAGGAACAACAACAACAAGAAGAACAACAAGAACAACAACAGCAAAGGCAACAACAACGAGAACAACAACCACAACAAGCCCAAACCCAGGCAAACAAACAAACACCGCCCCGGGAGACGAACGAGCGGAAGCCGAGCGAACAATAAACAATTTATTTTCCTGCGGAAGTGTAGATGAAGTGGCACCGAGCACACCCCTCGCAGCCACCCTCCGCCAGCGCCCCCACCCCCCGCTACCCCCGCAATCTCCCTCTCACTCGCTCTCCTTCTACGTCCCACTCGTTTCTAGCCTCAGACTCGGCAAGGGCGAGGGTGCTTCTCTATGAATTATGAATTCTTTCGCAGATTGATGTTGTTGTTCTCGGCGGGGTTGGTGCTGTTCTTGTTGTTGGTGGTTGGTGTTGTTGGAGAAATTGCGGTAGTTGTTGCTGATGATGGCTGACTCGTTGTTGGTTTAATGCATGTTGCTTTTGTCGGCGCACAAGTTGTTCTTGTCGGTGTACAAGTGTTGTTGTCGGCCCACAAGTTGTTCCTGTTGCCGATGTAATTGTTCTTGTCGTCCGCGGGCTCCTGTTGCCGTCGGTGGCGGTGGAGGGTTTTCGCTGCTGTCGCTGCTCGGCTGGGTGAATTAGAGGGCTCGGAGCAATATTTTTTTCAATATGCAATATTTTTTTCTTGAAATCATGTTGAGTAATTGCCCTCGCTCGCAAGTTAATTTGCCGAAGGATGGGTCGAGTGGTGGCGGTTGAGGGGTGCGGAAGGGTCGAGGGACGAAGCGGGCGAACCGGGTGGGTTGCGTCGGATCAAATGCTTATGCGGCTAATATTTATTGCCACCATAAGACGGGTATTGTCTGCCGTGCTTGGCCCTTCCACTTGTTCCACTTGCTGCCGCTGCCAACGTCCGACGCCGCCTCGTCCGCGGCGTGGTTTCGGCGTTGTTGTTTGTCGAAATCGGGCCTGCCGTTGTTGTTGCTGCCTCATAACTGGATCACAATTCGATCATAATTGGATCATAATTCGGTCGGTGGTATCGGGTTTTCTTTGAGTCTGTGCCACGATTGGGTTCGTGATTTATTTCTTAAGCTCTTCGGAAATCTGTTGTGAATTTCCGCCAGGAGCGAGAGGTGCCACCTGATTCGAGAGGCGCTCGGCCTGTGGTTTCTCAGCCACTATTTACGTTGGCCAATAGGAGTTGTCGCAAACCATGGAAGCACACGTGTTAGTGTTCGTGTGTGCGGCGAATGTCAAATAACATGTCACGGCCTCCACCGACTCACCCACATCACCTCACCTCACGACACCTCACCCACCTCAGGACACTCCACCTCACCTCACGACACCTCACCCAGCTCAGGACACTCCACCTCACCCCACACCCGCCTGCCCCAAACCGCTCAAACCGTCGCAGTCACAGACGACGCTGGCGGTTTCGTCCTCGACATCCACGATAAATCTTCACCTCCTGAAATTGGGTTTCAACCACGATATTCCTCTTCTGCTCCCAACGGGTTCTTTACAACAGCAACAACAACAGCAACAACAACAACGACGACATTGACAGTAGCAACGACAACGACGAAGTGGAGACCGATGTGACCACCGAAGCTGTCTCGAAGTGAGGTCGGGTCGACACCCAGAGCATGCGTCTGTCCGTCCGTCCGTCCTCCGAAGGCGCTCCTAATGAGAAGCGGCGGTCGCGCGTTGACAAATGGCCGTCCAGAGGTGGGCAACGAGACTCCGCGGCGGCCCCTCAACGGCAGCCAGACGAGGAGACGTCGACCAGGTCGACCGCGTCGAGGAGGAGACGCGACGTGGGTGGATGCCAGTCGATGAAGGTGGGAAATGGAGAGCAAAAGCGGACGGCGGTGAGACGAGGTTGCAGCAGGTTGGTTGGTGGTGTTGGTGTTGGTGAATTTGCCGCTGACGCGAGAGGTTGGACGGAGCAGTCGTTCGGCCGGCGATAAAAATAACAATGAGATCGTGCGGTGAATTACGAGGAAATCAATAAAATCGTTAATTTTACGCACCATAAACAATCGAACTTCAACACCGCACTCATCTGCCATTTCACCCCCTCCACCCCAGCAACACTCCCTGACAAGGGCAATAAATTACAATAAAATTAAAAATCTTATGCTAATTCGATCGAAATCCTCGACGATCGGATCCGATCCGATCCATGTCGATGGAAGTCGGAGCTGGTAACGAGGCACTGAGAACCCCCGTGGCGTTCCAACGACACCAACAAACACCACAACAACAACAACATCATCATCATGATCGTCGTCGTCGTTGTCGTCATCGTCATCGGCGTCGTCACTGGACGCCGGTTGGGGGCCGCGAGCCGAGCCGAGCTGCTGGAGTTCGTAAATTTCGTGTAAAATTCGTTCAGTCATAAAAATCCAAAAATATTTCAAAAAAAAATAGCAATGAAAATGTAGTTATTTCATTATTTATTTCGCCGTTGATGTTACGAGGCCTGCTGCAAGTGGGTCGCACCTGTGGGAGCAGCAGAATAGACAGAAAGAGGCGCGCAGAGAGGGAGAGCGGGACAGGGCATTGAAAGTTCAAACAGCTGTCGTGAGTGGGCACCAAAGCGAGAGTCGGTTTCTCGACCGGTTGGATTCAACTTCAAATTTTATGATCTTTATTAAGAAAATCAAAATCAAATCAAAATTAAGACCGGAGAAAAATATAATATTTTGTATGTTTTTTGTAAAAATGTGAGGCTTTTGAACCTGCTGTTGTGAATCTCTTCAAATCCACCTTTTTATTAAGGAAAAAATTAATATTTAAAAAATCGTCAAACTGGAAGCATATCTTGTTTGAATGAAAAATATAATGAAAGTTTTAAATATTGAATAAAGTTCACCCTTGATGCGAGAGGGATGGAGATAGATGAGCGAAAAATGAGTGTAGAGTGATAGAGAGAGAGAGAGAGAGAGAGAAAGAGAACAGAATAAAGTGGCAACCACTGCCACCCAATTTTCAAACGATCCGACAAAACCGCCGCAAGGCAATTATTTACAATTGCAAATTAGGAAAAACAACATCGCCGACGACAACAACAACAGCAGCAGGAACAACAGCAACAGAACACGAGCAACACCAACAATACATGGGCCAACACATAAACGTCAGCAGCGAATACATAACGGAGCAGCGAAAACTGACAAAATGGAGGCGAAAAAGCGCCGAACCGCAAAAAGGGAAAAGGCTACGTAATAGAGCGAGCGAGAGAGGGCGATGGGGAGGCGGAGGCGGAGGCGGGGGCGGGGGAGAGAAAAACCAGCGAAGCGCATAAGCTTTTCATTTTTATGGCAGAAGCCCGTGTAGAAAGCAGAGAAAATTGCGAAAAAGAAGAAGTTTGGGCCGGGGCAGCATAAAAAGAGGGGTAACTGGAGAGGGGGCGAAAGGGAGGGAGGGAGATAGATAGAGGGAGCCGGGCCGTATCTTTAACTGCCATCAACAAGATGGCAGCTTCCGTTCGCGCCACACGGCCAGCACTCGACGGCGATGTGGACCACTGTGCCGTTATATGGCTGACATTTCAATGCCCACGACCCGGACCTGCGCGCCCCGCCCTCGACCCGCGATGGCCGCCGACCACCCAACGCCCATCATCCACCGCTCACCGCCCACCGGCCGCCCCCTCCGGACCGCGCCACCCTCGCGATGAGACGCGGCCACCGGGGCGTGTAATTGAGTGCTACAGGACCCTTTTAACATTTTTATTTGCACATTAGCAGGGGCGCGGGGCGCGCGGGGGCTGCGACGGGGTGCGAGAGACGAATGTCAATATGTGCAAAAAGTCTGAAGTGGCTGTTGGTGGCGACGAAACGACAGGCGACAGGCGACAGGCGCCAAGCGCCAGGCGAGCCAAAGGGGACGACGGCGAGATGCGCGATGCGAGCCGATGTCATTGGAGTGTCCTTGGCAATCGGAGGGTGCGGTGCGGTGTGGTGCGAGGGGTCCCACAGGGCAGGAGATGGTGACAGCAGAATAGGTGAGGGCGAGGGCAGAGGAAGAGGGGAAGCGGGACGTTTTAGTCCAGTGACGTATGCCAAGGAGGAGAAGCCTCGAAAGTTTGATCCGCCTCAGCCAGTCGAATCCACGGCACCTAGAAATTTACGAATCATCACGCAATCTCTCCTCAACCTCCTGCTCCTGCCCTGCTCCAGCGGCCCCTCCTCGAGGATAGAACTGACACTTCCTAAAAGGGCCGAGCGCATAAATCAAATTTCCTTTTCGCACAACATTTTCCGCCCCTCCCCGCTCGGTCCACGCCCCTGCGCTGTCGTTGACGGATCCATTTTCCCCCTCTTTCCGTCCAATTTTCTCTCACTATTCCGACGTCGTCTGCCGCGGACCCGGTCACCGGCTCCGGCTGCGGCTGCGGCTCCTGCTCGGGCAACTCGACATCTAAATTTCATGAATAATTTGCTAACGCACAATTTTTGGCATGTGTTCGCGACCCTCGGATCGACGGCGGCAGCGACGGAGGAGGCGGAGGGAGAGGCACCGAAGGCGCCGCCCGCCCCGCCCCTCGGCTGCTGCTTGTTTATGGTTCGCAGGTCCCTTCATAAAATCTGAAACCGCAGTCAATGGAGAGGCGGCGAAAAAGCTCGACCCGGCCTGGCCCGGCCCGGCGAACTCGCCACGAGCCGACGAACCCTCGTTCATCGCCACCGCCGCCGGCCCTCGAACTCCGCCCTGCCACCATCGCTGCCCCTTTTCGCGCCCCCCGCCCTGGCCACCCTCGACCGAGTCGTTTTATTTCGCTCGTTCCGCCGCTGACAGCGTTCGTTCGCATCCTTTTTTCGCTCCTTCGAGTATTTTATGGGCGCTGGGCGTTGCCAGATGCTCGGACGGGCTGCGGTCGAGACCGACGACCGACGACCGCCGGCTCAGGGGGCGGGCGACACGGACCGAGGGCTGCCGGCTCGGAGATTCAAACTTTCGCACTCCATTTCGAGCTGCGCACGGTAGGCGGGCGCCGGCCCAGGGTTTTCTTGTTGTGGCGCGGTTCAGGTTCGGCGGGTCGACGCTGGCAACCCTACGAATTTATGCTCAGCGAGAATGGCGAGAAAATGGCTCGGAGAACATTTTTTGTCTTTCCGTCCTCAGTTTAAATTCTAAGAGATGTTCCTGGGAGAGCTCAGAAAAATCGATATTTGCGCCACGGCGACGTTGCCACATTTACAAAGACACCCGTTGGCGTTGAAATTGTTGACTTGATGAAATTGCACCGAGTTCTTCTCTGCGTCCCTCATCCTTCGATGGCTTCGGCCGCCCTCCTTTGTGGGGCTCCCCACCATACCTCCAATTATGTTCGCCGCTCTCCGTCGCCCGGTATCTCGCAAAACCCCTCCCCGCCTCCTCCCGATCTCCCCCTCTCAGAGCCATCCATAAGTACGTATATATGTTTTTCGTTCCGGCGATAACAAAGCTGTTGACTTGTTTTCATCATTGGGGATTATCGTGATGAATTATATGCTTCATTGCATTTGAGCCGGAAGCCACAGGGGGAGGGAGGGAGCGACTCGAGTGTAATTACATACATGTTCCCTCATTTGGCCCCAAAAACAGTGGCCTTCACTGAGCTCCAAGGATGCTCCGCACCATCCTCTTCAGTCCCTCCTATCTCCCGTCGTCCCTCGTCTGCTTCTCCCACTCTCCTCTCCGCTGCATCTCCCCCTCTCTCGTCTGTCCCTGCCCCACTCTCGTCCGTCTCTCTCCATCCTGCTGACATACAGACAAAGGAACATTAGTCTCAAGGCGACTCCGCTCACTCCCACTGACCCCTCTTCAAGCCCACTATCTCTATCCCTGCTCTCTCTCTCTCTCTCCCCCTCACCTACCCTGCCTCTCGCTCTCGCCCTCTGTCCGTCCGCCACTCACTCTCATTATCAGCACACTATCGTCGCCCGGCTGCTCCCGTTGTTGCTACAATTCATGTGCATGTGGCTGTGAGTGCCATGAAGTGAGTCAGTGTGCGTGTGTGTGTGTGTGTGTTTCTGAAAAGCATCCTTTTTGCACATTACGGTGTTAATGCGCCTCACTGCCGCATCCACACCCGAACAACTTTAACCAGCGCCGTCCCTCGTCCCTCGTCCTGCATCCCCACGCTGCTTCCCTATCGACTGAAGCGGGCTCCATGTGTGTTTGTGCCTATGTATTATGCTGTTGTACACTGTGTCTTTATGTAGAGTGCTCGGTGGGCGCGTGTGGGCCTCTGTCTGTGTGTGTGTGTGTGTGTAGATGGAGGCATGTGTTTGTGTCCTCGTGATGTGTATTCAACACATGCTCTGGTGTGGAAATCTTTCGGTGTTAATGATTTTTTACACACTACACTCAACACACTCACTCACTCGCTCACTCACTCACTCTCTCCTTCTCTCGCTCGCTCGCACGGCACGTGGTGGCCGAGGGGCGGATGAAGGGGGGGACTCTAGTTGCCGGCTCCTGCCGATCCCTCCCCGGCCACGGCATGTGATCAAGTGTAAAACTGTGCTTTCGTTACCATGGCTGAAATGTTGATGATGCTCCCTGGCCATCATTATTAACAGCATCGCCGCCGCCGTCAGGGGCAGAGACTGCGGAAGTGGGGGCGCATGAGCGCATGTGAGCGGGAGGGAGAGGGAGCCACAGGATGTGTGAGCCGGCAGTCGACGTGGTTTCGAATGCGGATTTCTATCCTAGAGCTAGAGCAAAGTGGGCTTCGAATATCGATCGATCGATCAATGGAGCTGACACAGTTCAGTTGCAACCTCTTTGGGCAATTTTCGTACCCAGTTTTTCCTTTCTGTTCTGCAATTTTCTCACTATTTCCATCCAGTTGCTATGCATGTATTTGTGAATTTATTCATTTCTGAATTACGAAAACCCCATCTTGCTTACAGCAGCGAAGAAGGTGGTCGGTCAGATTGGGATCTCGTTTGGTGCGGCAAGTGACTAAACACAGATGGAGAAAATGTCAGTCGGATCGAGACATTACAAAAAGCACAATTACGAGGAAATTGCGGCGCCATTTGGCAGCAACAACAACAACAACGGGCACGAAAAACAGTTACGCGGAGCTGCGCAGCTTGATGGATGGGCTCCAGGCGCGCCCACGAGCGGTTGTCGTTGCGTAACGGAGGCAGCGGGATCCCGTTCGGCCAACGGTTTTGCCCAATCACGCCGCCGCCACGCTACCAAAATGCGCTCTCGCCCCCTCTGCCGATCGGGGCGACTCGGCAATGAAGACTTTCGAAGGCTCCGGACCCAGAGCCAGAGCCAGAGCCAGACGCCCGTCAACTTGTCACGATCCCAGGGCGTTATAAATGGACGACGACCCGCACTCGGACGCACTCTGCCCCTCCCCTGACCTCCGCCTCCTCCTCTTCCAACTGTGCGTAATACATTTTAATTGTATTCCAATTGCTCGCCGGCAGTCGCCATTGTTCCGGCAGTAGGTGCTGTTGCTGCAACCGTTGTAGCCGAGTTGTTTCGGTTGTTTCGGTCGGCACCACGTGGTGCGTTTCCCAACGAAAACCACGCGATTGGGGGCGAAAAATGAGTGATGGAAAGGCGGCAGACAGCGTGAAGAGCGGCCAGTGGTGCCCGATTTCCCGCCCGGCGATGGCGATAAGCGTCGGAAGCCATTTTGGTCTTGGCCGCAATTAACATGTTCCCGTCGTGACGTCGACCTATCGCTGTTTGGCCTTCTCCACCCACCACTCGCTTCCCCTCGACAACCCCACCCTACCTTTCCTCATTCCCTCTCCCTCCCTCCCTTTCTCTCTCTATCTCCACCTCAACTTCGATCCTTTTGTATGCGGGGCGCGTTCGCCGATCCTCCGATTCCTTTCCTTGCCACTGCACTATCTTGCTCTGTCCGCTTCGCTTTCTCCCTCCTCGCATCAACCTCTCTCTCTCCCCTCTCTCGGGGTCGTCGTCGTCGTCGTCGCGACTGCTTAAAATTCCTGCAGCATCGCTTAACAACTTCCCAACTCGGGCGGTGGCAGCGCCAGAGCAACAAAAGCAACGCACACGAGCGACAACAGCAACAATTGCAACAACAACAAGAGCCATAGTTACAACAACACCAACATCAGGAGCATCATCCGCAGGAGAAGCTGGAGCAGCAGGGGGAGGAAGAAAAATTGCGGAAAAATAAATGAAAATACTCAGAGCTCGTTCACCAGAGCGCTTACGGCGTCCACAAGGAGCTGTTGAAGTGGCAAATTTTCACAGGCAGCGCCACGGAACGCGCCCGGCGTCGCCGCCCTGGTCTCGGTCTCGGTCTCCGTCTCGGCCCTGTTTCCATTTCCGCTTCCGTGGCCGGCCCGGGAGCCCGCGGTGGCGACGGCCACGATGGTGTGGACGGGGCTGGCGCTGCGGACGAGGGCCGTGGCGCAGGCGAAGGCGACGAACGCCGAGTACGACCACGGCCAACCGAGAGAGAGGGACAGATAAAGAGCGAGACAGAGAGAGGACGGAGGGACGAGCGCGAGAGAGGGGCGGAGGACGAGTGGCCGGGCTGCGTCGTTACTTACGACAAATACAACGAAGTGTCATCACATACTTTGGCCGGCGAGCGTCCAGGGTCCGCACCGAGCTCGGCGAACCAAACGAGAGAGACGGGGAGAGCCAGTGCTAGAGCGACAGAGAGCGACGAGGATACATGGGGCAGCCATATTTGCGAAGATGTATACAAGGCGTTTATATACTGTTGCCACACAGCGGAAACGGGTGCGAGGAGGAGAAGGGCGTGCTGAGAAGCTGGGGGAGAGGGTCAGGGGGTCGAAAGGGGCTGAGTGAAAAGAGGTGGAGGTGGGGACAAGCAGTCGAGAGGACGAGAGGAAGACGGGAAAGGGCGGAGGTTCAGAGAAAGGACGACAATGTTAACGAGGCCCTGGGTCGGTGGCAGTAGCGAAGGACAGCGAACAGTGTTGCCAGATTTGTTCGGTTCGAGTGCCCACCCTGGTCTCGATGGTCTCGAGCGAGGACGCGACGCGGGGAAGAGGCAGCGAGGGGAGCGGGGCTCATTTGACGACAGACCTCGAGCGGACAACTCGACACCATAAAAGTTTGCCGAGGACAGATCCTTTATTGCACTCGGCAGTCGGCAGGAACGAGACGGGCCGGGGGACGGGGACGGGGGCGGGACATCAAGGCGGACGTGATCAATTTCCGCAATTTCCACCCCTTGGCGATGGGACGCGACTCCAACCCAACCCAACCCAATCCAACCCAACTCAACCTCCAGCCCACGCGGCCCCAGTAATGCGACATTTAAAATTCCGGAAGCGGAGCCGCCGCGTCCCCAACGACGTTGACAACGATGTCTACCGCGGAGCTCCTTCCGTCCATGGCAAGGACCGCTTGAGTGTGTGGCGAGGCTGGGTTTGGTGCATGTGTAGAAGGCGGCATATGTTAACCGTTAATTTGGCGAAAGTTTTAATGAAACTCGTGGCGGACATTAAAGTGGGCGGTGCTCGACGACAAACAAACCAAGCCCACCACAGCAACTACAACTACAACGACAACAACAACTGCGGCAATGAGACTCCGACCCACTCGAGCCAAATCGCCCACATCTGGCAGGCCTCGAGATGAAGCGACTCCGCCTCCCTCCTTTCGTCGCCGCCGCCGCCGCCAGATCCTCTTCTTCGCGTTTATCTCTCTTCGACAAGCATTGAAATCTCGCCGCTTCCCACTCCCTTCATCGCCCCGGCCCTCCACCACATCGTCGGCAAATCGGAACTCGAAGATAATGAAATTCATTCCAACCATCCGCCGCAGCCTGACCTCGCCCTCCCTCGGATTCCGTAATCGCTAGTAATTTAGAGTAGCTTAATTAGAGCCCTAAGTACTCCGTTTATTTTATTGTATTGCGTTTCATCTTTTTTCCGACTGCTTCTGGTGCTGCGGCTTCTGCCTAATGCTTGTTTTTAAATCACAGTTTGACAACAATTTCCAAACAAAGAGTTTCTCCGGCTTTACATAAGTCCATTGTCGTCTCCCACAGTAATGAAACGAGCTCTTCTGCCTATATGCGATATATGTGTCTATCTCGCTCTCGCTAGGTTCGGCAGTGGTTAGAGGATAATTACAGGGGCCATTGGGGAGCAATTAAAAGTCGTCGTTCGGCGGTGTTGAGAAAGCGTTGAGGGCATCGGAGTTAGATGCCAGCGATTACGGAGTTCGGAGAATGGGAAAGTTGCAGGCAATCCTCCGAAGCAATTGCGGAAAATGAAAATGACGACGACAAAGACTAAAAAACAGAGGCAATTAAATGGCTCTTGAAAGAAAAACAAGTAAATAATGTAAACAATGCAGAAAGCTTAGGAGCGGAGACAACTTTGTCCCGATTTCAAATTCTCTACATCGGCTTCACATCAACACCTTTCCTCCCACTACACCTTGACTTCCAACTCAGCTACAGCTTCAGCTCCCCGCCCTCCCTCAGACACACCCAAAGACTATTGAACTCATAAACATCGACGGACGGCGGACGGCGGGCGACGGCGGGCGACCGCAGGAGTCAAACATATTTTGTCAACTTAAAATAACTTCTGCTCGCAGCTAATCCGCAGCCGCAACAAATGGGATTCCCCCAACCCCACCACTCCAGCACATCGAACATAAACCGCACATGTCGCCGGGGTGGAAAATAATCAAATAATCTTGCCAGACGCACGTGAAGCGAGGCGAGATGCGAGTGTGACGTATGTTTAGCCAGGAGATGAACAAAATTTTAACGAGAACAAATTTATAAACAACCACAACGACTACGGCAATCGCGGCGGTTACAACAACAGCAGCGGCTTCAACAACAACAGCGGGAACAACAATCAAACAAAGGGGTGTTTGTTTACGACCCGCCCTAATGACGACGGAGGCGGGCCAGCGGAGAGACGGGATTTATGCCCAACCCTACCCTCGAGTAGGATCACGGCATTGGAGTCGGAGTCGGAGTCGGAGACAAATCAAAATATTGTGATGGCATAATTTACACGCGGATGAGATTAAAGTTTATGATGTGCCGTCGCTGGCTGCCAGTTGTGCCGCTCTCACGGAGGGACTCCAGGACTTTGTCGTCTGCCAGCTTCATTCCTGCAGTCCACCTCTCAGCCGTCGCCGATGCCGCCCTGTTGGACCACACAGTGGGCGACAGTTGTCTATTGAGATCACCTCGTGGCCAATCGATCACTCGCCCCGATCGCACACGGCAATAATTTGACACATTTTTGACAACACATCACACGTTCCTCCGTCCTCCTCTTTCCCTCGTGGTCGTTCCTTTTCGACTCTATCCTTTAACCACACAATGGGAGAAAGTGTCCTTTTGTTGACGTTCGCTCGACATATCGATCACACACGGTCTCCTCTCTCTCTCTCTCTCTGTCTCTCTCTCTCACTCTCGGGCCATGCTCAACAATGAGCCCTGATTTGTGTGAAATCGATTTCTTTGTGGATCGGTCGATGCTCGATGGTCGATCTTAACATTCATTGATTTTAATTGAATTTGTTTGTGGACGGGGCCACCGCACGGTTCCATTGTGTCCATTGTGGAGGGCTCTGGTGAATGGTACGATCGTCGCTGAGGAGGGCTTGTTGTCGGTGGTGATCGATTGGTCGCCAGGTCGTTGGCTCGTGATGGCGGTCGTCCATTCCTCCTGACTCGGTTTCCATGGCTCCGGTTCGTGGCTTCATTCCAATGGTTGTCGGAGACTCTATCGATAGAGGCGAAATGGCTTTGACAAGAATTTCTATGGCCAGCGCCATCCTTCTTCAGCCACTTCCCCTGGCTTCGGGCACTGCGGTTGTGTCGCCAACTCTTACGTGCTGCCCCGGGTTAAGTGGGACTTATTAGCAGAAGTTAATGTAATTAGAAAAGCATCAACAGCAGAGACAATCATTAATAAAATATTCCCGTTCGTCCATTCGTCCGCACTCCTCGCCATCGCTCGCCATCCCTCACCATCCCTCATGCTAATTAGTCCACTCATTGCATGTCCTGGCGACGACGACCAATCAGTTGGCCAGACAGACCACAGTGGAAGGACCACGACTCGAGCGAGGCACGGAAAACAAAGTACGAAGAAGTGGACCCATGGGAAAAATTAAAAATAGGAAAAATCCACCAAACGGGAGCTATTATGTTGATTGTAAACAAATTGCTCACGTTTCTCTGAGAGCGCAGAAAGAAAAAACACAAGGTCGTAAAAGGGCGACATCCGGTGGGGGAGTCCAGTGAGAGAGAGTGGTGGAACGAGATCGAGACGTGTCAATCTAATGGGGAGGAGGGCTCGAGGAGAAGATCTAATTATTCTAATGGATGGCGGATGGACTCGAGAGTGTCCTGTCGCGGTGGCCTGCCGTCGTGCTCTTAAGCGCCGGCCGCGAGGGTCCGTTAAGTAAATTCCGATTACAATTAAACGGAGGCATCGCCGGTGCGTGTTGCGGCGGCATAAGGTCCAGCCGAAAGTCGTCCGTCATGTGGCAAATGAATTGAAGACCTTTCGTGTTCGCCTGGCAATGGCAATTTACTCAATTGTCGAAGGATATTCGGGCCAACGGCGCACGCACGAGCCCGAGCCAGACTCGAAACGCGACCGTGGCGAACGACGACCTATCGACTGGTTGGACAGCCATGTGGTCGTCGCCCAGACGGACACCGGGACGGGATGAGGAGCAATTTCTCATATTTTTAAATATTTTCGACGCGGTTGTTGACGCCTTCTGACCAGTCCATTCCCGTCACCCACGAACTCCACGAGACGCCCCCGTCGCCGCCTTCGCCTTCAACAGGACCTCACAACGGGCATGAGGCCCGAAATGAGGCTGCATTAAGTCACCTCGCAGTCACTTAGGGTACATAAAGCATCGGCTTCCTGTCAAGCAGATCCCTCCGCCGACGAGCGGAACGAAAGGGCGTGGAGCTGCAGCCAGAAGTCGGCCGGTTCTCGGTCCCTCGGTCGACCCCGGTGGTCCCTAATGCGCAATTCATAACACTTTCACACTCGCCACCAACCGACCGCCGACCACCGTCCGCCGAAGGCAGCGCATTTTGCATGCATATCGATTTCTCGTGGCTTAAGAAGGACATCCTGGGAGTGGGAGGCCCGGGGTCGGGAGGGGAGGAGCTCGCTCTGAATTCCGATACCTTGGGCAACACCTTCCGAAATTTTAAGCCGAAAAATTGATACCCTGGCTCAGGACCTCCCGGGTGTCGCACACACACACTCGCCTCGCCCTCTCCCAATGTGGGTTCCATCCGTCACGGTGTTGTCACAAAATCGCCCATTTTTGGCATTTTCTGCTCGGATCTCATTCTTTCCATGTGGTTGGCAACGACCAACCGACCGACCGAGGTTATTGAAATCATATCAAGCCATCCATCACCTTCGGACCACGGGGTCATAAATTTTCCTAATGATTCGAAATGTAGGGAATGAATTTGTTTGGCTTCGAGTTGTGACATTCGATACCCATTTCGGTAGGAAAGTGGTTTTCGGCGGAAAGAAATTTCGGATGGCGGGAAAGGAGAAAGCAATACTAAGATTCCAGCAATGTCTACGACAGTAGATGGAAATAATGTGCGATATGTGGTTTTTCCTCTTGATAAGTATAAGAATATAAGTATAACTTTAGTATTGAATAATTATCATTAGGAAAGGAGGGAATTACTGAGGAAATTTCGCTAGGAGCAGAGGCAAAATTAAATTCGGCAGACCAAAGAAACTCTCAAACGACTTGAGGCTTCCTTCCGCCTTTGATCTTCGGCTAATCTGAGGAAGGGAATGCGGTTTTGCCGATTTAGCTCAAGCCGTCAATTACAGCACCTTGTGCCACGAACCCCGTATTTAAGTCATTAGTCCCTGCATTGTAGGTAGGGAATTTTCACAATTTTTTTTTGTTTTTCAAAACACACACACGCATGGGCATGTGCAAAATGGAGGGAAAGTTCCCGACTCTCCCACTGACACTTCCCGCGGCGCACGTGTTGCACCGCCGGGATCCGGCGATCCGGGATCCGGCGACCCTGGATCGGCGGCACGGGGTGCCACGACCGCTCTGTAATTAGACTAAATTTGTAACTTGGCCCCGGGCGCACCCACGACACCGGTCAGGCGGTGTCCGGAAGGTGTTCGGTGGGAGGATCGGATGCCGTCCGCCTTAACACCTGAGGTGTTTATTCCATCGAGGCGTTCGTTCGATCGGGTCTGCGGACGACTGTCAGTCCGAAGCAGGAAGTCATTTGCCAGGGATCAGCCGCAGTGGTGGCTGTAGGCGAAAAGAAGGTGGTTTGACCGAAAAAGTGAAAAAAAAAACAACGAACTGCACGTGGTCGTGGACATGGGCAATTGCGGAGGCATGGACAGAAGCAGCGGCGGGACTGGACTTAATTAGAGGGACGGGAATCGAAATCTTTTGTAAAACAAATTTATGGTCGGGCAGTGTCTGGGCAGCGTGGGCGATCGTTTTAATTGACTTGGATTCCTTCGAAACTAATGATCTTCCGTAGTATCCTCCAGTACTGAGTGAACCCAGCCCCCTTCAAGGAGTCTTTCGACCGGTACTAGAAAAATCCAAATCCGAAGCTTCAGCGTTATCTCCCAAGACTTCGAAGTCCTTTGTGCGACTGCTCCATATTGAATGGGAATCGCGAGCTCATTAAAGATCTCCCTGCATCCACCGCATCTGCTCAAAGACAGCTCAGCCCAGTCCCTGTCGTCAAACCGAGGCCCGCCACATCCCATCCCATCCCGTCACAACCCAATCCAACCGAACCGAACCAGGCAATGTATCATCTCAGGACAATGGTGTGCAATTTGAATTTCGTTTTTGTGGCTGCGACTGCGGACGCTCGTTGTATTGTTGTGCCAACAGAATTTCGTATTGAAATCAGATGCTACATTCACGGCGGAGGATCCAGTGAGGACAACGCAAGGACATTGTTCGCGTTGCCAAGGATGTTTTGATGTCGTTTTAATGAGTTTAATTTTCGAGATGCACGAATAACAGCGGAGTCCCTCCGAATCCCCAGAATTCACAGCCGGAGGGCTGGACATCAATCATAATTTTAGAACACTTTAAGATCGTTTGTTTGGATTGCTTGAAACGAAAGAAATTTGAATGATAGCCTGATGGGGACGAAAACCAACAGTGAGAGGAAAATGGAAGATAATAAAATCTACAGGATGGGAGAAAGTGGAGTAGGGAATATGAAAAATAACTGAGTAAGTGGAGAGAAATCAATGCCAGCGATCAATCAAAGCGATCAAACGTTTTCTGAAAGTGGTCCAGAGGCAGCTCATTTGAAAAATTCTCGATCTCAGCAAGGACTTCCTCGCCCGATCGACTTGTTGACGATCCTCCGGGAGTCCTGCCTGACTCCTGTGCGGATCTCAAGCTGTGCCGGAGGTCCTACCGTTTTATAGCGATGCGGTTTAACGCAAACACCGCAAACACGACTTCCCATAACAAAAGTCAAAAGTCGAAACATCATAAAATCGCCTCGTGAATGATGACAACAGACGACGACGACGAAGACGACTGCGACGACGATCGTGAAGGAAGAGGAAGGAATTCCTCGAATTCCATGCGGTGCAAACAAAAACCACATAAATCTTCGGGAACGTAAATGAGGCAGCAAGAGGAGACACGCACACACACACGAAGGCCTCTCGTACCGTAGGTAGGGGGCAGAGAGAAAGAAGGAGAGAGGGAGACAGAGCAACGGCCGAAGGACCCTCACAAATTAAACGCAACTTTACAAATGTCACACCTTTTCCACAGCCTCCGTGCGACGAGGGCCGAGCTAGATCTCCGTTGGACGACGACGACGGCCGCCCGGACTCCGACTCCGAGTCCGACTGAGGCTCTGGATCAGGCTCTGGATCAGGCTCTGGCGCAGGCTCAGAATGCGCGCGAAATTGGACCCTCGAAGAGTCAATAGCAAGAGCAACCATTGTGCGGTGACAATAAATCGGGCCATGCCGAGAGGGCGAGGGATCGGGTTTGTTTGTGTTTGAAAACATTTTGAAATTCGACTCATTAACAGCTCTCGGCCGCGCTCGACATAAATCAGAAGCCAAACGATGCGTAGTTGGAAGCGGAGACCGGGGCCTAGGAAACCAGAGACCCTGTATATCAGCGACCAGACGCCAGCCGCCAGTCGGCAGACCCTCGTGGCAACGCGGCGAGGATGTCGAGCGAACGGTTGGAGTTCAAGTCGGAGTTGGATTTGCGGCCGGAACGGGTTCCATCTTCACCCGCTCGCTCGCCCCGGTCGCACCCCCGGCAAGGGCGCGCAATTGAGGTCCGACGACGTATCATTAGCCTCATTACGCCGCACAGCATAACCTCTTAATTTACATAAACTGCACGGGCCCGGGCCGAGCCCAACCCATCCCGGCGTGGCCTGAACTGGCCGGGACCGATCTGGACTGAGCTCAGCTCGCCTCGGTCTGGGCTCAGCTGAACTGGGCTGAACTGATATTTAAATGCGATCTTAGGGTTTTCAAATTTCCCTCGGTCTCCTCCTTTTTTATGCACCTTAACACTAAATTTACATTCCCCGATGCCGCCGCTAAGGGCTCTTCCCATTGTTGTTGTGGAGTCGAGGCGGTGATGGTGGTGGTGGGGATGGTCGGTCAGGTGCCGGCGTCTGGGAGCCTTTCGAGGAGACCGCGCTGGCCATAATTATAGTCACCGATGCTGCTGCCGTAGTTGGTGTGGCTTCAGTTGGTGCTGCTGCTGGTGTCGGTGCTGGAGCCTGTGAATTCTGATGGCCAGTATTGCCATCGCCCTCATTTTAGTGCGCAATTTTAATGCATAATTAAGTGCGTTTTTGCACACCGACCGACCGAGCAGCAGCGCCGGTCTTGCCTTGCTATAGTCAAAGCCATCGGTATTATTGTTGTTGTTGTTCTTTGTTGCTGTTGCCCCTCAGAGCCGTGGGCTACACTTAGTGCGCGTTTAATGCCTTTTTACAATGCTCAATTAATTGGCGAGTGTGTTAATAGCCATGTAGGATTTGCGGACTAATTTATGCGGCCATTCGGCATCTGCGTGGCGTGAGCCAACTCGACCGAGCCACGTCGACCGGTCGCCGGATCGCTGGATCGCCGGAGACCCGCGGGGCTTCCTGCGCATGTGGAAAATCCTAATCTTAAACCCTTTCGACGGATTCCCAGCGAACGCATACGGTGAATCTTTTGAAGGTGAATCTTTTGAAGTTCCTCAATGGGTTCTTGGTAAACTTGGAAGCGGCTCCTTAGAAGGTTCGGAAAACTCCTTACTCAGAACTCATCGCAGGCGATTAGACGATTAATGATGCCTCGTACCGTTTGCCGGCTCTCCACGAAGCTGCGGCTACGTTCGAAGCGTTTGAAACCCCGCCGGACCCTGGGGACCCGTCATTGCTACCGGGATTCCACATCAAAACCAGCCGCAGGATTTTTGGTGACTTCTCAGGCGAACCGTTAGACTGCAGGCATCCCCGGAGACCCGGGCCAGTAACATCAACCGGCCTTGCCGGTTACAACATCAATGTCCCGGCTGCCTGTTGGTAAATATTTACGCTCTGACATTCATCGCCGTTGACCGCTGTTGACGTCGCTACGAGGGCGTTTACGCCAAATATTTTGTCAATATTTGCCCAGCGACCGGCCGACGGAAGACGGGAGACGAGAGACGAGAGACCGACCGTCGGGCAGTCAGGCAATCGGACGACGAGGGAAAGATGAAATTTCCCAAGGAGAAAGACGACGAACAATAAGGCATGAAAATTAGGAATCGCGAGACAAAGAGGCGACGAACAAAGGTCGAACAAACACCGAGGACGTTGTCCGCATTTGCGACGCTCGGTGGGATGCTCCAGCGCCGCAAGAGGTCCAGGTCCAGAGAGCAGGGACCTTCGGACGAAATTCTACCTCCCGAGCAAGGGCCGAGCGTGAATGGATTCGGGCTGTCACAGGTTGTCGCTGGGCTGAGGCGAGGAGCAACACGTGCTCGATCGCCGATCAGAAATTCCTTGATAGCAAGATATTAATTCAGGTCCACCAGAAGTTGCAGATCGATCGATCTGAGCTCGTTTGGAAAAATGTTCCTTCCATGTTCTGTGCCACATTCGAGCTTTGCTATTATGCAAATTTTTCCGTACGTGCTTCAATTTAAACTGCTTTATCACAATGTTATGTTAATCAAAAACCACTTGAGCTATTAGGAAAATGGTTATATGAATATAGTTTTTGTAATTGGCCGATTTGGACACAAGTCAGAAGAGGCAAGAAGAGGTAGAATAAGAGTCAATCTCCAATTATCTCGGCTCTTTCTCGTTGCCACAGATTCGTTTATTGGCGAGCATTAGGCAAGGCCTGAGGTGGGGTTCGCAAAAATCCCACCTGAAGCGGCGAGCTCGGAAAATGCGCGATGTCACGCCTACTTCTGGCCCAAAGAACCCCCTTCGGCGGGGCAGTCGATGGAGTCGATGGTGGTAGAGGAAACCATGTTGCTTCATTATTTTTGAATAATTACAGAGGCTTCGCGTTGTGTGGCTGTGGTTGTTGCCTTTGTTGGTTTTTGTTGTTCGGGTGGAAAGCCATTGCCAGGCGGCTGGGAAAGTGTCACACTATGCGGAGCGGGCGGACGCCGGAGGCAGGCCCAGGTAGGGCTGGCGGAGCGGGGGTGGGGAGGGGACGGGTGGCTGCACACGGCCGTGCTCGCCGCCGCCTCGTGCAGCCATGCAACCGATGGCCTTGCGTGTTGCATGACCATGTTTGCTCTTGGACACAGCGACGGCGACGGCGACGGCGGGCCCGGTGACGATGGCGACGATGACGGGGCCGACTCGCTCTGTGGTTGCGCTTGTCGGCACGGCGTGTGTGTGGGTGAGTCGAGAGTGTCCGTGTTTGCAGAGGGCAGCCATTACGGCCGAACCACTCCCGCCTCCGCCTCCGCCTCCACCTTTGCCCCCTCCTCATCCACGATTGAAGCGCGATGATTGAGTCGGAGGCAGGCCGAAAGGAAGGCTGGAAGGACTCGCTGGGGAAGAGGAAATTACAGAATTTGCAGGAGGTTGAACCAGAACTCTGGAACTGCCGTCGCCAACCGAAACTTCGAAACACCCCAGGGTGTGCGAGGAGCCGACTGTGGGAATCGCAGAGTCAGGAGCGAACCCCGTGAACTCTCCCAGGACCCCTCGTTACATGGGGCTGAAGGTCTCACAATTGCCTCTAATCAAATGCCATGCGTCCCCCGTCCTCGCCGTCGTCCTCATCCACTAACGGCTCCTAATCGCGACCTCCAGCCTCCAAGACGATCGAAGAACGAAGGGAATCGCGAAGTCGGCGACTTCTGGACTCCCGTGACCGACCGAACCTTTGTCAACATGATTGGAAATTAATTTTCCGAAACCTCTGGGCTTGGCAGTTCGTCAAATTCGTTAGCCTCGACCTTCGGCCGTCAACCGTCGCTGGTGGAGGGACCTCGTTGACAAATCCAGCTGAACTGCTCTTAATTTCCCAGTTCAACACGTCGCGGCGACACCGACGACGACGACGACGACGTCTTGAGGAAATGTCAAAATTCGTGGCTTTGCTCGTCAGCCTCCAAGGAGCGGGCCAATTAGCGAAGGACGCTCGCATCCTTCGGATTCGAACGAGCGCGCACGACGTCGTAAATCATCCCCGCTTATCCCGCGTGATCCGCTTATGGGTGTGTGAGTAATGCTCGTAACACGATACATTTTTCTCATTATCTCCGACTAGGTACACGATGGCTGCCCTTGCCTTTTGTTCCCGCCGATAGTTCGAGTGTCAAATGCGACGCCCAGTGTCACCGGGGCTCGTGCAGACCCCAGGCGCTCTCCAGCACCCTCCCCTGCTCTCACCAACGCACTCCGACCCGTCCGACTTGTCCGATCCTCCGCCACCCGGCAACAGCAACAGCAACAGTAGTTCGAGTGTCAATCGCGGTCCTACTTGAGATCTCTAATCGGTGTGGTGGGGGACGGTGATCGGGAGTGCGGGCAAAAGTAAACAAACACTTGATGCTGCCTCGAGATGCGGAGGGATGCGAGGAGGGCTGCAGAATAGAAGGAAATAAACTTCAGTTTTGACGTGGGTGCCGAGGGCCCTTCGAGGCGGCCTCGCTTTGACCAGCAGCTCGCCAATTAATTGTGAAAACCCTACACGTCCCTCAAGTGCCCGGCCGTCCGTCCGTCCTTCTGTCTGTCTGTCCGTTCGGCACTCGTCGTCCTTTGTAGTCCTTGTCGAGCGACGAGATGCGGCGCGGCGATAAGGATGCGATTTGTCGCATGTTTTCATTGAAATGTAATATTTTTCGGGATCCCCAGCGTCCGGGTGGTCCCGGGAGGCCACGGCCAGCGAAGGAGGAAGTCCTTGGGAGACGCTGCCATCGACCCATCGACCCATCGATCCAATTCCACGATCTTCGCTTCCCCATCTCGATCGCCGTGACTTCACTTCGACCGTCGTTCCTTCATCTCGGGTTTTTCCGCATTTCTCTGCAGTTTTCCTTAAACTCCTTCAGCGTTCTCTCTCCTCGATCCATATTCTTTCCTCTCGATCTGTCTTCCTTCCTTCCTTTAAAGTATTCCTAACTTCCTTCCTGTATCTTCATCTACGTCTTCGATCCATTTCTCCATATTTTTTCCTTCATTCTTCATCCTATTCCATCACGATCTGTCTTCCTTTCTTTGGTTTATTCCTACTTTAACCTTCTTCCCTCACCCTCCTCCATCTCGATCTGTCCTCCTTCCTTTCTTCCTTTTTCTCTTTCGTTCCTATATAACAATATTTTTTCTTTACCGTTCATCCTTCGCCTTTCCCCTAATTTCTCCACGGTCTTCTCCTGGGCCTCCCTCGTTGCCTGCCCGAGAAAGTCCTGCAGGAACCTTGTCAACAAGTGCCAAGGCGCCCATGAGCAACAAACAAATCAAGGTAATAAACAAACGTTTTTTCCACGTTGCTTCGAATTCATTCCTCTCAAGGATTCGACTCCCGTAAGTCGACAGCACAACGAGAGCGACGGAGAGGCGCGAGTCCTTCAATTCTTCGACTTCCTTTGGAATGAAGTCCTCATTTGTACATGGAAAACTCTCCTCGGGGAGCCCACGATATGCAAAAGCCACCTCCAAGGACCCTCCAAAACACCGGCATCGCCTCCGAAATGCCTTCATGGTGAACGAAAAACCCCACCGGACGCCGCAACTTCAATGGGATTCTCCGGAGCCATCGACGGAATCCGACAAGTCGAGGAGCGCCGTCCGGAAACCTCGACACGCAGCGCCCCGGAAGCGACTCAAAGACCCGCCTCCTCGCTCGCACTCCACGCTCCCAACTCGGCTCGGTTGACTCGGCACCGACTCCACTCAAGACGACGACGGCGATGACGACGGTGGCATAGGAACGTGTTGGAATCGCGCGAAACACTCGGAGCCCCGCACGCAGAGGAAACGAAGCGGGAACGAAAATAAACAACGAATTTTCAACTCAACAACGCAACGCAACGTCGAACAAACGAGCGAACAATGGTCGAGACGGAGGACGATGGCGACAGAGACGACGATGACGATCGGAGTGGGAGAGCGGGAGAGCGGGAGGGGGACGGCAAACCACAGAGACGTTTACACATCATAACCGCGAAGGCGGCGGCCGGAGCGAGACAGCGACAGGCGTGTGTTCGGGCGACGGACGCACGAGTGAAAGAGAGGCCGACAGGGGTGCCGACATTTTTAATTGAAGATGAATTATTACAGGCGACGACGACTGCTCTCCAGCTCCAGCTCCGCGACTACGACGACGACGACGACGTGGCCCGGCGATGAGTGGTCGTTACCGAGCGCAGTACCGAAGGCAGCGAGTGCGAGCGAGAGCGGCCGACCGGCGGCGATGGGTGGTGGCGGCCGCGACTCCCGGCCCATCGGCGGCCATCGAGCCGTCTCGCTCCGACTCGATCGCACTCGCACTCGGACTCGCTCTCGGAAATTCATATTGGACTTTCCGTCCCGTCCCGTCTCGACCCGGCCGACCGACCCTCGCCCAACCACCGCGGCCGACGTCGTCAAATTGGACTCTCGTTAAAAGTATCTCAACGTGTGAGTATCTCTTGAGTGGCGAGCGAGAGAGAGCAGGCAGGCAGGCAGGCAGTCGAAACGGTTCGTCCCTGTCGCACGGCCTCGCCGACGCACCGGCCGCCGTCCACGTCTGTTGCGCTCTCGCTCGCACCCGCCGCCGGGGTCGGGAGGTGGAGGGAGACGAGCCGGGCCGGCGACCTACGAGGTACCAGATGCGAGCAACGGCGCTCGTCTCGCCGCCGCTCTGGGCTCTGATACGCCGAGGACTGGTTTCCCATTTGCTGTCGCTGTGGCCGCCGCTGCCTCTCCGTCGTGTTGTTGTTGTTCGTGCCGCTGATGGTGGTGGCTACGGAACGATTGTTGTTGCTGGGTCTGCCGCTGTCGTCGCCGTTGAGAACTTGGTCGTTTTGCTTCGAAGCGCTCGCGCCCGGTCTCGTCGATTCAGTTCGTCGTTGTTTGCCTTGCGTTGCGCACACGTTCCTCCGTGCATCCGTGTCCCAGCGTGTCGAACGTCGTTCGTACTGCATTGTTTTTGCACTTGTATCTGCTCCTGTATCTGTATCTGTATCTGTGCTGTAGCCGTAGCCGTGCTTGTGTATCTCCGTGCTCCGACCTGCGTGCACTCTGCCTCTTCTTCTCCTCAGGTCCGCCGGACCTCCAGCGACCTGCGAATTCACGTCGGCAAATCGAGACTCGAGCGAACGTCGAGACACGTCGGAAGTCGTTCAGAGTCAAACATTCAGAACCAATGAGTTTCAAACGAGTGGTGCATTCGGGCCTTTTGTTATCGACGTATCCGAGTATCTGCGAGTAATCGTCGACGTTGCTCCGTCGCAACAACCGCAACAACCGCAACAACAAGTATAGTCACCGACCGATGAGCAGTCGAGACTAAGAAAAGTGTTAACAAAAACAAAACAAAAAAAAAAAACAAAATCGGAAGAAATTGAGAAAATTCAACATAGTTCATTGCTCCAAGTTACTGCTATTGAAACAATAACAACATCGAAAAGACAGACCTAATCACACCAACCACACCGCCAACACCAAGAGCTTGAGCCCCATCAGCCCCAAGATGCTCGTGGGCTCGCATCCGTATCTGTGCAACGCTGGCGGCGTCGTGTTGCCGACCCCGGCCAGCGCGGCGGCCACAACGACGACGGCCAGCAGCAAGTCCGCCGCCGGGGCCGCCACGGATTTCTCGATCGCAGCCATCATGGCGCGCGAGGACGCCTCCAGCCGGGAGTCGTCGGTGCGCAGTGCAAGTAAGTCGAAAGCCAGCTTTTCCCAAGATACCCTCCCGGACCTTTTCCCAAAACCCATCTGACCCTGAACCGCATTCGAGGGGTCTTCGAGTAGTCGTAGTCGTCCCTTTGAGGTGTCAGGGAGGAGTCTTGTAAAAGGCTTGAGGAAAGAGCTGTAGAAAGTGCTACAGTGTGACAAGGAGTCGATATTGCGTCTGGCAAATCACTTCACAGAAACCAGGAGAACTCTATTATCTCTTTTAAAAGAGGCTCACAAAATACATGCAAATCAGCAGCTGAAATGAATTGCAATGGAAATTCGGACAAGGTTCAAACCCCGTTCATGATAGTCAGAGATTTCAAAAGGTCCGTTAAAATCTTACTTGAAAATTTAGTCGGCAAACGCAAAATTGTGTCATTTTCCCGAAGAGGCAAATTTAGTTGACGAAATCTCCAGCGTTCACTAAAGTAGTCTACTAAACGAGTATTTGCCAAACCCAACATCAACTCTCGCTAGTTTCGCTGCAAGTATTCGGCCAGTTCATTCCACCGTTGGCGTTGGCTTAGTCTTCCAAATTGCTGTTGTTGTTGTTGTCGCTTTTAACACTATAATTAATAATACAATTAATATAATTTATTCTCGAACTGCGCCAAGATCGGGTTGATTTCTGGACATACCGCGCTATGTCAAAACTCGAACAAGCTCAAGCTCGGGACTTGAGTCAAAGCCCACGATGATTAGCCACGAGCACCAACAACAATGGCAAGAGAGCTAACAACAAATTAAAGAGGCATTTCATAAACCAAAGAAACAGCAACAGCAACAACAACAACAACAACAAAAGTAATGTGAACCACAACAAATCGATAAATACTGGCGAATTCGAAAGCAGTAAAATTATTTGTGACTACAACAACTTCGAGCCAATGCTAATGAAGTCAACGATGTGTTTAATTTTATTGATTTTACGGCAGGCTACGCTGCAGCAACAAAAAATCGCGAACTAAATACTGTCTCTGTCCCTCTCACACACTGTGAGAACATTCAGTCGAAAAATATAAGCTAATGTTTTAATTAGAAACACGCAGAGCTGGCATACAGAAGAAATGCAAATTCTCACCGAGCTGCGATCGTTGATCGTCTCGAAGAATGTGACGAAACTCGTTGTCATCGAGGTTTGATTTCGCCACCGACCACCGACCACCGCCGACCCCCCCTCCTTCGCCTGCAGTCTCGCTTTACGATGTTCCTAATTAATCGTTGATTGTGCGCCGAATTCGCTTCGGCCCCGGATTTATGGAGCTGCTCGGCGGGATGCGCGCTCTGCCGACGGAGAAACCGCGGGCTTTTGTCGTTCAGCACACCCCTTTCCTTTCACCCTTGCAAGAGTCCTTCGTACACATTTCACTGACCCCGATCTCCTTGTTCTTCCTCGCCTGTCCAGGTCCCATCTCCGTCGAGGACGAGGTCGACGTGGACGTCGTCGACTGCAGCGACTCCGAGGAGCCGCCCAGCAAGTCGCGTCGCCTGGCCACCGGCAGCAGCAGCAACAACAACAGCCATCACAACATCAGCAGCAGCAGCAGCAGCCACAACAACAGCATCCACCATCCCACCAGCCACCTCGCCAACGCCCAGCACCAACACAGCCAGCACAATCAGCACAGCCAACACCAGCTGAACTCGAGCACCGCCAGCAGCCAGGGCCGTTCGACGCCGCCCCAGAGCCCCGGCACCGACAACGACAACGAGGAGCGCCTGACCCCGGAGCCCGTCCAGAAGGCGCCCAAAATCGTCGGCTCCTGCAACTGCGAGGACCTGAAGCCGGTGCAGTGCCACCTGGAGACGAAGGAGCTGTGGGACCGCTTCCACGAGCTGGGCACCGAGATGATTATCACCAAGACTGGAAGGTAGGTCCACCCGAGCGGGAACGAGGGGATGAGAAGGGAGTGGACAATGCATGTGAGCGACGTCTCCCGCTGGGCGCGAGGTTGAAACGCGCGTAAACACGCCGTTGACCCAGCGGTGAGTGGGGGTGAGGGTGCGGAGAAGAATAGGGAAGCAGTTAGGGAAGAGAAAAGTCTCCATTTGGTTTGAAAGGATAACAAATTGCCCTGTAATGTGAGTAGATTAACAAGAGGTCGTGGGGCGAGGCGCGGACGACGGTTGGACTGACTGGGGAGTTTGTCACATGTTAATCCTTTGTGGCGCGTTTTGTCGGACAAATGAGGCGACTGGGTGGCTAATGTGCCGTGAAACATGGTCGGTCCACGTGAGTCCTGCACGAGGGCGGAGAAACCGCGGCCCTCTCCAATTTCACGAGCTCCTCAACCACTCTGGAGCCAGTCGCGCTCTTCCCTCTACGCTGGTCCCTCACAACGATCCCTGATAATTGCGATTTTTTGGTCAATTTCTCGACGCAAATCCAACCTGGTCTGTGGTCGACTCAGGAGAGGGCCCGGTGAAGGGGTTTCCGGGAACTGTCGTGTGCGAGACAAAGGGCACTTAGGAGCAGATATACGACAGCGTCGATATGTGGAATAATCGAACAGTCGGACAATCGCCTCCCGGAGGCTCCGACATGTCTCAGACAATCGGCCCGATTTCTCGCCCTCGCTTTCCCACTCGGCAGTGATTCCTTCCCCGCTCTGCACATTGCTCTCTTTTGGTTCTCGGGATTATGCACAAGGATCCCCGCAGGAGCCCTCGACGACGTGGGCCGACCACACACCCTACCAAGGGTCTGTCTGGGTTCTCCTTCTCCTACCTTTCCTCACCTCTACCTCTGCCCGGCTCTGGTCTGGTGTGGTGTGGTGTGGTGCGGTGGTGTGGCCTTTGTCCGCCCGTGTGTTTGTGTGCTCGCTGTCTGCAAACATTTCCCGGGCGGACCTCCCTCCACGCCCCTCTCGTCCGCGTCCGCCGGCCGCCCGTAATGATATTGTAAAAATCACACCTAACAATCAGGGCGGTCCCGTGGCTAATGTCGTTGTCTTCAATATCGTTGTTGTTGTTGTAGTTGTTGTCGTTATGTCATCTACACGACGTTCGAGCCAGGAACAAACGACGACTGACTCCTGCCCGCCGCTGTGAACAGGTATTAGGCCCTTTAAACTGCAGGACCCCGGGCCGCGGCTGTGTGTGTGTGCGTGTCGGGATATCTGGGTTAATGGAGGGATTTGAGGCATAAATCGAGGGCTTAGAATGCGTCGAGGAGGAGTCAATCGGTTGGTGGCCCCGGGAAGCCGGGAACCCGTCGCTCCGAATTCCATCAGGGACCTCGTTTAGCCGTCGGCAGGAAGGCTTTTTCATTATTTCCCATGCAGGGCCGGGTCCCATCCTCATCCATCATCGCTGTCTCTGACGTTCTTTTGCTCTTTTCCTCTGACTGTGTGCTGTGTCCTCGTTGAAAACAATTTATTAATGTTCTCCTCTCTCGCTCTTCCCTCATTGCAGACGCATGTTCCCCACCGTACGCGTCAGCTTTTCCGGCCCCCTGCGCCAGATCCAGCCCGCCGATCGCTACGCCGTCCTGATCGACATCGTGCCGATGGACTCGAAGCGCTATCGCTACGCGTACCATCGCTCGGCCTGGCTGGTGGCCGGCAAGGCGGACCCCGCCCCGCCTGCCCGCCTCTACGCGCACCCCGACAGCCCCTTCAGCTGCGAGGCCCTCCGCAAGCAGGTCATCTCCTTCGAGAAGGTGAAGCTGACCAACAACGAGATGGACAAGAACGGCCAGGTAAGTTCAGCGCCGCATTAGAGCGACTAGAGTTTGGGGATCCGCCTGAGTCGAGTCGGAGTGAGAGTGTAAAAACATCAACGAAAGGGGGAATGTCGTGGGCGGAGTGCGGATGCGGAAGACAAATCGATGCAAAATCAATTGCGGCCAGTGGTAGAAGCGACGACGACCCTGACGTCGGTTTTCGCCGCTCAGCAACACGTTGCAGCAACATCTGGCCCTGTGGTGAAACACCTGGACACCATCGGGCATCGATTTTCCCTCTCCGTCCACCACTTCACTCACCTCGCGTGTGCAGCAACGACTGCGCATGTCCGCGGCCAGGGGGTGGTCCGGGCAGCGCGTCGTCCGCCATGTTCCCGCCGCGTTTCACTCAACTCCTCCACTCAACACAGCTGAACTCAAGTGAACCGAACTCCTGAATGAACGCTTTACTACAACCGCCCCCTTCCCTCCGTCCATTGCAGATTGTGCTGAACTCGATGCACCGCTACCAGCCGCGCATCCACCTGGTGCGCCTCAGCCACGGCCAGAGCATCCCCGCCAACCCCAAGGAGCTCCTCGACATGGACCACAAGACCTACGTGTTCCCCGAGACCGTCTTCACCGCCGTCACCGCGTACCAGAACCAGCTGATCACCAAGCTCAAGATCGACTCGAACCCCTTCGCCAAGGGCTTCCGCGACTCGTCGCGCCTGACCGACTTCGACCGGGACCCGATGGAGGCGCTGCTGCTCGAGCAGCAGCTGCGCTCCCCGCTACGCCTGTTCCCCGACCCCCTGATGCAGCAGTTCGCCCAGCAGGGCGCCGACCCCACCTCGATGGCGATCTTCGAGAAGGCGCGCCAGCACCTGCAGATGTTCGGCGGCAACTCGCCGTACGCGCAGCTCATGATGCCCCAGATGTACCAGCAGGCGCCGCCGCCGCCCGGCCTCGGCGCCTTCCACATGTTCCAGCAGCAGTGGCCCCAGCTGACGGCCGGCTTCCTGGCCAGCGCCAACCAACAGGCGGCCGCCGCCCAGGCCGCTGCTGCCCAGGCGGCAGCCGCGCAGGCCGCCGCCGCCGCCAACCGCACGCCCCCGCCGCCGCCCACCGCCTCGACGCCGTCGTCGACCTCGTCGGGGTCGCCGTCGCCGGACATGCGGCCGCGCCAGTTCCAGCGCTTCAGCCCCTACCAGGTGCCGCAGCAGCCGCCGGCAGCGCGGAGTCCGCCCAACTAAGGGAGGGGCCGGGACCCGAGACACGGCCCATTGCGGGGCCTACCGAACAGTATTACGGCGGTCGCCACCGGATCGGGGCCGATCGGGCGCCGGACAGCGGTGCAGTAGGGGAGAGGGGGGAGGACGAGACGGGATCCTGTGTGTATATTTGAGTTGTTGTTGATTTTGTTTGAGGCCTAGAGATGTTTAAGAAATTATGTTGTCTAATTGTTGTCTCTTCTCCCAACTCCCCTCTCTCAACGGGGCACCGAGGCCCCGAAGCTTGTACAAACTCCTTAGTTGAGCGCGATTTTAGTTAATTTGTACATTTCCGAAAAATCAATATCTTCACGATTACTACTTTAGTTTAGTTGAAATTAATTTATCGTTTAATTGTACTGTTTAGTTTAGGTTTAGTGTCCTTGTAAAATTGTTGTACTGTTCAGAACGTATCTCAGTGTATAGAACGCAAACTACTAGAACCCTAGCCCATACATTTCTATATATATATATATATATATATATATATAAATATATATGTGTATATATGCGAGTATAGCGTGTTAGTATGTATGACTTATAAGATTATTACTACTACTAATAGAGGTATATGAAGAGAAACTACTTTCTTGTATCTGCTTAATTAAGATGATATGTGTGTATGATAAATAAATTATGAACCCAGTCTAACCCAAAACCTATAACCACAAACAAACAGACAAAAAATTCAAAACCCAACAAAAACAAATACACAACAAATAAAAGAATAACAACAAATGCAAATCAAAACTTAAATTATAAACTATATCAGACTAAACAAAACGGAGAAGAAAATCAAATAAAACATCAAAATAATTAATATGAAAAAAACGACTCTTTTTTTCCTGGCTTCTTTATAGTTTTATTGCATTCCTAGAAGGTGGTGGGGATATACGACGAGTGAGCGAGAGAGGCATATGATTGATTGATTGATTATTTATTCATAAAAAAAATTCCTGAGAAACCCATACTTGTTAGGGTTTTATTGGAAAACCAACAAGAATCGATAGACGAAAGTTTCAGAGGTGGCGATTGAATTGAATGGGGTTCCCAACAACCATTCACTAGCTTCATTTCGAAACCTGCTCAAATAAAGACATATAAATCAAAATCTCCTCTGAAAACTCCGTGAAATTTTTCCACATGGACCCACTTAACGACGGCCTCTCAGATTCCTGCAGCACCCCAGCAAAATTCTTTCGCCTCTCCTCAATTCTCACTTCCAGCTTCTAGGCGTAGCTAATGCGAAACATGAAGTAATACATCACAGTGATCGCCAGTGATCGTTGGACCAAGCGATTGCAGGAAGAACCACATCTTCGAAATTAATCACAGTGACCTCAGATTCTGAAAACCCCTCCGTGCCGTGATTATGAACGCTTCTGATCGCGTCGCTCCAGCGATTCTCCTCAGTCGTCATCTTTACGATGTGTTGATGGAGAGGCGATCGAATCTCGCATAATGTATGTGACTTCAGAAGTAGCAGACGAAGGCCGTAGCAAATGGAGAGGAGTGTCCTAGGAAAGGAGATTCCACAGCCAATGGTCTTTGAGACGTAATAACGGAGGAACAAGTAATTTTCTCTGTGAAGGAGTTCTGTTTCAGCGATGATCTGAAAGCCTGCTGGAAATCCGAGAAAACCTATTGGACTATGAAGGAAAAGCATTGAAGAATTCAATAGCTGACACCGATGGATGTGGAATGGTAATGGCATGAGAAGCCACCCAGAGGTTCCCAGGGCAATAATTTACTTCGAATAAAAATCGAGTGGCTCACAATAGTGTCAAAACCCACCTACCGAATGGGCCCTAAAACATACACTCCGACTAACGAGCTCATTACCAGCTCCACTCTGTCTGGGCCGCATCGACGGAGCCGACAACGTCGGAGGGACCGACAAAGAGCAACTTGGTCATAACTTATGCGCTGGGATTTCGTTTTAAAAGAACATTTGGAAATCATGTTCGGAAACAAGAGAACAACACACCACACACGCCGATCGGTTCGGTTGGGTCGGTTCGGAAAACGGAGGGCGAACCGAGAGAGACGGAAAGACAGGGGCCCGGCTGGTCGGTGGGGAGATGTTTATTTAAATGAAGAGCAACAACAGCAGCATCGCGTCTTGCCAGCGACAGAGAGATGTCACAACAGCGGCCGACGAGTGACGAACTGAAGAAGTTCAGGCGAGGGTCCGTCGTACCATCGATCCTGGTGGCGACGGCCTCTCGACTGCAATTAGCCGTCTTTCCTCCCGATGGCACACGAAAGGTGCCCCGTCATCCCTGCGTCAGGAGGCCATTTCTCCATCTCTCTCCTGCGGTGGCCGCCTTCCACGTCCCCGGCCGCCCCGCACGTGTTGATCACACTTCGCTGGTGTCAAGTGAATTGCAAATCGCCGCCGCCGACCGCACAAAACCCAAAAAAGCACTCAATGACACGTGGGCCTAACGTTGCCGGGCGAGAGAGACAGAGAGAGAGAGACGGAGAGAGAGGGAAGTTGCACCAGCACGGCAAATGAACATGATTTGTCCGTAATCCTTTGGGATTTTTTGCGCACATAGAAAATTTTAACAAATTAACATTTAATTTCAGCAAAGTTCAGCACGGGCCGTTCGCCCGTCGGCGTAGGATGGTCGACCGAACGGCCGGTCGGCCGGTCGGACAGACGCAAAATCAATAGTTTTTACAACAAACTGCAATTAATCGCCAGAAGTAATGACCCACGGGTGAGAAGTGACGGGGTGGAGAGGAAGGTGGGTGGAGGGCATGACAAGGCTCGCCACAGCCAACGAACCAACTTCTCCGGAGCCGAGCTGGCGATGGTGTGGATTTCAATTTATGAAATTACTTCATAAAACATGCATGACTGCGATGATGACCATTGTGCAGACCAGGAGGACGGATGGTCGGTCGGCTGGATTGAGAACGCACGAGGAGAGGGGGCGGGGCAGTCAGGTGACTACGGCTGCAGTCGAAGAATTCACAAGTCATTCATCTTGTGGCGTTGGCGCCGTGCAGCAAATGTGGACACGGAAAAAGAAAACCCAAGATGTCCCGGATGTTGGATCATTCTACCGTAAAATATCCAGTGCCAACTGTATATCGCAACCTTTAATCCTCGAGTCTTGGGCGTTCCACCAACATACCGCTGTTGTATATATCAGAATCTACTCGTATATTTTGCTCACTGTAACCCCCACCCAATCCCGACGAAGTCCATACAATCATCCATCATTACAGGATTTCATGTCAAGTGTTCGTTGTCCGTTATTGGACTTATTACCAAATTGTTGTCAGTTCGAGTCAAGTCGAATCAAATTATAGCGCATGAACTCGAGGCTCTTCGACCTGCAGGCGCTCGTCGCTTGGGTATCCTCCGAACATTTCTATCAGTTCTATCGACTCAATGCACTGCACATAATTTATGAATTTTACACATGTTAAATTGCCGTTGCCACAGAACGGACAACAACAAAGGAGTCCCTCCACTGCCCCATATCACGGGGTTCACAGGAGGTATGTCCATAAATGTGTATACAAATTGATTAAAACGCCCACAAAATTGCAGCCATCCCCTCAGCCGCTCCCGGTGGCCGAGAAGGGCCGAAAGACCCGGCGACGGTCAAGTGAAGGGAATTGATTTTTCAGAAACCACAACGATGCAGACAACGACGACGACGACGACTACGACGATGACAGTGATGAGCATTCCCCTCATTAAGTGTACGCCAAAGGAGTCTAATGAGCTTGGGGCTGAGTCCAGACGGGACGGAGAGGGCAAACCCAGGCAGAGGTTGACCCTTAAGTCCACTTAAATTGAATTCGCTCGCCAGCACACCAGTAGACAAGTTTGCACCCGAGGAGACCAGACCGGACCGGACCGAACCGAATCGAGCTGTGTGTGGCGCCGACAATCGGACCAATTGAAGCGACAAAATAACAACAATTCAAAAGAAAATCCGGCGCTCGACCGCAAGGGGGCCAAGGGAACACAAGGAGGACGGGTGGAGCAACGTCTGCGGATGGAGTGGAAGGTTTGAGGACAACGAAATCCTTGAACAAAACTATTAGTTGGCTTTGGAGACACCATGCCAGCCATGCCAGAAGAGGGTTTAAGCCGCCGAACCGTTAGGGATACAATAAAACACTGTGGCACTTCGTATATCAGGCTAAAATCCAGGGTCAAAGGGAACACTTCGAGAGATAGAAGGGGGGAGAAGCGACTCAGACACAATGCAATGGAAATCTTTTCCTTTAAAGAGGGATTTTCCATCCAGAGGAAGATGCGTTCATTTACTATGGTCCTGGGTGAAGTTTGGCCCACTATTAAACACTCGTGAGATCAGGGAGCCGAAGGGCAAGGGCCAAACTAATACCCCCGGGCTTAAAACCAACCTACTCTTGGGGGATGGGTGGAACCAGGTTTTCAGGGAAGGAATCCCTCAATTGAACATTAAGCGAGCGAAAATTTCCTTCGAGGCCATTGGGGTCAGATGTGGTGGAAGGAATGTGGTAGAAAATGGGCAGATTAGAAGCTGTACAAGTGCGAAAGTCGGGTGTAAGACGAGACAAAGTCAAAGTCAAGGGTGTTGAAGGGAAGAACCTGAATTGAAGGGAAGGAGTGGAGACGGAATGTATGGAATTATTGATTGATCAAATGCCGAAGCAAAGACAGAACCTGTCGAGGGTTGGACCGCCATTAGAATTCATTGTGAAACGAGAGATTTCTTCAAACTCAATTAATCAGAAACTTAATCACTACACTAGCTTAATGAATAAAATTAACATAATTAATGGAAGAGTCAACACAACACTCAACAACGACAGTAGAAATAAGAAAAAAGCCGATAACAACAACAAAAATAACACCATCATCATCAGCCACACAAAAAACAGCAGCAGCACCAACGACATCGGAGACTAGAAAATTATGTTAAATAATCATCGGACAAATATTTTAATTTCTAACTTCGAACCAGTCGCGTTTCGTTCGATTCAACGCTGGTGGTTCGCGTTTTGTTTCAATTGAAATTTGGACGAGGATTTGGGAATGAGACAGATAGACAGACCGATAGACAGACAGAGAGAAAGAGAGCCGAATGACACCCGTACGAAATGGAATTCCAAAGGAATAAAGGTCAATTATATGCAGCACATTCATCATCGGCGATCAACAAATAATTAAGCCGCGATTATGGCGTTCATGGCCATAAATTTATCGGCACTCAAAGTCATGTTGACGTCTTGTTGAAATGCCGCATGGGCCGGCGGGTAGGGTTGGTAGGGTGGGTCCGAGGGAGAGGAAATTGAGTTACAGAAAAATCACCGGAGTGACAGACAGACATTTGGCGACACCGGCTGAGTTCCAGACACCATGCACTGAGATAAATCAAACATCGACACAATGGCCTGTGGCCAATGGCCAGATAAAACCAGGAAAGTTAGTATAACTCGTATGAATTATTTTTAGTTTTTAAATCAAATCTGTATTCCTCATGAATAATATTTGTATGCAGCATCGGCAAATGAATTCGTCATCGCCAAATGAATTCATCATCGCCATAAACGAATCGTCATCGCGCGGAGAATTCATCGTAGATAGAGATCAGTATCACAATGACAATGATCGCTCCGCAGATGCCATCACCGGGGAGCCTCGGTCTACCGTCGTCGTTTGACTAAATTATGCGAACGTTCCGAGATGAAGAATGCCTCCTATCTGTAGGAGAGTTATGTTCGAAATGACTTAATAACAAGCGAGCACCTTTATGTTGCTATAAATTAGCACGTTCCCCCACCCTCTCTCGCCTCTTTCTGTCTCTTTTTCTCCCTCGGAAACCGAAACCGAAACCCAAATTAATTCACATGAAGCATGTTTCGGACTGAGATTAAATGCCTCCGACGCCCACGAGGTGACGTCGCGGGCTTGGGATCCGCCTTGCCGAAACCCCGACTGGAAATGGAGGCTGCAATAAAACCGTTGTACAAATTTATTATTTCAGTTTCGTGTGATTTGAGGGCTCTCATTTCCATGTATTCGAAGTTGTGTCGTACTAGGGCTGTGACTGTGTAAAACCACAGCAAAAAAGGGAGGAAATCTAACGAATAATCGGGGCGTGTGAGCGAAAACATGGGAACACTCAAAGGACCTGGAGGACACGAAAATGGGAAGGAGTGACAGAAATGTCTCTCGTAAGAGGAATCGTCGTTAGACAAATGACGTGCTGCTACCACCAACGATTACCACGAACGAACCATCATCAGCCACGGCAACAAAACCATCACCAGCAGCGGTCAGGGAGCACAAGAAGTCGTCAGCAATTGTCGGTCGGAGAAACATAATTAATTGCGACATTGATTTCCGTGTAAAACCCGTGTTTGCGATCATTTCTTTGACCGATTCCAATCCATCGGACGTCGGACGTGCAGACAAACAGACAATGGGCCCAGGCGAGACGAGACGAGACGAAACACTGAGGCGGGTTCGCCGAGGCGCCTCTGCCAGCACCCAGCACCCAGCGCCCGGCACTGGACCACGCTCGTGTCACCTGCTGGGCGAGGGACCTCACCGCGCGTCGATGAGCGTTAGACAGACGAACTCGCACTTACATCGATTGAGTCGAGTCGAGAGAGTTTGATGAATGATTGACAGACAGCATGGAGGAAAACAATTTGGGTTTCCCATGCCTATTTTTCCCCGTCCACCGCATCCACATGGCCTGGTCTGGTGATCGGAGAGTATCGAATGGTCCATCGAGTGGCTAGACTGATTAATATGTGTGGCGTGTTGGGGGCACAATTGGAAGTTTGGTGGAAAAACAAACATTTGCATGCCCCGATCCCGGAGGCACTTAATCAATCGGCGACCCATCATCCAGCGATCCATCCATCTATCTGCCTAACTATCTATCGGTCGATCGATCGATCGAGCCAACGATCCAGCGATCGCTTGATAATCAAGAAACTTCTCACACCGGCTACGCCTAATAATCGACTAACTATCGATGGTGGTCGTGGTGAGATGGAGCAGGGGATGCGGATCTGCCGTTCGTTGAAGGCGGGCGACTCCCACGCCAGGCCACCCAGGCGGCGAGGGAGGCGACGGCCTTTAACCCACTTCTGTCGCCACATCAAGCCCTGTCCACATGAAAGGCGTAAACAATCGCTTTACGGCTTCCGTGTGGAGCCCACCCCCAACCCCTCTGATCGTGGCGGGGTCTTCAAAAGCCCCGTGTTACGATCGGGAGTCCGCAACGTAAACAGATTCCACGCGTAATTGCGACGTCAGACAGCAAGGCACGGCCGGGTGAGGTCCTCCAGCGAATCGGGGTTGCCACAGCCCCGCTGGAGGGAGTCCGGTCGCCCGTCAGACAGTGTGGCGCATCTCGCGGCAGGCAGGCAAACAACAAGACCGACGCAAACCCGTCAGAAGTTGGCAACACTTTGTTTAGAGACGACGACTACGACGACGAATGGCGCGAGGCCGCTTTACGACCCTACCAGATCGTCGCCACATAGTCACCGGGGGCATGGCGGCAACAACAAATACTTCCACTACAACGACTACACCAACACAAACACCAACCCATCACATCAAGACGACAACGAAAATATTTAGAAATCCGTTGGAGGAAGTCATTCGGAAGAACATTAAAAAATAAACACAAAATGCGCCAAACCACATCAAGGCTTGGCGCCGAGCGAGCGAGAGAGGTGGGGGCGAGCGAGAAGTTTCGTGGGATGGGGAACCCTTGGAGGAAGACGAAGAGGAGACCCGTAGACCAAGTGGTCCCTCGACCGGAACTCTTCGCCCAACCTCGGACCTCGGACCTCGACGCTCAAACCTCGACGATGCTTATCCTGGCAATATCCTCGTCGTCTGCTAATTAACCTCGATGCGATGTCCTCGTCGTGTGTTCGATAAACATAAAAATGTCAACACGACTTCTCGCTCGGCCGCTGCGACACCGATGACGACGGTAACCATTCAATTATAGCCGCCTGGCATGAGTCCCGATCCCGATCTCGATCCCGAACCCCGCTCATTGATGTCCCGTCCTGGACTTTGGCCTAATCGTTCGAGCGAATTGACATTTCGTCCTTGGGCGGCACATCGGGAAATCAAGGCTGGCGCGTTAATTAACTGCGTGTGGCACTTCATTATTATCGAGTTTATGACTTTATTACTCGGCTGCCTACTGGGCCCCGGACACAAGGACCTCGTCTCGGCGCGACTGCCTTGAAAATCAATAATTACTCTGCGCACTAATCCTTCGCAGGGCCTCACTAGTGTGTGTGTGTGTTCACTAATGTGCTTCATACCTAGGCGTCCTGTTGTTCACCTCGACTTTGGGCTGATTTTCACGCCCATTGTTCGGTCTCCTAAGGACTCTTTCTCAGGCACTCTTCCGTCCGTCCATCCGTCCGCTCGTCCACTCGATCGTTCACTCGATCGCTGGATCTCTCACGATGCGCGTGTCGGGAAAATTCCCATATTGCGATTGACTGATTTTCTTCGCGACCGGGAGTTTCTCGAGACTCGGGCCGACGCCTGCCGTGTCGTGCGTCTCTCGGCTGCATTCGGGGAAATCCTGAATTGTCGCAGTCCTGGCCGTCATTGTCGGGGCCCCGGGACCCGCATCCGCGGGTGTCGCAGCCTCATAAACTTTCGATTGTACTCACATTTGGACGGCAATAAAAAATCCGCCTGCCATCAAGTCAAGGCTTAGCTTAGCTAAGGACACGCGACAGAAATTCCTTAAAATTATGCTCATGCTTTCCTCCGGACACCTTTCCCAAGGCCGGAGTTTGTCCTAGAAGCAACGCGCACAAAGGAGCCCTGACTTGACTTGACTTCCTTTCGCCGGCTCGTAAATTGAAGAAAGCACCGGGGCTACTTTTTCTTTCATTTTATTTGTTCTCCCATCTACTGACTTGGAACTACGATGGGACGAGGTTCATCGCTCGGCACCCTCGCAAACAATCACGGCCACTCCACAGGTTTCTACGCCCGGCTCTTCCTACCTACATCCGCAGCCCTACTCCAACCCACATCCTCCTCAGACATCGTCCCCATCGCAGCCCATCCCATCCCATCCGATCATCATTGGTAATTATGGGGCGAAATTACGCATAAAATTCCCCATTGTTCGATGGATGTCATCGTCCAGCTCGTTGTTGATAATTGGAAAATTGCAAATGTAAATGCGAAAACACGCAACGACCACGGCGACGGCAACGGCAACGAATTTGTGGAAAAAGTGCGTAAGTCGAGGAAACGCAGTCGGCAAGACCGTGGCGGAAGGACGGAAGGACAGGGAGGAGGGAAGAGAGACCGGTGAGGAGTGCGGGAGGAAGGACTGATATGAAATTATGGAACAGAAGCAGGGGAGCCAATCAGTGGCGCCGCTCCTGCTGCTGCTGTCATTCGGTGGAGTTACGTAAAATGAATTCCAATCGGAAATTCCATGCCTTCGAAATGAGGGAATTAGCAGCCGACTACTGGGGAGGGCCGGAATAATCGACCCGTACTGAAGTTTGTGTCTCGGGGTTTCATTGCTGGAATAATCAAGGTTCTATTTAAGCCACTCATTATAGTTGGGCTCCATTGTGGGCTCCATTATATCATCGTTGCCCCTTGCATTATTATATATTTTGATTGCAAATTGTGGCTCGAATTTAAAATTTGCTCGATACTGATTTCAATTTGTCCACCCTCCCGCCGTCGGCCGCCGATCCGCAGACTGAAGTGTTGCTCCTTTCCGTTCGCCGTTGTCGTAGTCGTCGATGTCGTTGTCGTCATCGTCGTCGTCGTCGTCGAGTGTATTTCAGAACGAGCAAAGGAGCAACAACAAGTTTTTCCAGTTCCTCCCCTTCCTCCACTGCTCCTCCTCCTCCTCCTCCTCTCCATCGACCCCTTCCACTTTGACTTCCACTTCCAATTTACAAGTTTTCTTCACTTGTTCCATTTTTTGCAGTTTCCCCTCGCCCAGCTTTCGCCGCTCTTGCCGTCGCTACTTCGGCCTGCTTCTGTCTCTACTGTGGAGAGTCTTCGGCTGGCGGCTCCAACTTCACCTCGCCTTTGCCGAGGGAGATGGAGAGAGAGAGAGAGAGCGAGCGCGAGTTTTGCATGTGCACTGGCTCGACTCAAGTGTGGCCGTCGGTTGGGGTTGTGGTTGTTGTTGTTAGTCAGTCTGCAGCAAAACACACCGATGCGTAGTCATCGTCAGTGCGCAAAAGTGCAAAAACCCATCTCGAGTGTGGCATTGTTTGGTGAAGTATTTCCTCATTGTTGCCCCAGCATGCCATGGCAGGTGACGTGAAGTGTTCGGTGCGGTGTTGGGTGCGGAAAAGCGTAGAGACCGAGGGCGACCGCCAGGGCGCTGCTCGGAAGGGTGCACTTGAGCGGTTCCCGCCGGAGAAGCCACCGACAGCTTCGGCTACAGAGTTCTACTATTCGCAAAACACGGCCAGAGAACCGCCAACAACCCCTTGTGCAAAGTGATGGAGCTCATAAAGGTGAATAAATTCTGAAAGTTGAAAGAAAATGCCTTCGTTCTGGTGAAAGGCTATTCTGTGTGCATTAGTACGATTGAGAATTATACAAGGAAAACTCGCCGGTAGGTTTATCTCCCCGGATTACATGGGCAGAGAGAAAATTATCCGTATATTAGATTAAATTACTGGAAGTAAACACAGGTCTTAATTGAACGCATCCACCCCATGATCATCAACCCAATCACAGCGTCGTTTCGCAGATCGAGATATCAAAATAGTGAGAGGTGCGGTAAAAAAACATTCACAGGTATATTAACAAGTCAACTGCTGCAAAAGCTCAACGAGAAGCACAGCTAAATCGGCGATAATCATCGGGTTCAAGTGGTAGATAATTGCCGTCTAATCAGGATCAAGAATCGATTTAGAGATGACGAGTCGAGATAATGATGAAAACTATAGAGAATACTGAATTGAATGGCGGAGAACATTATAATTGGAGATAAATATAATTGGAGATAATGATGTAAATGAAATGATGGATGATGACAACTGAACGGTGAAGGACGAAGATGAGGAAACTGTGATCAGGCGAAAGGAAAGTGCTGGAGAAAATGTACACAAGGGAAGGATTTTCAAATACGAAGATGGAATGGAGGTCAACATTAGAGGAGCAGAAAGTGTGGAGCAAAATTCCAGGAAAACCACGTCGACCTCGACCGTCAAACGACTCCTTAACTCGATGACCTCGGCTAATCTGACGGCCTGTTGAAGACTGGAGACCGCGCTCGCCGTCTCTCTGTCCGTCTGCCAGTCCGTCCGTCGCCGACTGGGTTTCGGTGAAAATGATTTCGGGCCAATTAAGAGGGTTTGAAAAGCACGTCGATTTACACTTTCATCGAACACCACTTGAGCTGTCCGAGCACAAAGGCCGGCAACAGCGAGCGGTTGACGCGTGCCCCCTTTTAGCGCGATACCACCATCCGACGCCATGACGCACCAAAATCCACATCTCCGCCGCCGCCGTCTCGCTGGACACAGGGCCGGTCGGTCTGTCATTGCTGCAACATCATCATCACCGTCGCCGTCGCCGTCGTCATCACGAGAAGGGATCACGAAGGGAAGGGAGGTGTAGGTGGAGAGGGAAACGTGAAAAGTACATGATCCTCGAAGCTAATCGCTCTGACGTTAGACAAACAGGCGGGAGCAGCAGCAACAACAACAACATCAGCAGAGTCTCAACACGTGAACGAGCCAAGGAAGAGGAGAGGGAGTGAAAGAGAGAAGAAAAGAAGCAGGCGAGCCGAAGCGTGAATCGGCGGTATTGCGAGGCTCGAAATGTAGAGATCGATATCGTGAGTCTCGGAATTGATCGACGGTTAATTTGTCTTGTATTGCGCGGACGGAGGAGGGGCCGGGGTGGGACGGCGTGCGCAAGTGTGTTGGTGGCAGAGACAGACAGAGAGACAGAGAGACAGACCGAGTGAAACTGGAAGATAGAGGGAGTTGCACAAAGGAGATAAACGATCGAATGGAATCCACTTAATCACGATTAGCTGCAATCGATAAAAAGCTGAAGTCGCGTCCAGAAATGATCGAGCATAAAAGATGACAACAACCACATCGCAATGACAACAACAACAACAACAACAGCCACAACGCAGCCCCAACAAAACCATCAGCCGCAGTTGAGAGTTGAGGAGTTCAGCCATCGATGGATTCTCGGGCCACAGATGACATTTCAAATAGAAATGTTGCCGATGACAAATGATTTTTCCTCTCGGAGGCGACACGGCGAAACCACGGGTCCGGAATCGTGCCTGACGTCGGGCGAGGGGTTCAGGGCGATGGGCTCAGGGCTCAGGGGGGCCGGTGCTGGAGGCAGTGGAAACCAGTGGAAATCACTCTGAAAGGTTCAACAACGACGATGTTGTCCGCCGATGGCGTTTGTCCCTTGGCCTCTCGGCAACATGTTGCACGAACATTCGCGGCTTCGAGAGATCGACGATCGAGTCCGCCGATCGAACGGTGATTGTGTAGACCTTCCAAAACACCGGCGATTTTTTCATGAATGGTCGCCGAAACCGCGGCGGTGAAGCACAAAAGCCCAGCATGGGACGAAATAACTGGAAGACAATCGAAGACACTGGGACCATCGGAAGATGTCGCTGAATGAGGAGACGACGGCGACGGCATCATGAATAAAAGACAGATGAACGTATTTAAATCGGAAGACAAAGGCGGAGGGATAAAAATAGAAACGAGAATTTTAAAAATGACAAACGGAAGACGGGACAACAAAAAATGGCCTGTGGCCGAGATGGCCTAATGAGGGCTTCTTCAGCGGATGAGGGTGCCGTGGAAGTGGAGGCCGTGGGGCGGAAGAGGACGATGAGGGAGGTGGAGGCCTCGCAAAGTGCTTTTAATTGAGTCTTTCGCACAGGCATGCGATGCGATGCGAAGCGATTTTTAATTCATTTGTTACCTGCGAGCCATTTCAATCGGGGACCCCGGCCCCTCTACCCCAGCCCCTGCCATCCGCGCCCCTGCCTGCCGGACTTCTTGCGCTGCAGTTGTGGCTGCACTTGACTGCGAAACAATTCAGTTTTTCTCACCTCGTTGCAGGTTTAACGCGAATTAAAATTAATTTGTGGCTCCGTTTCACGAACGAGTGAGAGAGCGAACCAGCGAGAGAGCGCCGGATGTCCAGACCAGAAGAGAGAGAGGGAGAGAGGAGGGACGGAGGAGGGAAAAGAAACCAGTTGCAGAAATTGCAGTGCGCCGCGGAAACCGGGCAGTGGCGGACGGAAAAGCGCTCGAAATTCAAGAGCGAGCGGGCCGACCGAGAGACAGACGTACTGACAGAAGACAGACCGGGAGAGGGACAGACGGAAGGACAGATGGAGTGACGAAGCGACACGCATGCGCGGAGAAATAGCAAACATTTCTGTTAGCGAATTGCTGCAATTTACATTCGCAATTATTACATGTTGTCATGTCATTAGACGCCCGGCCGGGTCGGGCCGAGACGAGCAGAGCCAGGCCAGGCCGAGGCGAGGCGAGTGTAGTCGGCCAACAGCAACAAGACCTGACACCATCTCCACAACACAAACCCCAGCACCAGCACCAGCACCAACACCAACAGGTACAGCAAAACCTACACCAGCAGAGCCGACAACGTGCGACGACGGCAGCGGCAACAACAACTGTTATTAATTGAAATAAATGCCGAGCAATGCAAATTGTGGATACAACTTATGACAGGTGGAAAGGCAGCAACGGCAACAACAACAACAACAACAACAACAACACAATTGAAACAATAACAACAGGAGTAACTAGAATGGCAAAAACTGCAGTAACAACTGCGACATGAACAACAGCGACTCTTGACAGTGCGCGCCAATAATTAAAGAAACGACAACAACAGCAAAAACAACAACAACATAATAATAAACATCGCAACATCAACACCAGCAAACAGCAACCGGCAACAACAACTCCGTCAATGAGCCGACAGCGAGTGAAACAACACCGGCAACAGCAGTTACAACAACGCAAACGACTGTAACAACACAAGCGCAACAGCAGCCACTGCAACAGAAGTCAAAGCCACACCAACACCAACACCACCACAGCAACAGCAGTAGCAACAGCCACAGCAACAACAACAAATGTCAGCAGACGAAAAGTAGTGAAACCCTGAAAACCCGCCGCCGACAACCGGTGGCGACCGACGCGACCCGGCTCGCGGCGACGCCGACATGGACAATGGCAACATGTTGCCAGAGACAGCAGCCATCGGTAGGGGAGGCAGCGGCAGAGGGGCGGATGTTGGGTGGATGGAATGGTTGAAGGAAGGAAGGAAGGAGCGGAGGCGCGAGACGGAGGAGCACCGAGCGGAAGAAGGGACAGACGGACAGACGGACGGACAGAATTCGAATTAAATGCGCGTCGCAAACGGTTTTAATTAAAGTGTTGACATGCACAGTTTTCAGCGCGGGAAAAGGCGTAATTTATAGGAGTGCAGAAGTAGTACTAGTAGTAGTAGTAGTAGATGGCCGTGGGGAAGCCGAGGAAAAATCGGACGAGCTGAAAAGAAGTGGTCGGAGTAGTCGGTCGCAGCGATCGGCGGCGATAGGAATGGAAAAGCCAAGGTCATTATTTGCACGCCGGTGGCCCGCGGCGGAGGCCGGTGGGAAAACGAGGCAGGATGTGGTTCGAGGGGATCTGCAAGGGGCGGCAGGGCGAGGCGGGAAGTCGAAAAGTGCAGGGGGGACCAGAAGGAGACAAGAGAACTGATTGCCGGGAGCCGATGCAATCAAATATACGTCTAATTGCCATGGGAAAAATGCGAAAAATATAGTTCCAACAAAGTTTCATCATTTTCACAAACTTTTTTCCATCAACTTCCCAAATAGACAGAAAATGTCTTCTGTGACCGGGCTTTTGGCGAAACTCCGGAGACCCAAATTAGTGAAACGTCACCTTGCGAGGTTCCGGTTGCTCTCTCCTGTCCCGTCCCGTCCTGCCCTGACCTGCTCTTCCTCCCCCGCTGGCCTCCTTTCACCGCTGCTTCATCAACTCCGAACATGCCAACTGCACATTAGTCAAAGGGGCCCGGGGCCTGGAGGAGTCGCCCTGGCCATGCCCGTGCACCCCTTTCGCCCCGCCCCCGCCCTCGGCGACCTCCTGCTGGGCTCGTAAACAAATAAACACATTTAACCCTTTGCTTCCTCCCAATTGCACCAACCGGCCACGGGCGAGGAGGGAGAGACAAAGACAAGGACACAATCAATGACTGCCGGTGTGTGTGTGCGTTAAACACATTAACAAATTCACTCCTTTCGTTTTATTCCTCATTATTCTATTGTCGTCGCTGTCGCTGTCGCCGTTACTGTTGCTGTTGGTGTCCCTGTTGTTGGCAACCATTGTTGTCGAAATCGCCCGCGTTTTCTATTTTTACGGGTTTCGCATGCTTCGAGTTATTAGTGGATCCACCGGCGCCCGCTGTGCCGAAACGACGCCGCATTTTTGACGATTCCTGCCATTCCTTCATGGCATCGCGATAACCCTCATCGACATATCAACACTTGGTGGGCGGGCTCGGGGAGGCGCCGTCAACACCGACATCAACATCGACAGCGACATCGACGCTGACGACAGGAATCAGTTTTCGCGCGGCCCAAAATTGAGTGGCCCAAAGTGGCGACGACCGCGGAGAAGGTCGGCGGACGGAGGTCGGCGGTCGGCGGCAACGACAACATGTTGAGGCAACATTATCGATCGCTCGTCGTCGTCTCCACCTTTTCGACTCGTCGACTTCGCGCAGCTCGTGTCATTGACAACAACTCGCTTCGGACTCTTCAACGTGTTGCGATGTCCTCCGTCTTCGCTCTCGCACTCGGAGAAGGTTCTTCGCGGAATTCCTCGCGCACAGCTGGAGCTCCCCGACCAGCTGCCTCCACCACTTCTCCAAGTCCACCATCCTCCATACTCTCCATCCCTCCACCGCCACCCGGTTTGACCTTTCCCTCTGGTCTGGCTCTTGGTCTACATTCGTTCCTCCGTCACCTCGTCGTGATCGCCGTCGTCGTGTTAAAAAACTTGTTCGCAATTAAATGATGTCCTGCTGCCAGGAGGAAGCGTCGTCCGAAGCGTCTGCGTTCATGCGTTTTTATTCTCTTCTCCTTGCGTTTCCTTGTCCTTGTCCCTATCCTCGTCCCTGTCCTCGTCCCTGTCCTCGTCCTCGTCCCCCGCGTGTTGTTCGCGTTTTCCTGCCACAGCTACATGTGTACGCTTGCGTGGGGTATCCAACAATAACAACAGAAACAACAACAACTGCAAGGTGAGGCAGAAGAAGAAGAAGAAGCAGCAGCAGAAGACGGGTAACAACATCTACAACAACAACAAGAACAGCAGTACAAGGGACACATCACATCACCTGGCGTTAACAAAAGGTTGCACGTAAATGACCCAAGTTATCATAAATATGTCAAAAACTGAAAATTAAGCGCACAGCACGAGGGACCTCTTCCCCTGGGCCACTCCCCACTGCCGACTCCTGGCCCCTGACCCCCTCTGCGCACTCCCCCGACACCCGCCGGCGCAACCACCGCCGGTCCACCGTCAGTCCGGAGTCCATCGTGGGCTCACGGCGTGCTTTATTAGCTGGCGTCCGGCATTGAAATTGCGTTCTGTTTACTTTCTGTCCTCCGCCTGGCCTCTGGTCCACCCCACCCGCGTCGCACTCGTTGGCGAATTGATTTAGAACGCGTTGACCATGTTAACAGGCCGGCTCTTCGGGAGGTAGGGCTTTAACACGTCCCCACGCCGTCGCCGTAGCCGTGGCGTCCCACGAAGCGGCCGCCTTCGGAAGTGATTGTTGGTTCTTCTTGCTGTTGTTGGTTGCTGATTTCGCGAACTTCAGGAATTTTAATTTTTCTCCCCACTCAACGAGAATCCACACACAGAGACTCAGCAGCCTGGTGTTCAACTGACGCTCAACTCGAGGAGCCGAGCCGAGCAGAGCCGAGCAGAGCAGTTTTTTTTATTGTCCTGCCCCCGCTCCGGCCACCCTGTATATCATTTTCATTAACGTTTTATTGTGTCATTTGTAATCAACGACACATTCGCTTGCCACGTCGGCCACCAGACGACGGCGCGGCGACGGACAAACAGACAGTCGAACACACAGACAGACACTCGACCTGTCGGGCAGTCGGACAGTCGGACAGTCCGACAGTCGTACAGAACGATGGTTGTTTTCGTTGTCACTACTCGCAGGCGATTAACTTGTTCCGAAGGCTGGCGCAGCCGAGGGAGACTTTTATTGGCCCGACGCAGCTGCGACTGTACATTCGAATAAGCGAAGGCAAATTAATTAATTTACAGCGATTATAAAATTCCTAATGAGCCGCGGCTCCTGCTGGGGAGCGGGGCGGGGCGTGGAAAGAAAATTCCAAAAACGATCACTTTTACGGCTGCGCAGAGCAACGAGATCTCCGTTCCTTTTATCGTCATCCTCATCGTCGTTGGCGTCGTCGTCGTCGACGTCCTGGTCGTGGTCGTCATCGAGGCAACCGAACCACGAACTGTGGGTGGCGGGCGGAGGGTCACGAGATGAGCCCACAAAGGGCTGTCGCAATTCATTTGATTTCCACACGTAGGTGCAAATGATCCCTAAAAACGGCGATTCGAATTCCTCGAAGAAATTGCTGTAAATCTCTGGAATTCCATGTTAATTGTGCTCCAACAGCGCGCCACGCACCGCGGTTCCTCCTCCTACTCCTCCAGCCCCGCCCTCGTCTGAGAAAAAACCCTGTATGTCCTCGCGAATTCATGTTAGTCCGATGTAAATTACAAAAGGCCAGCGCAAGGACTCTCCGCACGCGCTCCCCGTCGCCCCACATGCCTGCGGACCACGACAGGACCCATCCCATAACTCACGGGACCACCTACCGACGCCCGGCCCGGCCCAGCCAAGGAAGCCCTGCGACCGAAGGGGCGAGGGGTCGGGGGGCGACGTGCTTATCGCTGCCATCGGCCGGGATTTTTATAACCCGCCAACATGCAAAAGGAGCTCGAGAAGGAAAAATGTCCTCCGAAAGCGAACCGAGCCGAGTTTTTCACGCGCCTACGAGTGCTTAGTGGGAGCAGGCTTGAGAAGGGAACAGGGGAAAGAGATAGCCAGGTCTACGGGCGAGAGTGAAAGTCTAAATTTCCACTCTAAATCATGGGCCGAGATACAATGTTATGGCTTCGTGTAAAAGCGTAGTTCGAGACTGTGTCCGACCTAATTTGTCGTGTTTCAATTTGAATTCCCCAGGTCCGACCCCCGGGACACCCCCCCCCCCCCCATCGCAACCACCATCGACGAACTGCCCTCGGCCACCCCCTTCGGAATAGTCACACGTAATTTAATTACAATTCGCGATAAGTGGACGGATCGCAATGCGACCTGAGACGATCTTTACACGCAGATCTCATTACCTCGCATTCGCTGCTCATATTTCTCCGGGCCGGCCTTTCATCTATCAGCACCCTCCGAAGCACATTAATTACCGCCAGAGTCTCCGGAGTCCTCGTCCTCGTCCGCCGACTGTCTGTCTGTCTGTCAGTCTGTCCGTTGTCGCTCTTTCCCTCTACCGATGGTTTGCTGATCCTCAACCGGTCCGCAGGCGACCCTTCAACGCCTCAACGTCCACCAATGTGCTGCATCGCCCCCGTGCCGTTCGTTCGTTCGTTCGTTCAAGCACTTACCACCACCATCCACAGCCCCTCAAGCCTTCCTCGCGACTAAGCGCGAACGACATACAAGAGCGATCAATTTTCGCGCGGCTCACACGATCGCAGGGTCCAAAGTTAAATGCGCCGCCCTGTAATTTGGGACAATATTCCGCGCAATAACTTCAGACCCTCCACCGCGCCCTCCTCCTCTCTCTGTCCCACCGTCCCTCTGTCTCTTTCTCTCTGTCCTCCCCTGACGCACTCTCGTCACCTATCAACATGCGGCCAGAGGTTCGGGATCAGCGCGAAGGATCATGTGATGATAGTGCGGAAGTGTGTGAGTGCGAGTGCGAGTGCGAGTGTGCGTGTCCCAGGGTCCCAGGCGAGGCTCGCGGAGGGCACTTAATTTCGGCCAAACACTGCGGTGCTGCACCGGTGCTGGTCTGGCCCTGGTTCGGCCCTCGACGCATCGACTACCGGCCGGGCCAACAGTTTTGACACCTGTATACATATGTTGCTGTCGGTCTGACAGTCGATTGCGTCCGCGCGCCGCTCTACCTGTCCGTCCGTCCGTCCGTCCGCCTGCCTGCCAGCCTGTCTGTCTGGGCCAGTCGTGCTGGAATGCGTGCGGAGCGAGCCGGGATCGAACGAACTACCGGCGTCCGTCGTGGGTCCGTCTGCCCTCGTCGGTTTATTATTTCTCAATTTGAAGCGGATCGTGGGGGGCGAGGGAGAGGCCGCGGAATGGGGGACCCTGTGGAGGACGAAGGGCCGGACATTTGCGTGCGATGTATTGTTGTTGTCCATCATGTTGCTGTTGATGATGTTTCTGTTGTTGTTCATATTGTCTCTGTTGCTTCCCCTGATGCTTCTGTTGTTGTCCATGAAGAGTCTGTTGGTGCTGCCGGTTCGGCCCTGCCCCGAGTGGAATCGAGTTCCATTCCGCCTGACTTTTGTCAAGTAGCTGTTAAAATGTATTTTTAAACACGTTAAACTGTTTTCCCCTGTTTCTTTTTTTCGCTTGAACTCCTTACCCATGGCTACCACAATCGCAGCCACTCCCTCTCACCATTGACCGACCGACCCTTGGGCGATGATGCTGCAATAATCGGCAGGTCGATCGGCCGGTCGAAGGCGCAAATAAATCTTTAATTAGTAGCCAACTAATGTTTGTGCCGATCGACAGGCGATAAACGGTTAATCAATCAGCCTCACACACACCATCTCGCATTTCACTGCAGCTCGAGGGTCGGGTGTCGAGGGGCCGCAACCGCGGGGGCAATTAATCAACGGACCGTGGAGTTTGTTGGGTTTTGGCGAGAGCCGCCGTCGATCGTGTCTCGCATGACACCCTCCGCCCGGCCCCGTCCCCGTCCCCGGCCGCAGCCCCAGTCCCGCAGAGGCCCGGCCACAATGGACGCCCAGCGACGATCGCCGAACGAGCCGACGAACGATCGACGGAACGCACCAACGATCCGGTGATCGCCGATCGCCCCTGCAAGGTGTCACTGTGTTCGGCAACAATCGCCCCATGATTGATCGTCAGCGAGATCGCAATCGCCAAAACTTCCAGCACACAAAGCCATGCCGCACACACACACACACACACACACACACAGAGACACCCATGCATGGGCACGTTTTCCCAATGTGATCTCTCTTTATTCACAAATAAAAATACTTTGAAAAGGACAAGTTGTTTTCGATTGTGGCCACTGTCCGTGGATCATGAGTCCATTAATCATATTTTCAGCGATCAACAGTTTTGTTCACGAAGAGAACAACCAAAAAATATTAAAAAATAACAGCAAGAAATACTACAACAACAAGTATTACAATAACAAGTATCACAATAACAAAGAGCAACAATGGTTTATCTATGGTTCTCCTCCCACGAAGCCGAAACCGATATTTTCACACCTCATGGACCCATAAAACCAACCAGTCAGTCGTCAGTTGGCCAGAATGCGGACCCAGATGGAACGAGGGAGCAAGACAGCGAGGGAGAGACAGAGAGAGAGATGCCTTGAGCAATGGTCGGTGTTGAAGTGGACGAAAGTGCCAAGAATCGAGGGAACAAAGCGTGTGTTTTATATTTCGTCGATCCGAGGAAAATCGACATGGATCCCTATTACAAGCGTAAAATTCCAGAGAAAATATGACGTTTATGACAAAGATCGATCGAGCCACACGGACCGTGTGGACGAGAGACAAAAGCTATGTGTGAGTCATAGACAAGATCACGGCTCGTTCAACTGGGCTAGAAGGCCGTCGTCATCGGATCAAAATTGACACTTCCAACAGGCGCTGCGAATGGAAGACGAAAGTGGGGAACGAGGTTCGAGCGAAACGTGACCTTAGAAATGGAGCCATAACGTGATCGTTTTTCCACGCCCAAGGCTTGGATCTGGTGATATTATCTCGACCGGAGATCGGGCGATCGTCGTCAGCGTGCTTGGACATCACAGAAAAAACAAAATTTTCATCACATGTGAATCGCGTTTGATTTACAGCAGACCAGACAAGGGCATGTTGAAGTTTGTCGAAAACTCGAAAACTCCTTGCTATGGATTCCCAACGTCGAAATATCACTCATTCAGCTCTTGAATGTTCACAATATGCTGACAGTTTCGTTATAGGAACCCAGCTCGCTGACATGCTCAAGTAAAACAAGTATAAGCCGAGCGCGAGTGTGTGACAAGTGGTATTTCTTATCGAATTTGACAGCCAACAACCACTGGGTCCGCAGTCGGAGCCAGATTGAGATCGCTGGTGATCGCTGAAATGAGAGGAGAGCGAGCGGAGCCCATGGACAGACAGTGACTGATTGGAGGACTTCAATTAGCTGCGGAGTGATTAAGGACGAACGGCCACTTGATCACTGATCGACGCGAGCAGGTTTTCCTTAAAACCGGCAAGACGAAGCGGTCACTTTGACCAAATGAACATTTCTATAATTTGAACGGAAGAATTTCTGAAATTACGTTTTCATTTTGGCCACATGAAATTCTTTGAAATTCTATCTTTAATCTCTGAGAGAAAGGAAATTCCTTGGTGAAAATATCGCGGCATGAGGGTTACAAGTGGCTGCGAACAAATGGCTCGTAATTTTGAAGGCCTCCAAAGACGCGCGAGGTGGCGACGACCGGTCGTCGGAGGAGGAACCGCCGGTGCCTCGACTGGCCCGACGACGCCCCCGAGTGACCATTAATTAAGGTGCAAAGCACGGCGGACACAGCCGTGGTCGCCACTCGAGCGGCGACGATTCACATTTGCAATTTGCAAACCTCGATCCCCCATCGCTCCCAGCGTTGATGTGACAACACGGAGCTCTTTGATCGCAACGAAACCCATTTGTGATGGCGACGACGTTGGCTCAGGTTCAGGCCACGAAGGGACCGAAATAAATGAAGGAATAATTCAAAAGCCAGGGACTATTTTTCCACTCGAACGAAGTTGAAGGCGCGTGCAGCAGGGTGGGGAAGCAGGGAGAGCGGGAGGGGAGGAGGAGGCGGAAGTACTCGCCTGTTGGGGTGTTGGTGACAAAGCAGCAACAACACACAAAATGTCGCCGACGACATTTCATTTCGCCAGATTCGCTTTGCTAATTTTTCAAGTTGGCAACGCGCTCAAAGTCGTCGACGCCGCGACACCCGGGCCCTCGGAAGCCGCTGCGGATCTCCGTCGTCGTCGTCGTCGTCAGTTTCTCCGTCGAATAATTAATCACAACCTCGGCGCAGACGTGGCAAAAATTGCGCCTGATTTTGTCTTAATTAACGCCAAACGCTTCAATAGCGATGAAATATGAAGCTCCACGAGGTGTTGCAAGGGGGGCGGATTGCGATTGGGAGCCAGCCGATGATTGCCAGTGGTGCATGTGCGGAGAGTCGATGGAGCACGGCGGCGGCAGCGAGGCGTTGCCTCAGTGCGTCGACAGCATGTGGGGTTTGCAGTGGAGCCAGCGACAAAAATCTCCAACAACGACTCCAAGCGAAAGCAATTCCAAGCGACAACAATACGAAACACCAGCACAAACTCCCACAACAACAAAGCACAAACACTTGTTTCAATTAGCTGACTTCGTGAGAGCGAGCGAGAGGCCCAAGCAAGCGGTCGCCATGTGCTTCTGTCCCCATCTCCCCATCTCCATCCTCTCTTTCGCTCTCTGCGACTCACTTCATTTCGTCCTCTCCTCTTTCCTGGGCTCCGTCGTCGCTGCATCATTCATCGCCCCCGTCTCGGTTGTCTTCCCTGCCGCTCCATCAGGCATCCGATCCATCCCAGCCGCATCCTAAGTTCGCCCAAAATGCTCGCTCCTGCTCCCTTCACTAGTCCCTACATGAGGAGATCCTCGCATTCCTCTTCCGCACCCCCATCACGCATCATTCACACGATGCCGGCAAGAGATTTGCATTTAATTGGACCACACACACGCACCCAGTCGGGACGAGGCCGGATCGGGTGGAGGCATCGGATCGGCCCAGTCGATCCGCTCGTCCGTCCCCACTGTCGCTGTCGCCAGCCAACAAGATGCTGCCGCTTCTGAAGTTGCTGCCAACGATCCGTAGCCGCCCAGCGCAGCGATGGGGGCTGTCGCTGGGCCCAGAGGTGCGAATGAAATGTCGGAGCCGAATTCAATTTGGGGGCGCCGGCGACTCAATTGTCTGCGTCCCGAAGTAGGAGACGTGGAGGCGGGGGTGCCGAAGACCTCGGGACGTCGGAGTAATCCGGCATTTCACTCTAATTTTACACGCTTCCCTCTACCGACCCAGCGCTCGTTCCCGTCGACGCCGACACCGACACTGACAGCGTGGCTAAGGTTTTCATCGTGGGTTCTTTAGTTCCGCCAATGCTGCTACCTATTTCGCGCATTACGCAGCAGTAACGGACGTGACGCCAGCCAGCGAGTCACGTGATGCTCCTCCGCCTGTCCGATCCGTCCCGTCCCGTCCCTGACCGAGCTCGCCACTCGCCGCCCTATATGTCTATGCGCTTGACACCTTCATTTATCACGACGTAAGCAAATGTAACAAATTTGCACCTGCATCGCAGCAACATGCGATATCAGTAGCAACAGCAACAACAAGAACAACAGCGACCGCTTCAGAAACCACCGGCAGCAAACGAGGAACGAGAAGTGGAACGGACAAACGAACAGAGCTCACATAATTATCATCGCAAGGCTCAAGGGAGGAGAAAGAGAGTGAGAGAGAGAGTGAGGGAAAGAGAGAAAATGAGAATACGATAATAAATAATAAAATAACAAGTGCGAGCAACAGCAATTCAATTAATCATCTGCAATAAATTCTTTGTTACCGATCGATGCCGTCTCGGGCGCCATCTTGGATGTCTATCTAACGCCCCACGTATAAGTGTTGTTGTTGTAAATGAGGTTGCAGATGATGATGATTACGATTATGCGCATGCTTGTTGTTGTTCATCTTGTGGCCATCTTAGCCGTCGCCATCGTTGCTACTGTTGTTGGCTGAGTTCCTTAACTGTTTCGACAACGACAATTTTCAATTAAACATCAGGTCGTAGATTCCTTCGACCCGTCCGTCCGTCCGTCCATCCTGCCTGCCTGCTTTCTTGCCATCCTTCCGTATGTCTGCTGGCCATCCTGCCAGTAGGACGGTCGATCGTCCTGACCACAGGCCAGTTGATTTGCTAATTGCTGCAAATGTCCCCAGATAAACAGTATCAGAAGTTTTGACATTTCTTAACCAACGCTCACCGCCTCACAGATACAGCCGCAGCCCGAGACACAAACACTCACCCTTGACAATTAGGCCGAGTCCTCGTTGGTGGTTTCTCCTCAAACCCCTCGCCCTTCGTCCTTCTCCTCATCTTCTGCTGTCCACCCAACCCTCTGGTCACGAAGTCTCATGGCTTTCTCCACAACCGTCTTATTATCGGACCGACCGACCGACCGACCGACCACTAAGTAATAATTTGGGCTTCCAAACACCTCCCCACACACGCAGGCATGTGTGGCCAAGATATGTGTTCATGTGGGGTGGTGAACATGTCATACTTGTTCACCCCTTTCTGGTTTGGTGTTTATTGTTCTTGTTGAAATTGTTACTACCATCGGTTTGGTCGTTATTATGATTATTGTGATGTGCTCATCGGTGTTGTGGTGCAATCGTGCCCACTGATGTCCACTGGGGCTCGCTCATTCATGCCCTCTCGCCCCGAGATCATTATTATTTAACATCATTTTATGGCCGTTGACCCCTCGGGCGGGGGTGCACTTATTATGAGAACCTCTGCAGCCAGTAGCCATGGCTTTCTTCGTGGAAAGGAGGGGAGGAGAAATAAGGACGTTTCTTAGAAGAATATGCCTTTATCAGGAGATATGCATCTCGGAGCTGTTTGTGAATCTCTCAGAATACTTTACGATTAGTCGTATTCTCTCCAATCTACTGGCAGTACGCACTTTATTTCAGCTCAATCATTCAGGCAAACTGCGTAAATTTTGACTCATCCTTCAAATTAAGAATCCATACACTGTAATTGAACTTATTTACCAACAAAGTCTCCTCTCAAATGCTAGTAATTCCTTTTTATTGTTCTCCTCCGAGGGATTTCATCTGGCTTCGTCCATTCACATTGATTTGCTCCATTAGCCCGTAATTATGTAGAGTTCTTCGGCATTCTCTTCAACACCTCTCCAGCACCATTGCATGCCGACACACGACAACACTTATCGTTCCTATTTTCCGAGAACTCTCACACTTTGCACTGTTCCTTTCACCATCGTCCGCCGATTGCACATTCCTCGAACGGCCGACCGGCTCCATCCATCCATCCAACTATCGTAGGCACTTTGCCATTTCATCGACATTTGAATCCCATTTCCATTCCAATGGACGTCGATTAGACTTCCATCCATGCCACTTTGGTGTCTCCGGTCTTCCATTCTATCACGGCTCCATCCAAGTTTCTGTTCTGTTCTGAGCTTCGAGCTCGATTCTCTGTGGTGGAGTTTGTTTGGTTTCTCACTTTGGTCATTGACCAAGTGGCTGCTCCTCCGACAGACATGTTTACATCTCGCATACAGCATGCGAGAGATTAAGCCGGCTAGCGAAGCGTTATCGGCCAACATGCAATTTACTCATCATCAGATCGAGAGGTGATACCAGACATGTTATTTTTTAATTGACTCGAGGATGAGTTAAAATGAGTAATAGCCCGAACTAACTTGTTGCAAATGCAATTGTTCCGGCAATTCTATGGTTCGTTCTTGCGGCTCCGGACCCACAGTTTTTATTTTTCCCTCTCGTTCTCTCTCTTTCTTCCTCTTTGAGTGTGGGTTTGAAACAGACTCCGCTGACAGCCGGACGCCTGTTGAAAGAACGAGGACCGCATAATGAGCTGCAAAGTTTATTAATTACTTCTCGGATGGCTTTAGGATGTTTTCATTTTTTGTTCCTCTTGTAATAAAAGTGCAGTTCTTCTACCTCGACTTCCCTTACTCCGTTTGCCTTTGTCTACCCTTCTAGTCTTGTTTCCTTTGCAACTCTTCTGCCTACCTCGTCCTTCTCCTCGTGCAATTCTATTAGCTGACTTCAGTTTTCGATTAATCGCCACTCTATCCAGCCAAGCCGCGGTTGTTAATGCTGATGATGATGATGACGACGGCGCCGGCGACGACGACGACGACGACGACGTTCCTGATGTCGATAATGTTGCTGGTGATGGTTTCGCTGTTGATTTCTACACACCATAATGCAGGGTGATGAGCACCTCAGCCTCGAGCACTCGCCTCACCTCACCGCTGGTGTCATGTGCGATAAACGCAGCCGGCCCACAACCGAACCCACGCCACGCCACGCCAGGCCAGGCCAGGCCAGACGGTGGAGCCGGACCCACCACCACCAGACGTGGACGTAGCAACAGCCGAGGTTCATCTAATGAGTAATTTGCGTGTCGTGTCGTCCCGCAGTCGCAGCGCATCGTTGGATGTTTGCCGAATACGTATTAAAAGAACATACTAAATTTATAATTAGCACAAAGTTTAATGCAATTCTAGAAATTAAGGAAAATTATAACAATTTGTGCTCCGTGGGGAGGGCGGAGTTTGATGAGAGAAATGCGACATGTGTTCCGAGCGGAGCTAACGATGGGCTGGGCGTAGCTAATGTCGGCATTGACGGCTGCCTCGGGCCGACGACGACAGGCACTGTAGGGACAAGTTGTTGGCCTCCAACCCCAGAACGTGAGTCGCGATGTGAGGGCGAACCATGCGCTATGTGGGACCAGTTCAACCTCCTCCTCGTTCTCCTCCGGCGACCCAACCAACCGATGGCATTGATCGATCACACGGACTCTAACTCTTCCCTTTGCCATCCCATTTCCCCAGCGACGAGGAGGCTTCGAAATCTCGGTAGCAACCAACCTTGCTTGCCTCTGTCAAACGAAATTGACCCTGATTTGGTCCTTAGAGAGAGCGAGGAGGAAAAGAAAACAGACATATGTTTACGTTTGTTCACTTAACTGATCACGTGACAGGCCATTGTGTCACATTAGCATTTTAATTTCCTTTGTTGCCACGAATCTCCACCGACCCGAACTGCGACATCCTTGTTAACAGATCCTAATTCAAAATCAAGTCGCAGAGAAAAAAGAAGCACTCGAGTGGAAACGTCATCAACATGGAAATAAGAGGGCAGGCAGCAGACAGGCCGACAGGCGGACGGACGGATGGACAAACAGACAGACAGACAAGTGGAACCAGCATGGCGTGGCTTGGCGTAGCAAGAGGTCCTTCGGGGACGCCAAGGCCGAGGCACGAAACGAGCGCGATCCAGAGACGGCGCGGGATAAGAGTGGGATTGGGTAAGGAGTGAATAAATTAAAAGCAACTGACACCCAGCAGCGGAAATCTGAAAATCTACAGATACGACCCAGGACCACGAGCAGGACCCCGGAGCCACGACATGCCCTGGATCGGCGGAGGTTAATTTTTAGAAATGTGCGAAGACATCTTCGAGGAAGCGGAAGCTTCAGGGCCTCTTCATCTTCTTTCTCCCATCTCCGCCACCTCCTTTCATGGGCAATTATCGTCAGCTTTGGGTCGTCAGCTTGGGGCGAGCCTCGTGCCACATGCCGCCAGTGACCCGGTGGTCCGATCTCAACGTCGAGGCAGCCCTGGCGTGTCTCGACCTCCAGATGGAGACAGAAGGCCAGAATGAATTGCGCAAATAAAACCTCGATTGAAAAGAGATCCATTTAATTTAGTGGCTCGTATTCGTGTCCTGGGACTGGGAGCAGAAGCAGCACGTGATAATCACTCTCCGACCAACTGTCGTCGTACAGGGTGCCCCGTCTTCCCTCCAGATCGCTGTTCGAGAAAACGGCAATTACTTCACGGGGTTCATGAGCGGCCATCAACTGCCGAGAGAGAAACAAGTCCATTGCCAGGGTACGGACGGGCCCTCGGGCGGGCTGATTTTCAACTCGAGTGACTCGCTTTCATCGCAGGCGATTGTTTCGGCTCCTAATGTGGCCATAGATAACAAATAAACGGCCGGCTCTGGGAAATGAGCAGCAGCCAGAAGTCGCTCTCTCTCTCCACCCCTCCCTCTCCCCTCGGCCGACCAACCAGCGACACAGAAGAGCATCCGGCACCCCGACCAGAGTGCGAAAAATCACAAGTTACCACCCGGGGTGGGCCGTTCGTCAACCCTTGTCCGAGGCCGAGTTGTTTGAGCCGCACACAGAGGCTGAATAAATTGAGATTTAAAGAATGTGGCGTGAAATTTCGATTACGATAACGATAGAACAGATACGGAGGGAAGCGGGAAAGCGCTGTTCCATGGGGCATGAGAGGACATTCGGGATGAGAGGACGCAAACTTCTCTCGGCTCCAGAACGAGCACTAGAGAAATCAGCCGTTGGATTCCCTTCGTTCCCCTGTTCGTGTCTACCCTTCCCCTTATCAACTTCTAGCGACCCATCGACCTGTCCAATTCCATGTGGGCCTCGATGCCAGCGTTTGTCGGCGTTCCCAGACGCCGGTGCCCGGGGCCAGTAAATATGCCGATCGTTAGCTTCAACACCAGCAACAGAGCCATCCATCGATCGCCAGGCGTTCTAACGATCCAGCGAGAGGTCGTCGAAAACGGCCTGCGGCTCTTTACGACTGCTTTTCCCAACGTGACCCTCTTTCTTTCCGAACCCAAGATCGGGCAGGGGGGTGGGCGATCGTTCGATCGTTAATCGATTTTAAATCGGTGGCTTCTTCGCTTCACACCCTCGAGGACCGCGTCAGAGCCTTTCCACATCTAAAGCGATGCCGTCTCTCCGAAGAATTTCCGATTGAGCGAGGCACTGATTTTGACTGATGTTTTTTATGACGTGTTGAACTCTCGGCTCCCATCCGGGAGTTGTCGCTGCTCGGCACCGAAGGCCCGAAGTTCTCATGGACAACAAATAAACGGGGCCGCAAATGAGCTCAAGCTTGATTTACAACGCTCGGCAAGGCTTCCAGGAGCCGCCCTTGAGCAGGTCCTTGGATTACGATTCCCGAGCGCTCGACCACAGGCTCTGGGGTGATTGTGGACGAGGTGGTGCTCGGGTGATTCGTGGAAATTAGTGAAAACAATAAAATGCGAAAACCATTTTAGTGGCACCAGCACCAGCCACCGAGTTCCACCGCGAGCAACCTCCTGGCCGAGGGACGACATCTGGCACGGAGCACGGAGCACTTGAAGCTCACCGCTCACTGCAAATCATTTTCCACATCACTTATTTTAAAACTCGTAAATAATGCGAGCGACATGCGAGTTTCTTACCGCGGATGGACGGACAAATGGAGAGAGGAACACGGACAGACAGACAGGCCCACAGAGAAGCGATCGTAGGGGCGGATGGGAGCGATGCGAAAGGGAAGGACGGAAGCCAGGGACGGGCGGTTCGTTGGCTGGCTGGTTGGAGCGACGGTGGCAGCGACTCCTGCCGTGATTTATCTGTCGTGAATGGCAGCGAGTGCAACCCCAGCGCATCGCGGGCCACACGACGGCGGCTCCTCCACGGGTCGAAGTCGTCGCGCTGGAACGCAGCGATTACAACAACGAATCGGCATTTAACGTGTTCGGCACGAAATGAGCGGCGGAGATTTTGAAGTGTGACAAGTGTGGGACACCGAGAGTCGTCCCCGACCCTGGCCCCGCCTTTGCACCACCCTCCAAGGAGCCCCGCCGCCACCAAGGCGTGATGAATGGCGAGCGGAAGAAATTTAGAACTCGTCAAATGGATTAATGAGGGAGAAAGGAAGACGGCAGAAGAATAGCGAGAGAGAGAGAGAAAACGCGAAGACATTGTTGAGGGGACGAGGGAGTCGGTAGGAAGGAGCGAAAGAATATTGAGTGAGAGGGAGACGGAGACGGAGACGGAGAAAAGTTGACAGTTCCGAGGGCTCGACGCCAACATCAATCGAACGATTAGCGTGCATTGGCAACGCTGGGGAGGCTGGAGAGGCCTGGCAGGCGATCGGAAGGAAATGTAATTTGTCGCGACATCTAGTGGCGCGAAACGAGCTACTTAAGCTGTCACGTTGACAGATGACAACAAAGTTCACATTTTTATTTCGATGTCTCGTCTTTATTTTGCCTTAAATTTGAGTTCTTTTGACAGGCAACATTTTTGCATTTCAAAGCGAAACGCCTCCGTCTTGCCCCTGGCTCTTCTTCTTCTTCTTCTTACAATTTTTTCTACCTCCGCTGTCAAACGGCTGTCACTTGCCACAGGCCGATAGGCGAGTGCGAGTGCGAGAGCGAGACGGAGAGTTGGAGCGAGATTATTAGCATTTTCGTCGCTCGTCTTTGACTTGTTGCGCTGCAATTAATTCTCGGAAATTGTCACTGCCAGCAACAACAACAACAACAACGTCATCAGCCACAACAACAGGCGACATTATGACAGCTACAGCAAAAACAAGATAAACAATAACAAGAATCCCGCGAGCAGCAACAACAATGTTAATAATTTGTGAAACTTAGCGATTTGACAATTAATTAAGCAAACGTGTGAACAATTTTAATTGGAGCGCAAATCCCTCCTCTCGGGAGATAGAGCTCTCTCTCTCTCTCTCACTCACTCTGCCCCTCTGTCATGACGAAAGTGGGCTCTAATATTTTTATACTTTCTTCTCTCTCTCTCTCTCTCTCTCCCGTCCTCTCCCTGGGCCCTTGTCTCTGTTTGTAATGACTTAATAACAGTTTTTCTTTCCTGTTCCATAGCTCTTTCCCGGTCGAGTCTATATTTGTTGTTGTTGTTGTTGTAATTGTTTTTATCGCTACACACGGCCGTGTTGATATGTTATTTTAACTGTCAGCCGCCTTTGACAGTTGATGAATTATTCGCCAATGCGGCGCAGAGACAGGGACAAGTGGAGAGGAGGACAGCGGAAAGATATGAGAGATATCTTGGAAATGAGAGAGCGGAAAGCTTCAAGAGCCAGCCAGTGTTGGAATGAAGTCGTCAAAGATGTTATTATTTTTACTGTTGTTATGGTTGTTGTTGTGTTTGTTGGTGATACTCTGATCGTTGTTGTTGTTTGATTTGTTGTTGTTGTTGTTGGTGTTGCTGTCAGAGGAAGTGTGAGAAAAATGATTGATGAGTAGGCGAAGACCGACATATAAATAGAAAGAGCCTCCTCCTCCCTCCCCCCTTCTTTCTCTCCTTCTTCCCATCTTCTTGTGAAGAAAGATGCTCTTTCCTTCTTTCTTTTTATCTCACAAAAAGAATTAATATATATATCTGTATTCTAATCGAGGGAAGATTTTAATCCAGAGATCGTGAGAGCGACTCATCATGTTTTGAGGTCAATCGTAGCACGGAATTTCGCGCTCATACCCAGAAGCCAGTCTCGTCCACGGCCACAAGTGATAAGTAGAGAAGATCTGCTAAATTTATAGCCTTCTCTGCCTCTTTCTCTCCCCTCCATCCCCTCTCCACTGGCAGAACTTGCCCTCATCTTTCATGGGATTGAAGTCACACCCACTGGTGTGGCAACTTCGTTCCAAAAAATATAATAAAAGTACAAATTTGGGGAAAAATCAATTTGTGAAACTTCAGTCGAAGACTGAGCGAAAAATTCACAATACCCATACAAGAGCCCGGATCCGATTAGATCCCAGCCCGACCAGGATGGGGGATCGAGCCAGAACCCTCGGCTGAGCCACGAGATCCACCGAGATTTATGAGTTGCAAGCGATGTTTCGGGTCTGTTGTTCGAGCAACGAAACCATGCGGCGACGGCAACAACACCAGCGCGAACAATACGAATACAAACAACAATAAGAACACACAAGGAAAGAAACCATAAAACAAAAAAAAAAAACAACGAAAAAATATACAACAATAACAATAAAATCAACAACAAGACGGCATACAGTCTGAATGCATGCAACTAACGAGCTTTTTCGTGGTAATTTCACGTGTGGTTGTGGTCATTGCAGGGTCCATGTTCTTTTTATTGTTGTTCATGAGGGGGTTTCAGTTGTTGTTATTGTTGGTGTTGCTGTTGTTGTTGTTTTTGTTGTATTTGTTGTCGTAAAGCACGCCAAGAACCCATGTTAAAATATGGCCCAACATTAATACGCTGTCAACACATTCATTTGTAAGTGGCAAGTGACCAGCCGTCCGTCCGTCCGTCCGTCCGTCCGTCCGTCCTTAACCCGCTCGTCCATCCATTTCGGCCCATCGGGGAGGAGGCCACGGGGAAGCAATCGAACAACACTCTCTCTCCTCTCCTCCCACCGCCACCTCCGCCAACGCCAACGCCATCGCGATCGCCGTCGCCTCCGGTCCAGCAGGCCATAATAAAATTCCTAATCCGCGGGTAGCTGTCCAGATCGGATGCTGGCGGCTAATGATCGCTCATAACTCTGCATCGGCGACTTGACATTTTTATATTTATTTGGCAGCACCTTCGGCGAGCCAGTTGCCGGTTCCCAGTTCCCACTTGCCAGTCGCCTCGGTTTGGCATCACCTTTCATTTGGCCAAAAATTTAACTGCGATTCCTCCGTCGTCGTCGTCGTCCTCGACGCCGACGTCGTGTCCGTGGCGTTTACGGCCGAATCGTCGTCGCCCCGCCGGACGATCGATCGGTCGGTCGGCGGAGGAAGATGGTTTTACGCCTGCGCATCACCGTCCGGCGGCGGCGAGGCCGGGGCTCAAGTGTTGATGGGCTCGACGAACCTCCCGCGGCGCATTTATTAATCGGTTATTGGTATTTTCGGCCCTCACTCTCTCGCTCTCGCTCTCTCTCCCCCATCCGCCGCATGTATTCGCAATCCCTTGTGTGCCTTCGTTCTTCTGGCGATCCTTCCTCAATCCTGCCCAATTGCCGTTGCCTGTCTTTTCAATGGAGCTGCCTCGTCGTCGTCCTCCGGCTTCGCCGGGCTCATTATTAATATTTGTTTGACTTTTTCTTTATTAGCCATATTCAGCTTTGTGGCATTTTCCATTGTCTCCATCATCCGCTCTCTGCCCTCCCTTCGCCCCTTCTGGCCCATGCCCTGGCCCGCATTTAAGCCAACGTCCCATGGTCGTTGGCTGGTCGCCGAGCCCTGGGCCGGACGCAGCAGGTGGCAGCCGACTCCTTGGGCCGGCTCGACCTGGTTAAGTGATTCAGTATTTTGTTCTCGGGAAGACACTGATTTTTCATCGCACGGCCGAACCAGCCAGCCAGCGAGGGAGCCAGCGAAGGAAGTTGGGAATTTTCGGTACTCAGTATAATAATATTATTAATTTGATCCCATTCGTTTTCATTTTACGAGCAGATGGGCAGAGGGTTGGAGAGCGATTGAGGAGTTCCTCGAATGCGGGGCTCTCGACGACGAGGTCGCTCGTTCTTGACCGGGAGGTTTCGGAGGAGGATCCGCGGTCGTAGAACGACTGTCAATTTCTGTCCAAATCACTTGATATGTTTCCAAAAGATTTGGGGAAAGTCACCAAATACGTTATTGCGTAATTGGTGCAGGGAGTCGGGAGTTTAGAGTTCGACGTTTTCGAGGTATTATCGACCTAGTACAATCCTATGGAAACATGAAGAAACCCGATGCCATGGCCAACAATGGTTGGCGAAAGTAATTGATGTTTGGTATTTGGTATTAGGAGACCTGGGCTCACAAATGACACCAGGGCAGCACTCAAATATGGTGTTAATTGCGGACGGCTCCGACGCTGGCACTAATGGCGATGACGATCGATCGTGCAGATCGAAACATAATTCCAGCTGTAGTCGTATCACGATCGTTATAACGTGTTCGCTTCAGAGACAAATGTCGAAATTAGGTGCAGAAAAAGGGACAAAAAACCAACAAAACAAGCGTTAGCAAGCGTTAACAAGATCGCCTGGTAGCAACAACAACAGTGAAATCATCGCCACCAACGTTTATACTAAAGAAATACAACAATTTAAAATCCGATCACCAGGCATTAACTTAGAATTTCATTTCGACCATTGACGAGGGGATTCAGAAAACAGACAAGAGAGCCACAAAAATGTCAAAATATTGTGCCTCGAACTATGGACGCCACGCCGTCAGATCCATTGTCATTCAAAACTCAACAACTTATGTCAAGAAACTTAATGAACGGATTAAATCAATCGGACACAACAACGACAACGACGACGGCGAAGACTCGACGAAGACACGCCGCGATCATGGACGGATGGCAGTGGTCGTGGCTGGGTCCAGCGACATCGAGACAACCGTATCCGATTCGATCCAATACCATTATCACTGATCGAGATGACCACGAGGTAATGGCTGAGGAAACGCATAAACTAAGTTCGGTTAATGATTTCAACAAAGCGATCACAAACGCTCCCAGCGGCCGACCGATCGAGGGCCGAGGGATCCATCCGATCTCAAAGAAACTGACAGAGAGAGAGAGAGAGAGTGGCCGGCGAGCGGTGGGGGAAGTTCGAGGGAGACGCAGGGGCGACACATAAACGGATTAAATAATTTATTCGTCGAATATGTAAATCCCGGCCATATGCAAGACATTCCGCTGGGACTTTTACAGGTGACAGCCGGACAGAGCAAATACACCGGAAGAAATTGGGGATCGGGGACGGGTTTCGCTGCTTTCGCGGCACTTGGCATGCCCAAATTTCTGGTTATTGGTCAGTGTAACGTCTTTTAATCGCGCTGAATGGAGCGCAAACAATCTGCTGACGACGTTGTTACCGATTATCGTCGACACTTTGATAGCGACCGTGTGTTTGTCACACACACACACACACACACACACATATATATACACACAAAGCGATTAAAACTCAATATCGACGTTTAAAATCATGTTTGCCAACGAGACAGCGAGCGACAGGGCGAGAGAAATGAGCGAGTGGGACGAGCGGAAGAGTCCAGCATCGATGGACGCTCGTAAAGCGGCTGAGTTATTGGATGCAAAAACAACAACAACAACAACAACAACAACAACAATAGCAACAACACACACTAAAGCGATAACAGCAATACGATCGTGTACAACAAAACGAGCGGCGACTGCACGCGAATGACAACGGCAAGAAGAGGAGAGGCGAGCGGCCAACCGAGGGAAGGAGAGGGAGAGGGAGAGGGAGAGTGAGAGAGAGAGCGAGAGAGAGCAAAAAACAATGCAAACAATCATCGTCGTCATCATCATCGCACATCATAAAAGCGGACGCAAATAGAAACGGAACGAGGAACGCGGCGGAATGAGAAACGTTTAAGGGCAACAACTACGCGATAAAAATCAGAACTAAATGTGAATTATTTGTTGCATAATTTATGGCGTCCGAACATGATCGTCGTGTTGATCGCCTGTTTGCCGACGATTTTAACACACCTCAGAGCGATTGCGCTCGGGTGCAACGGCAGCGAGAAACCCACATAGGTGGAAAGCGAGAAGTGAGAGGGAGAGGGAAGGCGTTGAGGGAGGGAGACAAGCAGAGAAAGGGGAGAGAGCGGCTGCTGAGACCTGTTCCCTGCCCGTGGACCTCGTTGAAAATTGAAATCGCGCACTTCCGCCAGCGCTGACGCTGCCAACCGGGCTCGCTCGGCCGCCTCTCATTACGACGACGACGACCACGACGATCGTTGGCACCGCTTCGCATCACATTACATCCATCCTCAGCCCAACCCCATCCACCCCCGGCCCAACGCAACTCGTCCTCAGCCCAACCCCATCCCAGCTCGCGTTCGAGTGCATAAATATTTATGAAAAAAAAGAAAGCAAAAGAACCAACCAAAATCATTATCATTCATTCACTCACTCGCTCGCTCGCTGGCTCACCCGATGGGCACCGCTTCAGCTCGGCGTGGCAACGTCGATCGCTGGCGGTCTGTCGCTGGCACGGACAGGACGGATGGAGGGACGGCCAGACGGACGAAGAGATTCGCGGCCTGACTGACGGTCGGTTCGACGCGAAGGCGACGGCGACGGCGAACGCGCTCGATAATTATGCTTTTAATGTGCAGCTAATTGTCGAGCGATATTTTTCGCCTCCTGCCCGTGGCCCCTTCACAGGCCTCGAGTCGTAGCAAAGGAGCTGAGGATGGCAACTATTTTAATTGCTCGCTTTATGCCAGTTTATGCCTTTTTTTCAACAGCTGTTAAATTGGCTCAACACTTCGGTTGACGCATGTCCGCCTGGCATGACATCCGACTGACAGTTGGCAATCTCTGGCATGTTGGCAATTTTGATGAAGATCTTCGGCCACCTCACCCCCCTCTCTTCCACTGATCCCCCTCCGAACCGAGCGAAGAACAAAAAATCTATTTAATGGAATAAAGGAATCATAATAATCATCGTTGCACGACAGCTGAAGCGGGCAACAACAAGAGCAACTAGATCATCGACAACATCATCCACGGCAGCAGCGGCAAAAAGCTCACGAACAACATCTCAACAACAACACCATCAACAACAAGAACAAGAACATCAACATCAACATCATCCGGCCACACCAGCCACACAAACGGAAGCCACTCGCCCAGCGAACAACAGCAGCGAACATGACGACGACGAGGCCGGCCAGGGCGAAGACGGCGAAGGCGACAACAGGCAGCAACGACGGCCGCGGAAAACCATGTTCGGGAGATAATGTATTTATTACGGGAGTGGCCCGTAGTCCGAACTCGGGACATTAGCTCAAATTAGAGCAGCAGCAGCGACATGAGTTACAGGAGCCTCTTTAATCGAACGCTCGAAATTTGCATTGCAATTTGTCTGACGGCAACATCGTGGCCATGGCCAGGCCGTGGCCCAGGGGTGGGGAGGGTGTGGCTGGCGTGTTTCCAGAGCTCTCGTGTGGGAATGTCGCTGGAATTGTCTGCTAGACAATCCACCTCGGGTCGGCTGCAGAGCTGCAGCTCTGGGCAGACCTTGGGAACCCCGGCCTCAATGTTGTTGACCCTGTTGGCCTATATTGAAGAGCAATATCCAATGTGAAGAAAACGCGGTGAATTTAGGAAAACACATTTAATTTCTGGGATCTGTTTGCACTCTATTTCATTATCTTAATTCCTATGAAATGATGAAATGCGAAGTATTTGATTTTTACTTCTCTTCTGCAATAGAAGTAACGTGTTAGGTGCGAAAATATCCTTTCCATCACAAAATATCGTATACCACAAATCTGGAACATCCTCCGAATGCACGGATACCTGTCATCTGGTAATATATGATAACAGTTCCCTCTCATTATCCTCAACCTACCAACCCGATATTCGAACGAATTCCACCGGAGCCAACTGCAACGAGCCGTCATCGCCAACTCGGCAAACAAAGAAAGAAAACCGCACTTGATCCGACAATGCTGGGCAATGTGTCGAGGGGCGATCGGATCGTATTGGATTGGGTCGGATCGGATCGGATCAGAACGGGGTGATTAATGGATCGATGGCCGCACGTTGATGGACATTTAATCAAGGCAATAAAGAGCATGTTCAATAACGAAGCACCTCGCGGGCGCCGAGAGGCGTAAACAGGGGCCTCGAGCTGCGGCTTTTTCTAAATTTGAGAGCGCCGGCCGATCGGCCGCGTTGCCAATCATAGTTAATCGATTTTTGATTGAAGTCGGAAAATTGTTCGACGAAAAATGGGAAGGAAAAACCTAATGTTGGCGGGCGAACCAGGGAGGTGGGGAAGGAAGGAAGGTTCCCATGCTAAGAAGTTAGCGCCATGCGCAGCGAATCGAAGACCAGACTCGGCCCACCCAACCGTCTGTCTGTCTGTCCGTCCGTCCGTCTGTCCGCACGTTTGTCCGTCGTGACTTTGTGTAACGAATTTCAGGGCGCATCGCGCTCTCCGTCAGGTTTTATGGCGACTTTGGCGCGCGTATTAAACTCGCGTTATCTCTCAATTTAAGCGTTGATGCATAAATCCCCTTTTGGCAGCCCGCCCTCGACCCCCGCACCACCCCCTTGCCTGCTGCTGTCGGACGAGCGGCGAGATCAACCCCCGAGGATTTGAAATAAAACTTTGTTTTTCTGAATTTTAAAGTTTCGCACGAGGCGAGGCGAGAGCAAAAAGTCCTGCGCCGCCTTAGCAACCCATAAATTTTACTAACTGACGCCATTAGGGCTCGCGCTATCTCTTTCCCTCCCTCCCTCCACCACCCTATCGCAGCAACCCTGTCTTCGCGCCTCTTCAGAAGCCTCCCTGCGGGCGTTGCGGGTCCCTCGAAAAAAGGGTTTAAAATGTTGCCGTCGTCGTCGTCGTCGTCGTCGTCTTCGGCGCTGTCGTTGAAATTTTACGCTAATTTTCGTGCCGCAAACTTTTCGACTCTTTTTCGCTGCCTCACACATTGCCGGCAAGAACAACTACAACAAAAACAAAAACAACAACACCAACTACAGACAAGTGTTCGCCAAAGTCGGGCTCGTATCTGGCGCGTGTCTGTGTGTCGTTCCGCCGCGTTTGTCGGTGTGGCTGGGTGGAGATAAATCCGAGCTAATTCGTCGCACACACACACAGACTCAAGCAGGGACTCGAAAGCGGTGTCCTTTAGTTTGAACCTGCAAACAAGGACTCCAAAAGGACAAGAACAGAATGTAAAAGGATCGATTTGCTGTGATATGTAAAAATTCTGAGATTTGAGAAATTTAATTTAATTTTTTTATTAGCTCTTTTTTAAAATTTTATTTTATAGTTTATAAATTTAATGTTGGTTTTCTTTTAATTATACTCTTTTTCATTTTTTGTTGTTGTTGATTTTATGTTTTTGAAACTCTTTCAATTTTGTCATTAATATAATTATTTACTTTTTACTATTTATTATTCCATTATTAATTTCTTCCTTTTTTATTTAGCTTTATATTTTTTAATAACGAGAATACATCTATATTTTTCATGTATTTTTTAATAACTATTATTTCATGTTATTTTTGATGGTTCTGGTCCAGGTAGTTTCAAATAAACCGAGTCATTCTCAGGCTTTTCTGCTCGATCTCCCTTTCCCTCTCTCTTTTCTTGTTTCCCTCTGCCGTTTTTAATTAATTTTTGCGACTCGCTGCCCTGCCCCCCATCATGCCGGCTTCCTCAGAATCTGGAGACGGTCAGCAAAGGCTTGACATTTATATTGACAGCTCATAATAGTTTTTGTCTATTTCTATTTCGCGGGATTGACAGCCCAGCCGGCAACAACAGGACGACAAAACAAGAACAACATCCACATCCACATCCACAACCAGAACAAGAACAACAACAACCACAGCAACAACAATGACCGGTGTGGCCATGGTGGAAAAAGAGCGTGCCAAATGCATTCTTTAAGCCAACTTCACAATTTATTTCAATAGCTGGCAACTCATAAATCTTGCTAGAGCCGCATACGGCATCTGTTGCTGGTGCTCGAGCTCTTCGACTTGCAGTTGCTGTTCTTGAGTCCCAAGATGTTGTTGTGCTTGTACTCATTGTTGTTGCTGTTGCTGGCTGGAGAGCAAATTGCAAAACGCGCCGCCGCCCGAACTGAATGACAACTGTGTCAGCTACTGTGTGCGCCTTGAACGCTCCACGGCCGCGCATGCGCCTCGACCGGAGCTACCGGAGTTCCTTCCGCGACGCCCCCAGCCCCCCGCTCACGCCCTCCCCCGGGGCCCCTCGTCCCACTCCGTCGGCCAGTTTCTGTTCTCGCCGCCTCGCGCTCCAGTCGTGGACGCGGCGAGAAGGAGCGCGGCAAGAGTCAAGCGAGGAAGTCTGAGGTAGAGTGAGAAGGAGATCGAGTCGTTGTGAGAGGGTTAGCGGAAAAGAGGGGAAAATAGGGGCTTTAATAAATTATTCGCCGGCCAGCGACGTCGCTGGGCCGGCCGTATTTTTAGCCCCGGTCGCACGGACGCATTTGCATTTTCCAATTTTTAACACCTCAGGCACTGGTCATCCTCACCACATCCTCGTCCTCATCCACATCCACATCCTCATCGCGGTCGCCGCCAACGTCATCGGAGCCGGGGACGAGGTCGGCCCTGCCGGTGCCGGTGCCAGGGCCATGGCGAGAGTGACGACGGCGAACGGTTGGCGCGCCGGAGTCCCCTCCAGTGGTCGTAATTATTGCGGAAAGCGTAACGAAACGCGAGCAGGAGCCGCCAAAGCCATGGCCGGCAATTATAGACCAACCGGCCGCCGAGTGTCGGCATGGCCGGCAACCCTGGCTGTGGCCAGTTGGCGCGAAATTGATTCCACACATCGATTTGAAGTGGCAACGCGTTGTCGTCGTCTCAGTCGCCGTCGCCACCGCCGTCATCTCGGGACGGTGGGACGCGAGGTTGGTGGTGGGTCTCGCTCAAAGCGCCGCCATCCCTGTCGCCGTCAAGTGGGCTGCCTTCAAATTTGCCAATAAAACGATTTTCAACTCCGCACTCCACATGCGATTCCACAGCAACAATACCAGCAGCAACAACAACGGCGGCGATGGGGCCGTAGGGCTCGTTGAAATTATGCCATCAACTTTGGCTCGACTCCGACTCCGACTCGGCTGGGGTCTGGCATCAAAGCCAAGCCAGAAGAGGAGTTGATGTTGGAGTCCCAGACCCAGACCCAGTCCCGGTCGCAGTCGGAGTCTTTGCGGGTTTCGGTGTCGGTGTCGGCGAGTGAATAAAGTTGATTTGCAAATTTAGATGCAAGTGGGCCGGGGAAGACATCACGGCCATCAGGGCGAGAGTATTAATTTAGGGAGACACAAGAAGTGTCGGCAGCCTCGGCGATTAAACCTTGGAGGTGGGCAGTTCATCGAATTGTTATTTGGAGTCCCATTGATAAGAACTTCAGAGTTGACCTATTTTTGGGTGCTAATTTTAAGACACTTCAATGGAAAAAGCCATGTTTAAGTCATGATGAATCAGTTGCCCTTTTGTCCACTCTTCGATTCCCAAACTCCACTCGATTCTCGATAATCTCTTGAAACACCCGTATCAGTTTTTCGTGCCAACCGAGTCCTGGTGATCGTGGCAGGGTTAAAATTTCTAGCTTCCAGCATTTCGAACACGTTCTCAACTGCTCTCATCATCACCGGTTGCCTCGGGAAGGAAGTTCAACATCAGCGACGGCAGCAACAACAACGGCAACTACGGTAAGAATAACAACAACTACAACAACAATGATAGCAACAACATCAAGAGCAGCAGCACAAAATAATTATGCACTTTGCCATAATTTTCCTGTATTTGGTGCAAAACCTGAACTTGTACGGAAGACGACGACGGCGAAGCGAAGGCAAAAGCAAGGAGAACACCAATAACAACATTATGAATAGCAACAACAACATGATGAACAGCAACAGCAACATTATGACAACAACAACAACATCCTCATTCAGAGGAGCAGGAGTCGACCTGGTCCCGGCCCGGCCCGGCCCGGTCCGTCCCAACCTCCACGAGGCCTTGCACAACACTTGTTCGACGACGGCGCGGCTCCACCGCAGTAACTGGACACAGATATTGATGTGGATGTGGACGAGATTCGCCGCCGTTGCCGTTGCCGACGAGCACCGACCGACGACCGAGAGCCCAGAGCCAAAATTGGTAGGAGTTGATGCGTTGATGCAATTACACCGTAATATTCACACTTTGCGAGGTGAGAAAATTGCCGGCTATTAAAAAATCATAACATCAAGTCAAGCGAATGCCGACCACGACCACATCCACATCGATATCCTCGACTAACACCAACACAATCGCAGCGCCGACGACGCCTGACTGGGTCCGAAGGAGGGACGGCGGCGATCAGGACGACTTGGCGAACGGTTGCCGGACCGAACGGCCGACGGACCGGCGTTTGATGTTGTTCCACTGGGAGGCGAGTCTCGTCTCTATGGTCGTCGTCAGTCGGTCGGTCGTTCGGTCGGTCGTTCGGTCGGTCGTTCGGTCGGTATCTCGGCCCGGCCGTATAACGATTATGAAGATCATTCGAACGCAGAGTTAATGAACGCCTAGTGTTTCGTCCTCTTCCTCCACCCTCTCTGCTCCGCTTCATCTCGGCCGTCTTTTGTTTAAAGCCGCCTCCAAGACGCGGACGTGGAGAGAGAGACGAACTAACAGTTGCAGGAACGTCTCGCGTTGATCGAGTTTTTATGTGATTTTATTAGGCTAAAGTCCTTGGCCAATGAGTCAGGAGGAGCAGAGCAGAGCAGTTCGGCTATTTCGACACTGGAGCCCGCCCCGCTCGGTTGTGAGTGGGAAAAATTTGTATGGCTTAGGGTGAGAGCTTAAGAAATATGGTAGCGAAGGGAAGAGTCCTCAATGAGTTCTCAAGATTTGGAATATGGAGAGGAAGAGTTATAAAAACCCCAATTATTTTTCAAATTGGAATGATATAAATTAATTTTTATCAATGATTATTGATATGGGAAGATTTCTTATAATAATCTCAGAATTGGATGAAACAAATTAAAAGGTTCCACTTTAAGAATTTTAAATAATGGTTTGTTCTGAAAGTTTCTTCCGATTATGAACAAATAAAAAAAATTTAATTTTAAAAAATTAAATTTTTGAGTCAATGTATAGTGTGTTCATTGTAATTGGAAATTCAAGACGATTTGTTGTACTAGTAAAAAAAATATTATAATTTCGATTCATTCCGCATCGATCCGAATTCTTTGATTCCTACTGTACCTGCGCACAGTGGTTAGAAAGACCAGATGAAATTGAAATCTGATTAAAAATCTCAGATTCTTCTACTTTATACTAAAATTGCGTTAATGAAAGAATGGCATATTCGTAAAAGTTTCAACGTTGTACTCCTTTTTTGTAGATGAGAAGAGAACGTGAATTTCTGAACTCAACTTTTTACACCTTTCATTTTGACTCGGGCCACTGTGCGGTGTGGCGAAGTCGAGGCTCAACTTGCAATTTTCGGCCCCATCGTATCCAATCCTCTAAACGCTGCTGGCCGCTCGCAACCTCTCGCATAATTAGTCGCGCCCCGTTCCTCCTCATCGAAAGGGAACACCTCCGAAACTCCCGAAAACACCAGACACAAGAATTAGGGAGTTGCGTGAAGCCTCCACGAAACACGCAAATCCGCACAGAGCAGCACCGGCAGCGGCAGCGGACGCTGACTGGGGAGTGTAGAAAAGGCCGATGCTTTATTAAAAAATTATTATCCCCGCAATAATCAATCCATCGCCCTGTCGGCCGGCCACTCATCCATCAATACCGCGCAGCAGCGGCGGCAACGGCAGCAGCTTCGGCAGGTACAACGGCAGCAACAGCATCAGACCGTGGGCATTTTCCCAACTACGAAAGTGTTAACTTCGTAAATTCGTTGCCGCTCTGTAATTATGCATTCTGTCCTCTTCGTCCTTCTCCTTCGGCCTTCGCCTCCAACTCCAGCACAAACTCCTTCCTCTCCTCTCTCTCTCTCTCTTTCTCTCTCTCGGCACTTCGCCAGTGATAATTGCGCTGACGAAAAGTTTCTCCCGAAAACTGTTTCAAATTCCGTGCTGCATTTACGACGACGATCATCATCGCCATCTCCATCGCATCACCAACAACGCACAGCATCAGCATCTTCATCAGGGCGATCGTCAGCTTCATCATCCTACTCTCATCAGGGAACGCAGCAAATTAGGCCTCGTTCCACGGCCCCGTCCCGCCGCCGTAGGTAGCAGGGAGCTCTTCAAGAGCCCGACTTGGACGGCGACGTCCACGATGATGCTGTGGTTGGAGCGGGAGCTCGGACTGGAGGTGGAGTTGGTGGAGTTCGAGGTGGTAAAATGCTTTAAGGGTCGGCTGGCGATCGTGTCGAACGCAATGGCGACGACTCGCCTCAGACGAATCCGGCGGCGGCTTTTTACCGCCCCGATCTGGTGATTTCGGCCCTGCATCCGTGCATTCGTGTCTCAGTCTGTCCGTCCGTCCGTCCGTCCACCCGTTCATTTATCTCGGCTGCTGCTGGAGCAGAGCGGCCGAGTCCAGTCATTTTCGGCAATCGCCTCGGACGTGGAGAGTTCATCAAAGTGATTTTATTTTGTTGCCTTAAGATAAGGAGCGCGAGGGAGAGCAAGACCACCTCTTGCATCTCTCTCCTCTCTATATCTCTCTCTCTCTCTCCGGTTGCATGTTCCTCCCGGTTTTTTTCTCGACTCTGCCTTTTTGTGTTTGATTTGGTTTTACTTTCGGTCTAGATGATGATCAATGATCTGTAAACTGTTGCCGTGTGCGTCGACGGTGTCGAGTCTTCTGCACCATCCGTCGGCCCGAGGACTCAGAACGTTGTCGGCCCTCGATTTGAAATGAGTCGCGACTGGGTCAACGGAGGAGAGTTGCTGTTGCTGGTGATGGTGATGGTGATGGTGATGGTGGTGGCTGATAATTTGTATGTGGCAGACATGCAGGCACCGACGAGGCAATTTAAGAAATATTACTTTGGCCATGGAGTTATATTTGACGATATGGACAGAGGAGAGGCAATGGATCATCGTTCGATTTTGGAGGAGTCAGAACTTCAGAATTCAAGAATCCTGTTGGAAAATCCAATGAATGTCATCAAATCTTAAGATAAATAAAAACCTACTTTCCTTTCAATATGCCAATAAATCACCTCCATCAAAACCACAAAGTAATCGATCGAGTGGCTGAGCAACCGGCCTAAAACGATTGTTTGTTTACCACGACCTCGAAAATTACTCAGCTCCACTTATTCGGAAGAATGGACGATTAATCAGCACTGCCGGTTGACGACTTAGCAGTGGACTACCATCATGGGTAGCCTGAGTCTGGCACTGACTCCGGCTCCACAGGAATCGCCCGGGCCACCACCAGCCACTGGCAACCATCAACCACCAACGGCTGCAAATCAGCAAGCCTATAATGGACAATCAAGTCGAGTGCGGAATCCATCATTTGTAAAAGTTCTCCATGCACAACAACTGCCAGACCTGGACTCCCCGATGTGTTTCTTCCACCCAGAGCCAGACACCAGACAGATGGGGAAAAGAAATCAAATGGCTCTTTCTTTGGCTTTGTCTAAAGCGAATCGGATGCCGTTTATAATTTCCAAATGCACTCGTCTCAGCCGACTGACTGACTGACTGGCTGGGGGCTGGCGCCAATGCAAAACTTGGCCGGTCAGCCAGCCATCGAGGTGCTGGTGGAACCTGGACGCGACCCGGCCATGGATGGAGGGAGTCGATGAAGCCGTTGGCTGCGTGTACGAAGCGTGAAGCCAAGATTAATTGACGCGCTCATCAGCCGATGGAGTCGTCGTCGTCGTCGTCGCCGGGGATAATTTCACGTCTATTAGGGGGATTCTCCAGGTCTACACACATAGACCCTAGCCTAGGACCATAGCGAGAGAGCGAGAGCGAGAGGGAGAGAGGTTGAACCGATGGCGCGCAGTTAATAAATGATTACCACAGATTTGTGGGCATTGGTTTGTAGGCTGGGAGAAATTTCTCCGCCGATTGAAAAGTAATCAACGTCACTACTTGCGCTGACGCCCCCTGCGCACACCCTCCTGGACTCGGAGTCGCCTCAACGACTGAGTGGAGGAGAGAGACAGAGAGAGGGAGAGAGAGAGAAGTCGGTGTATTCGCTACGCCTGAGCGTCGTTTTGTGTTGAAGTCTCGATGCCTCGAATGATGAAATATGATCGCGCGAGGTATTAATGGTTGCCGTGGCATGGAAATTGGCGGTGACTGACGAAGGCGCCAGTGAGCTGTAGCCGTCTGTCGGTCGGTTTCCCAGTTGAAAACAAAAAAAAACGAAACTAAAAAAAATATATATAATAATAAGGAATCGAAACCTACTCTTTCTCTCGGCAATCTTCACCTCCCACTAATCCGTCCCCACCGTCCACGACTTTCGCTAATTTATTTCGTGCCTCTGCTGTTTACGATCGTCCTCTCCCCTGCCTCCGACTATCTGGCTTCCCTCACATCTGGCCTCGTGCGATCGCTGTTAGGTTTATCGCAAATATTTTTACAACTTTATTATAAGCCGATAGCGGAGGGGCGCGGGAAGGACACGAAATCCCAGGCGACGCCAACTGACTGATCTTAGTCCTTCACTTCACTAAACTGCAGAAAGTCCAACCCCGACTTCGACTCCAACTCCGACTCCGGGCCAGTCTCTGAGCATCCCAGATTTAGAGACAAACACAGCGGCGAAGCGAACCGAGTCGAGGACTTAAGAACCTGTTCGAGACGTCGTAAAGCCTCGGCCCAGACCCACGTCGTGAACGGAAATCAATGTCAAATTTTATGTTAATGACGCGAAGTTGTACAAAACGTTCTGCGGTCCTCTTGTTTAGGACGTGTTAAAAAACTGTTAACAAGTCTCGTTTTCGCGAGATTAAGTTGCGAATTTATGACAGTTGTGAGCGAGGAGTGACGCAAATGACGGCATTGATGGGGTGAGAACGACGGTCGGTTGGTGCGGCCACAAGTTGGTGCGGCCAGTGCTGCGAAGTGCTTCAGGTGATTCCGACAAACTTAAATCCCTTGGCCACAGGATCCATAAAATAGACGATCTTGTGGTGTAGAAATTTATCGTAAATTTCATGGAATTACAGAAAACCCTTTACTTATACTTCCGTCAGTCTATACAATGCCAGTTCATTCGCATGGCAATATTTTATAAGCGAGAATCGTTAGAAGATAAAGCTGGATAACTAAGCAAGGTACTTGTGCAAATTCATTAATGGTTTCAATATTTAAAGTGGTTGAAAAGTCAAAATCACTTGAGTCCTTAAGCTTCCCTGACAAGTTCGTAAAATCGTCTGAAGTCGAGTTTCAATTCGCATTCAGAATTCAAATTCAACGCGAACAGACGTTAACGAATTGAATTCTTTTTGAGAACAAAGCAAACAGAGAACAACCACGTTTTCGAAAGAAATAATTTTTACGATTTTCCATAAAATGAAGTCATTTGATCGGCAACTGCCACACCCAGTGAGCGCGGCAACTCATGAAGTACGAACAAGAAAATCACTGGACAATAAAAGACACCTCTAGATGGAGTTGGCTCGAGTCGACTGGAATCGAATCGGATCGGATCGCATCGCATCGCGTCGAACGGCATCGCTTGGGGCTGAAGCGAACCTGCATGAGTGACAATAAAATTATTGAGACAATAACTTTAAAACTTTACGAGCAATTAATTTATGCGTTGACAATTCTAATGATTTGATTTTTGATCTGCGACATTTAATCGCCGACTCGACATCGGCTGACACCGATGATGGACACTTGCGTGGCCACGACCACAGCCACCACCACCTCCATCATCTCCATCGTCTCCACCCACCGTCCGCCGCCCGCAAGCCCAGTTTGGATTATCATCGGTCGCCAGATTGCGGCCCAGAGATATGTATGCGGTCACTAACAGATCTTTATGATTGATTTTAACGCCGATATCTCGACGCTCGCCATTAAATGATAATGTGTTAAAATTTTAACGACGCAAATTACATATTCACTATTTAATATTATTTCCATATTTTGTGTTTTGCATTTCAATACATTGTATTGGAATTCACTGGGGGATTGTAGTTGTTGTTGTAGTTCTTGTTCTTGTGGTCTTCGGATTTGATCTCTCGCAGATTGTGGATTTTTACGAACTCCGTTGGTTTCGCGTCCGTTCTTTGATCTCGGCGGCTCGGCCCGACCGAGTGACTTTATAATTTTCTATAACATTTCGAATGTATTGCAAAATACTAGCGCGTTCTACGAAAACCCATTCGCTGCAACATTTTGCCATTCGCATCTTCTTCATTGCAATTCCCCGTCGTCATCAACCCCAGCCACAGCCCCAGCCCCAGCCACCACCAACTTCCCCTCTTTCTCATCCCCCTTTTCATTGCCGCCGTCATCATTGGGATCGTCGTCTTGGGCTGCTTCCGAAGAACTGTGTATTTAAAAAGCCATAATTCTCGGGAATTTCGTCGTTGTCGCTCGCCCTGTCGCTCTGACACAGTTTCGCAGGACCGCGGCTCGCATTTGACGCCTGCTGGTGGCTAATAAAGACGCAACATTGTTCCTTTGACAGCGGCCTCGCTTCTGACAGTTCATTCAACACTTTGGCGCCAAAAGACGGCGGCTCTTGGCGGGGCCACCAAAGGAACAGCGGTTCCGACTAATGTCTGTCTACTCGAGGCACACATAAATCTTTCCGCAAACAGATTGTCGATCCTCGCCGGGCGATCTACTAATTAAAATGTTTCATGTGGCTTTTTAATGGGAATGTTCAATAGAATTCGACGGATCGTATTTACCGATGGAAATTATAGATCCTTGGTATAAGTGAATAGCGACCAAAAGTAAAGAGACCAAGGACACAAGTTCAAGTTCTGAAGACAAGTTTGACTGATTGATTATAAGTTGAATAAAGTCAATTGAATCTCTTTAAGAATAATTAATTTCACACCAGGCAGTTTAATAAAATCAATCAAGTCCTTAGTAATTTCAACTCGACAATTAATCTCTTCCTCTTCCTCGCTCTGACATCTGGGATCAATTGAAAACTTCTTTTTCTGCCACTCCCTTTCCTCCTTCTAATTGATGTCTTACGATTGGAAATTGAGTGAAATAAAACAGAAACCGGCAATTAAATTACCCCACGTTGACAATGTTGCCTTCTCTTCGATCACTGCCAACCATCTGAAGATTTACTCTCCCGATGTCCGAACGGCAGTGCCGACGATCCATTGAAAATTTCCCCGTATGATGGAGAGAAAGCGGAAGAGAGAGTGGGAGTGGACAACAAGCAATAATAATTCCTGTTGCTACAACAACTACGTCCGCAACAACAGCAAGACAACAAGAACAACCGACAGATCCGCAATAGCAGTAACAGCAGCAGCACCAACCGACAGCCACAAGAACAATTACAACCAACTCTGATGCAAGTGGGGGGGGAGGGGTTTGGAGCAAAAACTTCGATCTGCTGCCAGATTTATGTCCACAATCGCAAAGATAAATTCTAATTCGTGGCGATTTCAATGCGCCAACCCCACAAATGCAGCATAGATTTTTTCCTCCCGCCGAGCTGGATGTACCATCGCAGCCATCGCCATCACCAACACCATCGCCATCGCCATCACCAACACCGACTCCAACAGCATCCACTGCGATTGGCTGTTCCTCTGGAGTGGTTGTAAATGTTTTTCAATTTACACTAAAAACATGTTTTCAATTTGAAAGTTTCTCGTTTGCGAGACCCATTCGACGCCATCGACATCGACATCGACGTCGACGTCGCAATTGCCGTTGCCGTTGCCGATGCGGCCATGGCTTTGGAGACCATGAGATGCCTCTAATTGCTTCACTGAGCAATTATTTCACTCGCACTCGAAGAGCCCGACCCACCCCTGCCCCATCGGTCGCCGCCACCGGCCACCCCCATCGTAACCGAAAACTCGTCGTAGTCATTTAGTGTCTTCGTCCATAAATCAGCTCCCGCTTGTCTTTTAATCCATTTTAATTGCCGAATACCGAATGCCCGATCCTGACCAGCGTGTGCATGCCATCGACCATACGTACATCGGTGTCTCTCCCTCTGTGTGTGTGTATCTGGGTGTGTGTGTGCATGTGTCAAGGATATACTCACGAGTGTGAGTCAAGCTTTAGCCGGCTTCCGGCTGCCTGCGACCGAGCGACCATTACACACTTTTGGCCATTATAACCGTTGTAGCTGCTGCTGTTTTTGCTGGATTATAAACGGTTGTTTTACTCACATCCTTTTCGTCCACCCTCCCCCACCCCACCCCCTTCCTTTCCTTCTCTTCTTTCCTCCCCACGCGGCAGTTGTTAGAATGCTTTCCCCCAGATAGAGGGAGAGTGTGAGAGGGAGAGAGAGGGAGCTGGAGCTACATCTGCGGTGCGTTTTCCATTTTCATTGATATTTCTCGAATTTCAAGTTGCTCGTTGTCGCATATCCATTGCCATGTCCTTGCCTTGTTCCATCCTCGTGTCCGTCCGGTCGTCGGAGGGCTTAACGAACCGACAGAGAGCTTAAAAACCTTGCCCACTTTTTTGGAGACCAACCTTTTCCTAGTTTGGTAGGAGTTGGAAGTGCCGAGGAGGGAACATTTTTGAAAAATAATTCCAAATTACTTTGTCAGTGGAAAATAATTACATATTCTTTATATCCTTTTACTTCCGAAGATACTCATTATCTTCTCCAGAGCTCACCCAAGGATCGAAGGATTCAAGCTGGCTCATGGTGAGTTCGCTCCACTGTGCACTGGGCGGATCCTCTCAGCTTGGACCGAAGCTGGATTCCCGAGTTGGGTGCCCGAGGTGCAGCCGGAAAGGGGAGTTGGCGAGGACGACCCATTGTGTCATTTTAATTGTTCATGAAGACTCGCACTTGACGATTCCATGCAACGAGAACGTACGTTCGGCTGCGGTTCTGGTTCTGGTTCTGGTCTTTTATTGCTTCTCTCCCGGCAACGGAATTGGTCGCCAAGGCAAAGGGCGAGAGGCGGCGGAGACAACGACAACGACACCGACACCGACACTCACACATTGCCGCTCATTTAAATTCATTTGTCCTCTGGCTGGACGGGCCTGGACAGGGCTGGCCTGCCGCTTGTGTTCGAGACATTTGTTGGCCGGATTCGTACTTGCTGTTGTTGTCATTGCTGTGAACCAATAAAAGACAAATGGGAGCCAAAACTTTGGTTTATTGTTTTTCTCTCGCCCATAAAGAATTGTTCGAGCTAATCCCAGAGCGTTATTCAGTGTCGTTGTTGCTGCTGCCACAGCTATTATTATCGTCGTAGTCGTCCTGGATGTCCTTCCCGTTGCTCGTTTGTCTCGTTTGTGTTGCAGTTGGCTGCTACCATTTTGGTTATGGTTGTTGTATTGCAACTGCATCCGCAGCAAGCCATTTGAAATTGTAAATTGTCCATTAATGGCCTCGTTGTTGCTGTCCATGTTACACGTCCATGTCCGCCGCCCTCTCACGCCCACTCACCCTGCCTCTGCCTCACCCTCTGCAGCCCGTCTTCAACCCATCCCCACTCCTTTCAACCAATGGCCATGCCCTTCGCCCCACCCAAGCCTCGTCGATTTAAAATGCGTTTTTATTGCCTCGACGCCTTCCGTTGCCACTGTCGTCGTTGCCGCAATCGTGGCCATTGTTGTTGCTGGTCGGCCGTCGCAGCCAAGGGACGAGAAAGGATTTCGAAATCCTTTCGTGTCACATGTGCGGCCAATTGCTCTGTTCGCCGCAGAGAACTTATCAATTTTGACATTTCTCTATGTTGCTACTCCCGTTGCGTTAAGGTTGATCTTCATAATGTTGTTATTGCCATTTGTCTCGATGTGTTTGCCCTCGTCGTTGTCGTCTTGCAATAACCGCTGCCGTCGACGTGGCGGCCACCGGCTCAAAGGCCACGAGCCATTTCTCACACATGCCACATCCTCCCACACTCCCGACTCCCACTGATGAACGAAATATTCGAAACGTTGCAGCCCTAAGACGCGAAGGAAATTCCCCTTTTTTCTGCCAATAATAATTAAATCAATAAAAAATAGTAGTAGTCAATAAATCGCAGGAGTCGTGTTCAAAGAAGTCAAGCAAAGGGTGAAAAAGAAAAAGAAATTTAAAAAAAAAAACTCACTGAAATTCGAGTGATCGAAAGTTGTCTGCGAAAGTTTTCATACCAATACCAATTCACTCCTTCACCTTCGAGGGCCGTGACCTTCCAATGGTCGTGAGTCAAGACCGCTCACCTCACCGCACAGTGACCAAGAAAGTCGAGCTTTTGACACCGCAATTTCGATCGATCGAGAGGAGACGAGGCGGAGGAGGAGGCAAGAGCACCAGTGGACGGTCACGATGGCGATCGGTTAAGTTGGTGGTTCCTTCTGAAGGAACAACTGGATCATAATTAATAATTCAGTGGAAATTCGCCTGTACAAACAAATGAAGAGACACAAAAGTGAAAATTACGACGCCCCTAACAACGGGAGATGACAACCAGCACGCAACACCTCATGCAGTTTCCGAGACCTTACGGCCAATAACTCAAAACCGCAGCCTCCAAAAACACTTCCAGACACACAGCAACAGGAACAACAACGAAGTCTCCAAACAAAATCAACAAACCCAAAGCAATAAGAGAATGAGAGAGAGAAAGAGTCGGAAGGAGGGAAAAAGAGAGCTAGTGGAGAAAAAGTGAGGGAGAGAGGGAAAAAGGGAAAAGAGCCAAAAAGCATGATAAATATTTCTGTGGCAAAGGCGCAGGAGCATAAATAATATTCGCACGGAATGTGTCGCGAAGGAGGAGACGAGGGAAGGGCAGGGGGGCGGGAGGGGCCGATGATGCCCGGAGGCGCCTGGGACGTGTGTCGTGGGTGCATCGACGCGGTCGCCGGAATGGATTCGCATCGCGAGTGGAATAAAAAATAAAATTGAAATATGCGCGATGGGCTCATAAAAATGTCACACACGATTCGATCGTCGTCAGAGGAGGGCCGCGGAGGACGCAGATGGGGATGAGGATGAGGATGAGCTGGGGGCGCATGCGCCACAGCGGGATCAACGATCAGCGATCAAGGCAAGAGAGCGAAGGAGAGAAACAAGCGAAGGAGGGTCCGCGCCTACGGAAGCTTGAGCAGCGGCACCTCCAACGTGAAGCGGCTTCTAAATTGTGCTTTATCGCGGTTTATTTTGTGTTGGTTTTCGTGGCTCGCACTTTGCTGGTGGGCAGCAGCTCGACAGCAGGGCACAACAACAAATGAAATTCTCGTTTGCCATCGCTGCTCGTTGCTCGCTGCTCGCTGCACCCAAACCCAGACCCAGAGACACCTCGAGCAGGATGACGAAAGGAGGACCGAGGACCGAGACCGAGACCGAACAAAGAGAGATCGGGGTCTGTGCGTGCATAACGCGAATTTCACGCAAATCAAAATGTCATAAATTTGCGGATTAAAGCCGCGGACCGGGGACGGGGACGAAGACGGGGGGTCTGAATGAAAATGAACCGGCGAATGGCGGATTAGAGTGACAAGTGTTAAAGTGGGGCGTGACCGAAAGGGGCCGATGACAACGCGCTGATGTGGAGCCTTTTGGGCGAGCGAGGCGAAGAAAGCAGGTGGGAGCAGAATCGCTCAGGGTCGAAGGAGACGAGGTGCTGAAAGAGGTGTGGTTATCACGATTTGATGGCAAAAGTCAACCTGACGCTCCTCCTCCTCCACCCCACAGGACTCCGCCCAGAAACCTCCACACACAAACCTCCCTTCACTTAGTATTAAAATCAAGCATTGTGGACGGACGACACTGGTAAACGATGAAGTAGACAAACAACAGCATTAGCCATAATAACAAAGTCATCCCGGAACAACAAACAAATTAGGAAAATTTGGCTATCGGGAACTTCAACGAGGGAGCGGGCGAAAAAATCTCCATTTGAACCCACAAACACCACGATGATTTTCTGCCTGCCGCCACCCCTGCGATTCACAAAGTACACAATTTGTGTTGTTACTTCGTTGTTGTTATTGTTGTAAGCAAGCAACATCCCTGGAGAGGGAAATAACTCTTATAAATCAATCACATGCCTGCTGTGGCTCTTGTTGGCACAGTGGATGCTCTTCCTATTGTTGGTGCTCCGGCTTATGTTGTTGCTCACCGACCTCCCCGGCTGAGGGGCGGCGACATATGGCAGAAATTTAAAATTTTCATTTTTTGTCTGTTGAAAAAAAGCCACCAATTTGTCTAAAAAGTGACTATACTTAGGGGAGGAAAAATTCACTACATTTTACATATTAAATTTATAATGTTTTTGAGGATTTTCCCGGTAATCCTAAATATAAAACAAAGACAAGAACAATTTTATATGGAATATCCAGCAATTCCTTGTGTTCCTCCCGAAAGGAACTCAATGGAAATGTTGCGAAAAAAACACATCGGTAATCGATCCGATCCAATGAACCTGTCGTGAGAAAATTTTCCCAAAATTGCGGTGGGTGAAAAGAAAGCAAAAAAAAACTCTCTGCTAATATAAATGTTCGGGAACCTGTCAGGACGAGATCTCTTCATGCCGAACACCACCGACCGCACTCCTCATAATTAGCTGCAGCAGACGACGGTGGTGGTGAACCGCACACATTCACACGCACAAACTCCCTCCCACCCACAGACTCATATACAAGGTCGTAATTTATGCTCATGTGTTCCCGAACCCTCGGCTAATCGAAATCAAATAAACACACGGGAAGAGAAGGAGCTCAAAAAATGCCCACGTATCGATGACTGGGACGAGGACCCAGCGATGAGGGTGAGACCTAAGGGGAGTTTGAGTTTTTCCCTCCCCCTGGCCGGTGTGGCAATTGAAATTTCATTGATTTTTACGACTCGACGCGCAACGCAAACAATTAGAATCGACTGGGGTGGGCGACGCATCCCGAGGGTCCCTGGCGATGCCCGGGTCTCGGTGATTTCCTGAGTCCCACCCGATCGTCCCGGAACTCGGCGATGCCCAGGGGAACCCGGAACCCGGACGAACGACATCGATGGCTTTATTAATAACCGGAACAAGTGCAATTTTTCGCCAATTTTGCGGTGGCTTCGATTTTGAGGGGAAAACGAGAGAAATTCCCACAAGTTGCGAGGCGCGTGAGGCGCAGGGGGCTGAGAGAAGGAGTTGACAAGAGGGTGAAGTGTGGGAACAAGTGCCAGTAGATCCGAGTTTCCTGAGTTTTCTAATTCATCTGAATTCCGACTGCTCAAGAAACTGTACGGTACAAGTGAATTCTGGAAACGCCGGGAGACATCGATGGAATCCTCCCCCGTCGATTACTCGCTTGCCATGGCCCGTAGTCACAGTCGTCAGAGACCTTTTTATCATTTTGAAAGCCGTCTCCTGCGGCCCGCATCGAATTAAAACCTCGTTTATCCGCTGACGACCAATCAATTAATTAAAGCCTGTTAAAAATTCATCCGCAAAACCCACTCCGACTCCTCGCCGAACCCGAACCCTTCCAGGCGACCACGACCACGACCACGACCACTGATCGACCGACCACTGTTCGGCCAGTTAACCGCAAAACTAAGCATCGCCTCGTGCCTTCGACCCATGCTGCAGGCGGTGCGAGCCAGAAGAGCACGACAAGAGAGAGGGAGAGGGAGAGCGAATGGATGGAATGGGGGGATGGAGAGGTCGCAAAAAGTCACAACAGAGCTTCGCACATAATTGATTGAGTTCTTCTCGTTCACCTTTTTCTGCCACCAGCCGCCCAGCCCCCGTCCTCACGACACGCATATCATTAGCTGATGGCTCCTGAACCTGAACTGAACCTAACCTCAATTTAAACGAACGAACGAACGAACGAACGTTGGTTAAAAATACTTGTCTTCCCCTCCTTGGCGTAGGGAAATTATTTATAATTACATTTTAATAATCTTTATTGCGTTTACAGCTTACCGTTAACTTAGGGGTGGTTCCACGAATCCAACAACAGCAAAGATAGTACAATAACAACATACAAAAAACAAAGCAAAAACAAGACAACAAAAATGACGAACCATCCTCTAGTTAAATATTTAACCGCAAATTAAACCAGTAGCTCGTTCTCTCGGCGCTCGCAAACCCCTCGAAGCCTCAGGACGAGGAGTCGCCCTTCGTCTGCCCCTTCGCCGTCAGCTTCATCATCATCGTCATCATAACCATCGTCGTCGTCATCGTCATCGTCGTGGTAGATGGGATGAAGCTCAGGCTCGAACTCTGGCCGCTAAATTGGTAACATCTGTCACAACAGACAATGACAGTTGGACAGACAGACAAACAGACAGACAGACAGAGACTCAAGTAGACACAGACAATCAAACAGGCAGCAGACACAGGGCCAAACAAACTGATATCAGGACAGACAGCCTCACGCACCGAGCGAGTGCGACGGCCTGATGGACGGACGGATGACCGGAGGGACGGACGAATGGAGAGTGGGGAGTCGGGAGTCGGGGCGAACTGACAAGACCGAGAGCGCCGTGTGGCGAAGCGATGCGGTGTCACTTATTGTTTTTAAATGCAAATTAACCTCTTGACGAGGCTGGCCAAAAACAAAACCAAGAAACGGCGACGGCTACACCGAGAGCAAGAGCAACCAGTAAAACAACCACAAACAAGAAGAATACATCATAACGGCAAATTAATATTGGCAAATTGGGGAGTGGCATCTGACGGGTGATGGAGTCCACCGTCACAGCTCTCTCCTTCACAACTAACAACTTAATACCAACTTATGCTTTCAATATTTTTGATGTGATAAAATTGGGGAATTAAGCATGACTTACCAGGTCTCGGGAACATTTAGTAAAGGTTTCCTTGTATCGGAGTCCTCCAAAATGAGTGAACACCAGGATCATTGTTGCCTACTGGAAACTCCTTTGGCTCGATATTGAGCGCTTCGAACACTTTGCACTTTATTAAATTGTTCAAATTTCACTATAACATTTTTGGGATTTCACTTCACTTTCGGTACACTTTTTAAATTTCACTCTATTATATTTATTCGATTTCACTTCACTATTCACTCACCTTTTTTTCAACTACACCTCACTCTTTCTTACACAGGCTCGAACTTTGTCGCCAACAACACTTTTTTTTACCACAATCGACTTTTCAATTTCACTTCACTATTTCTCTAACCCACAGCTGTTTACTAGTCACTAAAACTTTTGAACCCGGCACTACACTGTAATATTTAGAATTCCTTAGTCAGCACCTGATGAGAAGAAAGTATGGAATTATTATTAAGCAGAGAAAAGTTTTATGGAATTAAATGTTAAATTAATAAACATTGAAAAAATAAATGAGAATCGATATGATAAACAACGAACTTTATGAGCTCTATATCACGTCGAAACCTGATCATTCTACACCTGGTAGGTTTCATTAAATAAAATTGCCATCACCTTATCTGCCCAATCAGGTTCTTGTTAATTGTTAATTTTTAATAGCATATTTTAAATTAATATCCGTTTAATTAGATAACACCATATTTCAACCCAAATTCATCCCATAATAATTTCATTCCATTGCCTTCTGAGACCCTTCTCGATGTTGTTACTACTAATTGAAGAATTATGAATAATAACTCGATAAAAACTTTAACACTTCTCGTGCACAGACTTGTAACATTAGAATTTCCAAACAGAATTATTTTTTATGCATTTCACTTGGCCGATGTTTTATGTTTTTATGAACAACTAATACTAACGCATGTGGAAACTTATTGAAATAATTTCATTTTGACACAAAATCATGCACTTCATGCTGCGGCGAGTTTTATGAGCCCGCTTGTGATATTTTGTATGTGTTTATCTTGCTCTCGCTCTCCCCATCTCTCTGTCTTTCTATCTAACGTTTTCCAATATTTTATTCATTTTTCAGTTTATGATTTCGTTTTTATATTTTCCTTTTTTATTTTTCATAACTTTTTTCTCACATGTCCTGAGTTATTTTCTCTAAGCGCTCAAGTGAGAACGAAGAGTGATGTATTTTCATGGGGTTTTTATGGGCCGACAGTTTATTACCATGCTCCACACACACGCGCGCATTCATGCTGGCCCCACCAATACCCAAACAGCGGGCAGAGTCGTTGGAACCCATTGGAAGACGCGGTGGAGACTTGAGAATTCATGAAAATAAATAAAACATTAAAACCCGCCGATGACGAGGCGTCTCGCGGGCCCTCGCCCGCCACTTACGAGGCTCGCCTTAAGGACTCGCCTTATCAGAGAGCACCAGCACCAGGGTATTGTGTAAGACCCAGAATTCTCGTCATAAACTTCGTCCCAACAGACGAGAAGCGACCTATTGAAGCCATCGACAGTTCTGTTGAAGGTTTTCACAGTTCTTTCATTCGTTGTTGGCTGTCGTTGTTCCCGCTGTCGTCAATGGATTGTTTAATGGTCCAGAGTGGAGAGGTTTTTATTGTTCCGGACCACAAATCGGGAACAAAAGGCGATGGCGTTTTCCTCCTCCCTACCTACCTCCCTCCCCCCCACTGTTTTGGGAACGCCATGAAGGTGAAATAAAATTTCTCCGCATTGAATAAGATCAGTTTAATTAAAAACACGTTCATTGTAAAGGTCGATTTAATGCTGTTCACACTTTAACAACGATGACATTCGTTGAGGGGTGTAAATAAAAATTTCGATTTTGAATATGAATTCGAATTTGACTTTTACAAACAAGGCCTGCAGAGGAGATCGATCGGTGATCAATCGCGTGGAGATGGGCGGGGTTGACAAACGACATCGTCGCCAAGAGGGGGGTGAGGGCGAAGGTGTAGAGAGTCACAAATGGGATCTGAAATTCATAACTTTCCACTTGCCAACGTCATCCCATAACAAGGTAGTTTCGTCCTTGATTTTCCCCATACACCTCCGACAACCTCCGCGATGCTCATTCGCCCGTAAATTCCACCTAATCAACAAACCCCATCGCACACCGCGTCCCGTTCGAGCCCCCTCCGTCGCACCCCTTCCTCGATTCGCCACCCATCGAAAGCCTCAATCGAGTCCCTTCGCCCCAATAAAAATCTCCATCCGCCGACTCCGCCAGCCTGTCACCCATTCGTTGATGGTTAATCGTCGTCACCGATGTCATTCGGGGGCTGATGGCGGCCTCCATCGATAACGAGACTCCTGGAGACGCCACCAGGACGAGCGACCGACCGCCCACCGACTCGCACATATGCCGCGCCTACCCTGGTGTCGTTGCAAATCCTGTTGATGTGCGTCCGCCATCTGCGCCGCAGGATATGTTTTCGTACCTGCGACTCTGTCGGGGGCGGCCGGAGGCGGACGTGGGCTTCGCCATGGATCGGGTGTCGTCCTTGTGTGCGTAGGACTGGGTAGGATTGGGTGTGTGCGGTCGTCGAAACCAATAATCATTATAATCAGCATATGTGTGAGGGAGTGAGTGACTGAATCGCTGAGTGTCGATGGCGATGGCGATGTCGCTGCCGATGTGGATGTGGATGTGTAGGGCCGGGTGAAGGAGGGTGTGGGGTGTCGGGGTCTTGCTGTGTGTGTGTGTGTGGGGCGTGAGAGTGTTGAGCAAATGACACCGCGTTAATGTCCAATTGACGTGTTCGCTCGCTCGCTCGCCGTCGATGGCAGTGCTGTTTTTGTTGCATTTGATTCATGTTGTTGCGGCGCTTGTTCCGGTTGTTATTGTTATTGTTGTCTTTGCTGTCGTTGTTGCTGGCGTCCCATCGTACCAGAGGGGCATTTAATTTCAATCAATACACATTCAACGCATATCCTCACACACTCGCCCTCGCCCTCGGCCATGACAACCACACATCGATAATTTGATCGCTCGCACGTCGGCTGCCGTTTAAATTTGTTTTGTAAATTAGCGGCCGTCCGAGGACGCGGCTCGGCTCGGCTCGGGCTCGGGTGGGCGGTTGTGGATGCAGGAGTGACAGGGAGTGGGCGACGAGTTCCTGGGTGGCCTCTTCCCAAAGCCCCACACGCCCCAGGCCCTCTCCGGGCTGAGAGTGACGGTTGTCGTGCCGCCGAATGCCGTGTTTATTCTTTCTCAACTAATTTGTGTCAAATTATTTGACATTTTGATTGTCGCCCCTACCCCCACTCTCACTCCTACCCGCACCCCCAACCCCACTGCCCCGAAATACTACGAATGGAGTTGCTCGTGTTAGTTTAGCTGTCATTTCGGGGCATGTCATTTGTGACAGGGCGGCGTCCGGAAGGTGGGGGAGTCGGCGGAACGCGATCAGGATCGGGCGGAGTTGGGAGAAAAACATTGTGTGTTTTTCTAATTGAACTTCGTCCGTCCGTCCGTCAGTCCGTCCGTCAGTCCGTCCGTCAGTCCGTCCGTCAGTCCGTCCGTCAGTCCGTCCGTTAGTCCGTCCGTCCGCCTGTCTATCGGTTTGTCAATTACAGTGTTTGTCACAAATATCACTCTAGAAGCAAGCAGGAGACTCATCAAGGAAACGAAACAAAGCCAAATACGACGATGTCTTGAAAGAAAAAGAAAACAGACGTCCACGAAAGGAACCCAGGAGAAATTCTCTTCAAGACCACACCAGGCCAGCCCCAAAAACTCCCTGTCGATATCAACGGGAAAAATGTCTGCTCGACTTTAAGGCCAAAATCGATATTTTCCTCATTATCCTTGTTTGCTGCATCATTACTCTCTTCTTTCTTCCCCGCTTCTTTCTTCGCAGAATCCCCGGCCCACAAATACACACGCGCGCGCCTGAGCCGTCGCCATTTTTCTTTATCTCGCTCCCCAGCGAAAGGGAAAGAGAACGCCGGGGATGCCTGCGGAATACATTCAAATTCCAGGCGCATCGTCGGCGTTTACATCCTGCTGCCGCCCCAGCCCCCCGGCCCCGTCCACCTCACTTCCACTCAAATGCAATGCGACTGAGTGTGGATCTCATCTCTCTGTGTGCATGTGTGTGTGTGTGTGTGTGTGTGAATGGGTGTACGTGCGTGTAGGGATGTCAGGGTGTTCGTGTGCCCGCAAAGGAGCTGTTGAAGTGGCAAATTTTCACAAACAGACCGCATGGAAACGAGCGCTCGGCGGGAATCCAAGCGACGAAAACCAGCGACGACGGCGATGGAGCACATGTTGGGGGCAGAGGAGTGGCGGAGGGGGAGAGGCGTGAGGGGAACCCAGAGAGGTAGAGAGAGGCGAGAAAGACCGTGAGAGACTTTTCGACCAGCGGTAAATACAGAGAGACGTCGGAACCCACCGAGAGTCGGGCTGGGAGTTCGTTTGAAGAAATAACGGACAGAACAGAAGGAGAAAATATACCGACGGTAGAAGAAGAAAATTTTGAGAGATCTTTTTTATGAAGTTATCTATTTTTACTTAAAATTTATTAGAAAACACATCTTCAATCTATTCTTCAATGTTTTAATTTGAAGAAATGACGGACATCGGCATTGGAGGAAAAATTTCTACCGTTGAAAAAGACAATTTTTTGAGGACATTTTTATAAATTACCTATATTTTATCATTTCTTTCAAGTATGAAATCTTAAATCTATTAGAAAATTCTTCGCAATTTGCTACTATTCACAACTACGTGCTCAAAGTAAAAATGAATACGAGAAAAAGTCTCCGCAACTCCTGAGTTTTTCTACAAGTAAACAAAATCACCAACGGACCCCGCCCCCAGCCCTCAGCGGCACCTGTGCCTTCTTCCGTTCGCGAAGCCCTTGGCACAGCATCGTGTTTTCTCATTCTTTTCAACCCCTTTGCGACGAGCGAAGGGGAAATTTCGCCAATTTCCCAGGGTGCCAAAGACTCGGACAGCGAAATTTCCCTTTCACACATACACACATAGAGACAAGAGACGGAAAAAACTCAGTACATAACTTAAAAATCCGAGAGAGTCAGTGTGAGAGAGACAGAGAGAGAGAGAGAGAGAGAGGCTGCTAGGGAGAATTTGTGACAAGTAGACAGATAGACGGACGGACGGACGGACGGACATACAGGGCAAGATGGAAGCAGGGGAGGCCTCGGCTATATACAAGGCTTCCTCGCCTCCATCTTCGCCGACTTCATCCCCCGCATTTGTTGACGTCTGCAATTTTATATGAAAGTCGCGATGATGTTGTGGCCCTTGTTGTTGTTGTTCTTCCTCTTGTTTGTATGGACATTGTTCGTGTTGTTGTTGGTTCCGTTCTGGTGAGTGTTCTTGGTGGATGTTGTTGGTGCGCAGCCTCAAGCATATGTTACCCGATAATTTGCCGAAAGTTTTAATGAAAGACATGGGAGCCATTTTGTGTTTCCTCCCTCTCAGTTCCACTTCCGTTTCGGCTTCTTCTTCGTCGTCTTCTACGTCCTTGTCGTCAGCACCGTCCGCCGCCGTCGTCGTCTGCTTCTGCTCGTGGGCAATTTTGATACATCAAATTTCGGCAGCGGACGGCCGGCAGCATCCTCGAGGAGTAGGAAGAAGAGGAATGGCAAGGGCGAGGAGAGAGAGGGGGAGATAGACACAAAGAGAGAGAGAGAGAGAGAGAGAGAGAGAGAGCGAGAGAATGGAGGACGAGTCGTGGTGGTGGTGGATGAAACAGTTGAGTTTAATGTTAAAATTTTTGATGATGACGACGTTGATGGGGTTCGCAGAAGATAATTTCCCCCGAAAGTTTCCACCACTTGCGGAGGCTTCATTAAAATTACACAACATTACAGAAGCTCCACCGAGGGTCGGGTCGGAGGGTGGGGACACGAGTCGGAGCTGGATTTGTTCGAGTTCATTTGGTAAGAGGAAACTTTGGTGCGAATTTAGAAGCGAAACTGATGGGAAATTTAAATTTCTGAGAGAAGTACAAGTAGTATTCTTGATATGGTAATGTGAGAAACATAAATGGGGATGCATACATTATTACGTTAAATATGGGCAATTTAAAAAAGATCGCATATTAAAATTCAAGGCAGGTGAAAGCACGTGGCATTAAAAATGTGGCACTTAAAAGTTAAATATATTAGTTAATAAAAAATAAAATATTTATTTGACCAATTACGATTTAACAGTTTTTGAATTCCCAGAGCCCTTCCAATACGATTAAAATGTGACCTTAAATCTTTAAAAAACTTACAAACTTGCAAGAGACAGTGATGGAGAAAAAAACATCTGAAAACGAGTGAAAACCTCTCTTGTTCCTGCCTCAAAGGTGAACAAATGTTGCAAAGAGTAGTGGAAAAATCATGAACAATGAACGTGGACGACGTGCGATGTGCGTGGAGCGACCAGGTCAGCAGCAGCAGCAGCAACATCATCAACATCCTCGTAAACATCATGATCAGCAGTAACGACGTTGTCGTCATTAGTGTGGTGAACTTCATCATCAGCATCACCGAAGTGATCAAAGTTGGGCGCGCTCTCAGGAGGCCACCGGAAGTGCCCGCAATGGGGCGGGGTCGGCGTTTGACAGTCGCTTATCCTGCGTTGCAGCAGTTGCTGGTTGTTGTTAGTTCGTTTATTTTTCCATTTGTAGTTGTGGAAGACAACATAACGAGCCACGACGGCCACCCCACGAGCCACGACAGCACCTGAACGTCCCGCGACCCTCGGCCCTCGGTCCTCGCCGTAACTGAACCCGCGGCCACCCGGCAGCTGTCAAATTGTTGAACGCCTCCAGAGAGCGCCGGTTCAACTGACACTGGGAGCAAAAACGAAAACAAAAAAGAAAAAAACAAAGCACAAAAACCCTCGCCAGGGAAATTTCGAAAAATACTCAAAACTCCAGAGAAAGTTATTAAACCGCACTTTTCGAAGGGACCGCAAGCGACCGAAGCGTCCCAGTGGACCCCTCATTATGTCACGGAACCTCAAATTGTATTCGTTTATAATTTGTTTTTGTTTTTTTGTAATTTTTTGTTCCGGTTCTGTTTTTCGATCCAGGAAATTTCAATTTAAAATTGCGGTTTCGGTGTTTTTCACCACGACGAGGAGGAGGAGGAGGAGGAGGTTTTCAATCCTCTTCAGCAGAGGTCGAGAGGCCGCGGTAAACGGTGTGCGGCTGGCGTTTAACACTTTTCTCACATTTTCCCAGGCCAGGGGCGTCGCCCGTCAATTGGGATTCGGCCCGATCGATGCGGCCACCACGACCTCACCTCACTTCACGCCGCCACATGTGCGCTGTGGTTTCCGAAGGGCTGACAAGGACACGAACGTCATGTGCTGTGGTGCCGGGCCATCGGCAGCGGTTGCAGCGACCGATCGCAGGCGGTGGGAGTGACCAGCGGTCGATCGCCGCAGGCTCTCCATGCACGTCTTTGCATCTGGGAGTCATGAGTAGTTTTCCATAACTCTCCTCATCACCGATCTGTCGTCCATCTCGCTCTCCGCGACTCGTTGCAACCCTCGTCGAGCCGACTCGATCCCCGCCCATTGGCGGATGTGACACGCTTAAAGGGATTTTTAATTTCGCCCTCAACCGCGCATCCTGTGCGGTCATCAAATCGTTTTATGCGTCCCTCGGAGGGCATTAATAAAGCTTATTTTTTAATTTCGAGCTCGAAGGATCCGGATAGGAAGCATGTTTTTGTCCTTTTTTGTTTTTGGCAACATTTTACAATGTCGCCAGCGATTCATAAAAGAAGCTCGCATTTTATCGCGCTCGCATTTCACGCATCGTGCACCGTTCAGGCGATTTCGCCGTAACTTCAGTCCACGCTCGTCCCCTTCAGCACCTGGTGCTCGCCACGACGGTATTGATTGCACATAATTACGGGATTTGCAACCAGAGCCTGAATCGCTGTCCAGCTCTGAGCAGCAACCGATGAGTCGAGATTCAGTCGTCGATCGGGTCCAGTCGTCAGCGGATCGGAAGTGCCGCTTAAGCGACGGTTGGAAGGTGTCGATGGCGGCGCGCCGGGTCAGCGGGCTGGGCAAGACGAGGACCAGGCCCTGGTCGCAAGTGGAAGCCGTCGTCGACTGCCCTGTAATTACCGGCAGTGGCCGAGACGACGACGACGACGATGACAGCGGCGATGCCTCGGGGCGGTGGAGGGGATTTCGAGGGCTGTGGCGACTGCCAGAATCCGCCAAGTCGAATTCCCAAATACTTCCTTTCTCAAAATGACTGGAGCCTCGAATCTCTCTCTCTGTCTCTCTCTCTCTCTTCCTCCTCTCCCTTTCAATCTCTGTTTCCTCTCCAGGTTCTTCAGAGTCTTAAAATCTTAATTAACTCTCAAACACTCCGTGCACAAAGTATCGATTTTCACCCCTTCTCTTTTCTTTCATCTTCTTCGTCCTTCTTTTGAATCGTGTACTTCCTTCTTCTGTTGCTGTTCATGCTCTGCGTGAGTCGCACACCAACAGCAGCCACAACAACACCAACACCAATACCAACAACAACGACATCCGCATCTCAAAGGGTTCAAAGAGCCAAACATATCGATGACAACGACGTTGATGCCGTTGCTGGAGGTGCTGCTGTTGCTGCTGCTAATGGTGGCGCAGATGACGACGATGTTTCGGCATCGACAACAAGTTGAATAATAATAACAACAACTATGGAATATTGTCGGCAACAACACTGATCTGTTCAGATAATTACTACAACAGCTAAGGCGTGTCTGGAGGGCGCGAGACAAGTGGAGGACCTCGAGAGGCAGCGGACCGGACGGACGAACGAGGGGTGTAGGGCGTTTGCTCATGCGCTACAATAACAACGGTGTTATTTTAATAAAAGTAAACAAATTAAGGAACACTTCTACAGTAAAAAGGGATGCATTTAATATTAATTCAAGATAATTTCGATATTACTCGAAACTTGTGAAAACCCCTGAGTGAAATTTTCCTCCAGTGACCACTCAGAGGAGGCTCCCGATCTCTGAATGAAGTAATTAAGACCGCAGCGACTCCTCCAAACACCCTTTCGAAATCAAAATCATCATTCGCAGCTATGATCGTGGCCAACGGTCCTCCCCACTCACGTCTATCCATCGGTCTGACAGACTGACCGACCGTCCACCCGTCCGCCCGTCTGTCTGTGGCCGTGTCTCTGCATCGGTTTGTGGGCTGCCGTCACGCGGACAGTCCATCTGTCCATCCATCCGTCCACCCATCCATCCGCACGGCGAAGATCTTTATTAAAGACTTCAACGCTTCCACAAAGGGGCTGCCCCGGCCAGCAATGAAAGAAGGCTCAACGTCGTCCTCGTCGTCGTGATTATCGTGCGCCGCACCACGGTCCCAATCGCAGAGAGACAGACATCGACACCGACCGAGGCACCGACACAGGCACCGCGACAGACACCGACACAGATACGGACACGCCTCGGCTGCGTCACCCTACCGGCTCCTGCGGCTCCGCGTCCAACTGCCTTGCGCTGCGCTGCCCTGCCCTGCCCTGCCTCCAGCTCTGCCTTGCCTGGCTGGCTCTCGCTGTTGCCTCGTACCGCGCCACCCATTGCTGTTGCAGCCGCCCCCTTTAGCTGCAGTCAAGTGTCGGACACGCCGCTGCGGAGCTCTCAAATTACACACCTCGCTCGGCGAGCCTCACCTCACCCTGCGCCGCCCCACCGCGATCGGGCAGCTCGGCGGAGGCCCCAGGCCTCGAGGCTGACGCACGGCGGCTGCGCAGTGACATGAGAACCGAGGAGGCTTCCCGGATGGACGGACGGATGGATGAATGGATGGACAGAGGTGCGGGCTGGAGGGTGGCGAGTTGTCGCCCATGGTGAAATGGACACCAACAACATCGGCACCGGCACCGTCACCGTCGTCGGCAGCCGAAGCGGGTGGAACGTGCGCATGCGCAACATGCAAAATTCTACTTAAGCAGCGCCGACGACGCCAGCGAAGACGCCAACGACGGGGACGACGACGACAGCAGCAGCAGCAGCGATGTCTTCTGCTCTGAACATGCAGCAATAATTGCGGCAAAACATGCAAATCGTGTCAGTGTTGCCACCCATTTGAATGCAATTTATTCAGCACACACACACAAACGCACACCCCGGCATAGCGAAATACGAGATCGTTTTCAGACAATGGACAGGCGATAAAGATGCCAGAAGAATAGACCAAACACCGAGCAGAAGACCGAGCCAGGGCGAGGGAGGGCGGCATGGGGCGATGGGCGGAAGGATGGCGCGGATCGAGGAGGGCAGGAGTTGGAGCTGTGGCGGGTGCAAATTGAGTTGTTTGCAGGGTCCAAATGAGTCGCCTGTGCGAAGATCGATCGAGGGCACTGTTAAAAAATTATGGGTAATTGAACGTTCAAACTGCGCTCATCGGAAATCCATAGTAAACATATTTGTGCAAGATTTCTCTATGACTGCAGTAGTTGATTTCGAACTATGAAACTATCATCGTATTATATTTAATTATATACAATTTTGAACATTTATTTAAAATATTATTTTTTATTAGCATTTGTTTATACATAAATTGTATAAACATATACAAAATTGTATATCTATTTATAGAAGTTATAAGAAGAATTATTGAAGATAGTTAAAAGCGATAATTATTATGATTAATTCAGAAACTACGATATTCATCGCAACATATTGCAAATGCTTTTACAGCGGTTGTATTAATTTACATGTTTCTAGTAACATTTAATTATCGATCTATCTAACTTTTAATCTTGAAACATTATCATGATTTCAAGGGTGAGAATTGTATGGGCTTCACTATTCTTTTATTACTTTTTCTAACGCAAATTGGGTTTTTATGTTAATATGAATTAATAGAGCAGAATATGTCACAAGGAATCATATTTTATTAGCAAATAATTAGCAGTAAAAAAAAATGTATGCAGACGATTCGGCACTTTTGTTGGCCACTATCTCAGAATCATAAATTAAAAAATAAAAAACAGAAATTATTATATACAATTTTATTTAAGTAGATATTTTTATTTACAATTTACAAATTTACAATTTACAACAAATGCACTGATGTTTTTAATATTTCGATTTCTACCTGTATGTGAAATACCAAAACATACCATTTGGTTTGTGTACAAAATACATTTGCTGGCATTTGACGACAGAATACCATTTACAGGTGTTGCCATATGCGAATAAAATAATTATACGAACTAGCCTCTCACAGGGGGCAGTAGAAACAATTGAGAGCAAATATAGATTTTCTCTACTTTCCATCACTAGATGTCTTCCGAAACATTTGTTTTCCTTCCGTTGCCTTGACAACGGTCGCAATCTGCCGTCGAATCCAACACTAGCAAATAACTCAATTTTAAATCTCTAAATCAAAACACACGAACAAGGATGAAGTTTATTCCACTGCATACGAAAAATACTGCCATCGTCTACAAGAACGCACTATGTTCCACCGCAACCATCATTGTGCTCACATTCATCATTTTATCGGTAATGATACCCGTGTTTCTGGTCTCTCTTCTCAGCCCCTACTCAGGCATTGCCGAAAGTCGGGTACTTTATGAGCAACCATTCCTGAGCTTCCAGTTCCAAAGCATATTCATCGGCGAAACTTCTGACTCCAATGGGCTGATAGTGTGCAGCACCTTTCCATCATTTAACGAACGTATGGATAAGTTCGAAAAAAGTTGTGATGGCTACAAGGTGGATTTAACATTCTACATTCTGAACTATGTTAAGATCTATATTTTATCCACAGTACTGGAGCGAGGATGTAGACTACGATGGCATGATTGATCGTGCACACTTTCAATTACAACTGGACGATAACATTCAACGTGTAAAGAGTTTTGATTTGACGCTCTTTTTTGATGCAAAATTAAAGGTATAATTTACAACCTCTACTATGTTTATTTATTTAATTATATATTTATGATGTTCCTTCAACTCTAGCACAAATGCACTTTAACTCCTCCTGCTCTGCTCACTCATCACATGAGTATTCCGGTGATTGAACAAATGATGAGCGGCACCATCCACCTCAAAGCTGAGCTACAACTTAAACAAAATATTGAGTTCACTTGTCCTTTTCCTGGACGCAATACCAAGACTCATTTTCGTCAGGTGGCGATAAATACAAACTTATCTTCCTCATTCAGCGCTCTGGATATTGAGCAATTTCGGCAAGAGTCACTGATTCGTCAACTGAAATCCAATCCGGCGTATTTTAAGCTGAATGTAGATGAAATCTACTTACGGCGAGACAGATCACAAGGACTGAAGATTTTATTAGATATTGATATCCTGCAAGTACCGGCTCGATATCACCTTAGCGTCTGGGAGCGGTTGGGACAATTTTGGTTGTACTTCGCATCTTTCTTCGGTATATCCTTTTACGTTATGAACAAGTTCAAAGATTTTCTGTTCGGACGACATATTATTCGTTCCTGGGAGATAATTCCTTGGAAGAAGCTCTACTGACAGTGGTCTACGGATAGTAATCTTCTGGAACAGTACTCATGAAAATCACAAAACCGAAAATAAGAGATTTCTTCGAGAAATCGAAAAAGAAGTATATTCAAAAAAAAAAGATGTGGATTTGGTTTTGGTTCTGCTGAGGATTTCTTAAAAATGCTCCACACATTTTCTTAATAACAGGCATTTAACAAAGGGTCATTAAATCAAAACAAATTTCAACTTATTATTAATGGAACAGAGTTTCCGATTTAAAAATTTGATGCTAGGAACGAAATAGATGAAATAATAAAAACTCTTACTTCGTAATTATTTCTTTCCAATTGATGACTATTCTATACTGGAGCTGTTCAACGGCTGTTGCTGCGCTAAAGCATCAAAGGCACGGTTGTCTTCCAAAATAATTGTAGTTCTTGGATAATGATCTAATTGAACGAATAGATAACGATACTCAATACCGCCAGTGGGAGGCTACAACAATAAGATATTATTCATAAATAATTATATTCAATAGTACGGAGGATACCTTTCTGGTTTCCAAATGCACTGTCGCCTTGTTTCTCAGCCCCTGCACATAGAATTGCATGCGCATATGGGGCACACCATTTCGGTCAAATATTTGATGAGCAACATGTTGTCGCCGACCACGTCGCGATGTTTCACCGAACCCCTTGATGGGAGCACCAATAGCGTCTTGTACACGTGGATCCTGCAGATAGTGTTTAAAAATAATAAAAACTTGTTAGCAAAAAGTTACTACTACAATGAAACCTCTTTCACTCGATCCAGGGCATCTGAGTAGACATTGTTTGGACTAGAAGAAGAAAACAGTTCTCGGAAGATTGTATAAAACATAAAGCCGGTCACGCCGATGCCTGCCAGAATAACGGCTGTGTAACTGGCAGTTTTTGTATTCTCTTTGATTTTTTCGCCGAGCGGACGCACGTCGGTGGACACATCTGTGCGCATTGATCCGCTGGACTCTTGAATGGCAGAGGATTTTGGGACTTCGTGAGTTTGACGTTGTTGTTGCAAAACCCGGCATTGACTGAAATGCATCTGTTGCTGCAACGAATTAAACAAAGTCCTCTTTCCGAGCGACAATTGCCGAAAAATTATTATTTTTGACATCTTCCTGACTTCTTTGGAGCCTTTTTATTTAATATTTGCAGAGATAAGTTAAATTCTGCGTAACGTAGAAAATAAAAAGGCAAATGATATTACGCGAACATCTGGTCCAAAAACTAAACTGAATGTCAAGTGAAAAAGAGTGCTGCCAAATCAATGCTTTTTTAAGATAAGACTTAGAACTTTTTATCATTAAATGAAGAAAAATAAAAAATTGAATTTTGTTTTATTTTATAATCTTAATAAAGATCTGAATTTTGTTTTACTAAAATTATTACAAAATCTCATATTTTATAAGTGCATCGTGTGAAACACGTGGCAGCACTTACGCAATCCCGAGGCCTTATGGTTATCTCACTCTCTCGTTAAGTTCTCGCGTCCTCTTTCGTCGCTCATTCGCCACTCAATTTTGTGCTCTGTCCAAAAAACGCCACGAAAAATTTGACAGATTGAAAAGTTGTGCGTAGAGAGTGGGTCGTTCTTGTGTGTCGAGCTAAATTTGGCCGAAAGAAGAAGTAATTTAATTGCAGGAAAATTGCACACACAACAAAGCGGAGTAGTGCCAGTTTATCTAAATTAAATATACAACGGAAAATTTTGAAATTAATCAAATACGAGAATAAACAACATTTGAGGTGCGGAAAAGGGCAATGAAAATCTGAATTTTCCATTAGGTTTTTGCGTTGCGTGCAAGAATTTATGTGAAAATTCAATACTGAGGAAAGTGGAAAAGAAAAATAGTTGCTTAAATAGCAAAAAAAAATATTTCAAATCCAGAGAAATATGAAGTGCAAAACAAAACGGAAAGTTTCGATAAATTATCAATATGTTTAAAGCCCACGAATTATGCGGAAGGAGGAATTGATATTAATTGAGCATCAAATTTATAATTATCAAACATCAAAATACGTGAACAAAGACTACTTGTGAGGCTTCCATGACATTCTACACATTTCCTGTGTTTCACCTGCCGCGCTGAACCGTTCACACACACCCAATTGCAGACAATTATGCAAAAATAATGCCGATAACTACGAAAAATCTGTAACTAAAATAAAAAAATACTTGAATTAACATTCCGTTCCCATATTCTCTCCAAACACCCTGCACTTCGCATGCTACTAGTGACGCCAACACCATCGCGTCCGCCTTTGGAGGCGAAGAAGCCGTGATAGATACACAATTCGCCAAATCGACATCCGTGTCCCGACTTCTTCCGCGGTCCCTTCTCGTGCTACCGGGTCTTTGTTGGCATTGTCGTAGGAGATTCACACGTGACCGAACCGAGTCTCTCTCAGTTTCCATCGGAAGCATTCGTCGGGAAACTATGCAAATTCCAAGCCGAACGCGTCGTACACTCGTCCGCACTCACACGCCTCCTCCAGCCTACATTTTCCTTCACCCGACCACATAGAATAGCACGCACACTACAATTCACACATATCCAGTCAGAAGCAATCAGGAACCCGATCTCAACACGCACCGATTCCACGACCGAACGACGTAGATCTTCACCTTCAACTACAAGAACTCAAATAAAATAGAATCGTCGAAAAGTTTTCGCCACCAGCATGGATTGGATCATCAGCGACGAAATGGGGCTCACAGTGGGCCACGTGGTCGGATGGGCTGCCGCTTCGGCCATGGTCATCGGCGGCGTCATTCCTTACGTGCCCCAGTACCGCGAGATCAAGAAGACACAGGACGCCGATGGCTTCTCGCTGCACGTGTGCTTTGCGTTGCTAATCGCGAACTCGCTGAGGATTTTATTCTGGTGAGCTAATAGTCTAACTATTCACAAATGACCCAAATCAAAGGCTTCACAGATTTCTAAATATATTATTAATAGTGAAATCCGTTAAAGCACAATCTTCTCTAGGTTATCAAAGGTCAGCCCACCACTCTGAGAGCTCGAAGCGAGCTTTGGTGATCGTTGCTCTGGCAGAGGTGATGGCCGATAGTCTTTGCTGTAATGATTGATAGCTTTAATGCTTGTTTAATCTTCGGAGTTTTCCAGTTCAGAACTTCCTACATTGCCCTTCCTTTAGTCGACCTACGACGCAGCATTTTTATTTTCACACCTAGTTTGAAGGATGTTTCGTAATATTATTAGAACGCTAATTGCTTTGGTTGGAATTGATTTTCGATTTTTATTTTCTTTTTTTCGTATAATTAATCGACCAGCAGAATAGGTGAACAACTTGATAAGAATGATATGGGTGAATAAATATAATGAATGACAGTATTCTATTAATTTACCTAAAGTTTTCGATTTCATCGTATACTTATATCGATGTCACAAATGTGTCTACTTTGCCATTCGTATTTTAATATTTGTCCACGTGGAGTAAATTTGAAAGATGTGTTTGCTTTTAATTCCGTAGATATTTTCCCCGCGTTGCCACAATGTTGTTCGAAATTCCTTTATGTACATTAATTCGATTAAATCCGAAAAAACTTAATTTAATTCTAACAATTGACGCTCATGAACACACTCCAGTTGGTGCAAATAAATCTAGCTGTATCCGTTACGATCTCCAAATATCATCGGTCGGTATAAATCGACCAGCTTTATAGCTATTGTAGTTTTTATTGTTGTCATTGATCTTCACCAAAAGCGCGCTCGACCGCGCTCCAGATCGGGTCTCAGTAGTTCACTGCTAACCATACTAAACATTTCCACTACTATCATTGCTATTAACATCATGTACCGCTTATTCCCTCTCAGCTCCACATTATCATTCATTTACCCGCTTCTCCCGTCTTTGTTCAGTTGCTTTTCAGTCGTTCGTCAAAATATTGACTCAAGTCAAACAATGCCAACGAGACAATTGAGTCGCGGTTGCCGAGGCTCTGTTGTGGTGGGAGGTGGGCTTCTGACATAGTATCGATCGCAGATGTTTCGGCTTATTTTTGAATTAAGATAAATACTAAAAGTTATGGAAAAAACTCACTCATTTTTGTTTTTAGTCTCTGTTTATTTTGTTTCTGTAGTTGTCTTGCAGTCAAACATGTCCACGTTCAAGGTTAACCGGTAGTTGAAATAAACGCAAGTCTAAACATAGATTTTTGTTCGTTTTCACTTGGCACTACGTGTGGTTTTGTTTCCTACTAGCTCTCTGGCGATAATTTTTCCATGGTTCGATTTTCAATATTCTCTCAGCGTTTATCCTGTTTCAGACAGGTATTTAGTCATTTTGTGTTCCGCAATCGATTTTTTTTCTTTTCTTCACTTATCGCTGTGATTCACTGGAAATTGTCCATAAAGATATTCACAACCCTCGGCGGTGACATAGTCATAATTCTCCCTCTATCTTTACTTTTAACGTCTGGGTTCCCTTTATTTCTCCGACTTTAATTGACGCCTCGACGTCGAGTCTACAGCTCCTCTAGACAAGCTGCAGACAGCGGCGAATTGCCACACCGCCTGTTGAATCACAATCAATAATTAAATTAGAATTGTTGCTTTCCTTTCCATCGACTTTCCATGGTGCCCCACTTTGTCCACGAACTTTGTGCCTGTTGATTTCTTAGTCACCAAATGCCAACCATCAATAATAGAGCAGTTCAAAATCGACATCAATTATTTACTCCATGTCGAATCTTCCTTGTTCATTTCTCGGTCAATGTTTTCTGCTCAACCGTAAGAAGCTCTTTTGCAGAAATGTCTGACTCTCTGCCTGTCACGCGATATATTGTCAATAAATTCCGATTCTTTTATTTCCTGTAATACACGATTTTCATGTTTCATTGCAATGATCGGTTGGTGTGAGCAAGTTTATGTATGTATACACCACATATGATTTTTGTAATGAGTATAATTAATCAAAAGAATTTGTGAAATTGTGAAGATTGCATCCGATGAGGCTCAGGCGAATTGCTAAATATTTGCTTCTATCTAATAATAATATATTCTAATATTTCCTTCTATTGTTGGGTTGTCAAATTTAATTTCTTTTTTCACATTTTTCCGCTGTTGTGATATAGATTTATCACTCTTCCCCACTTCGTTGACTCAGAAGTTGACGTTTTCTTATCTAATCTATTAAGAACTTAATTGCTTCACAAGCACGAATGCCATACTCGTCTGTTGATGATAGAGAGAAACAATTGAGAGTGGGAAGGAGAACCAGTGGGACAATGTATTCTTTTTATTTCCAAATCTCATGCTGACTTTGACGATTTCATTGCAGAGACGAAATTAATCTTTTTAGTTTAAATAATAAAACCCCAAATTACTGTTAAAAAAAAGTAGGGCGAAAGAAATTTTACTAATTATCAGAATAATAATAAAATCGCTCTTATTCATTAATGACTGTCTACTGAAATGATTGTTATCAAGAATATAGGCAATTAAAATGTTATGGAATAACGAAGTGTTTAATTTTTCAGTTGACAAGTCGGAAAGTATTTTTGTCGCGTGTTCAAAATTTACACCTTTTTCACTACGCAAAGTTGAGATATTACTGCAGAGGTTGATGATCTCATGCATACAATTTGTATGGTACTAAAGTACAATACAGGCACAGCAGCAGTAACAGCAATAATAATAATAACGAATGATAATGACTCAGTAGAAGTTATTCTTGTTTTTAGCCTCCGTCGAGTGGGCAAATCTTTGTTTGAGAAACACTTCATTCAGTTCGTTTAATTAATTAATATTACTTTGACATTGTCCTTCATTGCGTTAGTTGCTTATTTCACTCGTGTGAATCAATAGTATTTTAAGTCAATTGTATTTTGTTTTCCTCTAGATATATTATCTTTATGATTTTGCATAATCTTCATTCTGGTTCATCAACGGATTTTCGCTCTTCTTCTTTTAATCATCAACGCCGATTCCATGGTCAATGTTAAGACACCAGACTAGTCGGCAAGGCCCAAGGTATATCTCATGTAGATCCACCAATTCTGCCACATATAGCTAACATTTTATGGCGCGTCCAGCCGAACAGGTTCTCGCAATGTTGACAACTCAACTAACGGACACGTTAACGCCGCTCTAATGAACCTCCCCTTGGTCTCTCGCTTTCTTCGGACATTTCGTGATTGACTGCACAACGGCCTACGTCGTGTCTAAAATTCATTTCGAAACGCGGCCAATATTGATGAAGGGCTTAAGTGGATTGTGACATCATCGACAAACCAATTGGTGAGGCGACTTGGAAAGAAGTAATTTAGTGATTCCGCGACATGCTGGATCTAGAATATCCAGTCTATTCCAACCGACCCCAACCCAAGTCGACCACATAGCGGTACTCAATGCTATTGATTATGCCATCGCAGCAGTGATCGCTGGTGACCTAATCGACCTACCACAGAAGTGCAAGTCCAATGTCAGAGTCTGCTGCAATTATTTCTAAGCTTTGCATGTCGCTGCGACGGACCCCAGAGTCGATGTACTTTTTCTGTTTACCTGTTTTTTATATTTATTTATTTTTTTATAACAAGCAAGAAACTTTTAATTGGCGTTGCCACACATTTTTGTTGTTTTTCTCGTTGTCTGTTGAGCATGGTGATGGAGAAAATGGTATTTCCTAACGGTATTGTATTTGTGGTTTTGGTAACAACGACAACATTAAGCGACCTTGGATTTTATGTTATTAAGTAGGCATTTTTTATCGATTACGATTATTGTGTTTCAGACGTGTCTCTTAAAGCTGTTAGTATAGAAATCTAAGATAATATATTTACGCGAATATTCATGTATAAAAAGTCCCCAATCAAGTCAAAACATAATTCTTTTGCATCGACTGTTGATTTAAATCATATTGTAGAATTTGTTTTGTGTACTGTTCTCATAAACATCGTAATAAATTGTCAATTATCGTCTTTTTATCGCTCTTTCAACACGAACGACAACAATAACAACATCATCCAAAGCATAAGTAACAGCAACACTTGCGGCAAAGAATAAAACTCTTTGCTGATACGCTTTACAATTACAAAAGGCAATGGAATGTTTTGACAGACCATTGATAAGAGCGCCACAGCAAGATAAACAGTCATACGTTTGTACATCAAGTACATAGCTTACGAATTATTGCATGCTTACCAATATATGAGCCTAATACGAAATAGTGATAGAAGTAGATAAGATCTTAAGTTTGACGTGATAACACGAAGATAACCCCCTGTATCACATGTAAACATTCATCAGTTTTTGCCACTGTTCCCTCTCTTGACCTTGACTCTTCAAATGTTGGGGTCTTATAGTGGTTTCTCCTATTAGTTGTTTGCTAAGGACCGCTTCTGTTTGAAAATTTGTATACTTAGATTACGACCTACAACCGATGATGTCTTTGAAATCATTTTGTACAGATATAAATTCAGTATAAAGAGGAATTTAAAAATAAAATAAAACCGAGTTCAATTATTCTATAGTGTTGAATTTCACAAAGATAACATTTAATCAAGAAAAGCGCCTATAATAAAGCTTATAATAAAGTATTTTTTGCTCATGATGAACTTAGGTTTTGGTGTTTTATTTCATGTTACATTTGTGTTTTTGTTAAATCTTTAATATATATTGTTGATCTTTTTATCTCTACTTCTCATGTTATTTCTCGCGTTTGGTGGTTTTCACTGTATGTAATAATTAAATATTTATGTATTTAAAAAAAAAAAACCTCTAAAGAAGTGCCAACTTGAAATAATTTAGATAATTCTAGCTTTGCAAATTGAGTTCATAACCTCAGTTAGCAACCATTCACCTTCTACTGAGAAATGTGCGAAATGCCAAGCCAAAAAAAACCACCCTCGGGCTAGAAGGGCACTTCAACGTGACCTTATCGTAACACAAAAACCTTTCTACCATTCTGCTATAAACTAACAACTGCTCTAGAATCTAGAGAATTTCCGAGTTTGAGGGAATCGATTCAACAAAAAGTAAAGTGAAAAGTGTTGCAATTGCAGGGAGTGGCGACGTGCCTTTGCCTTTTATACTGTTTAGGAAACCTTGATGTGCGAAGAACTGAAACTCATTTCGCAAATTGTTGAACTTTTAAGGAAATGAATGGCAAAGCAACAACAAAACGGTCAGCAACCTTCAGTTGCCTTTTCTCCAATTCCCTTTGCTTACATCCTTCCGGTCATTTCTTTAGCTGTCCAGGGAACAACGAAATCGAGCTGAAGAGATCATTTATCATTTCAGAAGTCATTTTTCTTAAGGTCCATTTAATTCGTCTTTGGTTTAAGTACATATACGGCGTAAATCTAGTCCACCTTATATCCCGCTTTTCTCATGTGACCCATGACCGCAGAACCCTACCTTGATTGGGAACAATGGCGTGACACTGTGCTTGATTTAATTAAATCAACGATTTTGTTGTGGCTTGCGAGGAAGTGTCACAATTTGGAATGTGACCAGAGACATTCTTAACCTAAACGAACCTAGTCTTACATAACGTGTGATACATCCTCGTGCATTATCCTTCGCCGTACACAGTGCGTGTTTAAGGGTTTGCCGGAAACTATAACTGACGAATTCCTTAATGGTGTGCTCTCCAGGGTCAATGAAGCTTTTAAGTAAATTGATGAACTGTGATAACTGTTACGGTAGCGTCACCTATAGGATTTTATAACCTTTTATTTTTGTAATTCGTTGTCCCGACTTGATATTATGCTAAAACTCTGTCATATATATTATGACTAATTAATATATGGAATGAAAATAATAATGTTAATGGTGTCGATTTTTTAATTAAAATTTTCATTCTTTATTCTCATATTTTTCCTGCTCACTGCAGTTTCCTTCCCTACCGAACAGTTCATTCTACTTTCCAAGGCTTTGTTTAATTCATCCCACTCACAGAAACGTAAACACACACTCATGTAATGGCACACGAGGCTGTGCACTCTCTTTGTTTCTTTGTATGACACTGTGTTTGCTGTGTATTTTTGTTTTTTTATTTCGACTCGGGAGACTCTTTTAGTTTGGTTCAGCGAGCTCTTGCAATTTCGTTGAACCGTTAAGTCGTTCGTTAAGTGTGGAATTTGTTGTTTCATAATTGCATAGAGGAAGGAAGATTGTTTTCCTTTAGTTCACTCTTCTATCACTCATGAATGCGGCAGCCAATGACTGGCAACCTATGAAGCTAGTTTGCTGAGCCCGTTCACCAATGAATAAATTAAAACAGTCATTCCGATACCGAAAAACAATTCGAACCATTACCATTAACTAGGAAAACTATTTTATTGGACCTATAATTTCGTCTTCCATTAGTTTGAATATTTGTTTCATTTTCTTCTTCTGACTATTATCATCAACGCCAGACCAATTATTTTACATATGATAATTACAATAAAATAATTCTCCAAACAATAGGTCACAGTCTGTTTCTATCATTATTGAATACAAATACATTTGTGTGTAGATTATTAAAAGCACTTGCTAAGCTTACAATTGAATTTAATTGGCAAATCTATCCCTCCCCATTTTCTTGTTTAGTATTCTGGAGAGTCAGACGCTCATTTATATGCCATGACGATCCTTCTTCCATAGAACATTGATTGAATGCGTTCTAGAATTCTAATGGGAATTCCTACACTTTCGGACATTTCCCTCTAGCCTAAATAATATAGCTGGGGATAGACTTTATGTATTCAATTCAATGTATCGAGTTTATCAAATGATACGCGAATGTGGTGAATTTATTTTTTAAGTTATAATCATTGAAGTATGATATTTTTTCCAGTTTTGGAAGAGCTTCCTGCTCTAAAATACATTAAGACACATTATCTAGTTTTTCTAGTTTGTCATTGAAAGTTGTTTATAACAACCGTTAAAAAAATGAAGAGGATTTGTCATATTTTTCTGATCTCAGTGTTTATTCACTGAAGAATGTTCTTTTGATTAGATCTAGCAATTATTTTTATTCGTGGAAGTTCTTCTCTAAAAAGAAAAAATCCCACGTAGATTCTATATAGTTAAATTTCCAACTAAATGTAGAATATTTCAATGTATATACTACATTTAGTTGGATTATTTCCAACGATATTCAATTTCTTCGAATCAAGAGATAATGATGGTGTAAAAAAAACTCATAACTTTCACACATGAAGAAAAATATAGTCACGCTATTTTCTTCTACCAATAATTACCATAATAATGAACATTATTATCACGTTTCATTTTCATATTATTAGTTCCCACTTCCAGTTAGCACATTGTTTAATCCTCTGCCGTCTTCCGCTATGTTTCTAAACCATAAGATGGAATGAAAAGTAATCTAATCATGCACACATACAAAGTAGGATGTTTTGCTGATGTTGGATATTAGTTTACTTTCGCTTCTCCCTTCATGTTTAAAAATAACCTACGTCGAGAAGTTATGTGTTTCGAGCCCAACTTAGGTTTGCCTGGCCTAGTTTACCGCGGCAACATAAAATAGATTGACGTGGTCAAGGTTCTAATTCCTGGCACTAAGTAATTCTTACAATTGGTGGAAAGCACAGTTTTAATATCATATTCGCGGATAGTTTAAACTACTATATATTCTATACCTTCGAATTCAACGTTATGCACGACTCGGTGAATGCTTCTCAGATTCCATTAAACCAACCTTTAGGCTGTTTCCCACCCACAAGCAGCATCGATATCTATTCCACCACGGACGTAAACTGGGTCAAAGTATCGTTTACTACCACAGCATGGTTAACAACTTCGTTGGCAACTTGACACAAGAGACTCTTCTCCCACCCGACTTCAAAGACATCGTGACATACCCTTAGTTATCGTAATTCATCTAGTTTTTATCTGTGTGTGGAGCTGTTTGAACTATTAAAGACTGTAGCTGACAGTAGTATTGATCCCTAGCGTGTAAGCATTTTTTCCTATTAGAATCTGCTCCACTGATTGATTTTCTCTCTTTGGTTTTCTCCCGTCCCAGCTGAATTATACTGTGATTAGTGCTATGCACAGTTAATGTCTGTGGTTAGCAAATACGACGGCAGAGTTACTGTTGGCAAGCGGATAGATGCCTAAAGATTACTTTTTTTAGCAATTCTACAACGATAGAAGTTGTGTTTAAATTGTTGCAAATGCTCTGTGGCACGTGTTCGTTTATTTTCGCCATAAAATTTGACTGCGAAACGCCTCGCCATAGCACATAATTTATGTAGATAAAATATTCCACGAATAAGTGTGGAAGAAAATGTGAGAATGGAAAATCAATATCCGAAAATACAGTGGGTGTAGTAATCTTTACAGTAACATACAATTAAAATGGGTTGTATTTTTGTTTTTACCCTTCATCACCGTTTACTTTCTTTTTTTTTAATGATCTTTTGTGATCATATATGATAAATCTACAGAAAAATTTGAATAGCGGAATGTTTTACTAGATTCATTTTCGAACACATTTGTGTATTTAGTATTACAAATCATAGTTTTTTAAATTAATGTCGCCAATTACAATGTGTACATATTTATTTCTCATCAATCTTATTTCTTTTACTATGCATATAGCATTCTGACGTACCCAACCATTAAGTCCTTTTTTGTTTTTATCGTTTTATTTCATTAAAGCTTTCATTTCTTGATTTCTTTCACCATCGTTGCTTTTCTTTGCATACCGTTAACACTAATACTCATAGTCGTCATTAAACCCATTCCTTTAACATTCAGTATATTCCCTTTTTTTTTTTTTTTCAATGACTAAAAGCTGTATAAGAACATGTTCGCTCTATAGATGAAGACATTGAACGTCCTTGATAAGTTGACCTTCCCGCTCCTCACACTTTTCGTCCACGGATGGAAACGAAGCTCCTTTTTCGTCACGTTGCTATTTCATGAATCGGAAACCTGTGAGGGAGATGGTGAGCCAGTTTTACAAAAGATACACCTCTCTTGTGTTTTTGTCCCTACGTAACCTCCCCATCGGTGGCCAATAAAGTACCGAAAAATAAAAAAATGTGAAGAAACAGTATACGCTTGCTTTGTAAACGACTGTAGCAAGTAGAAATGAAGAAGAAGGAAGGGAATGTGAAGGAGGCAGAAAAGTGAATGTAAATATAGTATCGAACAAAAAGCAGAAACAGTTTTATTTCAATGCGGTGCAGGAGGAGAAACCGAAAAAATAAACAAAAACAAAATAAAAGAGAATTCCACGGAATTAATTCCTGTGTAAGCCAAGAGTCTTTATTATATCCGCTGTAAAGACCGACCAATACAACACCTAGACAGCCAAAAAAACATCGTTAACAAATTAACATTGATTTGTCTATTATTTTTTTAGGAACCTTCCTTTCTCATGAGCATGTTCTTGTAATGCTTCAATTAAATGTGGTATTAAGCCTAATGAAAAGTCTTTCGTTTTAGGCCGTTTCTGATCTCTGTATTTCGAATAATAGCGTATCAATATTTCCGAAAGAAATTCTACCATATCAGCGACAACGTATTTTTATAGTAAAAATAGTTATCGATTTATCTGTATTCACTCAAAGATAACGAATACAGCACATGCCGATGGTCGTCCCTCACGCACCGAGGACCCACTCACGATCAATCGATGAATGAACAATCGATCGATCAGAATGTCGGCTCATTAATTGCGCACTCGAATGTCTCAGAGGGAAAAATGGGAATAGCGTATAATGAAATAACATATGGGAGAAAGTACCAGCGAAAATTAATAAATAAAGTTTTTGTCAACAATACGAACCATAAAATGAAAAATATGTGTCAATTTTCTGGATGCAATAAATCAAAATTATATTAATGAATTCATTACTCATTTTATCTTCCAATTTAATTACATAGCAATTTACTTGTGATTATTTCTCTTAATGAATGTTTCCCTCTTTGAAGGTTTTCCAAACGCTATGAGCTTCCGCTACTTGTCCAGAGTGTTGTGATGAATATAACAATGTTCCTAATGATTCATCTCTGCGTTAAGGTGAAACGTATAAACGCGAACGGGCGCGAGCGCACATTTTCAGGTTGGTATCCATCCCTAAAACTCAATAGAACAGATATCAGTCCTCGATTACGTAACTAACTATGTTTTGTTTTCGAATTTTAGGTGAAGATCTCCGCTTGCCGAAAGTTATCGCCGACACTGACACCGTTGGGTCGGTCTCCACAGACGTCGACGTTTTGAAACGAGCACGTTCCAGACATTATCTAAGCGGTAAGTTGCCACTTTACATGGTATTAAGCACAACAATAGAAATGCCAATAGAAAAAGTTGAATTGCAAATTTATACAGTGTTTATGCCACGAATATTTCATTTCACTACAAGAATTCAGATTGGCGTAAGTAGTCATTTACAAAGCATCTGAGAAAATCCTTACACAGACTCCAGAATTTATTGCTCCGGGTCACGTACAGAACATTATTCCGGATTTCAAAATTAGTAGGGAGGATACTTGTGGAAATACCAGACAATTCAGTTCATTACAGTTAATAATAACATCTTTTTTAGTACACTGTTCAAATTCTGTGTATATTTTTGTCCAAGTGGAAATTAAAGGTTTTAGTTATTGTGTTTCGTTAGGCTATTCGGTTGATAAAGGTTAAAGACAATCTTTCAGGCGGGTCACTTTATGTCATTCACTCAATGTAAGCCTCTAAACCACAATCTAAACGATGACGGCATCCAAGAGAGAATTACTCCATTAGTGGCTCTCCAAGATTCTACCTTTCCGTATTGATTTTGTATACACAAGTCTATGATATCTACGAAAAAGACGAAGAACCAATTGTGGAATTCAATGGATGACTCAGGAGAACCACAATGTTATCATTAAATTGGAATCAAAAGACATTTTACAGAGATTGGGGTTTCTGTGCTAGAAGGACTTTCGTTAATTAAATAAAGATTTCTTCTGTTGACGTTATGTGATACGTGATAGGGAAGTAATTTTAACCTTCCTTATTTTTAGGTTTGTTCTCTGAGCTCTCATTCATTTATCCATTATTTCCATTTAAAATAGGATTTGAAATGTCATTAAGCGTATTTTATTCAATAATCTATTGTTCCGAAGGGTTCAGATATCAATATCGCAACAAATATAAATTTCACATTAACAAATCTCGTGAATGGATCCCTTATTCGTGGAAATGACGACTCACGTGTAAAATCCACCAGCAGCAGAAATTACAGTATACTTTAACACACATTTCATTTGAGTGTTGCATCTCTCTTTCCAAACTATCTGTTTCCTAGTAGTATACTCCCTTACAGCATAGAGAGCGCTTAAATATTAGAAATGTGCCTTTTCACTAAGCCCTCATGAATCGCGTTCATTATCATCACATTCAAGATCTCAACGCACGTTTGTGCAACAAGGGATTAATTTGGGTCTAAGGCGATAATGAACGTTGAACAATCATCAATAAATGCGGTATCGTAGGATAACTAGGAATTGTTTTTGCTCATAATCCCAGTCGATAATTCACCATCACTTTCTGTTCTATTATATTATATTTCAACAATATTTATAATTTCTGTACTTTTTTTAATGTTTGTTTTGCAGATCTCGATATGAAGTATTTCTGGAATTGGACAGACTTCCAATCATACTTAGATTTTATGCTCGTTGTTTGGGCAGTCGGAGCAGCCATAACATATCTTATGCTACCAGTTGATTGGTTCATGGAGACGATGGGCTTTTTTGCCGTCTTCACCGAGGCAATGTTGGGTTCGTTGAAAAATTAATTTGAATTATATGTTCATAGTTATAAATAATTAATTATGTGTTATCGTTCTTAGGAGCACCACAGTTCATACGCAACTTCAAGAATAAATCAACATATGGAATGAGTATTCACATGGTCATCATGTGGACTCTTGGTGATATGTTTAAGACTGGTTATTTTATTGTAAGAAATGCTCCATCGCAATTCTGGATATGTGGAACTTTGCAGGTGGGTTATATGAATCACGGTTATAAGACCTGGTTTTCTGTACGAATATTAAAATATTTAATTATCCCTATTTTATTTCGATTCCAGGTCAGCCTGGATATTGCCATCCTGATGCAAGTATGGATTTATCGGAAGAACTCTGGACCGCGCAATGTGCATCGTGGAGATTAGCAGTTTGCCCCCGACGAACAACAACAGCAAATACAACAAGAACATCATCAAGCACAACAAAACTCCGACAACAATCAATCTATACTAAACACCACCAGCAGCGGTGACGACCATCTGCTCACAGCCGATGCGGATGATCTTCACTTTAAGCACGTGAAAAACTATCACGACAATCGGGCCTTCCAGTATCACAACAACAGCATTCTACCCAACGGCGGAAGTCATGTCAATGGCGACGGCGATGATCTAAACGTCGTGATCATACAGCACGGCAATAACAAATTGACATCGGGTTTACCTAGGAGTATTAGTGGTGTTGGTGCAGAAGATATTTCAGCTCCCGGCGTAAAAGGTGCCGGTGTTGGCGTGCGTCATCCCTGTCGACGTCATCATCAGCGATCGGATGCTAAGTCTGCGACATCACGTCAGCGACATAATGCTACGCAAACACCGGAATCAGCGCTCCAGTCACTATGTTGGCATCACCGCACACATGGACTGCACGCTTGTACGGCTACACCCCCACTGTGCTGTTGCCGCCTTACGAACGTTGTCAGCACTACGCACACGGACTGCTTCCAACGTCGTAATAGCCATGACACTTGCATTGGCGACGTCACGTGTCACTGTCACGTCACGCATCACTGTCACCACTACTCACCCGGTGGCGGTGCCGACGATAGTCGCAGCCAATTCGATCTTTGTCGGTCATCGCACAAGCAAAGACGGCGCAATCACTGCGGCCGACGCAGGCCTCACAAGCACCAGCACCGACATCTTCCAGCATCCACTACGAAGTCTTCCCTTTCAAGCGATGAGAAACTGAACGACGACCATCAAGAACGACAGCAGCATCGTAGACCGCAACACCGGTCACCCCGTCAGCGAGACCTGCAGTCGCAGGAGATCGCCATCGAGATCGATGCAGCAACGACACAAACGGATGACAATAGTTGCTGCAACTCTAGCACAGGCACCTCGAATTTCTCCTACAAAATGGCCAAAGACCATGGCCAGCAGCCGATCATCCTTGCACCCTTGCATGACAAGAGCTCACACCACCATGGGAGTGGGTCTCTGAACTCGAACACCACGATCGAAACTTCGGAACTCACTGCTGACGAGAGTGATAATGACGAGGAACTGTGTCATCGGAGAAGCTTACGCCGTCATCAACCTGAAGGCGCACGTCGTTCCCCTGTTGGCGAGACACCCGTCGATGAATCATCTACTCCACCCGCTATTTGCTGTGATGATCCAAAGTGCTGCCGTGTCGTGGATGCAATCCGTTCCACTCCATTGGAAGCGCCGGGGCTGCGCAATGAGTGCGTGAAGATTAAGCGAAAACGCTTCATCTCGCAACAGTACTGCAGCAGCTGCTCCAAGTGCTCCAGCTGTAGCTGCCACATACGAACCACCAGCTGCAGCAGCATTGACGACTTCGATAACGATTTGAACGAGTCGGACGACGGGCTGAAAACGCACGAAATAACTGTCGCCGCGGACTGTCATCGATGCAACCTGCAGCGTCAGTCGACAAATTCCACTGTAGAGGACGATGGCGAACAGGGTGGTGACGTCGATAACGCACTATCCCAGTCGAAACCGTTACAGGAAACGACAGACACCGAGTCGCATGCCAGCCGTGACAGTTTCTGCTCCTGCAACTCGACGGGTTGTTGCTACTGCAGCTGCAGCTGCGACGAATGTGATGCTAGTCATGAAGTCATGAAACCAGAAGTACGCTCGATAGCAGAAGACGAGCCGCACTCGAACACCCTAACTCCTATAACCAATCCATCGTCCATAGTTTCCACGCCCCTGACGGAGGACGCTGCCACGCTGCGGAGCTTCAGCACGGGTCACGGCGAAGACTCTTTGAGCCAGTCGGCGGAGTATTTCTCGCTGTCCTCCAATCAGCAGTCGTTGCAGCAGCAACTCTCAGGCGGCACTCCAACACGATCGGTCGCCATCCAGCCGGCATTGATAGCACCTCGCAAGCAATGTAAACATTACAGCAAACACCATCGCCACAAACACGATTCGCCAGTGGATAACTACTTATGACGAAGTGTCTCGCTGGTCGCGTGGCCAGCGATCGATGTGAACTCGCTGCTGCAGCAGACCATCCGCAAGTCGACCATTTTGCATGAGACGTTGTCGGTGGTGCAGTCGCAACAGCATAAACAACTTCGCCCAGGTGGTAGCAATGACAGCTCCACCGCTACGCTCACGCCCTCCATTACGACCATTGCTAAATTCCCACCGCCCCTTCGCAACGCGTCAGGCAGCAATGGTTCGCGAACGGATTCTTTGAACTCGTCACCACATCAGTTGTCTTCGCTGACGTCCCTCTCTACCATTAACATCAGCGTGCCGACGGCCGTGGCCATAACGTCCATCTGCGGCACCAATGGCGCCGTAGACACTTCCGTCATGGCAACACCTGCTACGTTATTAGCCACTACATCGGCCCCGAATAGCGGGCGAGTGAAACGAACGTCAAAGTTTTCGCCGGTATCAGCAGACAGCTTCAGCTGTGATCCATTGCTATTTGCCCAGGAGCGCCGCTCTACGGAAATTATTTTATAGCAAACACGCTGTCGTCGCAATGTGGGCTGCATCATGTAGGTATAGCATCCATCAACTGGTCCATCACTATTGTGGATTGTTTGCCGAGTATTTCAGTTGCTTTTAGATGAAACTTCCAGGAATATGGGAGGCACTCCTAGCTTCTAGCATCAAATTAGCTTTATTAGTTTAGTTGTTGTATAGAGCTTAAAATGATAGTTCCAGTGAAGAGGCAACACCTCGAAAAGAACACAAGGATTGGAACCAACATTAATTTTTGATTGGATTAAATTTTTCAAAGCATATTATAGTTATGCAGCCACCCGACTGCCTGATCGATCGTTATCAACGCGTTCAAAATTTTCATTTCACAACTCGCAAATATTTGGATATATTGCGTTGAATTTTAGTCTGCATATGTTGTTTTTGTTAAAGTGTGGAACAATCAACCTCAAATTTAAACTCTTCTCTATTTCTGTTGTTTCTCGGGGGTTCCAAATGTATGTCAAAATCGATATGAGAATTATGTACATTGTTAAATGAACTGATGCAAGTTATTTATAAAGATATACCTTTTCTAATGTTTAATCTAAATAAAATTTAATTCAGTTTAGTTAAATTCTTTTTCTATAAATATATACAAGTTTAAAATTATATGTTTGTGTGAAAACATCAGCACTGAATCAATTAGTAAAATTTTTAAATTGTTTACATTTTATAAAATCAAACAACATCATCAAATACTACTATATAGTACACATATATACATACTATATATGCAATTAGTATATAATTTATTTAACAAAATTGTTTGTTCAAATATAGTAAATCGATTTTGTAAATTACGATATTGAAGAAGTTGTATTGAAATCAAATTCATACTTAATTATTTAACGAATTTTTTGTTGATATTCTGACATATCTGATCAAAATTACAATGTGACAAAAACATGAATTTAAGTTGAACAACAAATTTTCATAAAATTAAGTTATCTCCCTTATTGTTAAGTGTTAACCTTTTATGATACTAAATTTGAATTTAACCAATTTATTTATTGCGTATAGTATACATTTCAAAACGAAAACCCAACAAAATCGATTATCTCTAAAATATATATAAATTTAGTTATCCTCGTTTCTCAATTATCTTCTACAAAATGTATAATAAGAATTTCTCTTTAGTTGATTAATTTTTCAATTGTAAATTCAAAATGATCCCATTTATTTTTTAATAAAATTATGATATATTGTCAAACATGCATCATACTTCTTTTTATTTCCATTGATTTGATTAGATTTAAGAGAGAGTCCTTATTTAAGTGCCTTTGTTCTACAGATTTCTTTAATGTGATACTGGATCATTGATTGATTTATTTAATATTTCAATTAATTCGAAGTTTATAAATATATCAATTTTTGTGTTCCTGGAATGAAAACATATACATGAAGAGTGTAAATAATAAAGTGAAAAAAAAATATTTTCTTTTAAATTTTTTGCCTATAGAAACAGTTTCCATTCTTCCACGCAAAGATGAGATTCCGTTTGAAACACACAAAATTGTAATACGAAAGTCTAGATTATGAAGAATATAAAGTATTATATAATGTTCAAACAATAATCGATCGTAAACTACCGATGTAAATGAAAAACTTAGTTTCGAAGTTTAAGAATCTAATCATTTACTCAGCAATATTGTAAAAATAAAGACATTGCCATCGATGTTAAAACGATTTTAAGAATCAACAATAATAAATCCATAAAACGCATTTCAACACCATGGAATGAAATATATGCATATTTCACCTTTTAAAATCATATCTGATATCGTGAAACGAACCAGACCAATCCATTTATAATACTTTATTATACTCTATTTCGTATATGTAATAGTTCTCCCTACATACGAATATTAAATTTCTGTAGAAACTTACTCTAATCTATGTATTAAAATAGGTAAATAAAATGTAACGATAAAAAAAGAAATTAAATCCTGATATTACAACAATTCCGTTGGAAATTTATACCAACAATACATCAATTACTTATCTCCGTTGGAGAAAAAAAATATACATACATTTGCAAAGTTATTAAATATATTCATGATTTAGATCTTGAAACATGAAATTTATATCCGTTACTAGATGAAACATTAAGAAAGAAATTAAGAGCAATAATAATTTTGGTAGTCCGAATCAGATTGATGTTAAAACAAGATTATACGTGTAAGAAAATCTTTTAAAATTTATTCAGTAATCAAAGTATTTACGATATAGTAATACAAGAGTAGTGAAAATAAGAAAAGTCCAAGTCAAATTGTTTGTTAACGAATATCGATGTATTGATATTATCCTTAAACTGTGAGCATAATTTAGGAGGTTACGAGTATTATTGTAATATTATATATTCCGAAAATGTAACAAAAAAAACAATAAATTGATAATCCACTCAGACAACTATTTTTATTATTTACTCGATTACTTCATGCTGATGATATTGCTCTTCTTGTTGACAAATCATTAGGTTATCCTATAGCAATTTTGTGAAAGGATGACAAAATTATATATTCGGCAATATTCCTTTAACGGAAATGATCATATCAGATAACGATATGAGTTACACGTTCAGGTACATACAAACATATGTCATCGTACGAAAGACATTTTTACGTGGTAATTTTTTCGTTGACGGAAATTTTGGTCCAAGCTTACCTTTAATCTCCAAAATCTGTTCGTTACCGACGACTGGATCGTTGCTCGGAGCGCCGATTACTGCCGCTATTGTGATAATTCCGACGATCGTACGAATCGCCGGCACTGCGGCGTTCGTACGGCGTCGAGTAGTGTTGCGACCGCGATTGCGACGAAGGTGCCTTGCCGAGACGGTCTTTCGCGCTTCGACCATGGGTCCAATCCAAATTTCCACTTTGTTTAAAAGGATTGCCGGGACTGAGATCACTGTTGCTTTTACCGCGGAGGGAACTGTCAAAACTACGATTACCACGCAGGGAGCTGTTGTCAAAGCTGCTGTTGTTGCTGCCTCCACCTTCACTGCGTCGTTGATACATCTCGCAATCGCTGGGCAGCGAACGCCGATGTCCAGAGTGATTCTTGTTATTGGCACTGCCCTGTTGTTGGATCGTCAGTGACTTGCGGAAGAGTGTTAGGCCCTTGTACAGCTGAATGGCATATGGCGGTGTGCACTGGTGCATGTAGGTGATAAAGCCGAAGGAGCGCTGGCGCCCCATGTTGTCTTTGGGAATACGCACTGATTCGATGGGACCAGCCTGAGAATTTATATATTGGCGATGAAAACGAACAGTTTGAATTTTCTATCTACCTGCAGGAAGACCTCGTAAAGCAGTTCATCGGTAACACGATCGTCTAGGTTTCCAACAAACAATGTCCGCGCGTCTTCGTCGTCCTCGTCATCGTCGTCGTCGTCGCTGACACAGTTGACTTCGTTCTGCAGAGATGGCATCGGAGGAATCGGTGGCATCATTTGCATGAATTGTTGCTGTTGCATTTGCATGGAAATTATTTGCTGCAAAGCCCACTGATTGTACATTTCATAAATTTAATTTATTTGGCGCCGTAACAACACGTAAACATAAGAACAATATATTTCTAAAACCGATTGTCAAGCAAAAATGGGAAAAACAAAATGTCAGACTACGTTGTGGTCTACGAACGAAAACAACAAAAGAAAGGAGCAAAATTATTGAAGTACTAAATCTCGCTTTATGTACTGACATACAGTTTAAATTAATAGTAAAGACACAAACCATTAGCTGGTGCTAATTGATAACGTCATTTCTCAAGAGATGGCGCACTGAGCACTTTAAAGTTCCCTTAAACTCAAATGTGATATTAATTTAAAAAGAACGATTAATTATAAGAGGATTCCTACTCGCAGGAAATATTTATTATGGAAATATGCAGAATCCGAATTAATAACTAATGGAAGGAGATCTCTGGATTCTGGAAAACGAAAGTGGAACCGTTAACCACGCATTTTTTAAGTCAACAAGTGTCAAAATTGGTACAGTTTCCTGCAGGCAGTTGTGATTTTTCGACAGGAAAGTGAAAATAGTAAAAATTAATGCAGATAATTCGCCGTTTGTAAAAGTTACATCTGGCCTAAAAAGAAAACAAGCCATGGAACTTCGATCAACCACAAAGCGAAATATTCGGCTGGAGTTCCGCGAGCTCCAGAAAACGTTGTGCGGTGAGTGGTGAGGGGTGTGGATGGCGGGGGGGAAGAGGGGGGTTAAGATGTACAGGTCTCACACATGTTCCTCCAATTAACTGCTCCACAGGTCTGGGCTTGTTCGAGGTCGGCATGGACCTGGAAGAGATGCGCCAACTGCTGGCTGCGTGGGAGGCTTCGGTTTCGCTGAACGAGGCCGGGCCACGGTCCGCCCTAAAGCACGAGGTAACGTTGATGGGGCTCCGTTCTTCACCACACTAAACAGTTCGCTTCTTCCATGTTCCCGCACACGCACCCACACCCACACACACATCCGCCGACCAGGAGAGCGCCGTCGAGTTCCTGCCCAAGTACGATGCCCACAACTCCACGATGATCAGGTGGCTGGTGACGACGCGACCTCATTGCCTTCCACCAAAACTGACCGCCTGCCCTCTTCTCTCTTTCCCAGCACTGTTCCCAAATGGTCCCTGGCGGACGCACTCGACCCCCAGGCCATGGACGAAACCAGGTTCGGTTCCTCCGAAGCATGCCGCAATTGCGTTCCCCACACTCATCACGTCCCTTCGTCCCACCTTCCACAGCTTCTACCGCCGTTGCTCGCTCTCGCCCTTCAGCAGCCCCGAGGCGCCGTCGCAGCGCCTGACCGTCCAAGTGGAAGTCCATCACGAGCACGAGTGGAGTCCGCCGCCGAGTCCGTCCAGGTCGTCGAGCCGACTTCGGGTCTCGCCCCAGTCGAACAGTTGGCACCGCAAACGTCCCGCTGATGGGCAGCTGCCGGCAGCCCACGTTGACGAGGTCCACGCGAAGCGGTCGCGCCGCGACTCGTCCCAGGGAAGACGCCGCGGATCAGAGACGGGGCCCGGTACCGGCACGGGCACCGGGGACTCGGATCCGGACTCCGGCGTCAGCAGCTTCAGCTACGCGGCCTCACGCGGCAGCAGCGGCAGGACGTCTCTGTCGCAGGAATATCTCGTCAGCAGCGCCGACAAGGAGCAGGATAATGGCCATGACGTCGGCAACGATGACGACTCGGATCACTCGCTGCCCTCCATGTGAGGAGCTCTAAATTCAATCATTCATTCAATCATTTCAATTTTCGCATGTACTAATCTGTCGTTTTATTCACAAGCTATTTTTAACTATTGCCCAAGTTTATACAAAGTTCTTTACAAGATTTTAAATTATATTTTTGTATTTTATATTTATTATTTGTATTTGCCAAAAAGATTGTTTATTATTAAACTTATTGTGAGAAATTGTCTAAAATTCATTTCAACCTTTTCGTCAACCTCTCCCCTGCCGAACCTGTCGTCACTCGTCTGCGACGTCGACGTGGAATTTTATTCAAATTCGATTTGGAGCCGATCGTCTGCCGTCACCTTCGGCCCCACCTCGGCCGAGCCGCCAATCGATTCTCGATTCGATTCCGTCGCAGTCGCGCACTCGGTGCTGGTGGGGGGTCGGGCGAACGGGGTTCCAGGCGGGGCCGGGCCGACCGATGGATTCTCGAGAAATACCCTGATTGTTGTCGACGACGCCGATGACGACGACGAGGAGGGCGACGTTCCGGGAAGGACGCGGGAGGGAATCGAAATGGATGCGAGAGCAGGAGCGAGGAGTCGAAGACAAACAGAGCGTCTTTTGCCCATGGAGCGGATGAAGTGGGCTCACCAAGGAAATAACGAATAACAGCAGGAACAATGCCACGAATGACAACAACAAACACACTGCATAATGGCAACAAAAACTAAAGCAACAAAGAAATCTACAGCAACAGCAGCAACTAGAAAGGCCGAAGCAACATCAACTCGAAAAAACGAAACAAACAGAAGAGGACGAGGGCGAGCCCCAGGGGGAGACAAATTAAATAATCGAGCAGCACCCTTGGCCCCCCTCTCCACCTCCACCTCCACCTCCACCTCCACCCTCTACGCCCACTTCGCTGTTACAACATCGAGAACAACAACAAGAGCAGAAACAGCACCAGCAACAACAACAAATTACAAATTAGCCCGCTCAAGTGAGCTGCAACCTAATTGATTAATGAAGCAGCGCGCGGCGGGTTTGGTGAGGGTGGCGGTGGACGGGGTCGGGGACGGGGACGGAAGGATCGGGATGGGGGGCAGGCGGAGAAAAACAAAATCAAAAACAACAAGCATATCAAAATGGATTCGCTGGAAGGAAGAGCAAAAAATATCGCAGCCTGGGGCCAGTCGAAGCAAGGATTAAGGATGCTGATTGCGAGGCTTTGGCGTCGAGGACGGCGCCAAATTAGGCAAGTGAGGCAGCCTGGGCAGCATGGGGTGGGTCCTTGAGTGCAATTGGAGGAGCTGGGCGTGGAAGAGGACGAGGACGACGACGGCAGAGGCAGTGTTTGAAGAAATCTGATACAGAAGCAGATGAGGCCGTGGGAGGCAGCAGAAGGTCGACGGGGGCCGAGAAGTGTCCGGAGCTGGGAAATTGTTGCGAAGGAGGTCGTGTGGGTGGACGGTCGAGTGGAAGAAGGAAATTCGTAGGCAAATTCTCGGCACTCGAGAGCGACTTCAAGTGTAAACAGCTGCGGGTCAAAAGCTGGCAAATCCTCGCAAGGACTTCGGGCAAAAATTACAAGAACAACAACGAAAATCCCAAGAACACACAAAAAGCCAAGCTCACACAAAGAGCGAGAGGGTGAGATGGTGAGAGGGAGACAGCGTGTGAGACAGCAACACGAATGTTGAGGAGGAAGTTGGAGGAACTTTGCATAAAGTTCACATAATTCATATAAAAAATTAAAACTTGACCCAACTTCCGGCCACAAAGCGGAAATCAGGCGAAAGTGTCAAAAGTGTGTGCCTGAGTCTGTCCCGCTCCCACCCTGTCACTCACCCTCGCTCCCTGTCCCTGTCCCTCTCTCTCTCCCGCTCTCCCTTTTACCGTCGCCATCTCCGTCTGTCTCCGGCGCTGTCTGTGTGTTTGTTGGTCGGGATAACGTGAAAACTTTGTGCAATATTTTAAAATGTTCGCGGTGGCGACGAGCAAATCTGAGAACGAGAGAGGGGGGCAAATTAGCGAGTTGGGTGGGGAGAACGAAGAGAGAGAGAGAGAGGGAGAAAGAGAGAGAGAGAGAGACGAGGGAGATGCGGGCCAGGAGCGTCCGCTGTCGGATGAAAGGATCTCCGACTGGACGCGAGGCCAAAGAGCGACGCATACATTAACAATTGCAAGCGTATAAATTTGTCGCTCCCACAGCCACAGACACACACACACACGCGCACACACACGCTCACAGAGCGAACGAGAGTGGGAGAGAGAATGGGAGGATTCACAGACAGGGAAAAGTTTGCCGCAACCGCAACGGCGGCTCCGCAAGTGTCCAGCTCAGCTCAGCTCAGAACGGAGGGAGGCCGAGGGGACACTGAGAAGCAGCGGGTGAGAGAGAGAGATAGGGAGAGAGATGTTGGCCGAGTGCGGGAGCGAAAGTTGGACCGCAGTCTGTCAGCCATTTAAGCGGAAGTCGCTTAATGGTGCCACTTCCGCTTTCGTTCACAACAGTTGCTGCAGTAACAGAATCAACGACACCCAGATCAACAACAACAAGAACAACAACAGCAATAAAAACAGCATCCAGTTATGATGGCCGTCGTCGTAAAGAAAACAACAACAGCAACAGCAACAAAAACAATTTCGCCAACTCGAAGCACCCGAAACAAAAGACGGGGAATGAAAAAATTATGTGAAAAATAAACGAAGCGAAGCGAGTTTTCTGCTCAATCGCAGATCCTTCGCTGCAGCGGAGGATCACACACACACAGACAAGGAGATAGTGTTAGAGTCCTCCTAAGAGTTTATGCCAAACCCCTTGGGCGCGACTTCTTCGGCTGGCGAAGGTCGCCGGCAGCGCGAGCGGCGTCGCGAGCAGCTGCGATAACGTCAGAGGTCGACGGTTGAACTAGCGCTCGGGGTTGACGACGGTGTTGCTGTCTCGCTCTCGCCGCCTCCATCCCTCTGTCGCTCTCCGTCCACCTCCTTCGTCTTTGTCTCTGCTCTCTCTCGGTCTTTCAAAACCTCCCACCCTCCTCACTTCGATTGGTGCCGTTGTTCTTATGGATGTCGTTTGGCTTACTTTGACTGCTCTTTTGATTGCGCCTCCCCCTCCTTCCCTCTCCGCACTCGTTGCCCCCCTTCGATCACCTTTTTGCTTCTTCAATCTCATTCCCTACTCATCGCGCTGTCTGCTTTTGACAAATTCTGTCTCTGCTTTACAGCGAAAATGTGACAATTTGTCTGCCACTAATAGCTTTACCTACCCATACGACTTCAGAGAAAAAATGACAGCGCGTTGCAAGGTTGTGTCGATAGACTGATGTCGAGTGACCTTTGACCTCCGTTCAGGGGTGGAAAGATTCATTCACCAGGCCCTGAGCTCATACAAAAATCCACAAACGCCCTCTGAAACCAACTCTGCCTCTGTCTCCCCTGAAGCTGAAGCCAAATTGAGTATTCACCGAATGTACTTTAAATTCCACTCATTCCACTCATCCCGTCTCTCTCCCTCTCTCCCTCCCTGTCGCGGTTTATCCGTCCAGCTGATGCCATGCGAATATCTGTGGCATCCACACATCTCTGCCCTGTACGATGATCCCCAGTCATTTGGAGCACCGAACTATAGCAATAACTTTTAATGGACTGGATCTGCGTTGATGGAGGCAGAGCGAAAAAAAAACACCTCGGCCTCCCTGAGCCCAGGGTTAAAATTTCCGACAACTTTCATCGCTATCGATGGCTGTTTGACGTCCCGCCACCGAAGTTGGAACTCGGGAACTCGGCTCTCAGGTGATGCATGGACGCAGGCCAAGGGGAAGAAAGAGAGACAAGAGGCCGTACAGAGATAGACATGGAGATAGACAGACAGACAGATAGAGAGAGAGAGAGGTTGACAGCGTATGAAAATAGAGGGAGATAGATGTAGTACTCGGTAGAATCCCACTGTGAGTGTGAGAAAAAGAGGGCGAGGTTTGGGAAAACTGACAACAGCAGAGAAAACTACACAGAGAGAGAGAGAGAGAGAGAGGCCGTTGTTGGCTAGCTCAGGTTGCTATCACTGTTGTTGTTGTTGGCACTGTTGTGTTGTGTTTTTCTCACAACACCTCCGAATGGTCGAGGTCTCAAGTAACCGCGAGTTCCATCGTTTCAATGGACGCAATTGACCACATATCAGTGGCCATCCAGAGAAGGGGACAGAGAAAGAGGGAGAGAAAGACAGGTGTAAGGGAGTGAAAGAGACCTCTGTTTGTTGTTGTTATAGTCGATTTTTCCACTGCCGCTGCTGTTGTTCTCTGTCAACCAACTCCAACTGCAATCTGTTTGTAAAACGACGCGAAATCTCGCTGTTGACTCAATCCCTGACTCGATCCGCGAAACCCCGGCCACGGCCACGGCCAGGTCCTCAACCTGGCCCACATTCGAGGAGGGCTATCTCTCTCTCTCTCTCTCCCTCTCTGGAGCCTCCTCCAATGTCAACTTCAGAACCGCCCATCGACGGTCGTGGTAAATTTGCTGCGTTTCTTTACAAACTAGTAAATTTACTACGATTACTTCAACGTCACCTTAAAAGCAATTTTCGGTATATTTTTAAAGGGCACTTTATTCGTTTCTACATTTGGAATTCCATTAAAAATTATGACTTAATCGCTTCTCGATTCTAGTCAACGGTACACCGCGTTTTGCCCTGTTCGCTTGCAAGACCCTCATTTTATTTACCACACTTTCTGCTGATCAAATCAGTCTAACACTCGCCGTCCCCCTCTCCCTTTCCGTCGCCCCCATCTCGTTGCCTTTTCAATGGCATCGGCAACTTCTTCGAAATCGACAGCAATGCAATTTCCGCTCGAACAACCGCCCGTTCGTCCATCTTCTGCTCCAGCCGCACCGGAAGCCACTTCCGGTGTCTTTGCGGACATTAAAAGCACCGTCTCGAGCCCTGCACGGACCTCGTGTGCGTGTGTGTGAGAGAGTGCAAGTGTGTTTGTGGTGCACTCATGGGTCAGCAACATTGGAATCGAGCAAAGAACACAAGAGAAATGCAATTTCAGGTTAGACACCTTTAGGGCCGTCCCTGATGGAGATGGAAGGAGAGAGGGAGAAAGAGACAGAAAGAGAGAGAGAGAAAGGGAGTTGCATAAAAAGGAGGAAGCAGGGGAAGAGGGGGAAGAGCCTCAAAGAGACAGAGATTGTGGATCAGAGAGATAGTGAATGGCGGCGAAATATTGATAGTGAAGGAAACTGAGAGATATCGGGCGGGAAAGAGACATATTCGGAGAGATAGAGAGAGGAAGATGGTGTTCGCCAGATGGCCTAATTGGCTTTCATGGTAACAAGCTCAAAGCCAAGTCAAGACCGAGCTCGAACTCAAACTCAAGACCAGCAGGAATCGGTTGAACACCGATGCAGAGAGAAGGCAGGACGACGAGATTCCCACGAAGGATACCGTCGTCATCGCAGATAAATCATTTGTTGGAGTGCGTGTGAGTGTCTGTGAGAATGTGTGAGTGTAAAGGAGTCCATGTGTGCGTGCTGCATGTTCACCTTTAATTAAGAGCATCGTGTAACGTTTGAAACAAGCGAACACGGCATGATTTCATTATCAACTCTAACTCTCCACCTCCTCTACACCTCACTCTCTGCCCTTCTCTACCTCCCCGCTCTCTCTGCCGCAACCCCCTTGGCCCCTCGAAATTGATGTACCGATAAACTGAGCCCTTCGGAAGCCGTCTGGAGACGTCGCCGTAATCCTTGGGCCACAATCTCCTCCAGATTATTGAACTCCTGAGCCTTGTCCGGCCAGCTCTCTCACTCTTCCCTCCTTGCTCTATCGCTCCACCTTCCTCTCTATCCTCCGTCCCCTGCTTGGTTTTTATACTTGCCGTTCAGGGGTTTTGCCCAGATTCTGCATAGCCAGCGACACCTTCGCCGCGGGCTCCCAAGCACGTCCAGACAGAGACGGACAGACTGACAGACAGACAGAACGGACAACCGGACAGACGCAACGGACAAGCAGACAGACAGAGACACAGCCAGTCAGACAGACACCCACACATATTCCGGCTCGAGCCCTCAGACCGACACTGACAAGCCTGGCCACATGCCACGCCAATATCCGTGGCTCCTGTGGCGAGTGGGTCGAGTGGCGGGGGTCGGCCAAGCGGGTGGATGGGCGGGTGGTCAGTCGGCCGAGGGGCGATCGGTTTGGTGGCGGCCCTGCTGGTGAGAGGTTGGTGGCGTTGGCGGTCGTTTGACTCGCTTTGGTCGGTGTCCATATTTGTGTAGACCATAAATTAAAGGCTTTGGCCTTAAAGCGAAGTCATTAATTCGATGTCTGCAGCCCTCGCCGTCATCCCACATCCCATCGACACGCCCCTTTTGCCTCCAGCGACGAGGCTGCCAGGGTTCGTGGCCTCTCGCTTGGCCCATCGACGCGAATCGGCCCAGGACGGCGACGAATCGCCTGCCGGTAATCCGTACAAATCTACACGGCGGAGTGGGCTGGGGCTCGGTCTGGGTATCAGCAACGACATCATTCCATTCCATTCCTTCTCTTTCTCACACCACCTCTGACACCCTTCTCGCACCACAGTCACCTCATTCCCTTCCGTCCTTGATTAAAGGCACATTTTTGTGATTCTTATTCGACGGCCAGCGGAATAAGAATCACAAAAATGTGCCTTTAATCAAGGACGGAAGGGAATGAGGTTGACGAATGTTGGAAAATTTAAATTGCATGCTTTGAAAAATTTAACTCTTTTACGTTCGATTATTGATTGAAATATTGATTTTTCCACCCCTTTGTCCCTTTGCTTTTGGCTTGCAGACGATTTGAATCCTCTTCTTTCATTTAAGCCCAAGATTTCCTCACCCTCCTGCTCCGGCCTGTGGCCAAACGGCTCCTGAATATTGGAATACATGCAAATGGCATAAACTAGCTCGTGAAGACTGCACAGAGGCAGGACACTGAGAGGGCGAGAAGGTGAAGCTCTTGAGGGAGGAGAATGAAAGGAGGGAGATGAAACCGTTGGCATGAAGACAGACGGAGAATGTGCGGCATCAGCGGCCACGAATGAGATAAAATTGCATACTTTCTGGCGGTGCAGCCGGGCGCCGAGTGAAGGAATCGACGAGGAGCCAGACTGCCTGGCGAAAGGACAGACAAGTTAAGCGAAAATAAATTGGAGAATTTTCGTAGTAGATTATGAGAAGAATGCCAACAACGACAGCAACAACAACAACAACCACAACCGCACCATTTTGTCGCTGTGGAACGAACCAAAGACGGATGACGACAACGAGCGAACGAAGGATGGGACGACGACGACCGCGAGGATGATGTGATGGAGTCAACGACGCACCGGCCGACATTTTTTCCACTTCTCGCCCGCTCACAGTGTCGCTTACGGTTTTTGTTGTTGTTATTGTTGTTGTGATTGCTGTTCCTTCGATGCTGAGCTTCTTCTTTTTCTTCTTCTCGTCACTCCTGGCCGGCCATCTGCGACACGAGAAGCGACTCCGGAGCGACTCCGGATCGACTCCTCTTGGCTGCTGCAAATTGAAGTGGCGACATTAGCGGCGAGCGTCGGCGGACGCGACGAAGCAGGGATGAGGGGCGGGGCAAAGTCGAGAGTTACGAATGCAGAAAATTGCATGGAATTCCTTTGTGCACGAGAACACGAAAAGTTCGTGGTCGAGAAGGAGGAGATGAACATCTACGGACGATGAGCAGGCGACGACCACAGGAGACGACGAAGATGACTCTGAGGCGGACGACGGAGGACGAACGTCAGTGGAGTAAAAGGGAAAGAAATGAAGCATGAAAGAGACGGGACGAGGCCAGAAGAAGGATTCTTCAGCCGCCTAATGCGGTTGTCCTTTACCTGAGGGAAGCCTGATGTCCAACGGGATCCTCGTCCTTTCGCAAACGCAGTTAAAGTCGCCCTGGGGAGCGAGAATACGCAGAATGGACAGCTGTCCTAGGGTTGGGAATGGGCGTAGAAAAAGCTAGAAGGAAATGACAAAAATGAAAAATTATCCTCTGGGTTACGGCGTCGTCAGATTGTCATCAACTTGTGGATAGAATATCCACTTTGCCTGACATTTATTTGAGATATTTTCTGATCCTATATCCGATCTTGTCAACAACGATTTTTGGGGATTTTGTTAGTGAAACAAAATCGTATACGAGTGGGAAAATTGAATATAAATGAATGGAGTAAAATATTAGAAATACACCTAATAGCACATTTCATTAATATCTTTTGATTGTTCGAAACTCAGTCTCTTTTCTCATTTTCCCTACTGATCGCTCTCTGAATCTAAAACTTTTTTGATTCCTCCTCTCCTTCTTGCTCTCGCCAAACGATATGCACTCGTTTTCTCCACGATTCGAGTCACACGCGATTTTCCATTTCGATCACATAATCATAATCGCCCTCGATAGGAGAATTGGATATATCGATGCGAAGCCGAAAAGATTGCAAAATAATTTCCCCCAGCACAATCAGTCGAACTTTTAAAGAAAAAATGCAGGGCTTTTTGTGAAGAAATGGCACAAAAAAAAACAAAAGATTATAATACACAAATATCAGCGCAGCAAGAATGGAAACCACTGCAATAACAACAACAAGCATCTCTGCAACAACAAGATGAGCAACAAAAACAGCAACAAAGTAAAAATAGTCGGACGACAAAATGTCGCACGCTTCCATTTCATTTCGCAAAGTGACACGCAAAACTATCCTAAAACCCACTGGAGGAAGGGAGATAGTGCGGGAGGGAGCGAAAGCGAAAGAGAGAGAGAAAGAAACAGGGAGCGAGAGATGGAGAGTGTGAGGGCGAGGCGACGGTGCGACCGACCGACTGCTGCCACTGTTGCTGATGCTCCGACTGAGGTTGTTGTTCCTCTAGCTGTTCTTGTTGTTGCCGACTCCACTGTTGTTGGCGTGGTTCTTGCTAGACTCTTGTTGCTGTTGTTGTTGCAGCTGCAATGTTATTGTTATTATTGTTATGCGTTTTGTTGTTATTATTATTGTTATTGTTCTTATTGTTATTGCTGCTGGACCGGTCTCTAAATGTCGCCAACATACCGCGAGCATTGGCAGCTGCCTGCGATGCGCCGCCGGCCAGATCCGAGGCGAGCGAAGCATGCAAATTAAATCCTCCCTCCCCTAGCCCCCCTCCACCCTCGGCGTCATCGCCTGAATGCATCGTAGGTTGACCACGCAGCTCAGTCTGCATCCCCGGCCTCGTTCCCGCCGTTCCTCGCCCCGGTCTCGCATAAAAACTGTTGACAACACTCAAGAAAATTAAGCGAAAAAAATCTCTCAGCTGCCTCTCTCTCGCTCTCTCTCTCGCTCACCCGTCTCTCTTACCAAGTTCTCGTCATCCCCTCGCCATTCCCCACCTCTTTGCGTCCACTTGTTCGAATCGACTCGTCTCGTCTCGGCTCCGCTCCCTTGGCCAGTCCCTCGTCCACCTCCTCGTCTTCTCGCCTCCAACTGCTGGACTCCCTCCTAGGACTCCTGGACCCCCCATTCCCCTCGTTCTCAAGGTTGTTGTTGTTGTTGCTGCCACCACATTCGCGTTTGCAGGCCGCAAAAACGCATTCGTCGCAGTCGCTGGCGTCGCCGAAGCGGTTGCGGGAGGAATCGGCGGTGTCGAGGGAGTCGACGGAGGGAGTTGGGGCGCCGGGTCGCGAGGTTCGAGCCATCGTTGAATGCGCGTAAACAAAATTGCACTCTTATTCGCTTGTCTGGCGCACAAAAAGCAATATGGCGCTTTTTTCGTCACCCACATCCTCACCCACATCCACTTCCGCTCGTTGGCCCCACCACTGGCGATGGCGACTGGGACGATGGGGCCGACCTCGGTCATGGTGCTGCTAACGGTGATGCTGATGGGGACGACTGAGCCGGTTCGATGGTGGCGATGGTTGTGACAGTGATGGTGGCGGGAAAGGCCGAAGTGGAGGTGGAGGCGATGGCTATGGCGATGGCTGCCATGTGCAGCTGATCTGCGGGATTTTGTGGATCCGAACGCTTCGGATTCGACTCAGGCTTCAGCTGCGACAGATGACGACGACGGAGATGGCGACGGCGACGGCGACGTCGACGTTGCTTTCTGGGAAGGAGCTCCTCGAAGTTTCGGAGTTTCTTTGCGAATTTAATTAAATAGACGTTTGGAAGGGAGCGTAGGGAATGGCAAGAAGATGGATGAAAAAAGAGTAGCGGCGGGAAGAAACGGAGAGGGGTTAGAATGAAAAAGAGGAGTAAAAAATCCTAAGGAAAAGAGGAAATCGTTGCAATCGAATCGCAATGATCCGGTTACAAACGATCACCAGGGAAGAGGAGCGAGGCAAGAACGAGTGAGACAAAGGGAAGGAAATTCAGCATGCCGTAAGACAGGCAACTACTACTATAGTCTGATGCATATATATTTATATAGAGACGATAACGTAAACAATTTCCTGCAAAAGGAATCAGAATCAGAATTAAACACGATTCTCAAGAGAGACGGAATGACGAAAGACGGAGAATGACGAAATTAATGAAGGAAATATCTTTTGAAAAATTCGATCAAAGAAAATTTAATTAGAATCCCGGTGAAACAGAATCATGAAAGGAGACGATAATCGAAAAAAAAAACTTCTTTGTTTTAGGGTTCAATTAAATAGATACAGTAAGCGTATTTGCAAAAATGACACAATACAAATCAATATAAATAAAAGAAACTGAGATTGTAAAATAAATAAATTATGAATTAATAAAATTGATAAAAATAATTTTCACACTAAAAGGCTGAAGGTGCCTCTTACTAGTACACCCAAAATTAGTAATATCAGGATTTTTCACTATATTTCTTGTACTAAATACGAATAACATTATATCAAATAAAAAATGCCCTGTTAATAACATAAAATATTAAGAGAATAAAACAAAATAGTACCATGGACATAGGGATTTTTGCAAGACGAGGACCGACTGAAGGAACAAAGAACCGGCTATTGCGAAAAGTAATCGCTCCTGAGGATCCCATCACTAATTCGGCAAATGCTGGAGCATATCGTAAATCAATGCGATTTTGATAGTGATATTAAATACGAGTTGAGCGCCATATCTACGATTTTTTTCCACCCTCACTCACTCACTCTATGGTTCTCCCTCTTTCTCTCGCTACCCCCCCTCTGTCTGGCGTCTCGCTTGTGCAGCGCATCCATTACGCAAATTAAATTGCAACTCTCTCGGTGGGCTCCCTTCACTAGTTCGCCACTTCTTACAATGCTCTCGACTCTTCTCGGCCCGCAATTTTTTACTGCCGGCCGCCTCCCCCGCCCACAGTTGCGTCGATCGCGTAAAAAGGACTAAATTTTATTGATTCTCCGTTGGCCCAGGATCATCTAAATGCGAAGTGAAACGGGAAGTGAGTGGGTTTTGATAAAAACCCTGTGACTGCTGGAAATCCAGGCAATCATTAGCAGCTTTCACTCACTATTCTTCTCGCATCTATCTTCTCTTTCATTTATCACTGGAGTTTTTAATGGCCGACGGAGATGGATTTTTTTATGAATATTGAAAAGTGTATTAGTTTATTGGCAAAACACCATGATTTCCTTGGTCGAAAATTGCTGTATTTTTCAGTCCGTATTTTTTGCTAAAATAAAGTAATTTTTTACGGCATCATGAATGTTTTCAAAATTTGTTATGAGATTGAAAATATCACGGTATATCTTGATATCTTGGGTTCAAAACCATCAAGAAGTAGAACATATTTTACATCCCATTATTATATTAATTTTTCCAATGACATGGGGTTGAATTTATCATTGAAATTTGCTTTCCTCGAAATTCCCCAAGGCTTCGCCGCGCGGTATAAAAACTTCCCTGCGTACTTGGTCCAGTGTTTTCCTGCCGCTGAAATTTCCCACGTGAAATGGAGGAAGGAAAACAAATAACAACAAAAACAGCAACAGCAAGAAAAAGAGAAAGAAACAAAACCGCTTCGCAAGTCGCAAGTTCGAAATCCTTTTGCACCGGTCTCAATGGTTGATCAATGGATTGGAAATTTTCCAGTACGCACCATTAAGCCTGGGAAATTTCTTCTATAAGCTTAAATTTTCCTCTTGGTCTTCTTCTTTTCTTCTTCTTCGTCTTGTTGTTGTTGTGTTTTTACGGAACTATATGTGTTGTTGTTGCTGGGATGCCTTTTGGCCTCTCGACGTCGGCCGCTTAATGGCGATCGGAGTCCTTGGGTTACGCCCGAGGTTGGGTCACGCGTGGGCGACGGAGAGAGAGAGCGACAGCGACGGCAGTCGGAGAGAAAGCGGAAGAAAAAGGGAGGGCAAGGGAGAGAATGAGAGAGAGGAGCGCGGTTCCTCCGCATTTTATTTCCGAATTCCCAGCGAGGCAATTAAATCGGAAATAAATAAACAATATTTTATGACAGAACGAAACAGCGATACCGACGGGGGAGCGAGCGAGGGAGAGGGACGGCAAGAGAAGTTGTTGCTTTGGCTGATAGCGTAAAATACAGAATTTTCCGCCGTCGTGTTTGTTATTGTTGTCGTTGTTTGGAACCTCTTTTTGCGCGCTCTTGTGTGGAGGCGTGCGTTTGTCTCTCTCCCACTGCGTGTGTGTGTGTGTGTGTGAGGGAGTGTATAGGCATGCGTATGTGTGCGTGTTTGTGTTTGGTATCGGGGCAATAATAATTTCCCCAGCATTGAAATTGTTTATGCGAATACTTATGCTTTTTCCTTCCCAGCCGACCAAACTTCGTCCTCCCGATAGATGTTTGGGCTTTCGTCGGGGGGCTGGGGGTTGCTGGGGTAATGCTTTCGCTCAGTCAAGGTCTTAACTTTCGTTGTTGTTTTTCTTGTTTTCCCCACCGTTTGCTGTTGCTCGCTTGTTAATCTTTAATAAGCATCGATGCTGCAAGTTATGGGACAATCGAGCAGTTTTCGGAATATTCTCAAAAACCCTGTTTTCACTTTCTTCCCTCCCCCACTACCACCATTCCCCCCCTCTCTCTCTCTCTCTCTCTCTTCCTCTCTTTAACGACAATTGTTTCTGCATATTTCTGGCGAACGAATGCTGGGGTTTACTCGAAGTTCTTGTCAAACTTTCGCCAAATACCTCGCCATTGGTTATGAATTCCCGAAGCATTGCGGACGATGCTGACGTTTGGGGCGATAAGGGTCATTACGGACGCTAGCAGGGGCCGAGGAATGTCAAGGTCTCGGAGAGTAATGGAATAATAGGATATAATGCTCACTTACCGGAGGTACGTACTGTAACTAACGCTTGACCTGGTTTCCAAAGCCATTACGGACTTTACAGATGAGCTCTGAAAGGAACACAAAGAGTCAGATTGCCTTATAACGATCATTGCAACTTTAGTTTATTGAATGAAATGGAATTTGACGTTGTTGTTGCAGAAAATATTAATCTGGAAAATACCTCGGAGCCAAGCAAAAGATTCCCTGGGACAAATCGTTGGCAAACATTTGGGAAATCTGTGGAAAATCGTAGAAAAGTGATGGAAATCAGAGAGAAATGAAGAGACATTTGTCGCCCGATGACTCGGACACACCACAGAAGGGACCAGGAGGAGGAGGGCGAAGGGGATGGAGGGAGAGGAATGCCAGATGGGAGGAATGTATATTGCGGTGGACCGACAGCACATGAAATATTCACCCTTCCGTCAACGGCAAAACATATTTTCGAGCCATCGATCTGAGGGCAGGGCACTGGAGGACTTTTGCGGGAGATGACAGAGAGCGGAGAAAAAATGCAGTGGAAAATACAGGGAACCATAACGAAATGCAGCATGGAATATGCAACCAGACGACGGAGAAGAGAGAAATACAGAGAGGGAGAGAAAGTGAGGGAGCCTGGGAACCAAAGTCAGCAACAAATTTATTGGCAATTCCGAGATTTTCCTTGGCAAACGTAACTAAATGCATTTCCCTGAACAACAACAAGATCCAGAGCAACACAACAGCGTCGTCATCGGCAACGGAAACGGCATCGGCATCGAGATGTTGCTGACGGAAAATTGCAAATCAAACATGGCTAAAAGCGAAACGAGACGGCGATCGAACTCGAACTCGAAGTCGCGCCGTCCTCGGCGGCGTCGACGGATTCCTTGCAAATCGACGAAAAATTGTAAATGTATTGCAGCGAAAGGAAGCCATCTCTGTTCCGCCCTCTCTTTCTCTCCCTTTCGCTGCTCTTGGATGGGTGTCGCCAGCGGATGTGCATCTGGCATCCTTGTCGTTGCCGCAGCCCCAAATCCAAGTTCCATATTCATCGGTACCAAATGCATAAATAATTCCGAAGGCTCTCTCTCTCTCTCTCTCTCTCTATCTCCCTCTCTTGTCGCCGTCCCTTTCTTTCGTCCATCTCTGTGTCTTACGCCTCGAGGCTCCTCAACCTCTACAGCGACGTCGAGCGGCCGCCCGCCCCCTCACATCCGTCTCTCTCGGTCATTCTCTCTCCGTTCGTCGCATTTGGCTGCAAATGCAATAAATTTCATGGATATGTGGAAATATGTTAACAATTTTTGATTTCGGTTTGATATCTGATTTTTTATTGCTCTGACATATTGTTGAGTTCTCTGGCAGCAGCAACAGCAATAACAACTACAACAACGTCTCGGCGGAACGAGAAAATTTCTCTTGAAATTTATGACAAAATAAGAAAAATTTAAAAAAGATCCGAAAAAGAAAACGTCGCGAGTGCAGCTGGATCTGCTGCTACGCCCCGAGGAGAAGGCGGAAAGTTTGTCATTCGATCCGAGGAGAAAATATATCGACATGTGTGCAGATATATATCTGCAGCTCCGGGTTATATGCGAAAGTTATGGCCTCGCAAGGAGGGGAATGAGAGAGAGAGAGAGAGACCAGATCGGAGATGACGACTATCAATTTCGAGATCGATCGTATCAAGGAAATGTGTGGAAGAAAGCACTTGATTGATTTCAGCGAAATTAAGAGGGGGAAAGAAATAATTCGCACAGGTTGAAGGGAGGAGAAAGAAAATGCGAATAATTATTTCGCAATTCCCAATTTATGATGGAAACTCGCCATCAATGGCACCAAAGATTCCTCGCATCAACACAGTGGGGATTTCTCCTGCGACCTTCGACCTTCTCGAATGCCAATGAATGCGACAAACATGATTCCCATGAGCACAAGATCACAGCCAAGGTGAAGGGGGAAAAGCACATGTTTTGAATTTACATATGAAAGCCATAAAATATATAGGCGACAACCGAAACAATCGAGTTCAAGTCCAAAGTCAAGGAGAGAAATGGTTAAATAGAACTTAAAGACCAACGCAACGACTGTGAGAGGGAGAAGAAACCTTACGGTAGCCAAGAGTGTGAAGAGGACGTGAAGGACACGAGGAGCAGGACGCTGAAGTGGAGAGAAAGGACGGACGAAAGGAGGAAGGAAGGAGGGAAGGAAGGAAGGAGGGAAGGCGGGAGGGTGGAGGAGCAACAATTGTCACGGGAAGCATTAAAATGTTGCTGAACTTCGGAGCGCTCTCGGACTGTCGAAGCGGAGACGGAGACGAGCGGCGGGAGTCGCTCGGGAATTCTTCCTTGTCTGGCAAGCAGCACGGACGGACAGACTCCGTCTTGCACACTCCCAGGCAGTCAGGCCCCGCTTACAGAGACGGACAGGCAAACCGAAGGAGAGCGGCTGAGAGAGAGAGGGAGGGAGAGAGACAGAAGCTCACACAATTAAACTTGCAAAATATCGAATAAATAGTCGTCAGATGGAGCGAGTCAGAAAGTGAAAATGAAAAGTTTTGCCAGACTTGAGTTCGGTTCGAGCGTTGACATAACACTTGTCCTGATGAAGAGACCATCGACAGGACAATCGACCCTCTCTCTCATTCTCTCCTTCTCCCACTCTCTCGTTCTGCCCCTCTCGAGCAGACTGTGAAATGGTCAGTGTGAAAGGACGGAAAGAGGGAAAAGTACACGAGTGAGTGGAATGAAAGCAGAAAAAATCTCCTCGGGGGAAAGGAATGCGAGTGGCTGAAGGGAAGGAGAGGAAACAGAGAGAGAAAGAGAAGGTAGAAGCAGAAGCAGAAGGAGTAGAGGAACGCGGATTAGGGGGGTGGCTGTGAGTCAGAGGGGGGAGGGAGGGAAGGGGCGTGTGGTGAGTGCAATAATTTAGCTTAGCAAGCGATTAATTCGCTGATTAAAACTCGCTGCGAGCTAATGTCGGAATTCGCCGGAGCGGGCGTGGACGCGCTTCCGGGGGCGGACGTTGGGGGAGCGGAGCCAAAAGAAATACGAAGATAATTAGCGAAATTAACAAAAATAGTGCTCGCGGTGCTGAGGCAATCGAGGAGCCGTGGCAGAGGAAGCTGAAGGAAATCACAAAGAGGCGTGTTTTTCGCATCCTTCACACGACGGCTGCCTTGCGGCGGAACACAGGGGACCGAATGGACGGACGGACGGATGGACGGCCGGGAGGTGGGGCGGGGGGCGTGAGGTGTGGGCGTGAAAACGAAAACAAATGCCGCTCGAACATTTTTGCATTCCCGCAGGCACTTCCACACACACACACACATGCAGATGAGCATGTGTTTGTGCGTGCTCTCAACCTTCTCTGCATGCTTCACCGAGTCCCCTATCTCCGTTTCACCGCCCCTCTCTCTCTCTCTCTCCCGCTTCCTCGCCTCTCCCCCGCTGTCGCCATCGCACTTTGACAAAACGTGCATATTTTTCATTCGGCTGCATTTTCATTTCATCTCGCTGTCTCCTTCACTCGCCCTCTCTCTCTCTCTCTCTCTCCCTTGCCCCTCGTTCCCTCCTTTTCACTCTCGTTTGGTGAAGCCATTTACAATTGCCATATTTTTCTATGTAAATATTGCCTCCTGCACTGTTGCAGTTGTCGTTGTCGTTTTCGTCGTTGTTGCCTTTCGTTGTTGTCGTCATGTTGTTCCCTTTATCCTTGTTGTTGTTGTTAACAACATCTACGAACTGCAGGTTCCTGCGAGTTTGACTTGGCCAAGGGAAAATGTTAGAACTGCAGTTTATTTTAATCTTTTCAATAAATATATGTTTCAATTTTCTTATGTGATTTATAAATTTGTCCTTAGTTCACCGCGAAACTGGGAAACTGTTGAATTTTTTTTTTTTATTATTCACAACTCATTATTATTTACTTATTATTTCAATTTGATTTCACTATAATTTTTGGTATATTTCGGTATTTTTTCATAACTAGTTTTGAACTGATGAATTAATGTTTTTGTGTGTGTGTGTGTAACACACACACATGGAGGAACACGTTAACAACGGCTTATTTTCGCATTGCATTTCTATTTCCACTGAGGCAACAACAAACACACCTACAGCGACACCACCTACAACAAGAACACAGCAGCAACCGTTGCAAATACAGCAACAACAATGAGAATCTGGTTACAAATGTTGTTGTTTTTGTAGTTGTGTTGCTGCTGCCGTCGTCGTCAGCCTTGAATGTGTTGGTCGTATTGTGTTTTCCCATTTCCTTATGTTGATGCTTCAGCCATTGTTGCTGCTGCTGCTGGTGGTGGCTGCAGGTGCTGCTGTTGTTGCCACTGTCTCATGTATTGTGTCTGTTTGTGTTGGCAACACTGCCTCCTGCTGCTGCTGCCTCTCCTCCCACTGCTTCTGCGTCTTCTTCTTCTTCCACCTATCTGTCTACCTTGAAGGATTTTCCGGTTGTCGCTGCACCAGCTTCAGCAGCTTCAACCGTCTTCATCTTGTTCGTTCCTCCTCTTCATGTTCTCCTCCCCGTTGCTGTTGTTGCTTCATGATTGTTGTGGCTCTGGCGTGTTGTTGTTTTTTATTACATGCATGGTTGTTGGGCTTGTTGTTGCTGCAGCTGGCGGCTGACGACGAAGCCACGTCCGCTGCTGCTGCTGTCATCGCTGGGATGTGCTGCTTATTTCCGTTGATTTTGTTTATTTCATTACGTTTACGTTGGATTGCTTTACGTTGGATTGATTTAGGCGAGATTGCGTTACGTCCCCGAAGCATTCTTACGACGTATTTGCTTGCAATGAAACCCTAAATTCACTGAATTGAACAATCAGTTCGAGGACAGCATTTAGCAATAATGCTGTGGCAATAACAATTTAGACGACAAGTTGTTTCTCTTGGAAATATCATGAATATAACGACATTTCTTCACAGTTTTCCAAAGAATTAACTTAATGGAGAAAGCTACTGAATTACGCGGAAAAGAAGACTGACGAAAAATTTTAGCAATATATTTTTGGTACAAGAAAACGATTATTTAATGCATACTTAACTAAGTTCAGACACAAAATTCTGCATTGCTTTTCGTCTTGACGTCATGATCCCTCACTTTCTCCCCCAAAAGAACCCTCGATATAAATAGAACTCCTACAGATGTTCAACAAATTAAAGATAGACACAAGTACATGAGGCCTCAGTGAGATAAGGCTCTTATAGGTAATCAGCAGGAGCAACTTCAAAGTTCCCCAAAGGCCTACAAGTTTTGGACAAGAAAACCGAACAACGAAGGGAAGGAGGAGGGCGAAAACTTGACGCCGTGACAAACGGAAAAATTCCCGGAAGATGATGACAAATGCCTAAATTATACAACAACATTCTCGTGCTTGAACTGTGCACTCGGCGTCGTTTCGCGAGCCAAGGTGACCGGCAAGGGAGGGGCGAAGCTCAAGGAGGAAAAAGTTTGCAGCAGGCCACCGGAGACGATGTCACTGGAACAGAGGTCACGGCATAACTCCAGAGCCGAGGCTGGTGGCCCGGAGCAGGATTGAAGAGCAGTTGAAGAGGTCACATGTATATGGAGCATTAAAGCCAGGGAATTAAAGCCGAAAGAGGTGAAGGAATTCGGGGAATAATTCGTCGGGGATTCGGGCGGATTCGCTGGAATCAGAGACATCGAGCGGGTCAGAAATCAAAAACAGTCAGTTCGCGGAGATCTCGTGGAACTCTCAGTTCGAGAGAAGTTCGCCTTTGTAGTTCACGGGAATATTGGGATCGTGTTACGTGGAGTTTTTTTTTACGGAGAAAATGACGAGGGCGTTGGCCAGGAAGAAATCTCAGTTGGTTTAGTTATCATTACAGCGAAGAGTGGGAATGGGGGATAATGTGGGGAACCTAGTTAGTAGTTGAGAAATGCAAATAACAAAGTTATAAAATTAGAAAATAAAAAAAGTTGCCTTTAAATTACTCCATTTGTCACTGGGAAAACGCTTTAACACAAAGAGTTTTCGAATGCAATTAATGAACGAAATGTTTGAATGCAAAGAGAAAGCGAACGACTGCAATTTCACCAATTTCCAGATAATTTGTTGCAGCTGCAGAGAATGCCAAGCAAGTGATGAATTATTGTTGTGTTTTCCCCCGAGACACTCAAAGACAAACCAGAGGCAGACACAAGGCTGTTGGCGCCTGATCCTAATAATTCCTACTACTAATTACAGGCCGATAATTGCAGAACTACAATTGCTACAAACAGGTGTGGAATGCCTGGCGGAAGAAGAAGAACAGGGGGAGAAGACTGGGGAAACAGGAGGAAACTCTACGGAAATGCAATGAAATAAATGCTGCTTAATTGAATGCAATAGAAGAGAATTAAATTTCCAAACCATGTTGCAAGTAGCAGTAGTAGGTATTGTTGTAGTTGTTGGCTGGAGGAGGCGAATTTAACTGCTGGCAATTGCCAACAGGACAATTGCCTAACAACTGTGGGTACCTCGAGGTTTAATTGAATGCCGAATCCGTTGCGTTTGAGTTATGCGACTGCCGGCATGCATGTAAATCGAGTATTTCGCAAATCAAGTTATAATTATTGGGGGTCCTCCTGGGGCGACTCCCGACAACCTTCCTCAACACAATCGCCCCAATTCGTTGGCAGCAGAAGGCTGCAGAGGCCGATCTCGAACCCCGGGGTGGGAAAAATCTCCGGCCTGTGTTTGTCGCATTTCCCTCGAGGTGATTCTGCCGCCTTCCCTCTCGGAGGCGTGGCGAGAATCTTGTTAACACAGCCCGCAGCCAGGCCCGCTGAGGCGTCTCGGCCAGGCGTTGTGGCAAATTTATTGCCTTTTCTGTACCCTGCTGCCAGATTCCGAACCTACACACACATGTGCATATCAGGTGTATCAATAATTGGAGCACCTTGTGCTAATTTTTCGGGCTTTGTTCAATTCTGGCTCATCTCTGGCTGCGAGTGAAGTTAACACGGCAGAGCGAACGAGCGACAGCGGAAGAGAGAGATAGAGAGGAAGAAGTGAGAATTATGTTCGAGCAAGAGAGACGCCCTCTGGTCATGGTGACGACAGCTCTGCCCACTTGCTCCAATTTTTGTGATCTGATAATCATGAACACAATTTGTAAATCACTTTAAGATTGTTGGAGAATACCAAGAAAATGTAAATTTAATTTATTCTAATTTGTTTTGTTTATTATGGGATTTTCGCTACTATTTCTATATAATTTTATCAGTTCCATAATTCATTTTTTAGAATTATTCGTAATATCATCTCTTACAGATGTATTAAAATACTTTTTGTGCATATATTCCTTAAAATTTTTCATTCCTCTAAGTCCTGTATTTTGTGTTATTTAATTACCATTTCAAAACGAAAAACAATATTATATTTAATCATTCCTTTTGCTATGAAAGAAGTCCGTGTTTCAGCGTGTTAAAAAATGCGTGCGCTGCACCTTTTCTATTTGACACTTTTTCCTCCCATTTTTTCGCTCCGTTTCTCCCGCTCCCCTGCGCTTTTTCTCGCGCCACTCCTGTTAATTTTAATCAAATGACAATGGAGCTCACACAATTAGTCAAGTGCTGCCAAGTTAAAACAAAGGCGGAACGCCTCGTGAAACCCAGCTGTAAACGGTGCTAAATGGCAAAAACATGGGGAGTGGGATGAGGGACAGGCGGAGTTATCGAGGGAGTGAAAAGGGAGCAGAATCGGGCGGAGCCACCAGGAGTCGGACCAGGAGTTGGGGCGGGGTACAGGGGTCAGGGTAGTAGGGAGAAGTAGGGAGCAGTAGGAAAGCGTGTAATAACTGCGAATGTGCAAAAAATAAAAACTGAAAGGGGGAAGGTAGACGGGAGTAGGGGACGGTAGAAAGGAGTAGGCAAAGGGGAGTTACTGGATGAAAAATGTTGCACCAGCGACGTTGTGTTGCTCGGGCGTTTACTTAATGTCTTCTTTATTACGTTAAATTTATCATTGAATCCCGGTCCTGTGAGCTCCAGTCGTCGTCTCGCTCCCTCTCACACACATGTGCATATAGATGTGTGTGTGAATGTGTGAGTGGTAAAGCAATATAAATAGCTCATTCTTTCTGCAAACACTTGCACCCAGACACAGACACAAAGCGGGAGAGTGCGGCACAAGGAGAAGCAAGGTAAGGAGAGGAGCGCGAGAGAGATACAAACGAATGGAGTAATAAGGAGTGAAAGAGAGACGGGTTTAGTGGGGAAAAGAAAGAGATAGTTGGGCGACCACCCACACGATTAGCAACAGCAACAACGAGGAAGCAGCAGCAGCAGCATGTGAGATTAATGAGTGGGAGTTGAGCCATTTCCGCTTCTGTCTGTGTATCTGAATGTATGCGCGTGTGTGTGTGTGTGTTTGTGGGTGCGTGGGTGCGATAATAAGCAATGAGTTATTTTATTAAGCAACGGATTACTCGGGTCACAGCTGCCAAGGGCACCAGTTTAAGTTTCCGAAATGAAATCCGCAAATGCCGTTACATTGCATTTTCCCATTTTTCCACTTTAGGTCAACAAATACTGCCGAAACACCACAATGCAATGATGCCTATTGAAAATTTTCGAAAAACACAATTTATTCGGCAATGAAAAATATTTTCGTTTGATACAATAAAATGCATTCAATGGATTTTTATCCAAAACAAAAGCAACTGCTGGCACATGTGGCAAATCGACGTAATGCGATGGAATGAATGTGTGTGTGCGGACGTGTGAGTGTGCTGGAATATTTGAATGCAAAATAAAACAATTCACTCAACTGTAATTTATTTGGCGCAATTTGTAAATAATGCCCAATCCAAACGATGGCCCATAATTCTCGATGTTATTATTCACTCAATAAATTATTTATGTACAAAACTTGCACACCCAAGCCAAGTTATTCATGAGCCAAAAACGCCAACATAAGGATTAGAAATGCAATTTGTCAATAGATCTAAAAATATCTCCTTGTCCAAATTGCTTGGAAAATGTCATCACAAAAATATTGATTCAAATAGTGCATATTTTTACTTGAATGTAATTTGATACTAATCTTATTAAATTTCTCACTTAGGTCGGAAGTTTTCTGTTTGTCCTACTGCAACGACTTCCTCCGCCTCCTAAATTCGTCCTTTTGCTACTGCACACATTTTGCGACGAGTGTGCTCAAGTAATAAATCTATTTGCACTGAAATCTACTACAGTTTCAACAAGTTGAGCATTTGGGGAAACATTTGTTTGCCTTCCAAATTGGTATTTAGAATGAGCATTCGAGGGTCATTCGAAGAAGTCAAGTCAATGGGAGAGGGTGGTCGAGGAGGTGCTGGACATCGTCTGTTCGAATAAATTTATGTTCGAGTGCCTGGCAAATGAATTGTATAAATAAATAAAATAAATGCATATGAAATTTTATTGAAACTCTCGAACAGAAAATATGGAAAATAAATTGAAAAATCAAGCCATGTATTTATGACAAACAAAACAGGCGCTAGTGAGAGGGAGAGGAGGTGAGGGAGTGAGTGAGAGCGAGAGAGCGTGAGCTCAACGAACTATAAATGAAAATATCTCATTAGTGCGTGATTAATTTGTGTATTTATGAATGTCTGTGTTGTAGGACTGTAATATTTTTCGGAATTATTGTAATTGACAAAATTAAATACTCCGGTTTGCATTCATTAAATTCGCCCTCGCTCCTTTCCAAATCTACCCCAAACTATCTCCCTATCATTCTCTATCTCTCACTATTTCTCCCTCTCTCTCGCTCTCTCGCAGTCTCTCGGTGAGCTGCTTAATTAAAAACGAAATGAAATCAAATTAAAATAAATTAAAGCACGATAGCCATCGAGCAGCCATCGAGAGCTCTCTTTTCGGCTGTGATTGTTTCGTTGTTATTTTTGCGGCTCTACTCCAAAAACAATTGCTGTTGTCAAAGTTGGTGTCGCTGGCGATGTTGCTGGTGTACGGCAATGGTTGTTCTTGTCGTCGTCATGATTGTGTCACAACATTGCGGTTACGACGTAATGTGTTGAATTTCATTTCGGAAATTATTGCGAGCCAACAATACGTTAATCAAATTCATTCCAATTATTAAAATTACAGCCGCACACTTTTATTTCAACCAGCTGAATTCCAATTCAAAACCATACTATTTGAGAGGTAGAAATAATAACAAAATAAATCTGAACCAATTTTCTCAAAAACATGCTAGTTCTATGATATCAAAAATTTTACAATACTCCCGAAATGATTTGGTTAGATTTGGTAGGACATTTACTTAATAGAGAGACTAATGATTATGAATTTATTTTTTGTTTTACTTCTTATAGAATTAATGATTAGTAATTGGAATGATAAAGCAAGATTATACATCTAAAGAATATTAAAAACAAAAATGGAGGAACACTTCATGAGTTTAAAAATAAATTTAAGACCGTTTCTCGATTTAAGGCCTCTGCCCAGTACGCCTAGAGCTTCAGGGGCCAGGGCCGCTGGAATTAAAACGGGAACCACCCGTAATCGAAAGTCACAAAATCGACAAAAATTGATTTTTTCTGCTATGGTTTTCTTTAGAAATGTTATATGGATCGTTTTGAAACTCGACGGTAGGAACTCAAGGTTCAACGTTGTTGGGGATGCCGTCCCCATAGAGAGGGCTCATTAAGGAACTCGGCTTTGCTCATTTTGGATCCCATCTCGCGCCCACAATAAGTGCTGGATGGCGGCGGAGCAGGTGGGGACGAAGCGGTTTTCGTGAGTGGCGGTGAGGGAGGGCAAAAGTTATGCGGTGAAATGGGAAAATGTTTAAGTTCCAGCGAAGGCAAATTGTTACGCCCCTAGAATAATAAGATCAGCAACAATGAAAACACAAACAACAATGGTAGGAATAACAACAACAAAACCATCAACATCCCAATAATACGAACAAAAACAATAACAATAAGTAGACCACGAGCCATGCCGGCAACAACAATAAGCAGATGGAGAAAAGTCAAATAAACTAAGAAGACTGCAAGATATTTAAAGGAAATAAACTACTTTGCAACAATATTTCCCCAGCCAACAGCAGCAGCAGCACCAGCAGAAGAAAGGAAGAACTTCAACAATGGTGGAAAGTTGTTGCTTCCCCTCACCGTCCCTTCACCCTCCCCGGTGAACCCGCTCACACAGTCCTTCTCCCTTGACCTCCCGCTTCCTCGGGCATCGGGATCCGCCTGCAGTTGAGAAGGGTAACGTGCGGTTTCTTTGGGAAATCGTTCCCACAAAATTTCCCTCCAGCATCGGCATCGAATCCAGCCTATGTGAGGATCAGCGGGGGAAGATTTTGGCGAGGGGTTGCATTTAAAAGTAAGGGGAAATTAAAAGAACGAGAGAATTTTAATGCAAATGGCGCGCGAGCAAGGAGAGGAACAGAAACAATTCGCTTTAGGAATCGCAATAAAACACGTGATTTATTTATGGTCTCCTCCGCGAGGCACTGATTTTGAGGAAATTTACTGTGTTTTGCTCAGGTTCTCCACCAGCCGCCCCCGTCCACCCGTTATCCTTTGACAGAAATGAGCAGCTGCAATTCGCCTCCCACTGTCTTTCTCTCTCCCACTCTCTCTGTCTGTCGCTCGGCATCTCGGCAAATGTACGAGAATCCTCTTGCTCTGCGTTGGAATAAGCGCGACAGGATATTTTGCCGACAAAAAAATATACACAGAACACAACGAAGATCCAGACGCAGGCAAAGACAGACAGACAGACGAGGAGGGACCGAAATGGAGTGGGACAGATGGAGAGGGAGAGTGCGGAAGAGAAATAGACAGACAGAGAGAGCGACAGGATAACATCTAGACAGTTAGCGGAAAAATTTCATGCGAATTAATGCAATTTTCTCGCGCGCCACGGAGGCGTCTGCGAAATCAACTTCAGCTTCAGCGCAGGGAGGCGACGGACAGACGAAGGCGATTGACGGGAATTCGCTCTATCGTTGTGCATGGCGACGGCAACGAAAGCAACTGCGGCGGCGACGACGACAGCGACGGGGACAACAGAAGCAGCCGCAGCAGAAACAGGAAGCGGAAGTGGATGGAGGGCGGCCGAGGAAGTCGCTTGGAGGAGCTTCAGAACCGACTACGACTGGATGTTGTACTCGTAGTCAGTGCATTTTTTCGATTTCACATTTCATCAAAGTTCGGGATGCCTCAAGTGGCGCGAACTCTACGAGGTCAAGGGTCTCCGCAGTTCCATGGAACCAGCGAGTTGGCGAACTCCAACTTCTCGAGCTACTCGATTTTGCTGCAGGACGAGTTCCGTTTCCACATCCCGATTTAAGCACCTTTTTAACTTATTAACATCAAAGCCAGATCGAGGGTAGGGCCACGTGGAGTTTTCAATTTGTCTTAGGAGTTTCAGAGGATTTGTGAACATTTCTTGATATTGGTAAAAGATCAAACAGGACGTTTCCTTTATACTTTTCCATTGTGTTTTTTGAGTACATGAAACCATGTTTAAAGCAAATACAAAAATAGCATTATTTTATATAAAACATACACTTTTTTTCTACATCACAAAAGGATCTTTTCCACTACCTCACCATGTCTTATGACACCTGAAATCCGCTTTAAAACCATTGAACTCTCCACACTTTCCCCATCCCTTGGACGCCTTCCTCTATTTTACGTGCCCTGGAGCTCCCTGGCATCTGCTCGACACTCGCCACAATCCATTGGAACCGCCATCCCCGGGGATCCGTTCCTCTCGCTGTCTCTGGGAAGCCACAAGACCGCCAACGAGTTCCGAGAGTCGTGCGAAATTACGCGCGATTTCCTCGAGAAACAGGTTGAAAATATTTTTCAACTGTCATTTTCGAGAATTTCGTGCACCTAGAGACCGTGCAAGGGCGATGGGCAAATGTGAGAGAGACAGACAGACAGACAGAAGGAGAGAGATAGGGAGAGAGTGAGAAACAGAGACAAGTTTTACGTATTCTGACAAGTGATGACAGGGAAGCGAAATGATTGCAAGCAGTTGATGTTGTTGTTGCAATTGCTTTTATTGTTACTGTATCAACAGTTTTTGTGAGTTTTGTGAGTTTTGCAAAAGTTTTCCTAGTTGTCGATGTTTTTGCAGTTGTAGTTGTTGTTCTCCTCCACCCGAACAGGTGAAAGTTGCCGAAGTGTTTTACCATGGATCACTTGGCATCGCGGAGACTTTGAGAAAATTACTTTATTCAAATAGAGCATCTTGAAGAAATTTTAAAACGAATTACGTTTTCATCCATATTTTTTCACAGAAATAAAAAAAAACTCCACATTGCATTTTTAATTAATATCTACTTTCCTCCCACAATCGCTCTGTCTCTCTCTATCACCGATCTCCGCCTTCTGTCTCTGGCGCTAGGAATGGGCGAGAGAGAGGGGGATAGAGAATGTTTACTCAACTTTCGCTCATCGGATCCAGCATAATTACAGAGAGCGAACGAGGGAGTGCGAGAGAGAAAGAAAGAAAGGAATAGAATGAGGGAGAGGGAGAAAGAAAGTGGGGTAACAAGAATAATAAAATATTCGATTTAATTACTGGGGTTCGCTCGCTGAGACGATGGAACGGCTTCGAAGGAGCGAAAGAGAGAGAGGGAGACGGCAACAACGATCCATTCCACTTCTTGCCTCTCTCTCTATCTCACTGCGTGTAAATCCTGGATATAGAAAGTATAAAATAAGAAATTCTCTTAACAAAATAAACTAATCCCGCGTTTCAGTTGCTTCTGCGAAACTTTTCCCATCTTTCTTTCTTCCATTCCGTTTTCTCTGGCCTCCGCTCTCATCCTCTCTATCTCTATCTCCCTTTCTCGTTCTCTCCTTGTAGTGCATCCCCGTCTCCCCCTTCTCCATCGCCCCAGCTCCTTCTCGTTGATTGCATTTTTGCAGAAATAATGAAAATTACTAATTCTAATTTTTTCCATCCTCCCACTTCAGTCGACTCTTTCAGTCCCTCTATATGTTTCTTTCTTTCGTTCGTTCGTTCGTTCTTTCTCTCTTTGTTCCTCCTGCCTTCCTGTGCTCTCTTTCGCTCGTCTTATTTCAACATTGTTTCGATGGCAGTGGTTGCAGTTGTTGTTGTTACTGCTCTGTGCATAGTTGAGGAGCAGCATATTTTTCGCTCCTTCCCGCGCAATTCTAGCGATTTTTTTTGGCCCGAATTAAACTGAATTAAAAACGATTCACTCTCATCCTCTCTTCATCTCCCTCTCTCTCTCTCTCTCTCATCCCCTCCTTCTTTGTATGCCTCGCCCCTCATTCCTTTCAAACGCTGAACAAGTTTTTCTTTCGGTTATTTCTTGGCGGTTGATTAAGTTTTTCACTTCCCCTCCCTCTCCCTCCTCCTCTCCATCCCGCATTGTCTCGCTCCCTCCCAACCGGCTTTGTTGCCTTTTCGCTGCTCTTGTTGTTATCGCTTGTGTTGGTCTTGTTCCCACTGTTTTCATTTGTTTTTCCCACCTTTTCCTTCTCTCCGCACCGAATAAAATTGCAATGAAATATTTATTTAATCACTTCTGTCCAATTGAATTGAGATTTTGCTGAACGCTTTCCTTGTTTCGTCTCTCCGCCTGTCAGTCAGTCTCGCCCGTCCCCGGTCCGTCTCTCTCTTTTTCCCTCTGCCTGTCTCTCCTCCTACTGGATATTTCGGCCCGATCCCCTTTGGCTCGGTCCGGTCGGCAGCATGAGGGAATTCCTTTCGGTTCGAAATTTTTTTATCCTCGGGGAAAAATTTCCTTTCCCATTGCCACCAACGAGGTGAAAATGGTTGCCAAGAGGACGAGGTGGTGGAGGGGTGCGAAGAAGGAGGGCAGAGGAGAGGGAAAAGGCAGAGCAAAAGAGAACAAATGGGTTAGGGTTTCATTGTCCCAAAAAGGGAAAGATTTGGAAAGGAAATTTCGCATTTTCGAGGTCTCCACGGACGACATCAGAAGCCGAACGAAATCTCGGTTCACAGAAAGCAATAAAAATAGTAGAAGTAAAATATCGATGGAACAAAAGAACTCAATTGGACATTGAGGGCAGAAGAACATAAAGAAAGGCGGTCCAATTCGCGCGAAATTATGCGCAATCAAGTGGTTCAATTGAAAACGTTTTAACTATGGTAATAGAACGTACGGAGTTCCATAGAATTATGGCAACGCTCGTCGGCGTCGTCGGCTGCTGCTGCTTTTAGCTGTGCAAACAGTGTTGCAATCTTCGCTGCTGCTGTTGTCGTCATCGTCGTCGTTCATCCCTCCTCCATTTCGATTCTTCGCACGCTCCAGTCGCGTCTGCAGCACTCGTTACGCTTTCGAGTGTCGCCATGCGAGAGTGCGAAAGCGAGCAAGAGGGAGACGGAGAGAGATAGAGGAAAAGTGAGAGAGAGAGAGTGAGAGGAGTGTCAAAAAAATGCAAAATTCACTTGCAACTCGCGTAGCATTAAATTTTTCAACACGAATGCAATGCTATTTGGTAGCATTTTATCTCGCCCCCATCCCACTCGACATTCGCTGCATTTTTGCAAGATTTCAGTTAGGGTTTCGTTTTAATTTTTATTTTCATATTTGCACTCGCGCTTAATACGCTCGAATTTTTACACTCGTGCGAAATTTAAAAGCATTTTGTTTGCGCGCGCGCGAATTAATGCCACGAAATGGGCAATAAAAGTCCTTAAAATGCGCGTTCATCATCGCCGAGGACGCGTCGTCGGACCGACCGACGAAGGAAGGAAGGACCAACCGACCGACCGGCCAACCGAGTCCCTTGCATCCTTTCTGCAAATCTATGTGTGTGTGTGCCGCCTGTGTGCATTGTAATCGCCAACAGTTGCTCATAATTGCTGCCAAAACAGAAATGTTGATTTAAGTTCCAGGGTTTCCTGCTCCATCCTAAATCGCCTCCCTCTCTTTCCCACCCTCCTTTACTCCCTCTCTCTCCTCTTTGGATTCCATTTAAAATGATTAAGAAAAGCAACATGAAACGCAGCCCTGTCTGCACGATTAAGGATATTTACTCCTGGCTAGGGATTTATTTATGAGGTGCATGCAACGCTGTTAATGGACGCTAGCTATGTGGTGGTATTAGTTGCTATGTGGGGTCAAAGAAAAGCAGCGAGAGGGAATAGGTAAGAGATGTTGGGTAGCAAGGTAGGGTAGAATGACTAATATGATACAAGGTACCAAAAGACTAGTCTAGACTAGGCTAGGCTTGAGATTCCATGGATCATGACTGCGAAAGTGGAAGGCAACGGTCGAACCAACTAATAGAGAGCATTGTACTTAAGGGGTCCAAATTAAAATCACCTTCATTCTTTACAATTTTATTTAGCAACATTGAAAATTCTTTTATTAAAGATTTCAAAGAAAACTAAAAAAAAAAACAAAGAGGAAGATATTAAAAAATTGCCAAAATTTACAAAATTAAAAACATATAAAAGACTCACAGAAAAGATTCACAGAATTTATCTTCGTCATTAATGAATTCTGTGAATGTTATCCGCAGAATATTCCCTCGTTCCATCTCTTGGTTTAGTTCATATTTTCCCAGCACATCACTTACAACGTCATTTTGTTTATTTATTTATTTGTCTGTATGTTTGTTCTTTCCATACATACCCTTCCTCCTCCATCTCTCTTTCTCCTTCTCTTGGCATCCCCCTTCTCAATTCGTTTGTGAGCTGTCGCTCGTTTAGCAGGAAGAATCATAAATCCTTATCATCAACACGCACCTAAGCAAAAAACGACGAGCGAGACAACGACGATGAGCGAGCAACGAGGAACAACATGGGAGATGGCGAGGAGAAGAGACCAAAATCGAAGAGGGAACCGCACAAATGCGAAAATAATGCGCTTCTCAACAGTTCACATCATTATTAATCTATTATTAATCAGTTCAGTTCGGAACTTTCTCTCTTTCTCATCGACTAGCGTTCTCTTTTTCTTTGTAACTTCGTTTCTTCCTTTCCTCCTTTCCTTCTTTCGATCTCCCCTCTATTGCTTCCAGAGTGTTTTGATTTGAGACGACGGCGATGATGGAGACGTCGACAGTGCTGGAGATGACGATGGAGAGGGTGAGGATGGTGAGGATGACGCCGATGGTGAGGTCAGTGATAATGATGTTTCATTGTGTTTCGATGTCTGCAAAGTTGACCAAGAGATAAACTTTCCGAATAATTCTGGTGGTGCTGGGAAGGTCGGGGTTGGTAGGGTGGTAATTCTTTCATACATGTGCAGAGTCTTGGTTTATCAGATGGTCTAGGATGTCTTTTAGCAATTGCTATATATCGATGGATAGTCTACGCCTGTCCTACCAGACATCGACGCTGAAGTTCCTTTAAAGGAAGGGTCCGCTTCCTTCTTTCTTATCCTATTCTTTCATCCGTTTCTCCATCCGTTGTATAGTGTAGGGATCCAGTTCGACGAAAGACATTTCCTCCCTCTCACTCTCTCTCTCTCTTTTTCTCACGGTCTCTGCAAACAAATTGATTATCTTTGAAGTTTTTGCTCCCGACTTTTTCTCTCGGAAGTATTTCTTTCTCTCTCGGTCGCGAAGATGGTGTAGGGTCATGGTTGGATGACGTCGATGTTTGGTGTGGAGACGATGTTGTTGTTGGTGGAATTCTTACTGATGTTCTTTTTGTATTTTCCCTTTTTGTTGGTGCTCTTTTTGCTGTTACTCTCTTTGTTGTTTCTGTAGTTAGTCGCTCATTGTAGTCTCGTTGATTTTGGCGTCAAAGAAATCGCTGAATTGAATGATGAATACGCGATTTTAGCATTTTCCAAAAACTTTCCGCAGACAGTCATTTGTTTCACTGGAAACTCAGACAAAGAACGAATAAGCACCAAGAAACCGGAAGCAAACGCACTCAAGCAGACGCGGATGGCTGCAGTGAAGGGAAAAACAAATGCTGGTTTTGAAATTCGCACAAAGTTCAAGCGATTCATTGATTGATGCCAGACGCTTTTCCGCCCTCCCGCCATCCGACCAATTGTTGCCAATTTTTCTATCCATTGCCTTGATGGATGCCTCCTCTCTACTTCTCCTTCACTCTCTCTCTTTCCTTCACTCTAACTCACTCACTCACTATCCCTCCACACAATATTAATCCACTGAATGAGCTCATCTCGGATTCTCAAAGTGTTTCGAATGCAGCCTCGAAAATTGAGAGCTTTTAGCCCTTCATCTCTAAGTCTCTGTCCGTAGGAGGGTTAGAGAGAGAGAGAGTGGTTGGGGGTCAGCTATTGGAATCCTCTTCGGTGGTCATTACGAGAAGATTTACCGATTAACGGTAATAAAGTATTCAATACGCATTTCGGACAAATGCACAAAATTTACCACCAGACCCAATAAATACGTCGCTTGCAGCCACCACGACCTCCATTACCAGAGAAGTGGTTGCCAAAGTGGCAGACGGTGATGGAGGTAGCAGGGTAAGGAGGGCGTAGGGACGCAAAGGGCGAGGCGAGAGAGAGAAGGCAGGATGGAGAGACGGGAGGCAGGAAAGGAAAGAAATTTACATAGGAAGCATTCGAACATATTTCAGCAAATGCGGCAGAGCAAATGAATGTGTTGCAGATAAAAGATGTTCCACCACGAGAGAGCGAGTGAGCAGGAGAGAAACAGCGAGAGGAAGAGTGTGGCAGATCTGGATGAAGGGGGCGTTGTGTGTCGGGAGGCGTGGCAGCTTCGTCGTATCAGCAGCTTTAGCTGCGCATAAAGAATGCATTTGGCATTTATTGCTCCTGCTTCGGCGGCTGGTTTTAGAGCCAGGAAGAGCGGGATAGGACGACAGAGGAACCAGGAGAGATAGAGCACAGAGAGAGAGAGACAGACAGAGTGAGAGAGAGAGAGAGAGCGTTCGAGTGAGAACGCATTTAATCTCCGCAATAAGCTGTGAAAGCGAAATTTGCGTCGACTCCGAGAGGATTCGGGACTCGCTCCACACACCGTCAGGACGTGAGCATGTGTGACTGTTTGTGTCGGAAGGAAATGTAGGCGTACGCCTGCGATTATATATATGTGTGTGTGTGTGTGTATGCATGTGTGGAATACTGTGCTTCATGGATGCTGCCGAATTTATGTTCGCTCTGTGTAGAAGATTGTAGATTAATTAATGATTTGTGAATTGCTCTGTGGTCGCATTTGAGTGTCGGAGTTGCATTTAATGCGTGCGACGAACACGTCCACGTCCACGACTCATACACACATATGCAGCACACACATAGAGACATAGCATCACGGGAAGTAACATAACGCAAGTGCAACGTAAGCCTCTGATAGCACTAAGCAAATTGTAACCTCATCCAACGTGATGGAGATTTTTCGAGGTGCACTCAGGTCGATGGGGAAGCCGACGACGGTTGAAAGAGGTCACTATGAGGGTTGAGGAAGCGAGAGAGTGGTAATGAAGAGTCGGAAGTCTCGTGCGTGGCGCCGTCAGGCAATGGGGTAAATGAAGCGAAGCCAATGCGGTAAACAACGTGGGCATGGGAGGCAAACGGATTGCAATGGATCGTAATATAAGACGGAATAAAGCAGTATGATTGAAACAGAGGTTGATGTATTGCGACATCAGGCCACGTAATGTGACGTATTGAAACCTAGAACCCAAAGTGAGAAATTCAACGCCTTTCAACCGAAGACAAGGCAATGTTATTTCTGCGCATTTATATAATTCAATCATGGGAATCCAACGTAATGAGAACCAGCACCTTGCACATGAGCATAACGTAACCAAATACATTCGAATCGCAATCGAATTGAAAAGCAGTCGAAGCAATCGGAACGAAAACAACGGAACGGAACGAACCCTCGCCTCGTGGCAAATGCTAAGGTTCAGCGAAATAGAAAACTTCTGCGTTGCTTCACCGCAATCAATATCGCAATTTACTCTCGCAACATCTCTCTCTCTCTCTCCCTCTCTCTCTCTCTCTCGCTTACCTAGCTCCCATCTGCCGCTCACACTTGCAGCATCGATAAAAGCAAGCGAAACATCCGAGCTACCGTTTGATTTGGCCGTGTTTCTGACTTGCTGTTATAGAGGTGGGTGATGATGTTGTTGTTGATGTTGGTGCTGATGTTTTTTTGGTGTAATGGTAGGTGTTGTTGCTGCTGCTGTTGGTGATGGCGTTGTCGTTGCCCCTTCAATTAACGAGTCACGGAACGCAATCGCCCCGAGGCAAGAGTGAAGCAAACATATGCACCAAACGCGTAACGTAACGAAGAAACGTATCGTAGAATCGGATATCAGATGGAGAAAGGAAGGAGATAGGGATAGAAACAGAGAGAAGTCTCCAGAGAGAGAAGCAGATAGAGATATACTGAGAGAAAGTTCAATCGGTCCATGAGTTCCGACTAAAAGCTACTTAACCTAAAGTAATCGAACCCAAAGTTCAACACAACATACAATATCGTAAGGTATGGTAAGGGAAGGCTGGTACACGTCACGTAATGTAAGGCATGTGCAGTAAAGTAGCACAAAGTAAGAAGCAGAGAGAGATCTAATGAGAGGAATATCAATAGCTTTATGAGTTCCGCCGTAAAAATACTTAAGGAAAAGTAGTCGAAGACAAGGCTTAACAAAAAGACATTTACTGATGTAGCATGGTAACGTAAGGTAAGGTAAGGTAAGGTCATTTACGTGACGTAAGAAAATTCAGGGTTGCACTTAAAGTAACTTAAGTTCGCGTTAGGCACAATCCACCTTTGGCAATAGTATGCGAGCCAATGTCACGTAACCTAACGCAAGGACGATGACGTGACTGAGGCAAATCCGAGCAATCGCCGGGGTAGCTTTAATTTGCGCCGCCATAAATCGCGTTGCCAATTAACCGCGTTGCCTCTGCGAGTGATTGAGCGGGCCAATTAATCATCTCGTTCGATCACCTCGAAATATGCAACGAGATGTGTGGGAGGCGAAGCGTCAACAACAACAGGAATGAAAACACCAACAACCTCACAGTGGAAGCAACAGCAACAACAACAGCATCACTCTGGCTACGATGAACTACAACAAACAACGGTGGCCACCACCGTTTGGTCACAATAACAACAACAACAAACACAACACTGTCTACTTAACATCACGTCGTTTCGGCAGGGATCCGATGGCGGTCGGTCACATTGCTACTTTGTGGCAACGCCGCCATGCACGCACACACTCGCGCAGCACTCGCACATGCACACACACACTCTCGCACCCCTGTTGCTGGCGATTCATTTACGTTTTCACCACAGCAAAGTGATTTTTGCCCGGTGGCAACATTTTTTTTTTTACCACATCGCTCTGGTTGGAGACTCGTTCGTCGTCTGGCAACGCCGACAGTCGCCGCCGTCGCCTCCCTGCGGCATCGACGACGTGCCGCGAACGCTCATTGATTTTAATTATCGCCGCCATCGGTCGTTCACCGCTCCGTCTCTCCCTCTCTCTCTACCACTTTCTCCTGGTCTCGCTCACTCCGCTTTGTCTGGTCGTTGGCACTCAGTGGATTTTTGTGTGCGTGCCTGCGTGTGCATGTGTTGGTGCACGAAGGCGCAACAGGGTGGTGGAGAATTTTCGCCTGAAGGCAACTTTTTTCCTTCTGAAGCTATTTCTGTTTATTTATGTTTAATTATTAGGATTCCTCATCGATATGCTCTAACTCGGCTCACTTTCCCCATCGGTTTATTCTCTGTGTCGTTTTTATATTTGAATGATTTATTTGTTATTATTTTCATTATAATATTTTTTAGATTTTCGGGTTTTTTCAGTTTCCATGAAGTTTTGAACTGATTTCATTAAATTCATGTTTACGAAATTTTTTACATTCATTTTGTGAATCCTTAACTCAACTCAAACTTTATTCTGCCCATCAACATCTTGTTTTGTTCATTGTATTTTTCCAAAAATCTGTGCTTTTTCATATTTTGTTGGTTTTTAAAATTTTTAGCAAAAATGGAATGACTCGACAATATTCTGTTGTTGCACCAAACACAACAACCCCAATGACAACCATTCCATTAAGAACCCGATGAATTAACCAAAAAAAAAAATTACCACAACAACAACAACAACCAAAAGAACAACCCTGACACCCACCACCAGACCCAGCACTAGTAGGAGCAACAACAGCACAAACACAGAGTAATCACCGACGTGTGAACCGCAGAAGGGCCTCAAAGGATGCTCAAGAAATCAAGGTGGATGGATTCAGGTTGTTATGGCTGTCTATCTTGTAGTTGTAGTCGTTAGCATTGTTGTGCTCTATCTATTGTTGTTGTCCAACAAACAACTCAATCAGTCTTCGAGCAACACGACCTGGCAAACGAACCGGTGAGCAATCAACAGGAGACAGGGATAGAGGGAGACAGAATGCCGTGTGAAAATTTCAATCATTCGTGTTAAATGAAAACGAACGCACACACGCACACACCTGCAGCCATCGACGCACACCGATAGTGACAGAACGGCTCAGACCTACTCACACACACACATACATCTTCCGTCACCTGCAGTGAAAGCAATCAACGCCGTGCCGAAGCAAAATGGAAGGAGAGCGAGAAGTGATCGATAAATTATTCCGAAGCAAGATTTCGGGAGGCAAGTCCAGGTTGTTTCTTGTGGAAGTGTGCAACAGAAATAATAGCAAGAAAATTGGAGAATGTCACAATAATAACGAACGACGCAATACTAAACAAAATAAATAAAAAATACAAAATAAAACAAAAATACAAACAAGAAACTCACCAAGAAAAATCCGAAACCGTAAAGATTTCCCAATTAATAGAAAACGCAACAAATTCTCAGTTTCTCGTTCGCCACTTCATCAATCACTCAATATCACTTCGCAATACCGTACCGAATGCCCGGAAAAATTGAATTAAAATTGAAAAAATCATCACTTTTATTTAATATAAAGCTTGATATTACTTTTGAAAATTTTTTGTAAGATAAATATTAAACTTTCGCACACATTTTGTTTCACTCACGATTATTATTACCAAAAATAGAATGACTACTAATATTGCGAGTTGCGTTGTAAAATTTTATTTGGTCCAAATGAAAGACTGAAAAAAAAAAACGAATACAATTACTCCCTCACTCCTAAGCTCGCTTTATCACTTGCCGCACCGCTCGCTCCCTCGGTGAGACCCGCCACGACCACGACGAAGAAAGGCGAAGGCCGCCGATCACGAACGAACGAACAGAAACACGTTCGGGCAGCGGAGACAAAGAACTGTCAAAAGCCAAGCAAATCAGACTCGTCGCGAACCTGAATTTGTGAAAAATGTTTTTGTGTTTTGAAATCTTGAAAAATCGTGAATCAACCCGAGAATTACTTAAAACCGCACCGAAATCCGAAATCCGAAATCGAAAATATATCGCGAATATCATGGCGAACGTGGAGAATAGAAGAGAAAGTGAAGTGAAGCAACTGAAAAAGAGGATGACGAAGAAGGGACATTTTGAAGAACTTCTGTGGGAAGGGCGAAGAAAATGAAAGATAAGAAAGTTAATACAATATTATTAAATTCCAATCAAAGAAAACATTTTTGTGTTTTTTGTTCTGTGTTTTTGTGAGTGAAAAGTGAGTGAGTGAAGCGTGTGAATTCAAAATGAAATAAATTACCGTGAGATAGTGATAGTGGTAGTGTAAGAATATAAATTTTCAGGAATTCCCGGAATTTTCTTCCAACTCACTGTGAGTGTTTCATTTATATTTCTACCTTTTAATTGGAAACTTTCCATGTCTTTTTAATTGGCGATCGTGATTCGCCACCGACCCCCATCCTCGACGTCTGTCCTCCTTCCCCCTGCCACTCACCCGCCGGATTCGTGAAACTCGAACCGACAACAAAAAGCGCGAACCACCGACCTCGTGGTATTTTTATTTTTTTTCATTTCTATGAGGAAGAATAACATAAAAACAACACGGCGCTTTGAAAAACAAGAGCAATTGAAAAAATAAGTGAATTGAAATGAACATGGAACTCTGTGGTTCCACCTCGTAAATTCTATGAATCCGGTCAACAACGACTGCGACGGGGTTTAATTGCGAAATTGCATTTGCGACGTTGGCAACACTTGCCAGCGGGCTTTCAGGTGGACTGGAGGGAGGGAGTTGACGAAAATGAGCCAGAGAGGGACAAGGAGCAAAAAAAATTGTGTGTGAGAGAGAGATGCACTTCGTGGCCTTACTTAAAATATTGTTTTACTCGAAATTTCCACTGGCGACGCATTCAGAAAATGAGCAATGAATGTCCACGGCTTGCCTTCCAGCTCTTTCTCCCCAAGGCCCTCTCTGTCTTTCTGTCTCCCTTATCTCCCACTCAGCCACTCGCTTCCTCTCTCGGATTCACTTTGTCGTGTTACAGCCAAAGGATTTGTCGGCCTTTCACGCGACCCTCAGCCGTGGACAGACAAATGAGCGGATGGTGGGACGAGGTGTCAGAAGGAGGAAAGGTCTGTCGGAGCTCGGTCGGGGGACCGGGGTGTGGACGGAGGTGGACATGACGACGAACAGCCAGACGACCACACGAACGGACGACACGAAAGGTGCAAAAATAACTCCATTACTTCGACGAACGCAAGGGCGCCGTGCGGAGAATCCAAAGAAGATGCAGGCAATGAGGGAGACAGAGAGCGAGGGGGCAGATAGAGCCTGAAAGAGGGGGGGAGGGAGAGAGAAGGAGGAAGAAGAAAATATAATAGAAAAGGGACAAGAAAGGATTTTTCTTTTATTCCCGGCGCGTGTCGGCGAAACCGAGATGCGAAGGCACTTTCAAAAATTGCCCCTCACCACAGCAAGGGCAGCTTCGCAATTCGATATTAATTTGACCGTCTGTGAAGGGCGAGCAAGAGGGGAGAGCTGGGGAGAAAGAGAGCGAGAGTGAGATATGGCGAGACGCGAAAATAAAGAGAGACATTTTATATTTCCCTTAGTGCTTCTCAGTCCCCGGCATTTTCTTTAAGTTTCTTTTGAGTATTCCTTTCTCACAGTTCTTGGAACCCCTGATATCTAATTTTGTTCCATTCTCCTTCATCAGCCTCTTCTCCGTGCTATCTCTGTCCCTCTCCTCCCGCACCTTATTTTTCGATACATTTTTCCTCCTCTCTGGCCTTGACAAAACCTGAGTGGAATGGAATTCTCCCGGAGCCATTGAATTGAGTCGGGCGACAGCTGAGGTCCTTTTATTGCGCGATCCCTCTCTATCTCTCCGTCGCTCTTCTTCTTCTCCTCCCTTGTCTTCGTCCGTCTCTCCAGGCGGGACGCCGAAAGCCGCACCTGCCACAATCCGAGCATCGAGCTCGAAATCAAAGCGACACAACTATGAAGCGTGTCCTGCCCTGCTCGCGGCGACCCAGAGGACTCCGCTGCATTCTTTGGCGAGCCCGATGACAATGGCCAGGTTGGGAGGGCTTCCGTGGGGGTTGGTCGGAGCGGGAGGAGGTTTCGAGGCGATGAATTAGGGCGAAAATATTGGCGATGTCACGAGAGCGCAATTGGAAAACCATTCAGATGAAGATAGAGGAATCTAATGGCATGATAGCGCCATCATGTTTAGGCCAATGCCATTGTGGATCTTGAATAAAAATCACAATTCAAAAATCGCAAATATTTTATGATCCCTTTTTGCGATGTGCAAATTTAAAGGAATTTGTTAATTTGTTTTGTCGGTTTTGTCGATAGAAATTTCTATATATGTTCATAAATTTTTAAATGAAATTAAGATTGTTGAATTCAACCAATTGTGAATTTCTTAAAAAATACTATTGATAAAAAGAAACCGTTGCTCTTCATTGAGAGATTCTCAAAACGTCCCCACGTTCCTCGTTCTCGACTTTCCGAGATGACGTCGCATTGCTAAAGGTTCCTGACGAGTTCAACCCGCCAAGGAGCCAAAGGAGCTTAAAAAGTGCACGAGCAGGGAGAGAGAGAGAGAGAGTCAGAGAGCGCAAAATACATATCAGAAAGCATCGATAGTTCTTATTTAGTTTTTTATTGTTTTTAAACAAAAGCGAACCAACGAATCTCAGTGGGCACCATCGATGGGAGCTGGTGAGGCGAGAATGCTCTTTTGTAGTGAAAGAGACAGGTGCTTTATTTCAGTCTGGTCGTGGCGTGTTGTTGCGAGAGCCATTGTTATTGTTATTGCTGTTGCTGGTGCTGGTGCTGTTCTCTCCTCCATTGTCTGCGCGTTACTTTGGGCGATTCTATCATTTTCACTCTCCACCGGCAGCGACGAGATCGCCGTCGTCCCTCATCGAACCGGAACGGTGTGGCACGCCGTGAATTGGTCGTGTTGTTGTTGTTGTCGCTGGTCCTTTGTTTTGTTTTGAGCTGCGCTGCGCCCTATCGCATCGGCGCCATTTTGTTTAGAAACTTTTAATTAGCGTCGATGGGATGTTGGTGCTGTTGTCCTGAGACGAGTTGATTGAAAACTTTTGTTCGGTTCGGAGCAATTATTGTTGAGGAGCTCAGCTCAGCGACGGTTCGACGGTCGTTTCCCGAAAGGTGGCACCGCCAAAAGGGATTTGCGACGTGGGATCTCGTTGACTACGACCCACCACCCATCGACAGATCGACGGACAAGTGGAGTGGCGAAACTCCTCGATCGATCTCGGCGAAACGGAAGTGGCAGCGCCTCCGGAATCGGCGAGGGTTGTGAGCAAGTGTTGCCAACTGGCACGTGTCGCAATTAGCCGACGTTCGCTTTGAAGTTCGCGCTGTTCCCATTCCCATTTTCTCCTCTCTCTCTCTCTCTCTCTCTCTCTCTCCCCGCTGTATAAAACGCTCCGAAAGGCAGAGGGGAAATCGCAGATTTTTGTCGTGTTTCCCGTGGCAACCCTGCTGCCCCACGAAGCCACAGACTCTCTCATTTACTCACTCTCCACTCTCGCGCTCACATCCCCCTCCCCCACACCCTGGTCCTCCACCCTCCCTCGCACGCATACGTCTTTAATCTTCGTTATTTTGGCGTTTTATGCAAATAATTCTTTCCGTATTTCGCTACAGCTCCTTCTTCTCCACCTTCTTCTTCTACTTCTCCTTCTCCTTCTCCTTTTCTTTTGCTTCTTCCCCCTTTGGCTTACCTTCCTTCATCTGGCCATCAACGCCCTTCCGCCCCCCTGATCTCGCCCCTCCAGCTGTCAGCTGGGTTGTTGCTGTTCCTGTTGTTGTTATTGTTACTGCTGCTCTTGTTTTCGTTGCCTTTTTTACGCCACCCCTTGGGCGCGGCGCACCCCTTCTTCCGTTCCTCTGTCTGATCCCTTCCGCCCGGCGCCCCGGCTCAGCTGCGGCGCCCACGCGTGGGAAAAACGTGCCCTGTCTTCTGTCAAGCGGTGGCCGCAACCGACGCTGCAGCAGCTGATGTTGGGGCCGACGGGGTGGTGGGGGGCTGGGGGTCGCGCCAGGGGGCGGGGAAGAAATCTCGCTTGACTGGCTGCGAAAATAAAGCCACTTCAAATGCGGGAAAAATTGCGGAGCAGCGCGTGTTGCATGTGATGCATCTCTCTTGGGTACAACAACAACAACAACAACAATCTCCACAAAAAACAAAAAACGTTCAACAACAACAATAAGAACACACATCCTACAAACAACAGGAGCAATTACAACAACTTCGACGACAAGCGCTTCACGAGGAATTACAAAAACCACAGCGCCAAGACGGACAGCAGCAGTGGAAGTAACAACAGCAATAACAATAACAATTGCCCTAGCAACAACAACAGCAAGAACACCGCAAAGACAGGACTCACGAACAGCACGATCACTCCTTGTCCTCGTCTTCGTCCTCCCCGCCCTTCTCTACCCAAAGCACGGCGCGTTGCCAACGGACCTCAACTGAAAGTTTTCCTCGCACGCGTTGCCGGCAAAAATGCAAATGTGTTGCCATCGACAGCTACGCCATTTTGTTGCTCGCCATCGTTCCGTCACACTCGACCTCACTCCACTCCTCTCTCTCTCCCCCACTCTCGCTGCCCCTCTAGGTATGTTCGACATCTTCTCATTGTTTCTGCCGCACCTCTGTCGCCGTCGCCGTCGCCTCCGCCGCCCGCTCGGTCTCGTTCGGTATATCGTTGGCTTATGAGCTGGACGCGCCTGCTCATAAAACAGGACGAGGCTCGGCCGGGTGCTGCAGCGAGGAGGGCGACGGGGGCGATGGGGGCGATGGGGGAGGAAGTGTAAACCGGAAACAAATGGTTAAAGTTGCACAAAATAAATTTCCTTTCGAAACTTCCCTAACCCCACCGCGCCTTCCTCCTCTTCACTCCTTACTTCTGCACCCTTCACACGATCTCCTGCGCCTCACTCTCCGCCCCCACTCCCACTCGCCCACTCACTAACTCACTCTCTCGCCCACATGCTCCGAGTGAGCCTCAAGCACAAAATGGCGCTTCAAGTTTCCTTCTGCTTTTCTTCAATCCTTCGCCGCCGCTCCCACTTCTCCTGCACCTCGTGTCTTGTGCTTCCCTTTCAGCCCCTCCGTGTACTTCTTTTTAACCCCCTTCCACCGTTCCGCCGTTCCACCCTTTCACCATCTCCTCTTCCTCCCCATCGTGCTTGCGACGTGTTCTTCTTCGTCCACATCGCCTCGGCCTCGTCCTCCTCGTTGGCCAATTGGCTTCCTTGCATCTTATTACACAACTCTCTCCCTCGCACGTTTCCAGCTCCTCGTGTCGATGTGTTGCCCACGTGAGCCCATGTGTGTGTGTGTTGGTGTGTGTGTGTGAGGGGCTGCATATAAAATGTCTATTATCTGGCAAATGCTGCCCGCAGGTGGAAAACTCCTTCCATATTTCACGGATATCGTTCAGCGCGAAGCACTGCAATAACTTAGCCATCCTTCCTGCCACCGTCTCCCTCTCTCTCACACTCTCTTAGCTGTTGCTCTCTCTCTGCAATCCTCCCTGCATGTCTCTGCAATCGCTTCCTTGTAATTGCGGTAATCGCTCGCTGATGATGGGTCCCAGGGTCGGCGGTCGGAGGTCGGAGGTCGGAGGTCGAAGGTCCGGCCAGTCGGGGCATAAAATTGAAAGCATATGGGAGCGAGTGTGCGGCGTGGAAGCCCGGCAATGGCGATGGTGATTAGATCAGGTCTAGCGGGAAACCAGAAGGTCGCCGGAGCGATTTATGTTACGTTTAGTGGGGATCAGAGGAGATGTTCCAGGATGCTACTGAATTTCAAATGTCCTGATAAGTGGTTTAGTCTGGTTTCAACTTCCTCATGCTGCGTTATGATCATCTTCTGATGGAAGTTTTTCGTAAGTTGTTTTCAATCTCTGCATTGGTCTTCGTTCTCTAGGTAAATATTTCTGTAGATCCAGATTTTAACCGTATGTATATTCTTTCTGTTCTCTTCCTTGAGTTGATTTGAGTTTGATTTTATAATTTTTTTACTTGATCATTTTGTCCAATATTTGAAACAATCAGCATCCTATAATTGAATAATTCCTCAAGGCATTTCCAGCAATCGCCATTGTCGACGTCCCTTCGATTTATTATCGTTTTCCCTCGAACACCACGCAATTAAAGTTCAATCAATGCTCAAGCGACTTCTCCTCTTTCCCACCATCGCCCTCGAGTTCTTCGCGCCAGAGCGCCAATCGGGAGCCTGGCATCGGCGCCCATCGGCGCTCGAAGGTAATGCAGTAAAAAATTGCATCGGACTTATTTTAATTTTGCTGCAAACGGAGCCATAAATCGTTCTCGGAGCCATTAATCTAGTAATTTTTCTCTTAAATCATCGGAATTGAGCCCATTTCCGGTGCAGACTGCGCTAACGGTTCAGACGTCCTGTTCCAAGCCGTCGCGTCGCGATGGCCGCTTCTCGGCGCCTTCTCCCAGCCTTCCGTCGTCCTGCCTCGACGCGGCGACTGCCGTCGTTGAACTTGCGAACTACCTGCACGACCAGGACTCCTCAAGACGACCGAGTCCTTGCTTCATTCTGTCTTCGACTTCCTTTGCCTTCCTCTGGCTCCCCCTCTCTCGCCCTCCCATTGTTGCCTCGGAGGGCGACGGCGACGGCGACGACGAAGGAATAATTCTTGCGAATGCACGACAAGACTGAAATTTCCACAGACGCATGGACGACCGGGCAGTGCCGGGTCACACACTTCACCCCCTCAAGGCTCGTCCTCTCTCCCCACGGGCCGTGTCGTTGTGTACGTGTGCCCTTTGGGTGTTTGTGCGTGCGTGTGTGTGTGTGTGCAGTGAGTGTGAAAATGCTTTTTAGTATTTTTCTACGTGCAAGTCAAAGTTTTATACTTCATCTTCAATTTTTTTGTGCTTTGTTTTGCGATTTGTTGTTGCTTTGGTTGCTTTCCCCTGCTGTTGGTGTTGTTGTTCGTAACCTCCTTGTTGTTGTTCTTGTGGCCCACGTTTAGTCTCCTTTGTAAGTTCCTTTTCTTTATTATTGTCAAGTTGGCAATCCAGCTGAAAAATGGCGCACCGAGGTGAACAACATCTATCATCAGCGATTTAGGTGCATTAAAAACCACTCCCTGCCCGACAGCCCGAACCACCCGACGTCGTGGACCATGGATCATGTTCGTACATGGTGCGTCTGGACAGAGCCCCGCGGTTCAACTACCGTGACCAACGGTAAAGGAGCGAGAACAAACGAGCCCCAAGATCACTGACCTCAATTACGCGAAGAACTGTTTCAAAAAACTTCATTTTTCACCCCCAAACGTGACACATGCCCCGGAATTCTCCCCTTTTGTGGGATGTGATTTCCGAAACGAAGTCCTGCTGATTGGACAACCGTGCCAGCGAAGCGTCATAACAAGGACACACCAGAGGCAAGCCTCAATCGCCGGCAACGGAAATGAAATCGGGTAAAAACACAGCAAAACAAGTCATAATCAGATACTGGTCAGGCTCATCAACAGCAACGACGACGCCGACTACTAGCAAGTTCATCATCAGCACAATTATATCGCAAAAGAATTAGCCATCCACCAACAACGCCAGCAGAAATATCAACCACAATGTCGCCATGGTGGACAACATGGCCACCCATTACAGCCATTAATGCGGCGCCCTCGATTGGCAATAATAAGTGTATCGTCGCCATTCACATCCACTCGCTGACATGCCTTCGCCATCGGCCACTCTCGGCCGTCCTGTCACCATTATGTCATCCTCTTGCCACCCTCTTATCACGTCGCTCGGCCCGTCATCCCCCGTCCACCCAACCGAAGCGGAGCTCATCATCAATTGCATCAGCGTCCACAGCGATTCGGCTGGCGGCGACCGAATTATGACCATTGCCGCCGTCCAAAATCATCACCAACACCAGGAGCAACAGAACAACAACCGGCGCCGACCGAACACCATCACCAAAACCCCGCCACCACTCTTTCGCCTCCCTCGCCCAATCGCCCGATCGCCCGAGTCGTGCGGAAAATTGACTGCTGTCATTTATCAATTATGACCGTTGCTTTTTCGATTTTCCTAATTTTAGTTTCAATTATCGTATCGTCCTCGTCATCATTATACATATCTCTCTCCCACTCTCATGCACACTCTATCTCTTTCTCCCTCTGCTCTGTTCTTGTTTCTCATGCGTGTAGTTGGTGGATTGGTTTACGGAGGCGAGTATTATACTTGTTATTGTAATAACTGGTTATAATTCTGTTTGTTACTTATGGTCGGTGGTTTCTGACCATTGGTGGTGATATTTAGAGCTGATTTTGCCTTTGATGGACCCTATGCTGGTGTGATTTACTAAATATTATCAGTTTAGTTATTTAGCTTCGATTCCGCGTATCAACAGTTGGTTTTTGCGGTTTTCTCAGTTACTAGTTCTAAAGCGACTTGTGACTTGAATACGTTTTCTTCTTGAAAATATTTTTAACATAACGTGATCAAAGATTATATTATAATGGTATGTTGTAACATAGTCCAACTGACCACATTTTGCTATCTTGTCAAGAATCAGAACCATCATTTTCTTCGTTTTGTAATCGTAGGAAAACAATCATCGGAGATAGGAATATAAATATCTTGAAATATATATAAAAAACATATAAAATAATAAGAAAAATGCATTTAAATTTTCCTTGTTTTTTGTTTTTTTATAAATTCTGATTGTCGATTTGTTATTAGTTATTTTCCTTTTGGGTTTTGAATCATTTTCTTATTTTCCTTATTTAGTTTACATTTGCACTTTTCTTACGGAATATTTCAAGTCCAATGTAATTAGTGTAGATCATTTAATGTCTCACCTATTTTATATTAATATCCACCAATCAGTGGGAAACCTAACGAAAACTCCAACTCTGCAATCTAATTCGAATGGAAACTGCAATCTCGTCTTTCCAACTTTAAGGACTTTCGCATAAATCCGCAATTATTCTCCCATTTCGCATTCGTTCACCCGGAGCCGCCAGGAGTTTCTCCAAAACAGTGGGAAATTCGCACGCGCCCTACTCGTCTCTTTCAATTTCACTCTCTCAGAGTCAGTACCGAGAGAGAGGTAAAATTGTTGCTGGCATTCTCTTATACTTCGTTCTCTGTACCGTGGGCTTGGTTGAAACTCACCATTCTTGCCGCCTTTATTCACCATGGCAGCCGAAAGCTTTGCTTCATTTGTTGACGACGAGCAACGAGAGCCGTCGTCAGCTGACTGCCTGGAATGTCCTCAAATCTGAGACTCCTTTCCAGGCGGTGATTAGTTATTTAGGATGTAGACAGCTAGTTGTCTCGCGAAAGTTCAGGCATCTCTGTCGGCGTGGATGGACAGGCCTTAAAGAGATGCCGAGTTGTCGTCGTCGGTTTTGCGCCTTTCTTCAAAAGGATATGAAATGACATGGACGAATCAGCTCGGATAAAAATTTTCTGCTGTCCTAACTCGAGACTAATGACTACTGGGATGGTGGCCTGGCACCTTTTTCGTATAACCTTGAGACTTGTTCTCAATTTCGTTGACCTATTGTATTCCCCATTATTTCATAATTTTCTGCCGTGGGGCGAGGTCACCGCAACTGATGGCCTTTATTAATTGCCATAATAATATGCAGGAAATTCTGTGGTGTTCAATTTCGCAGGCTGGCATCGTCCACAGACGCCCCGCCCCCCTGCGCCGCTCTCCACACCCTGTCGTCGTCAATCAATCAACGCTTTAACCTGCCCCTCGGAGGGTGGCCCCGACACGCCTCGGACACCTGGCACCAGGCATCCAAAGCTGTACCTGAGGTTTAACGCTTGTGTGTGGGGGGTGTCAGTTGTTGTAGTTGTTGTTATTGATTCAGGCAAAGATGGACATGAATGTTGGTATATTTCGCGATAATAGTGTGCGATTATTTATGGAAATTTATTTTGGATTCCGCTAAGAAAGTGCGGGTTTCAAGTTTTCCATGGCGAGGGATTGAATTCCCTAGAAAAGAGAATTTTCGCAAACAGAAGATAAAACAATAAAGTTAAAAAAAGGAAGGAGAAAAAATGTCAGAACAAAAATACAAAGGATTACATGATGGAATTGTCCTGCCGTGTCGGAAAGTCAGGGCACCATTACGAATAACTACGTAGAAAATAATAGAGGCGAGAGAGAGAGAGCGGAGGGCGGAGGGGGAGAGAGCAAGCGAGCTAGAAATAGAGGAGCAGCGTTTGATCCCTTACAACAAGTCCAGATGATGCACTCATAGCATACCATTACAGCATATGTCCTTAGATCTCTGCAGCAATGCTGTATGCAGCTGGTCTTTGAGAGTCCTTTTCCATGAAATCCAAACACAGAAAAAGAGGAGATAGAAATGCGTAAAAACAAAGAAAAAACAAAAAAAAAATAAATATATATAAAACTAAAATGAAAATAAGAGACTCTTAAATTTTATTCACAAACAATAACGTATGTAATCGTTCGAAACTATTCATCTTATTCCATCGCGATGTGCGACGCAAGGACATAAGGAGTACGCTCGCACACTCTTTTCCACTCCCACTCTCTCTCTCTCTCTCTCTCGCTTTCTCGGTCGCGCTCCTTAGGTCCCTGTTGCTCCGCAGCAGCGCGGTGGAAACCTGACAGGATGCTCGTGAAGGGGATTCCGTGCTGCCACTGAATTTACAAAGAAAATCCTACGTTTAACAAAAGGACATGCGGCGTGCATCCGCCGACTGACGGACGGACAGACAGACTGCTATGAGTGACAGAAAGAGAAGAGTGGGAGGCACTGGTGGGAAAGAGAGCGCGTTATTTTAGTGGGAAAATACTTGAACTATTTCGCAATAAAGCCGTGGGTAGGTGAGCGGGTGAGATGAACTCAGGCGAGCTGTGAAGAAGTGAGGATGTAGTCCTTTACTACGTGTGTGTGGGAGTGTGTATGTGTGTGTGTGCATGTGAGTGGCTCCCTCAATACAGACACAGTTCCTTGGGGCTCACGCCGCTCACTCGCGCACTCCTTAGCAACGACAGACGACCGGCAACTACATCTGTCACAGGCATCGCAGTCCGGAGTCCGGAAAAGCCGAGACCTGGACAAAGTGGACGCAGCTTGCCGGCGGAATTCTCCAGAATCCTCTTACGACGATAAAATATATTGTTCGTAACGAGATTTGAGTACAATTAGAATTCTACGAAAACACAAGATCATCTCGGATCGGGATGCAACGACATCAACTTGCCAGGTCAGAGGTATATTGTATCGGAAACAATGTGGGAAATCATTTATTGGATCTATTTGTGCCTTTGTTTCGAGTGAAGTCATTCCACATAAAGCATTGAATTGTTTACTTACTTGTAGTTGAGAGATTCAGTAGAATTAGCTCGAGAGAAAGATATTGGCAAAGATTAAATACTGTAAAATTATAAAGAACTGGGATGGTAGTCATCAGCTCCTGTTAGGATGGATGCATTTCTATTTATTGTGACAATCCCACCACTTTTCGTACAGATTCCTCCCACACCACTATATTGATAACCATTTTATCTTGGGTTTTCTCGATCCCCATTTATTTCGGCTCCAGCCCTACTTTCTTTTACAAATACGCTCCGCTTTCCGCTTTGAGATTTTTCCTTTTCGAGACATTGAATTAAATGTAAGTGCATTTTGTGTGCGTTCTTAAAGAGATTTATTTCCTTTAAGTACCGTCGAGCACTTGTATCGGTAACGAAGGGAAAAAAGGAGTTGAACGACAAGGCCAGACCCCCCAAAGAAGAAGACTTCAGCAAAAGAACTTGAAACCGCGTGGAAAGAAGAGGAAATCAAGATAAATGCAAAGAGAGAGCGAGAGAGAGAGAGAGAGAGAGATGGAGATAAAAACGTTAAACTTTGGGCGGCAGCTGATGCGCTTCAAGGAGCAACTGTTTGAGTGGACGCCGCCAATTCCATTAGACACTTACACGGACGCACACACTTAGGGAGAAAGGGAGAGTGAGAGGGAGCGAGCGAATGAGATAGATGACCGTGATAGATGCACAAACAATTACACACGCACACACACATGGAGGCTATGGATTATACATATACCATCAGACAAATTGCCGCTGAACGCTCAATAGGTGTCTGACTCGGCGCTCTCTGCTGCTGTCCCTTTCCCGCCTCCGAAGCTCTGCCTCTCTCTCCCTCAATATGTGTCTCTATTCCCTTTCTCTTTCTCTCTCGGTCTTTTTTCCCCGGGGTCGCATACACAGGGCCCTGGTCCACGAAAACATCGAGCAGCGAGCAGCGAGCGTGGAAATCATTTCGCACGCTTCGTCCTTGTCATTCACGGTGCGCCACTCTCCACATGTGTGTGTGTGCGGCAATGGATGTGCGTGTGAGTACGCTTGTTTGTGTGTCTATGCCTGTGTGACGACGCAAAGTGCGAACGTGTTGTTTAAGTGCAGAAAGTGCAGCGAAAGCGTCGACTTATTCTCGATGGTGTTGTTCATTGGGGAGGAATATCGTTGTTGTTGTTGTAGTAGGTTGTTTTTGGATTTGTTGTTGTTTTTGTTTCCTTTCCGCAATGCTGTTTTTACTGCTGCCTCAAATATACATCTTCATATCGGGCAAGGTCGCTGTTTATTCCCTGCACTCGCATTGAAATCATCCACTCACAGTGCGCCATGAGGTATTGGAATGAACGTGTGGGTTTGCGTGTCTCTGTGTGTGTGTGTGTGTGAAACATCCTTACGGCTCACTCACTTTTGAGTCTTTCGAATCGGACAATTTAAATTGATTGCATTTGCTCCTTCCACCACAAAAAACACCCATTTCCCCACTCGTTTTTCGCTTCCTCTCTCTCTCTCTCTCTTCCTCTTTCGATTGCTTCTGGCCACACAAACACACACTCTTGCAATCCGCTGAGGTATGCAACACTGAAACCCTTGCCTTCACCTTCCTCCACTGCGAATTTTGTGGGTTTTTATTTTTCCTCTTATTTTTGGTTTTATTTTTTTTTTTTGTTTGATTTCACTTTTATATGTATTTCTCCATTTTACGATGTTTGTGGTTGATTGAATTTTCCGTAAAAAAAAAAAAACACCCAAAAGAGGAAAAACTTTTATTTCCCATTATCCCACTACTTCCACTTTTACTACTATTACTACTATTTCCTAGTACGCTCCACTACCTTTCCTCCGTTGTGTCCTACGTCCACGTACTCAACTTCTTCGGTTCAGTTTTTGCTCCTTTTGCTCCTTTATGGGTTTTACAGCATTTGGCATTTATGTGGTTGTTTTTCAGATGCTGGTTTTTGTATTTGAAAGTGCTGTTTTTGTTGTCGTAGTAGTGTGAGTATTTTTTGTAGTTGTTATTGCCGTCTGGTTAACCTCGAAAAGATCATTAGTTGGAAATGGAAAATCGTGTTCCATGAAAAGTTTTCCTCGGTTCAGGAAAGTGAAATTAAGGTCGTGGGAAGTTTTTCTATTTTGGAAAACTTTATCAAAAAAATGTGTGTCTTTAACATCGGTGATGACGTTGAGGTGCTACGATGAAAGTGGAAGTTAATTTGGATTTTTATGCTTAATCTTCAGCATCTAAACTATTTGTTCTGGTTGTTGGAAAACAGCTAGAAACCTTAGCACTGTCGTGAACATGAGAATGTAGGAAAATCACCCGTATGAGTGGCAACTGATCAAAAGCAAAAGAACCGAAAACACCAACAGATATGTGTTCATTACAACAACCATGCAAAGCCAGCTGGCAAATCAACTTAAGGTGTGTGTGAATGTAACAATAGCCATGGAGAACCTCGTCATGCACAGCATCAGAAGCCCGAATGGTATCGTGGTAGCCCCAAGAACAATGGTAACAAGAACAACAACTACATCCCAATGGAAATCAGACAAACAACATCAACAATTACAATAACAGCACCAGCAACAAAAACCATCGACACAACACATGCCGTACAGATAAAAATTACAACAGACCAGGCAACACACGTTCACAGAGAAGCAAAAATAAATTTATGGAGAAGCAACACAAGCGCACACAGAAACAACAATAGCAATGGCAATAGCAACAGCCGAATGGGATTGAACGAAAACAAGAACTTCAGTAGTTGCGGAAACATTCACTACTCTAACAACAACAACAACAACAATCAGTTAATATAATAAGCCTTGCAGTGCATAAAACAATTTGCAACGGAAATTGCAATAATTAACTTTCGTACCTGGCTGAGCCGAGGGAGAACGACGGATGGATCCGTGGCTCGGGCCGGGGGCCATGAGGAACAGGTGGAGAGGGGAGGGAGGAGGAGACTGTAATGGCGGTGCACGTGGAGTTGGGGGCCCGTTGGTCGTGGCCCGGCTCTCGTGGGTTTCGCTGTCGCTGTCGGAGGTGGAGTTCGGTAGTCGATGCCGGCAGGACTCGCCGGCTGACGAGGTGAACTTGGGCTGAGATGGGAGTTTGAGTTAAATCGGTAGAGCAGGTTGTGGCGGCTGCGGCAGTAACTTTTACTGATTCAATTAAAATGGCAAAAACACAAGTTCACAGCAACAAGAACAGGAAAACTGAAGTAAGCACAGCTCCACCGATAGTAGGAACAGCCAAAGCACTATTGACAACAACATCAATAGAAGCCGATGACGACAACCTCCATGCCAGTTGCATCGTCTGTAACAAACAACAACAACGATAAGCAAGAATCGTTGGCCGCCAACAAACACTGGGAGAGAATCTTGATCGAATTTGAGTTTGTAACACGGGCGGTGTGAAGAAGTGGTTCAAATGGAAATTTTATCAATATACAAAATAATTGTTCTAGGAGAGATTGGTATTTGAATTATTCTATTGCATTTATTTTATAAACAAATTAGGATTATCTTCTTTGAATTTATTTTGTGTCGAATTTTTCTTCTTCCCCATCACTATATAAAATAAAAATTTAAAAAGAATTAAAACTTCATCATGCAGAGCGAATAATTATTTCTAAAAATGTAATTATTCCCTCTAACTATAACAATTAACTTAATTTATTCATCATTTAATTAAATTCGACCTTGTCTTTATCCATGTCTTCGGCGATTTGTGGGAAAATTTGTCAGCTCACTAGTTTCTCTGAGTGTAGCAGGGACCCGGAGACAGTACGTGCATCTGTGTGCTGATCTATGCATGTGTGATTGTGCCGCCAGCGAGCTTGTGTGAGGGTGGCACCGTGGGAATATACATGCCTATGCATGTATTTGCATGGCGACACAGAGAGGGTTGAATGCGGGGCAAAAGTGGGCGTGGCAGGGGTTGGACAGGGGGAAGATGCAGTTGTAAGTGTAACCACATGTTGCAAAAAGCGCAGATTGAATATCACTGAAGCGGAATAAACTGAATGGATGAATGCGATTTAATTAATGAATGCCTGGATATTTCTGCATATTTCTCTCTCTGTCTGACACTCCATGTGCCATCTATATTCGCTGGTTCTCTATATGTACGTGTATGTGTGTGTGTAAGTGATTCTGATGAATGTGTGATTGTCACATTCCAAGAATTTTTATGATTTTTTTTATCGAATGTGAAACATTCCATAAAAATCATTCTTTGATTTCCATTCTATTTTGCATATTTTTAACTGTGATTTTTCGCCAGCCACGCCCAGTTTCCCCCACCGCTCCTCTTCGGCCCTCGCCTCCTCCAGCAGGGCATTCCCTACGTTGATCTGCCAATAAAAAAAAACCTGGAGATACCGTCCGTTCATTTTGAGTGAATGATTTTAATTTGGTTTGTCCGAAAATTCCCCATGATATTTCATTTCCCCGATGGGCTGGGTTCTGGCGATTGAGAGGAATTCAATGAATCGAATTTCTTTATAATTTTAATTCCGTCAAGTTCGATCATTAAGAATGGTTTTTGTGGTTTTTCGCTTTAAAAAATCAACATCATTTTCAAGGTAGAGACTTCATATTATTTCGTAGTGAACTATTTTATTTCGCGAGAGTTTAATTATGTCTATGTTTAATTAAACAGTGATGGAAAAAATACCAGCGGTATAATATATATTACATTTGAAGTAATGGAATTAAATTCCGATTCATGCACTGGAATTAAATCCTTCCAATAACGGAATCGAAGCCCTTCGCTTCGAATTAAGCGGAAATGCTATCCTCTCGTCCATTTCCTCATCCTCCTACCCCCCACCCCCCCCGCCCCCCCCCTCGCTCTCCTCCTCATGTTACAGTGATTCGAAATGAAGTTGTTTTAAAATAAAATTAAGCCATCAGTCTCGGAGAGACTGAGTGCGAGGCATGCGGTCAGTTGAAGGACTTGAACTGCAGAATGGCGAAAATAGCGAACGAAGGGAATAGCCGGAGAGTGGGAGCTCGCGTGGCAGAGAGGGAGGGAGGATGTGTGGAGCTCGAAATTCGAGTACCATGCAAATTATTCGTACTTGGAATTATTGCTATCGGGATTACCCGACGGATAAACAAGAGCCATTTGTTATAATCCGGAAATTCCATAAATGATATCGAAGAGAGAGAATTATGCTAATGAAAATGAAGATTAATTGATGATTGAAGTAAATAATTCCGAATCGCCATTGGCAACAATTGGTTTGCTCAAAAAGATTGAAAATTGCAGGAGTTAATCATTCGAAATGGGATGATGAAAACTTTTTGGTTTTATTGCAGAGTACATTACGAAATAAAGAAAATAATAACAAGTTATTTAAATTTTATATTTAATTTTTCCATCCCTTCGAAGTAGCTCTTGATTTACCGGTTCTTCATTTCCACCCACCTTCACTGACATTTGCCACCAACATTTTCCCATTAGACCAATTCACATTCCGGCATATTTATGTTACACCAAATGAGTGGAAAGTCTTGCAAATGCAAATACTGTAATTGTTTCCCAGCTCCATCTCTGCATCTCCAACTCCACTCGTTCCGTCTCTCTCTCTCCCCGCTCTTGCCCCTCACTCCGCACTTATGGCTGAGTGTTCTGCGAGGTGTTGAGGGTGTGGTAAGAGTTCTTGTGCTCGGTGTGAGAATCCAGGGATTGTCGGTCCGTCCGATTGTCTGTCGATCTGTCTGACTCTGTGTCCATCTATCTGTCAGTGTCTCGGTCGGTCTGTCTGTCTGTCCTTATGTTGAGTTGTGTAGCTCTGGAATTCGTTGCGAAAATTCGCTGTTATGTTTGCTGTTGCTACTGTTAATGTTCCACTCGTTGTTGTTGTTTCCATTATTCTCCCTGTTAAAGGATGTTGCTGTTGTTGTTGTTTTTGGTTGAATTCCTGAATGAAATTGTAACGATAATTGTGCATGAGATATTTTCGCATTTCAAACAACTCCTCTCGACTCCAGTCGACTCCGCCCGAAGCTGCAGCGGATGGTGTTGCTGGAGTTTGTGGTTCTGTTCTGTTCTGTTGGTGCTTCTGGCGATGGCAAGGGTGATGGCGATGGTGATTGTGGTCTTGGTGGTAATTGTTGTTGTTGCTTGGTGCGGAGAGTCAAATATTTCCTTCGTACTTGGCTGTGAAATTCGAAAGTCTCTCGTAATTTCTGGAATATTTATCCAAACGTCCTGTGCTCGAACACGAAATAAAAACAAAATATTTAAAAATTGAGAACCAGAGAAGAATCCACTCTCTCGCTCGCTCTCTCACTCTTTCCTAAGAGGAAGGAATTCCCCCTCCTCCAATCGTCCTTAAGGACTTCGCATATCCAGATGTGAGCATGTGTGTGAGGGTGTGAGCAAAAAACTGGTTCTGAATTTAGCTTGTTCTTCTTTTCTGTTCCTTCCCTGCATATTTTTCTTTTATTCGAACTCGTCTTCTTTTCCTTTTCCTGCTCCGCTCGTCCTTTTTCCTTTCGCCGGCAAGTTCTGTTCTTTGTCCTTCCATATCTCGCTCTCCCTTTCTCCACCTTCCTCTCTCTCACTCTCTTCCCTGTTGCTGCCCGAGTAATTGTTGGCGATCGTGGTGTTTGTGAGTGTGTGTATTTGTGTGAATGTATATGTGTGTGAATGTTTGTGTGTATGCGAATGTAAATTAGTGTGTTCGTGTGTGTTTGTGTGAATCACTTTGTTCTTTGATTGTGTGTTTATCTGAGTGCATGCTTGGCGTTCTGCATGCATCTGTGTGTGTGTGTGTGTGTATGTGTGTGTGAGTGGGTTTGTGTGTGTGTGAGTGGGTGGCTTTTGTTTTTCAATTAAATGCTTTATTTTGTGCATTATTTCCTGCATGATGATGTAGTTGTTTTTGTTGTTGGCCTTTTTATTATTGCGGCTCTTATTTATGTTCACTTACTTATTGTTGTTTTTGTTTTTGATATTTTCACTGCCGTTGCTGCTGCAGAGCCAGAAGTTGTTGTCGTCGTTGCTTCTTAGTGGAATTTGTTGTAGTTGGCGATGTTTATTTTCAATGGCTTTGCTCTAGCAATTGTTGTTCTCATACAAATTTTTGTTGTTTTCTGAATTATTGTTGTTGTTATACAAACTGTTGTTATTGTTGTCTGAGTTGCTGTTGTTGGTCTCCATTTTATTGCACCAGTTGTTGTTGTTGTTGTTGTTGTTGTTATTGCAACACTCGCTTTCTATTCCATTTCCTCTATTTACGGTCTTGTGGTCGTTTTTATTATTATTATTACAATTCCTGTTGATATTTCTTTGTCTCTTTATCTCGCTCCATCCGCCAACCCACTCACGCTCTGTCCCTCTCTCTCCCGCCCGGCTTGCCTCTTTCTCGGGCGGCTTTATCACTTTATCGCTGCGACTATTGCTCCCGGGCAATGACGGAGCTCGTTCCATTTTCTTCAATGGCTTTTGAAAAATGTTTCATTTAAATGTTATTCTCATTGCAATTCTCGTTCTCGTCCTCATTGCTCTTGTTCCTCGCCATGTTCTCGTTGAACTCATTGCTATTATAATTGTTATTTTAGTTTACAGCCTCTTGTTATTGCGCTTCGGTTCCCGGCTTCCCTCAACGACTGCGGTGCCTGACTCTTGAGCAACTGTTGCACCATCCCTTCACACAGCGTTGGACAGCGTTCGAATTTAAAGGCGAACCTTTTCAACTTTTACTTTGCCTCTCATTCGCTTCTTCGCTCCTTCCCTCGTTATCGGCTTGCCGTTTTTCTCTCTCTCTCTCTGATGATTAAAACTCTGAAAACCAAACCAAACTTTGCGCCATTACTGTGGGCTGAACTCAGCCGAGTGGGAGAGAGGGACGACACAAAGTATCGGCTTAGAGCGAAGCTCGTTTCTAGGTGTTTGCACTCTGCGGCCCATGATCCATTTAATTTTAGTGATTGCAGCCAGTTGTTGCTGCAACCGCAACAGCAACAACAGCCGCCACAGTGAAGTGGGCCGGGTTCACTGCCAAGTTTATGAGCGAGCTCTCGTAAACCTATTCATCATTTCGCATAATTTACACCTAGGCGAATGCCGATGGGAGCCCGCATCAGGACATCTGCGCCCCCTGCCTCCCGCCGAACGCCTCCTGGCGCCCACTCCATTACGCAACCCGACCCCGGCTGCCCTGCTGCCCTCAGCCCTCTGTAGCTCTCGAGGCAAAGAAAGTTGCACGCGGCCCAAACGCATTCATCTTCATTTCACTATCCTTATGCGCATCTTTCATAAATTTCTCAACTGAGAAATTCAGCCCGCTCTTCTCCGAACCTCCGCCGCCACCTCCGATCGCCGATCTGCCTGGCTCGCCCTCGTCCCCTTGGCTCCAGTCTCTCTCGCACCGCCTTTTAAACGCCCGTTTCCTGCGATCCCCTTCACACCTTCGTTTTCGACCTCTCACTCGCAGCACGCACAGGCAGGAAAAGAGACAGGGAGAGTGCTAGAAGGGATAAGGGAGGTGGAGAGGTGGGGACGGCGACGGGGACCGGCTCCGGGTCCGGGTCCGGGAGGAGGGCGACCAGTGAGTGCGAGCGACGGCCGCTCGGAGCCCACTCGTCTCGTTTGTGGCATGCACTTCATTAACAGCGTTGCCAGCTTTTAGAGAACGTTCGCACTCTCTGACATCGTGTTCTTGCTCTTCCTCTCAGTCCCTGTCTTTCTTTTGCACCCACTCGCCATGGCTTCGTCGTTCCTTTATTTGTCTCAAAGCTGTGTACGTGTGCACATCTGCGTCTGTGTGTGTTTGTCTGTCAGTCTGTTTGCGTTCGCGGAAAGTTAATAACGGCAGCTTATGATAGTTTCTTTTCCTTGCGCTCTCCCATTTCGCTTCTCGCAGCCTTTTTCGCTCTCAGCACTCACTGAGGATTTTCATCGACGCCCATCGGAGTGGATTAAAAAGCAACAACCATATGTCGAGCCACCAACACAAATGTCCTGCAAGAGAATATGAAATGTGAAAACAACAAAACAACGACAGAGAGAGAGAGAGAGAGAGAGAGAGAGAGAGACAACAGAAAAATTACTAAGGAATGATAAATTACTCAAGTAATGGTTTCTCTCTCTGCAAAAGAAAAGGAACAACACAGATGGAACGAAAGAAACCTTTATGATTCACGTAAAATACACAAGGCGAATTATTGAAAATTAAAAAAAAAAAAAGGAAAAAAAAAAAACAATGCAAACCCAATCTCTAAACCTAAGCTCTTGATAAGAAATTAAAAAATTTGATTGTTGCACTTATTTTACTTTTAGTATAAGCATGTTTTAATATAAATTAAATAATTATACGTATTTTTTGAATTATGTATTAAAATTATTATATAAAAATGAAATGAACTTAATTTGGAGTCAATTTTAAAGAGCCTTGTGATGACAAGAAGTCTCCAAGTACTCCGAAAGTTCTTCCACTTAACGACTTGTCTTTCTCCCACATGAACTCGTATTAAGTCATGATTATCAAGTCATGGTAGTAAATTGCCATTCTCCTCATGCCGTGGTTTTAATTCCCTTGACAGATGATGGATGTGAAGACGTTCTTGTTGTTGTTATGAAATTCTCCCCACTTTTTGCGGAGTCGGAAGTGAATAAAGTGAAGGTCTGTTATTCATTGCCCGGGTCAGGAGGGCAGCTGTAAACAATTTCTTTATAAGGGACACGTAATTAGTCAACCTCGCACTCCGCCCACCAATTGATTCACCCCTCTGACCCCCCGCTGGAAACCACGAGTTGTGGACGGCCGTCGGCCATTCGAGGACTCGCCAACGGAGGAAGAGGTCAACACACACATGGATACTTAAGCAGTGAAAAGTAAAAATCTCATAAAATAACTCAACTCAGCGAAGGATGACGTTGTCCTCTCTGCTGGCTGCCTCCAGCTGGACGCGAAGGACTCGAAGCGATGCACGTTGGCGACGGCGACTGGAAGTGACAGAGAATGAATGGGCTTCGCGGCTGCGGTGGTTCAGGGAGACAGAGAGAGAGAAGAGAGAGAGAGGGAGAGAGAGCGAGGAAGAAGAAGGGCAGCCGAAAGGTAGAGAGGAGTTTGGGGCGCCACAGGAGGAGGAAGGAGATAGTGGAGCGAGGAACACGGTAGATATAGTAAGTGGGAAGAAGAAGAAGAACAACAACAACAACAATGAGGTTGGCAGCGGCGACGACACCAACAAAATCTGGCAAAATCAACGTTTACTTAATGTCTTCTTTATGGCTCGAAATTTATCTTCGCATATTGTCTGTATGTCTGTCTGTCCGTCCGTTTGTTGTCTGTCCGTCCGTTTGTTGTCTGTTTGTCTCCTCTATCTATCTGTGTGTTCCTATCTCTGTTCCTTTTCTGTCTGCTCGCCTGTCTATATGTGCGTCCGTCTCTGTTGGCCCTCCTGTCGTTCGGCGGCGACTCGCGGGCACTTGGCGACAATGGGTGTGGCTCGCACGCACACACTCACACACTTATAGCTGCATGAGTATGTAGATGGCAGAGCTTGTGTGTATGTTTGTGTGTCGCCTGTCTACAGTTTATGTGATGATCCTTAAAGTCAACTCACACTCGCACTCGCACACTCAGACACATTCGCGTGTGGAAGGAAGGATGCCGACGGGAACCAAATATACATTTATAATGGGGCAAACAGTTTAAGCCACACACCCACACACATACACACTCATAGGGCAATGTCGGGTGTTGCTGCAAGTGTGGGTGTGTATTGGATTGTGGTCGGCACTCTCAGGTCTTTTTGCAGTTGACGTATCGTATCGTCGTCCTCTCGATCGTGTGACACGCGATGCAATGTCCTGGTGGCAGGACGCAAGATAAGGAGCCCCAATTTATCAGTGGCAACTGGAACAATTGCCAAGGAGGGAGGGAGCCATTTTCACAAATCCCAGTATAAATTACGGGAACTATTCCGGCAAGAAGATAAAAAGTTGGAAGATACGAAGGGATTCGCTAAATAAGTCGTGAGAATTGATTTGGGGGCAGAATTGAAGGGTTTTAAGATGAAGAAGAAGTCGAAAATGAGTTTAAGGAAATTGAAAATGATGTGAGGGGATGTCGAATGACCAGACGGAGGTTTCACAGAAGAAGTCAAGGACTTGAATACTTCAATTCAATAATGTATTCTAGTATTCGAAGAAAATGGAGCTGAAAAAGTCGAAGAATTCGTAGAAAAATTAAGGGATTCGGGAATAATACATCGAAAGGAAAAGACAAACAATTATTTCATGGCATGTTTTGCAGAGGAATTGATCAGTTTGATAAATTTCAAGACTATGGAGTGAGATAATTGGACAAATAATTGGACTATGCCAAAGTCATTTCTGAATTCTAGGAAAATTTTCAGAGCTTTTCTCAAAAGTTTTCCCCCAGCCTATGGTTTTAAATCGCCAACTAGGGAGGCGTCTCAACGACTTAATAATACAATAAAGTAATAAATAGACGACCAGCACAACCATAAGAGGGGATATAAAGGGATATAAAACCTGGAAAATAAAGCGCGAGTGGCTTAAATTCTGCAACAATTGGGGCGTGTGTGATTTATGGAGGCAATAAAAGGAATTCTGTTAATTCCAACAACGGAGAGAAGAAACGGAGAGCGAAAAGGAACAAGCGGGCAAGAGAACCGCAAAAATCCGCCAAGAATGGGAAAATGAACAACGAAAGGATTAAAGGACAAGCGGCAAGCGGGTCGTGGGAAGACGCTGAAACCAACGAACGATGCCGGCTCCAGTCCTGAGAGGGTTAAGGAAATAAAGCTGTTGCCTGTTGTGGAACGAATTCCGCTCCTGACGAAGAAGAAATACATCTATCGAAAATTAAAGACCCTTTAAATTCGATTAAACTAGTCGCTGTCTCCTCCCTCCCTCAGAATGAGAAGCCCAAATCTATATCTGAAGTTCCTTTGATCCAGTGAGTCTCACGAAGCACTCGAACCCTTTGAATCTCCCCCCAGCTCCTTTGTTTGATCGAACACTGAGAAGAATTTGATGAAAGTTCCTGTTGTAGGAACTAAATTGCTTTAATCTCATCAAACGATTCTCTTTGGTTCTGGGGCCCTGACGGCCGTCCGTCCGACCCTAATGACGACCCAAACCGATTGGTCGCATAAACCAAAACTAAAACCGAACGAAACCGAACCGAACTCCACATTAACTCGAGCACAAATCTTATGACTACGGTTATTAATAACTCAAAATTAGTACAGAATTTATTGCCGGCCGACATGGGATTGAAATCAATGAGATGCTCCTTCTCGTCCTCGCTCTATCTCCCTATCTCTGTATCTCCTTCTACCTTTCGTGCTTCTCTCTTCTCTCTCTGGCATCTCTCGACTTCCTCTGGCTCTGTGCAGGTATTTATATCATTACCGACCACTGGGCAGCGCATGGAATCCGCCGAGGGATGAAGGTGGGAGGAGTGGAGCAGGTTCGGTCAGAACTGGGATAAATTAGCATTGGACAGGGGGAGGAGGTCGATGGGAGGGATCCTTGAGTCGGTAGCCGGGAGCAGAGGAGACTCCTTGAAAATTACTCGGGCCAAATCAATGGAACGGCCAGCCGTAGCGATGTGCGAGTAATATTCGAGCATCGATGAGAATCCTATTTATGGAACATATAGAGAACTCATTATGTATGAAGCGGAAATCTTCGCCCTCCTCCCACCTCCCACCTCGCCCCGAATCATTTCTCTTCGATCTCCTCCCCTCTTCGCTCACTCGCTTACTGTCCAGCAGCCATCGGAAAGGAATGCATATTAATGTGAGCTTCATTCGCATCGCATGCGTTCGCCCATCGTCCACTCTCCATCTCCATCTCCCGTCCATTCAAACCATGCGAAGTCCTGTGGGAAGGTCGTGGAGTGGAGTGGACTGGAGTGATATAATCGATGAAAGTCCCATGTTCCTTGCCTTGGAATTAATTTCTGAATTAATTCGATGTGAAGGAATCGCAGGATGCCTCGGAAAGTTTTGCCCTGTGGGGGGCTGGAGCGGAGTTTTCCTTGCCTATGAAAATATTGCTGGTTTTTTGGAATTTTTTATCTTCCGTTCGTTCTTTCGCTCACTCATCTCGTGTGGACATATTCATAATTTCTTGGGAATTTATTTCCATCGTTATCCAGTGGGCACTGCATTGTCTTCTCTCAGGACGCCGATAAAGTCGACGAGTGACTGGGGACAGCCTTGTCCAGGACCCGATGCGCCCGACGCGCCTCGCCCTACTGAACCCAGGCCTCCCACGTCCCTTTGGCGTGTCCTTATGTTCTTGTGCATCCTTTAGGCTGGTTGTTTATGTTTTTCGGACATTTGCATGCAAAATACAGACAAGCAACAACAATGGTAATGATGGGCACGTGGACAATGGGCAGTGGGCCGTGGGGCAAGGGGAGCGAAGTGTAGGAGGGGCAACAAAAATTATTGCAGATGCAACAAGAGGACGCCGGAGCCTGTTTGCGGTCCTTAAGGTGATTATTGTGCTGCCCACTGCTAGCATGTCCCCGAGCCCAGCCTTTGTTCGCCCTACATCCACGCACACATACATGCAGTCGACTCATCCGCCCCGCCGGTCGAAAGCCAACACATACACTGATAGTCCCACAATCCGTCCATATCTTTGCTCTGACTGCGTCGTAGGCTTCTCCGCTCTCCCTCTCCCTTCCTCGACATTCGTTCCTTGTCTCACCAGTTGGCTCGTCCTCGCCTAGTTCCTGGCCCGCTCCCGGCCTTGGTCTCGGTCGCAGCCGGAAGTGACATTTCGCATATGTATTTGTGCCCCGGTGCAGTGGGCATTTGTGATTATTGTTGTTGCAGTTTTTGTTGTCATGGTTGCTTCTTGCTGACAATTCAAAATCAAGCCCAGTATTTCGGATGAGAGCCTTCCCATAGTCCTTTCCCCGAGCAGCCCGCCACCTGATGCATGTCGTCGGCCCACCTTGATTTCAGACCCTGGTCTCTGCATCCTCGAGCCAGAATCCATAGGTTTTCCGAAGGCTTCGGTATATCGTCCACTGAAATCATCGACATCTTAAGTTATTTCCGACAGCTGGTAACTACTAGTCAGATGTTTAGGTTGAAGTAATGAATTAATAACCAACATTATGGTTTAGTTTTCATTAATAATTGCATTAGAAACGATTGTAATTAACCAAGCATCCGACTTTTTTCATTATTTTTATCTTAGCATTGAATGAATAATGAAACTCAACTACGTGTTTCCAAAGTTATAGTCAGTTGACAGCGATATTCTTTCGTCAATCAAACCCCTTCTGATGGCGGTACGGAAGACCGTCCATTTAGTGAATAATTACAATCTCTTCTGGTGGAATTCATTTCAAAAGTTGAACGTAAACCTCGGATTTCTATTGAATGAGCCGCCAGCCACGACCCTCTGTTTGACCCTCGCGCCCGGCTCAGCTGTCCAAGTCTATTGGCGGCGAGGTCCCTTCGGATGAAAAGGATTCACCGAGGATTCACTGGGCTGGCAACTGGTGCAAAGCCTCTGCTTAAATTAATAAAATGAAATGTCAATTTAAAATCAAAAACAATTTTGCATGTTTCCGCGTGGGTCGGTGTGGGCAGTGAATGTCTGCATGTCGGACTGTCGAAGGAAAACTTCCCATCAATTTTTCATGAAATGGAAATCCATCTGATTCGAATGGGTTGCCTCGTTGTCCGAAAATACAATTTGATGGATGCGAACAATAAACGAAGGCAACAACCACAATGGCAGACAAAGGACAACAACTCCGCTGGCCCACACAAAGGGCATAACTACAACAACAAATACGGATGATAACTATAATAACACATACAACAACACCTAAGACGTACAACAACAGAAAACAGGGGACAACGAACAAAACGTCCCATTGCATTTCCGCGAAAGGATGAAAAGAAAAGACGCCGGGATTAAGGTCGTCATCCTTTATGCGGCGTCCGTCAACCAGTCCCGATCTTCTAAACCCTCCATCGAATCCGTTGTCCTTCCTCAGTCGCCCCTTCGAGCCTTCGATCCGCCGTCAGTCAGTGGATTAGAAAAAGTTTTGCGAAGAAAGAATCGGCCCGTCGACGTCCGGGAAGGAGTTGAAACCGAACACAGGGTTCCTCCGTCAAAGCGGAAGAAACTTTATTAAAAAGGACAATCAGGCGGCTCGTCTGGAAAGAGGAGGCGAACTGCAGAGAAAGGGACAGAGATAGAGATAGGAGGGATAATATTAAAATCATTCTCGCGACGTACCACAGAAATAGAATTGGAAATCCTTCACAAGACCCAAGGACAGTTTTTGCATTAATCACGAACGAAATTCGAAAACTTTAATTAAATTGGCAACGCAGCGCGGTTATTATGTTGGCAACTCTGGTGGCGAGGCCCGACTACGATACAATTTATGCAAATTAATCAATTGAATTCGAAGTCAACGTCGTCATTGGTTTTCTCTTCATCGTCGTCGTCAGCGTCAGTGCCGTCGTCGCCTTTAGGAAAACTTTCGCCTATCGTGCAATTTGAGGGAACCGCGAACGCAGAGCCCCTAAGTCCCTCTCTCGCTCTCTATCGATCCACTCTGTCTCTCTCTCACTCTCCAGTGCTCAATAACAAAGCCCATCTCTCGTTGTTTCCTCGGGCTCACTCCAATTCGTTGGCAGCGCTGTCGGTGAGAGATCGGGAAATTCAATTAATTTTTGTAATTGGAAAATTATGTCAATCGCGTGGATGTGCCTTCGATTGTCGGATGGTCGGGGCCAACAATGCTCTCGAGCCAGATTCGTGTGAATAGGAGGGGTCAGAGCGGGTCGATAGACAGACGGACATGGAGTAGGCAGAGAGAGAGGGAGGGAGGGACGTCGACTGAATTGGCTCAGCGATTGTGTTTGTCTAGTTATGATTGAACGATGTCGTCGTCGTCGTCGTACGGTTGTCGTGGGATGGTTTGGGGCACCGACGGGACATGGAAGGTGTGGAGTTTAATTTCATTTAAGCAGCAATTACAAGAAATCGACACAGAACACAGAACGCCCCGCAAACAGGCGGCGCAGCCTTCAATTAAATTCTTTCTAATTAAAGTCTTTGCAATATTATCTGTACAATACGGTGGATTACACTAATTAAAGGCCAGGACTCTCGTTCTCACCCCCCTTCCACTTTCCTTTGAGTGTCCTGTAGTGCTTGGAATATTGATTTTTTTCCGAAGCGACTTTAAATTGGAGATGCTTTCAATTTAAAGTAGAACTATTTCAGTCTGAATAATTTCCAATCTCTTGTTATTACTCATTTCCAGATTTATTTGCCGGAATGTGTTTGCAAGGGATCGATGGAGATGATAATGGTAAGTCAACGTTTTATCATTCCCACTTCTGCTTTATTTATTTATTCCTACCAACACACGTACACCTAATTTCTGCAATACCAAGGGCTCTAAACAAAAATTTATATTTGTTTTATATTTTTGGCCAACGAGTCCTGTGAGGCTGTCGATTGCCACAAAGCAATCGTGATTTCGATCCCATCGTATTGTGTTCTGTTTCTGATCGTGGAAAAAAATAAAAATGAAATAACACAGCAAATCACGATGCCAAAGGACTCATTCGTCCTTTGCCTTGTTGAGCGTTAAATTGAATTTCAAATTGAAATGTAATCGAATATAAATAAAATTTTGAAAGTTTCACCGAAAACAAAAAGCGACCAACTGAGGCGGAGCACATGAGAGCACGGAGAGAAAGGGAAAAAGCGGGGAGGGATGTCGGGAGCTCGGGAGGTCCGGAGGTCGGGTCCACTGCTGGACTCTCAAAGTGGGCCCACGTTCGCAGGGCGAGGAACGAACGAGACTTTTAAATGAGAAAATATTTCGAAGAATTTTCATTATATTGAAAGGATTTTCATCGAATTGCTTCGTGTGTGTGGGCGTGCGTGCATGTGTGCGGCTCGCCCGCCATATTCCGGAACAGCGAATGCTCCCGCCACAAACGAATACACGAATTCACCTCCTTCCTTCCTGCCCGTCCGTCCGTCCGTCCGTCCATCCTGCCTGCGTTCCATTCGGCCCTTCGACGAGTCCCCGCTCACGCGCCGGGATGAGTCCCAGGAGCTTAATTATGGCTACGTGCAAAAAGAGTCACGTTCTGGCGAATGCACTTCAGCGTTCAAGCAGGTCTTCCTCCTGCCGTTATTTTGCTTTTCTGCTGCTCTTACTCCTCTAGACCCTGTTGTTCTTGTTGCGATTCACTTGGTGTTGTTGCGATTCCACTGTTGTTGTCGCGATTCCACTTGCCGTGTGGCTGCGACTTTGTTGCGACTTCTCGTGTTGTTGCCACTATCGTTGTTGTAACCACTCTTGTTGTTGCCCTCTCTGTCGCCTGGTGTAAATAATAAGAGTTCCGCTCTTTCTTTCTCTCTGTCTCTCTCTCCCTACTCGTTTCCCCTGTTCCTGTTCCTCTCCACTGTCTCCCTCGCACGGCGGCCGGTTGACGCTTCCTCGTCGGCGGCTGCATTTTTTTTGCATTTTTCGTTGCATACTTGCAGGCGCTCGACTTCCGCATGTGATGAACGGCTGAAAATTCCCCACGCGAACATTTCAAGAATCCGAGCCTGGCAACTGTTTAACGCGAACGTAAATGGAATCCGAGTGCGGCCCGTCTGCGGGTCCCGACTTCCCTGGAGTAGGGAGGGTGTGAGAGGCGAGTGAGAGGGGACGATCGGCGGGGAGCCTGAATTGCAGTCGCTTGCCCAAGATTCAGACTCGCTGCTAAGAGAGTGCGACTTCGGTCACTTGAGAGTCGCCAGAGACGGAGAGGGAGAAAGGACGACAAGTAGAATGAGTGAGAAGAGAGGGGGATTGAGAGCAGATGAAGGTGGACGGGCAGGAGCCCGGGGACGACAGCGGCGCAATTATTATGAATAATTAATGAACTACATGTCTATGAGACGTGCAGAGAAAGGCTCTCCCTCTCCCTCATTCGCTCACCACACGCTCTTTGTATCTGTGTTGCCAGGCGAAAGAGACAGTCTCACGTTCACACTGAAGGAATTTTTATTGCAATCTTCTGCAGTTTTAATACAGGATTTGAATATTCCGTTTGGCTTTACCTGTCTATGTGAATGATGTACATAGTCATCTTCGAGAAGAATTTGACATAAGTAAAATTTTTCTGAAAATTTGCCCCAATCTTCGTTTCGGTAAATCATATAATATGCTTATAATATGTTAGAACTTCATGAAAGCAATGATTTGCTATGGAAAGCTAAATTGATCTCAATGAATCTCCTTTGTCAAGATCAATATTTGTACATTAAACTTCTACCATCTCCCTTCTACCCGGCTGCCTTTTGTATATTTCTTCTTCTCATCCTGTGCTTCTTCCTTCCTCCATTGTGTCACCGACTGCTATGAAGGTCTTCTCAAAGCATGTTTATTCCCAATTTCAACTGTCGAATTCTCGCCTTTCCCCAGAAAATCTCACCTAACCCTACATAAAAGGCTGGCCCGTGAATAACCGGGAAACCTTTCCGGAAATCCAACCTCGAACCCCCCTCCCCGCGGTGTCCTTCGTCATAATTTAATTGGCTTTATTTGAGTTGAGTTCGTTGACGAATTTGTCAACGGAAGTTGAGTTGCTGGTGTTGCGCAGGTTGTTATTGTTGTTGTTATAGCTGTTGCTTTTGCTGTCGCTGTGATTGTCTATTTGTCGTTCTCGTTGTTGTTGTTGGATTGTACCAGGTATTCTGGTGTTACTCGTCGCCGTCGTTGTTGTTGTTGTTGCTGCTGCGATTCGACTCCAATGGCGAAATGACAAAATGTCATTAATTGAGAGTTGACGTAGTTGACGATTGCGTTTGTTGTTGTTGTTGTTGCTAAAGCCACACTCCACGACACGAAGTCCTTCATTCGAAAAGTTACATTTCTGGCTTTCTACAACAAAGGCAGCAGAATCAACAACAAAAACCACAACAATAACGACAACAACAATGGCGACAACAACAATGGCAACAACAACAATGGCGACAACAACAATGGCGACAACAACAACGTAACCGAACAACTTCACCATCAAAAGCGAAAGAAACAGAACAGACTGAAACAGAAACAACAACAACTAGAACTCTACAACAACTATTTCAGCGAGTAACAAGATCGAGCCCCCCAACAACAACAACAACAGCAAAAACAACAACTTCTCCGACTGGCAACAAATAAAATAGGGAAAAGTGACAAAAGGATACGACGAATCGCTCACATGGAGCGAAGGACGAACGAGGCCGATGGACGGGGGCCGAGGCAAGGCTGAAGGTTTCATCAGCAGCCACCAGGAGGCAGCACGAGCACAACGGAAGCAGAGACAAAGCCAAGAGAGTCAGCGACAGATGGAACGAACGGACAGACAGACGGACGGAGAGAAGGCGGGTGGACAGACAGACGGCAGTGAAGTAGTTTGAGAGAAACAGAGAGAGGGAGAGATGGAAAGCCGTGAGAGATGGATGGGATGAGACGGGTTGATGGGAGAAAATGAACAGGGAGATGGAGAAACAGATGGATGGAGTGAAGGATAGATGGACAGACCGAGGGACAGACGGGCCGATGGACAGCCAGAAGGAGGAGGAGGACGGATTGCCAGAGATGGAAATGCAAATGAAGAGCAGCCGAGTTGGGGACGAGATTCTCGTCACCAACAACGGGAACAAGGGACAGCAGAACGAAAACAACAACAGGGAGAACAGCAACAAAAACGTGAACAACAACAACTATTCCAACAACAACAAACAAAAGAGCGATGTCAATACGAACGAGAAGAAAATCGAAAACGAAACGGACCAAGTAGTAGAAGATGACGAGGAAGAGAACTACGGAAAGGACCAAAAAGAAATCTCGCCCACCATGGTAGGGCGAGGCGGGGGAGACTCGGAAGACGGGGAACAAGAACAAGCAGTGAGGATGGCAAACACACAAATGAAGCGGAGCGTGGAGAACAACAAAGTTTCTCAACTAAATATTTGCCTAATTGAAGTTAATGTACTATCGCGGCTCTCGCTCTCCGTCTCTCTCACACACACACACACACATACACACCCAGGCAAACAGAACATATGCTCACGACTCATTCACACACTCAAGTTCTCCACACACACACTCACACAAAATTGGAGATTTTCCCCGGCGAAAGAGAGACTTCCATTAAAACGAACGAATGAACGAGAGCTGTGGACGAAGGGACGAAGGATCTCCGACGAAATTAAACGTTGGCAAACATGTTCCGACTCGTGCAAATGCCACGCTTTCCCTTTGCTCCCCGTGCAAATATAAGTAGTGTAAATATAAACTCTCCATTCCTTTCCCTCTCCCTCCCTCCCGGACGGCATAAGTAGCCCACTGCTTGTCCCTCCCTCTCGCGCTCATTGTAAAAATAGCACACGGCTTCTTCGCCTCTCGCTCTCTGTCCTTCTCACAAGATGCGCCCGCGTCTTTCCCTTTCTCCGTGTACAAATCATAACTTTTTCAACATGGCTGTTTTTTCTCCCAATGTAAATAGAAGTCCTAGAAGTTTGGTCCGAAACAGACAGCGTAAACAGACTAATGGAAGTGAGTGCTCACGAGGTCCGGCCCGCGCTCACGTTTGGTGCCGCCAAATGAAGGGGTTCTCGAGGGGTGGAGAGGTGAACCAAGAGAACTGCGAGAGGTGGAGGAGTCGAGGGGTCCAGGGGGTCTAGAACCAAAGTGTTCCATCGTCTCCGAAGAAAGCATTTCGGATTGTTCTCATGCGGGCTTAGCGCAAACGGAGCCAAGGTTCAGGAGACACCCAAGGCCCGACTCAAGGCGTGGGGATTCAAAGAACAATCATTTTAAAAGTGCCCTTTTAATGTCTACTGAGATTCAACATATGTGATTTCAAAATTACATTATTTTCATGTACTACAATTTTCGTTTTTTTGTTTTATTTTTTGAAATTTTTAATTATTTTGAAAGGAAACTTAAACAGCATTTATAAAGAATTCCATTGACATTATGGTCGAAATCAAAATGTTATCAACAATTCTAGTGTTGAAGTTTAATTTTGAATATTTAATTAAAATTGCTATTTATTTGATTTGTTATTTTTATTTCAATATATTGTTATTGAACTCAAACCCCTTCACGTTGGACAGCAGAAACACTTCTCAGTGTTCATAACAAAGTAAGTCATTAAAAATATTGCCAAGGCACGAGATCTCATCATATTCAGATATCTGCGAATATTCCCTGGGAAGTTAGTTCCTCGAGAGAAATGAGCGTCATGAGTGAAGACAACTTCCCGCTGCTCTCGAACAAATTACAATTTCTCCATGCTCGCCTCCGCCTCCGTCTCCGTCACTCACCGCCGTCCCCTCCTCCTGTTCCGCCTCCTGGGCTTGCAGAGAAGTTTATGAAAAGGCTTTTAGCAAAAGGAAAACGAAGGAAGGAGGAGGAAGCAGTCGTAGAAGAAGCGAACGGAAGTGAACGGAAGTCAGCCATCTTTTATCATTTATCAACATCGCTATAAATTTAATTTGTTTTCCGGCAAAGAAAACTCAAGCATTTATCATTCATTGCAAAATAAGGAGCTGTGAAGAAGACACAGCAGCAGCAGACGTAGCTGAAGTAGAAGCAGCAGCAGTTACAATTCGACAGAGACCCGCCTCCGGGGCGTGGCAAGTATTGCAGGACTCCTCAGACAGACAGACAGACAGAAGAGCCGTTCGAGGGCATCGAACGAGGTTCCGCTCGCTCGCTGATGACTGCGGAAAACAATTCGCAAGTTGAAGCTCAGTCGAAGCCACTCGAGGCGCTCGCCGCCAACACGTAAGCGTGACCAATTGTGGGCCGGACGACTGGGGGCGGGGCGGGTCGCACGCAACAGTGATTGCGAAGTCAAGCATTTGTATTATTCATAGATTGTGGGAATCGCAGCAGGCATCAGCGACTGACTCGCACACACACAGGCGCGCACAGGACCCACGGCAATTCTGTGGGTAGATGGACGTGCGTATGAGTGGGAGACGGAGAGCGATTGTTGGAGATATACAGACAGAGGTCGCGTGTGCCGGAGCGTAGGAAGCGCTGAGTTGTTGTAATAATTCATGTCGGAAGTAATGCATCTTGCGTAAGTTCCAATGAAAATATCGCCAAGTGGCATGAGGACGATACGGTGGTGGGCAGGGATCGAGAGAGAGAGACAGAGATGAAAGTCGTAGCAAAGCTGAGGTCGAGTCGGAAGTTCGAGGCAAGGCAACCACTACGACTCCGCTGCGATAAGGACTTTTTCACAACCACGAAGCGGGAGCAAAGCGACGAGGGATAAGGAGCAGAGAAAATCCCTACTCCAACCAACAGAGATTTTGTGGGTATTTGCCGGGCGTTGGGAGAATTTTCAAAACGCTCTCTTTTTTTTGCTCCAAAATTAGAGGAGGTACTCGGTGGAAACTCCTGGTGCACGAACTCGAACTCCTTTTTAGTAGCTTTCTCTTTGACATCGACTAATCGTCGTGCCTTCTCTCTCACCTCCTCCTCCTCCTCTCCCTCGACCCGAGCGACCCTCCTTGAGTGCTATTTGTCAGAATTTTCAACTCCACCAACAAAAACTGCAATTACAACATTGCACCAACATTAACTTTTGACACATTACACGACCTGCCTGCCCTGCCTCTCCTGCGTCCTCTTTTCTCTTCCTGTCGCTTCTTGGCTGCTGCTCTCCTCGTCCAATGTGTTTCCTCGTTACGCCGGCTTCCCCTGTTTTTCGTCTCCCTTCCTTTGCTTAATCATGCCACCAGGATAAGGTCCTCTGCTTCTCCGCAACCGATGTTCAAGAGGTTCGACACACAGGACTCCGCTCGTCCTCCCCAAGGATGACAATCTTCCTTTTCCTTCTGACTGACTACCCTTTCGTCTCGCAAGCTTCTCCCACTTTTCTTCTTTTTCTAGCCTTCTGCTTGTGTCTTCCCTTCATCTCCCACGGCTTCAACTTCGACTTCGACTTCGGTCGACTTCAAAGTTTTGCCTCGCTCAGGAGGAGGTCGTCAACCGACACCACCTACCGACTGTAATTCAAACTAGCTTCAGCACATACACACGCATTCCCACAACACGCCCACACCTACACGCTACTCACACAAAAGCACTCACATTTGCGCCCTCTGGCTGCAAGTTTTTCAGGACTTTGCGGTGTTGAGGAGTCGTGGTATAGGGAGTTGACGACTCGACTACTTTCGGGTATTTTTGCGTATTTTCGGGAGTTTTCCGAACGATTTAAAACTGTTGTATTTTTAATCCTTTTTCTCCAGAAACTTTAATGTTTCAACGGGAAAAATAGAGAGAAAGAGAAGACTTGGAGTTGCTGGAGGCCGATGGACGAGTGACTGAGAGAGAAAGGCAAATGAAAGCTTATGTGGAAGAAGGAAATAGAACGACAGTAGGTTGAGAGGAATTCACAGAACGAAATAGTGAAGGAAAGAGAGAAGAAGAATCGGGTGTCGGAAACTTCTTTTTGCAAATCGGGAATGCGATGTTTCGATTGTGACTTGTGTTGTTGGCGTTGGTGTCGTTGCTGCTACTCGCATTACTGTTCTTGTCAAGATACTGCTTGTTGTCGTGATTGCTGTTCGTGCCAATGCCCTTCCTGCTGTTGTTGTTGTTGTCACTGTCATTGGGTTTTTATCGCCCATTCGTCGCTAGCACTAAATTTATTCAATTTCTATCAAAGTTGAAAGTTTAAACAGCCGGATTACGCGAGCAGAGTTTTGCTGTCAGCACTACAGGAGGGACCCCCATGGCGCCAACCCCATCCCCTTCTCTATCTCTCTCTCTCTCTTGCCACCCCCCGACGAATCCCTCTCTAGGGTCCCAGTGTCTTCACCACCTGCTTGCCAGTGCAAAAGGATCCCTTTGCTAGCCTCACGAGTCCCTCCGGGACGAAGTTCCCGTCCACGTAACGCGACTTTACAGTGCAGTGCATTCCAATGCGATGCGATGCGATGCGCTGCGCTGCGTTACGTTATGGGTGCTTTACGTAACGCCCTGCAACCTGAGATTACGTCGCCGACGACGACGGATGGCGCTGGTGAGGGGAAGGGGAAGGAAGCCGAAGGAGGGAAGGAAGCTCTGGTAGTTGGCGAAAGGTCGAGGATTTGTGGCAGCATCGACAGGTTCGGGCAGGATAAAAGCCACTTCCCCACTATTGACAGAGAGACACGAAGAGCGAGAGATATAGAGAGAGAGAGAGAGAGACGGTGGAGAGCGATAACAGCTGAGATGCGGTGGGAGATGGCGAGGAAGGAGATGAACGGAAGAGCTATAAAGAGCGATATGGGGGGCAAGGAAAAGTAGGGGAAGAAGGAGAGGAAGATGGAGCCCAAACAGTAGAAGGAGATGGCGGAATATGCACGAAGTTGGTTGAATGGGAGAGATGGAGGGAGGGAGGGAGGTAGTGGCAGACCACGTTCAATTGCTCTCCCAGATCCTCGGGGAATTCCTCGCATTAGGATTTCTCCGCAAGACGAGAGCGGCGAGGGAGCGTGAGGAGACGGAGCTCCCTGGAGTCTTCCATTTGTAACGATTTTCGAAATGTTGGACAAGTGCTAAACATCAATTTATCACTTCGTCTACAGGGTGGAGGAGTCGAGTGGCTCCAGAGGCGACAGTTGTCGAGTTGTTGCAGTTGTTGCGATTCTCGTTGTTATTGCCGTGTGCATTGTTGGTGTTGTATTTGTGTCTATTGTTTATTTGTTGTTGTTGTTATTGTTGTTGTTATTGTTGTTGTGCTTGAGGTGACAGAGTCAATGGCTCAATGCGGAAAGTGATTTGATGAAAATAAACTCGAGATGCAAATTTGCAGTGCGAAAGAATTTCTTATTTGCTGTTTGTTGCAAACAATAACAATGACAACAACAATTGCAGCAGCAACATCAACAACGATAATAAATTACAATGCCAACAGTGTCAGTGGCATCAACAATAAAAGCCAACACCAGGCATCCTCGTCCTCGTCCTCGTCTCTCGCCCCATCTGCCTCGCTTTTCGATGCTCCCTCCACGTCACCCTGTCACTTGATTTCTCAGAGAGTGTGTGTGTGTGTGTGTGTGCGAGTGTTTGTAGAAAATAATTTTCCACTTCGACCACAAGGATATTCATTCAATAGAAGCTCAAATCCTGAATAATGTCCACACGATTCTTTGCTCGATGTCACACGGAGTCGGTCGGTCGGTCTGTCGGTCTGTCGAGCTTCGGAAGAAACACCCGGCACTTGGGGGATTTCTGGGATTTCGAACTCAGACACACACACGCACACCCATTGAAAGGTCAGCTGGCGGACAAGGACAATGGTCGAAGGTCCTGTTTGCAGCAGTTGCACATTTCAGAGTGAGAAACAGTTGAAAATAATTTGGAATTCTCATCTGCAAAGAATTCGGATCACCAGGATTACCCAAGCGAGTGGAAAAGAGAGAGGCCTTGGGGTGTGGCAAAAGCGCGAGAGAGGAGGAGTGTGAGAGAGCGACGAGGACTGAGAAGTGCTGATAGGGGAGATGGGAATAATAAGGACGAATTTTCCTCAATGAGGGAGAGAAATAAATTCTGTTCGGAATTCAGAGAATATACGGTGAAGTGAAATAGAACTTTTCCGAGATATGTCCTCTAGACCCTGTAGGGAGAGGAGCTCGTGCTGAGTTTGAAAGGAGAACGGAAGAGGCAGAGAGGATATTTATCAAGAGGAGCTGATGGGAGAATCTTTCTATATTCAGAGGATGGAAACCAAGTGTAAAAGGGGAAGTAGGAAGAACACAGTATTCCATAGAAACGAAATAACGAAAGAAGCTTGTGGAAATAAAAGCAAAAATGCACGAAAGTTCACAGCAAATTTAAACATTGAAAAAAAAAAAAAATTTAAATATTTGAATTGATTGTAAATTAGTGAATTTGAACAATTTTTAATTCACTGAAATTCAGCAATCCCTCAGCTCAGAAATTGCTCCATATCTTTTTTATTACATTCTGAAGCGAATTTTCCATATGTGACTTTTTTATGTTACTCTAGCACGTTGCAACGGTTTGATGGCTCAATTTTGGAGAAAAACGGCAGGAGAATACTATATTAAAATAATTAAAATTACAACCAAAAAACCAACAGCTGGTAAATAAAACAAACAAGAGATTGCAATTGTACAAATCAATGCAATTTGTACAAAAGCCAAAACAACGAACCAAATGAAAGGCCAAGAACTTTAAAACGAAAATTAAAAAAAATCGCTGATATAGAAAAAGGCTTATAAATAACATGAAAACAACACAAAAAAGACATTAAATCTACAATAATAACGTGAATAAGCCTGAAACCGAAAATCAAATACAACGACAAAGCAAACACAACAACATGAATGCACAACAACAACGAGCTCCTAAAATAACAACACGAAATCTACAACAGCACCAACGACGGTGATTCGACAACAACAGCCAACAGTAAAATCACTATAAAAATGTCAACAACAGAGAAATGCATGTCGAACAATAAAACCATCGCCGTCACTCCATCACCATCGCTCTCTCACACATTCACTGTCTCACTCACTCCCTCTCTCTCTGTCTCTCTCTCTGTCTCTCTCTCCTTTTGCTTTTGCTCCGACCGTTTTTGGTGCTGCCATCTCTGTCTGGCCACATGACGTTTAACGACCTCGCTACTCGACCGACGACAGCGAAACGATTAACACGCGCCACACCCCTGGACACACCCGCCCCCCACTCGCTCTCCGCCCCCTTGTGGGGTCCATCACACACACACACATACGAATCACGCAAACACACACACACGGGACGCGTCAGTTGAACTCACCATCGAACTCACCACGCCCCAGGTTTCGCCACCACGCGGCGTCAAATGAAATGCTCCGGTTATTGTTGCTATTGTTTTTGTTGGTGTTGTTGTTGGTGGTGTTGTTGCTGGTGTGGTTGGTGGTGTTGTTGTTTTTTATAGTTGCTTTTGTTGCTGTTGTGGGCACGTCTAGAACGAGTTTTTCCGAGGTTTTTCACTCAGTCTCACAACCCCCGCCTTCCAGTCAACGACCTCCGGCCACCACCATCTCACTCTCGCTATACCCTAATCCACATACTCCCTCTCTCTCTCTCTCTCGTTCTCTCCGCGCAGTCATTTGAAAAATTAATTGAAACTGCGGTTGCGGACGACGAGGAGGAACAAAGCGGCCACCGTCGCCGGCGTTGGCCACGAGACAACGAAACCTCCCCCTTCCCCCGTCCGCGGCCTCCCCCGCCCCTCCTCAACGGCCGCCACCGCTTTAATTGCGGAAGCGAAAACCCGACCTCGGCTCCTGAAACCCTAAAAGCAGGCTTTAATTGAATGCCATGAGGAACGAGTTGGGCTGGGGAGAGGGGCAGATGAGTTGGCGAAGTTGGGCAGAAAGAGAGAGAGCGGGCGGCAGGGTGAGGGAGAGGAAGTGAGAGCAAAGGGGAGGAGGCGTAGGTCTGGAGCCGGGGGATTGTAATAAATTAAGCCAACAAATATGGCAACAAAAAGTGCCTAAGTGTCCTTTTGTGCAGCAGCAACGGCGGAAATCGCCGCCGGCTTCATCAGCATCTCTCGCGTTCTCGCTCTATCTCTCTCTCACGCCCTTCTCCTTCGTCTTCTTCCTCGTCGTCGTCGTTGTCGTTGTCGTTGTCGTCTGTCGCTGCCTTTGACGCCGCTGCCGCTTCATCAAACAATCCTTTCGCCGGAGAAAAGTTTGTGGAAAAATTTTTTGTTTCACTCGATGTTGTTGTTCGTTGTTGTTGTACGCATTGTTGTTGTCTTTATTTGTTTTTGTTTTTGTTGTTGTTTTAGTTGTTGTTGCTGCTGTTGTTGTCATTTCCCTCTCCCAACTCGAAGTTTCCTCGCACGCCTCCCCGCGATTTTTCTGCTTGAACAAACTTAAGCCTTTGTTTGCACACTGTTCACGCACACTTTTACAATTAAGCAAACACGCTCACACCGACACCGACAAGCACCCACCCACCCGCACACACACACACACACACACACTCTCAGGCCTCTGGGAGTCGACACGGCGACTGAATCCCGCCGCGAGCGAGAGGCTTTCTTTGGGTGAAAACTTTTCCCACACTTCATTTTTTCGCACTTGGTCGCCTTCGTCCTCTCCATCAATTTCCCTCCCTTTTCTCCTTCTCTTTTCCTCCTTCTCTCTTCATCTGCACCTTGTTTCCTCTCCCTTTTCCCCCACTGCGACGCCGCCTTCTCTGGTCTCTCGCGGATCTTTTAATTTGCTCTCCTTCCTCCATGCCTTCAGAGCCTCTCGATACCGAAAACGTGCATCGCCTCGCATCGCGCTATCTCTGTCTCACACTCGCATTGTTTTTGCCGCTAATGCGGCCGCCATTTTGCTTCCCTCGGCGGATGTTGATATTTTTTGTTTCCTGTTGTCCTTTGAATTGTGTTCTTATTTCTGTTTTCGTTTCTGTGTCGGTTTTCGCCTCGCGTTCACAACTTGTTCAAACACAAAAAAGTCCTTCTTTCTCTGCCTCGCGCTCTTTCTTTCGGTCTCCCTTTCTCTTCCGAATGAGGCCACGCCCACCGCCTCCTCTCTTCGAACACAACTCTTAATTCCGATCGCTTTTCCCCCAGCTTTCCGTCTCGTTCTCTCGCTGTTGAAATGCTGCCTGAGTCCTCGGCTACTGATTTCGATCTCAACCGGAAGTCGTCATACCGGAAGTCGTCCCACCGGATGCTCTGACAGTGACAGTGACAGCAGCAGGAACAAAATCAAAATCAGCAACGACAACGACAACAAAAACCAGTGCAAACACATTTCGCAATCAGAGTTTGCACAGTAGAAACTACTTATGTGCAACAACAACAACAACATCAACGACAACGACAACAATAACAACAACAACGACGATGCCGACGTCACTTCCCACAACGGCAAAAACAACAATTATTTGGACTACAACAACCACTACTCGCATACAACATTCCAAATGCACAGGCGTCGCTGTCCACGGAACGCACGTCGTCGTCGGACATCTCTCTATCCCTTTCGCAAAATCACTCTCTCTCTCTGATATTCTCCCACTCTCGGCCGCTGCTGTCGTCAACGCATCTGAAATCCTTCTGACACATGACAAATGTCCTTTGATGGCATCAACATCGTCATCGTCCTCGTCATCGTTATCGTCGTCGCCATCGTCGACAACGACTTCGACGGCAGCGCCAGGAGCCGTGAAACGGGACGCCGTCGGGATACGCGCTGTCAACGCCGACACCAGGGAGGTCAGGAGGGGAGAGAGGGGGAAATAGTGAGAGAGAGAAACAGGGCGAGAGTGGTAAGAGTTGATGCTGGACGACTGACTTCCCGTTCCCCATCACGATCGCCCGCCGCAATTGGCATCAACAAATTTATTGCCCTCGTTAGGGGCATCGACGGAAGTGGAAGGAGGAAGAAGGGTGATTAATGCAGAGAGCGAGTGAGAGGGAGAGAGAGAGTCGCTCTCACTCTCGCCCTCACATTCAAAACAGTCACGAAACACCCACGGACAATTTGCGAAAAAACGCAATTTATTGCATTCGTTCATTACAATAAAATGCCAATAAAACCACTAGTCGTCGTCCCTCCGACCACACAACCAACGCGACCTCTCTCTCACTCTCACTCCCTCTCTCTCACACTCTCTCTGTTCATTTCTTGACTTCTCCTAAACCATTCTCCCATTCACCTCATCAGCCTCTCCAACTCCAGCGGCCTCCGCCGTCATCGCGGAAGGAATCGCTTTATTGCCGTCGTCGCCTCCACCATCGCCGCCGTCGCCTCCACCAACGCCGCCGTCGCCTCCACCAACGCCGCCGGCATCTCCATCGACACCGCCGTCTCCATCACCATCGCCGTCGCCGTCGTCGTGCCCGGAAGTGAGCGGAAGGTCTGTGCGGGACGCGACGTCGACGGTTCGTCCTGTTCAGGATCCTGCGTGTTTGTTGCACCCAATTGCCCTCCAACTGCTGTTCAATTGCGGAGCATTAATCAGGCTACTAGCGGGAAGGGGTGAGGACGATGAGAGGGGGGCGGGGGGTGGCGAAGTGTGTTGTGTGGGCTGCCCGTTGGCCTCGCGTCTGGAGCGCGTTTATTGTCCAATGGTTTAGGAGCCATTAAATCTGGCAAATGTTTATTTCGACGGCCACGGTTAGCGGCAGGTTGGAGGCAGCGCAGACGGTGGTCGCCGGGAGCTTTGGCTAATTGTTAATCAAGTGCGTGCAGTTAAATGTGCGTAAATCTTGGCTCCCGCCGAGTTCCCACCGAGGGCTTTAATTGAATTGGGAGCCACCCCAGGTTCCCGAACCCCCAGATGGCACCTTGGAGGAGTTGCAGGAGGCAAAGGCTACGCTAAGGTCAGCACAGGGAGCGAAAGGGAGGAGCAAGAGATGCTGAAACGATGTGCGGATGGACGGCAGACTAGGGGAAAAGAGAAAAGTTGAACCTAAACCGAACGAAGCCGAAGGACGTCCAGCTCAACCTAGCATCTAAGACGACTGCTCACCACGAGTCTCAAGGACAATGCAGACGAGCAGTGCAGGAGGAAGGAGCTGGAGAGGCCGAATGTGAACGAGAGAGAGAGGGAGATGGAGGCGAAAGGACGCCATGTCGAGAGCTCTTTATGCGATGTCAAATGCAAGGCAAATGCGACAGGCAGAAAGGAGATTCATGCGATGGCGCGACGGGAGGACGGGCGCACGAGGAAACTGGCAGGACGTACAGAAAGACAGAGAGAGAGAGGGAGAAGGAGAGGGGCAGGGGGAGGGGGGAGACCGGCTGGGAGAGAACGATGAAGCACTTGAACGAATGCGCCTTTGTGCAAATGTCAAAGGAAGTAAAATTATGAGAAAGGACATCGAAGCGACGGAATGGCTAAAAAGCCAGAGACCGAAAGCGACGGACGAGAGCGAGAGAAAAGAGAGAGAGGGAGAGGGAGAGATAGAGAGAGAGAGAGTGAGAGCGAGGGCTGCTGGAAGAATTTTCAAGATTTACGGCTGCGACGCTGTGCTTAATTTGCGATGCGCTAATTTTTCGATTTATTTGCCGAGGATCGCCATCGATGTCCTTCCATTGGCAAAGGACACGCATGGCTACGGCCAAATCTCGGCACGTGAAGCAGAACTCGTTCGTTCGCTCGTTGTTTACAGTTCGTTGCGCACTCTCGAGAGAGTGGGAGTGGGGAAAGGGAGGAGACGAGGAAACGAACGCGATGGTGTCGGTGTCAAGGCCACGGTGACGGAGATGGAGACGGAGACGGTGACGGCATTCAAGGATAACGAAAACTATTACACTCGTCATTGCCGCAGACACTTGCACAATTAGTGGGCCCAGGCAAACAAGAACAAGCTAAAGAAGCAGGAAGAAAACCAACAACAAGCCACGACAAGACGAAGACCACATGAGTTGGTGGGAAAATCTCCAGAATTTACAAGAGAGGGAAACGAGGCCTACTCGGGGTCGCACACACACACAGGCATGGTTTGCCAGCCGTTGTCCTGGCCCCACCGACCTCATGTGAAACTCTGTACGTGTCGTCAGGACGAAGGGTCGACAGGGGGCGAGGAAGGGCCGGTTGTGCGAGGGCCGGAACAGGACGAAGCGCAAATAAAGTTGCTGGCCGAACCAACACACTTTCACGCTCACACGTTCACATGGAGAAACAGCCTTGGAGATACCTCATTTATTTATAATCATCTAATTACGTTTAACTGTTGTTGGGATTGTTGAACAAGCCTGCAATTAACTGGAGGACACGCCAGCACACAAGCTCAGCTTACCTTGGCTCACGGACAAACACACAAACACACACACAGCCACACACAACACTCAGTCAAACAAACCGACAAATGGTCATGTGAAAATGAACGTTAAATGGACATGTGTAAGTGTAAATGTCCGAATGTTGCTGAGTCAATAAATAACAACGTCCGAGACAACAACAATCATTAAAATTACAACATCCTCGGTAGGGGGCGGGGCAACAAAAATCATCACCTTATTAGATATTAACACCAGAACAACAACAACAACTGGTGCCCATAGATTTCACCATCGTTAATTCCTCTATTGTCCTCCCCGAGGTCGCATTTGTCTCTAATGTTGTTCTTGTTGTAATCGCTGTTCTCAATTCTGGTCCGGGCCGGCGCAAGTGTTGTTGTTCTTGTTGTTGTTGTTGCTGGAACACCTCAAATTTAACGACCATCCGCAAAACCTCGACGGCCCCGTGTGTCCAGGAGTGATTTCCCTCCCTCCTCCCCTCGCCGTTCCGCCCACATTGTTTTTCGTGGAGTTGCCGCGAGAGTCGTGGGTGGAACGAGCTGGGCTCCAAAGGGATTTCGCTATTTACCCGCTAAATACCTGCAGTGGCTCCGGAATTCCCCAGAAATCGATCGAATTTCACGTACGAACCTCCATTATATGTGTACATATTCTCTACTTTAGTTTGCACTTCCTGTTGGGTACACGAATATTTAACAGAATGCCCTGCTATTATTTCATCATTTTTAATTACACCTCATAATAATCGGGGTTTTTTCTGGTCGCACATTTGCGAAATATTCCTCAAAATGTCAAGGAAGAAAAAGGTCGAAGGTATTTTATACTGAATTCAAATTTTATTTAATTTTTTCTAATAAAATGTACGCTACATACTCTCCCGATCCCTACAGTGAAGTATGATATAAGAATAATCACACAGTTTTTCTCGCCCGCCATCCCATCCATGAAATACCTCAACTTCTGCCCTGAAATGTCGTCCCCAAGCCCTGAAGTCCAGGTCCACGTCCTCGATGCTCTCCAAAAACGTTTGCAACTGCCTTTGGCTGGGGAAATTTCCTAATTGGCCTCCGCTCCATCGCCCGGATCCAATGGTGCATTCGAAGAACTCAAGTATTTAATGATTCCCTAAACTAGTTAAGGGCCCGGGGTGGTGGCCATGGGAACTGGGAGGTTGGACGGCATGGCATGGGCTGGGATTTTATCCAGCGGCCAACATGTGCTGGCGACGTCAACGCGCCAATTTATATGATGAACCCCAATTGCATTAGTATGCGAGGCACCGGAACTCGCCTCCAACAGCAGTCGACTGTGGAGCGACAACAACAACAGCAAGAACCACACCCATCACCACCGTCTATCGCCCGCAACCGCATTCAACACCAACAGCAGCAAATGCAACAGCAACACCAGCTCCTTCGTCGCCATCTGCAGTGGAAACTGACAGCCGCCGCCACTCCCTCCGTCCGTCCCCGGGCGGCCGACGGTCGGTCCTGCTGCTGCTGCAGACATGTGCGCGTCAATATAATGCAATACTTGTCATAAATCATGTTAAATGACACACATCCTACGCACATAATTTGCCAATGGCAGTCGTCCGGCCGGATTCATTCATATTGACCACATCTATAGAGGTTGAGGCAGAGAGCAAAAGAATTTTAGAATCGGTGACACCCAGAAACTATTTGTATTATTTTTCTATACATCTGCTTCCTATCACGTTGCAAATGGTAAAATCATTTGTTAAATGTTCACACAGATTATGGTATTGTGCAAAGTAGTTGTATATCTTGCAATTAACGGCGACCACGAAATCGGTCGCCTGAAGTACAGGGTTTGAATTCGAACTCAATTGAAATTCAATCTTCCATAATCCTTAGAACGACGTTGACCTCTTATTGCGAGAAGTGACCCTAATTGAAAAGCCATCAATTAACATTTCGTACTCCGCACAAAACTGGGCACAAAGGACGGAACACAGTCTGAAGGCTGTTTTATTTCGCTCTCCTTCTCCAGCCGGCGCTTGGCTTCCGCCCATTTCAGGGGCTATTGAGTCGTCACGTTGGCTAACTTTAGAATGCCTTTAGCTGAGTTATGTGTGCATGTAAATACACACCCACACATACACACAAGACTACGGAAATACTCATGGATGGGAGATAATTCGGTGTACGATGACACACTTGGCTTCAAGTGGTCAAGTTCGCAAATCGGTCAACTGACAACGGAAGCAGATCAGAGGGAAGAGAGAGGAGAGAGAGGGAAAACTTTAAGCGAATTCAAGCTCTTGAGGCGTCCAAGTAGTGGTGATGGTGGTGATGGCAGCACGTGTGAGTGACTAGAAATTGGGGCGTGGGCGAGCGACAGAGAGAGAGAGAGAGAAAGGTGAAAGGGGAAAGGTGAAAGTCTATCGATTGCTGGGCGAGGGAAGACGGGTTGTAGTGGTGTGTGTGTGTGTGTGTGTGTGTGCGTGTGCGTGAGTCTTCAAAGTAAAAGTAGTTGAGATAAGCATCATTGTGAGGGAATGAAAGAGCAAGTTTCGAACAAAAGACCGAAACGAAAACGAAACTTTCGACGCACCGACGACGTGAGCGAAACTTGGAGGAAGAATAATAAAAATCACCATCAAAGCGATGGCGCCAAAGGTGAGCCAAAATGAACGCCAGTAGCCATTACCGGCGATGGGAAAATTTCCCGGGAAAATTGAGAGGTCTCGAGAATGGCGGGACACGAAAGGGAAACCGAAGCCGTGAAGAAAGTGAAGAAATTAAATTGGGCAAGTTGACAGCGAGTTAAGGACACGAAAGAGTCGAGAGCGGGAGGGAAAGAAAATCACGAACGATTAAAGTTGCCCACCTGGGAACTGATGCGGGCCGAAATTCCCCGAAAACTCGATTGGGGAATTCCATTTGAAAATTCATTTGCAATATTGGAATTAAGAGCAGAGGCCAAGTCGGGACCCGGGACCCGGGACCCAGGCCGGGGTCCACGCCAGCGGCCACAACAACAACAATAACACCTATGGCAGGAATACGACGATGGGAGCGACAACAACAACATCGAGTAGAACAACGACAATCAGAACAATTAAACGGCTATAAATTTTCGCTTTCGATTATTTTTGCTGTCGTGTAGGTTTAGGCTCCGGCGCTGAGCCCTCGACCGGCCGCCGACGCAGCCCCACCAGGCTGCCAGATTCGTGCGCCACCGGTGCTCGCCCGGCATCGGTCTCTCGCCCGCACCCCTCCCTCCGTCTGTCTCTCTCCCTGCTTCGGCCTGTCTGGCTCTCTGTTTGCCTCAATCTGCGGCAACCGCTGCGCCGAGCCACGTTCCGACTGCGGCCACAGAGGCGGGCGCGGGCCAGTGACGAGGGGGGAGGGGGGGTGGTGGCGTTCGGGGCAATAGAAAGGCCAACCAGCCAACAGCCAACCAGCCGGCAGTGCTGCCAAATGCGAGCAATTTGATTTATATTTGTTGTAAACACAATTTGAAACCAGGCAGAAAACATGGAGCATTGGAGCTTCCTCCGAACAACGAAATCGACCAGCAACAACAACAACAGCAACAACAGAAATAGCAACGATTGTACCAAACAAAAACAACAACAACAATACGACATATAACAACAACAACAGGAGCGAAGCAGGAGAAACTCCCAAAAACGAGAACCGAGCGAATAAAACACTTGGGATTGAGATGAATGTGAGCATAGATCTACCTTTCTCCCTCTCCCTCTCCCTCTCGCTCTCTATCTCTCTCTCACTCTGTCACTCTCTCTAGTACCCGTTCCTGCAATATGTGAGCGAGAGAGAGCATGTGGGTGCTTGTGTTTGGGTGGGTGGAAAATTTTAAGCTTTTGTGATTTTTCGGGTTTGGCTTTTTCGTAATTGGTTTAAAATAATTTATGACCAGGAAACATCGACCTGCGACCAGCGAGCAGCGACCGCTGTCCGTCGACCGAGCGACCGTCGACCGACCGGGCCGACCACGACCCGAAGCACGACTTCCGGGCGAGTTGAGATGGCTTTAAGTGCGACTCAAGCGACCCCTCAAGAGCGGGGAGAGGAAGAGGACGAAGAAAAGGGATAAGATCAGGGATGAACAGAGACAGTGGAGGAGACGACGGAGGAGAATGAAAATTAAGCCCACAATAGACTGCTTTCGAGGAGCAGAAGAGAGCAGAAGGAGCAGGAGGCAGGAGCGAGCAAGAGAGCGAGGTGAAATGAAAAGGAACGAGCGGAGAGGACGAGGAGGAGGAAGGAGTGAATGGCGAAGGCGATGGCGCTGTGGTCATTGGAGCGCATCCACTTTGATCCGCAAGTGGCCTCCTCGTCCCTCGGCCTGACAGCTCACCTGGGTCCGCTGTCTTCTCCGCAATCGCCTCACTCAAGCCTCACCCGCTCCCCATCGCCCCCCCCCCCCCCCTTCACACCCTCGTGCTCTCGGCGGACTCGTGTCCGTGGAACACTTCCGTTTCCTGTCCAACTCACGACTCACGGCTCAGGGCTCACGGTCGATGTGCGTTCGCTCGGGTGACAATAAAAATAAAATTGAAAATACAGAAACAAAACAAACAAAAAAAAAAAACGAGAGAAAACAAACAAAAGAAAATAACGCTAAAAATAAAATAAAACCAATTTCAATTCCAATTCCAAGTCGAAATGCAAATATTTGCGTCGCACTCCAATCGTTTCATTTCGTTTCATTCACCCCTGGCGTGAAATTTTGTGCGAAATTCGGTCGTTTAAAAATTTAGTAGTTTTTCGCAGTGGCTGCGGCAACAACAAGTTTTTTTCTGTTCGCTCCCCGTAGAGTCGTTGGGGCTTGGCGAAGCCATAATATGAACAACAACTGCCATGGCAACAACAAATTATAGGCTAAGCAGAAAAACATGAACGGAAGCAATGGAAACTAAAACAAGAAACACAATAATAATCACAACAAACATAACAGCAAATGCGGGGAAAACAAGCACAGACAAAACTAAAACAAAACCAAAGAAAATACTTTAAAAAAGAATATATTTATTTTCAAAATTGCACTCTGTCGATTTCAAATCTGAGGGGTGTTGGCCGTATATATTTGAAGTTGTTTACTTGTTTTTGTCCAACGCTTCCACTGTTTGTGTTTGGCCTCCAGTCAATTGCAACACGGTGATACCCTGGTCGTGTTGTTATCAAAGCAGAGTAAACGTAAAACAAATAAACACAGCTCCAAAGAAATAAAATTAAACTGAGATAGACAAAACAAATAAAGAAAAAGAACCAACGAAGAAAAAACGAAGAAAAAACAGGAGCGCAATCTGTTTTTAATTAAAAACACCGTGCGGCGAAATGGTTTTTCTTTCAAATGAACTGCCAAATGGTTTAGCGAACCATTTTGCGGTTGTTCATCAACCCGAACAAGGGCCGCCACCTCGCTGGCAGCACCCAGAGGTCTTTTGATAGGCGGTGGTGGCTATGGGGGCCTTTCATCGAGAAGAGCCAGAGCTAATAGCGAGATGTAGAACTTGTACTTAGGTCTAAAAGAGAGCTGCTAACTCAGAGCTAGCAGAGGCTTTCAAATTTCGGTTGTGGCTACCGGGTTACGGAAGTAGTTAGAGAAGAATTTCGATTAGGGATGATTGGTTACTAAGAATTAGTAGTTTCTTTTATACTTCATAATTCCATATAAATTCCAGCAATTAATGACAATGTGACAATTAGAAATCTTAGCTCGTCCACGCGCTTAATATACTTCCCAAAGTTTGGTCAAGGCATCGGTGATTACATCCACGAGGACGGCCTGCTCGATCTGTTTCGACATAATCTATTTGCCTTCCTCTCCTCCCCTCCCCTCCCCAATCTCTCTTCAATTATGTACACTCGCTTACCGTGTACTTTAGATTTAATTTTGGGAAGGAGCAAGCTCGACAAGGAAGCAGTGGAGGCTGAGGACAAGGACGGAAATCTATAGATTATGCGCCTTGAAATAATTATTACCTCCCGCTGGCCCCACAGTGCGAAGTCCCTGCTCCATTGGCGTCGGTGTGAGTGGCTGGCTGTGTGTGTATGTGTGCGCTTGTCGATAGAAGTGTGTGTGTGTGTTGGTGCGGCACAAGCGTGAGTGTGTTTGTGTTAATAACAGAACATTCGGGACGTATTCCTGGCATAATTACGAGCACTACTACAAGCACAGCTGAGCCGCACCTCACCTCACCAGAGGACGACACTCGCTCCCTTCCTGCCACTTGGGAACGGTTGGAAGAGGGTCCCGCGACCCTCTCGTCCCCCCGCCACCCCGCACCGCGGGTCGGGGAACCCCAACTCGATTCCCTTTGCCGCGATCCTCGCCTCGGTGCTACGACTGCTGCGCAATGGTTTATTAAGGTTGCATGATTAACCGACAGCTGGCGAGGCCGAGTCGAGGGGTTGACGGGGCCACGGGAGGGGGTTGAGGGAGAAAGGGGGGAGAGGGCGTAGGGTGGAGGGTGGAGGATGGAGGCCGGGTTTATGCTAATGCTTAACCAAAAGCAAAAGTTTGTTGTTGTTGGTAGGGATGTTGTTAATGGTGGTGAATTGGCTGTTGTTGTTGCTGCTCCTGTGTGTAAAGGACGTTTTGTTGTTGTTGTTGCTAGTGCTTTGCAATTAGTTGCTGTAGACTTTGTTGTAATTGTACAGCAAATGCATAGTTTAGTTGCTTTCCCTCCACCCGTTGTTGGCACCGTCGTTTCAACGGCTTCTCGAACCCTTGTCATGCCGCTCGTTCCTACCCAAACCCCAACTCACTAACACACACAAACACATACACACACATGCTCACCGCCACATGGACGCAATACACTTACACGGGAACTGCGTTGAACCGCAGCAGTTGAGGTTGAGGTTTGGCTGAAGAGGTTGCCCAAGCTGCCGTCGTCGTTGGTCTTGGCCCAGAAATTTCAAATTTGCACCAACAGAAACACGCAACACATACATTCACACACACTCACACGCACACGTTGGCATCCTAGTGTTGCAGCTACACGTTCACAGCGGCACGCTTTGGTAATGAGCTGAAGACCGCGCCGAAAGGCAGTCGGCCGGGATCGGTGATAAGCTCGTCTCTGGTGGATTGGTGTGCGTGTGGAGGAGTGTGTGTGCCGGTGTTTGTGCCTGTGTGTGTGTCTGTGTGTGAGCGCATATTTAATCTTCATTAACGCAGCCACGCGCACAAACTAACAAATATACGGCGACAATGGTGGCGACGACAACGATGCAATCGACGACCGAGAGACTCCAACAGCAGCCAGAGCAACAGCAACAGTAATAATCAACCTGCGTCAAACGGAAGCGGAAGTGGATCCGAAAATGGAGGAGGAAGTGGATGTTGGGAAGCCAAGAGCGAGCGAGCGAGAGATACAGACAGACTGCGGGTTCCAACTCCTGCACCACGAGACACTCGTGGGCTCATAAATATTTAAGCAACGTCTTCCTGGTCTTCTTCCCTTCTACCTGGGCCTCGTTCGGCCCGAGGGCCCTGACGAGGGACCCTCGCTCGTTTCCACCTCGCCGTCGTGTGGAAACAGGGATCATTGGATTATTGTCGTAAGTGTATTTTCGAAAATGCAATAAAATTTCACAAATTAACTTCTAAGACAAAATTATCTCCCGCACGTGGTGACGGCGACGACGACGACGACGGCGACGTTGGCATGAAGGAAGGTGAGGAGGACGGTGATGTCTAAGGTTGTTGTCCCGCTCTCAGTCCTCGTCGTTGCCCTCGAGAATCCGCTTGAAGCAGAACGGCTGGAAGGCGTAGCCCAGACCCTCGTAGAATTTGCTCATGAACTCGACCCTGAAAGGAGCCAACGAGATGGATTTACTCGAAGGGCGCTCGGAAGGCTCAGCGGCTCAGCTCCGTGTCTTACCAGTGCAGACGCAGCGTGTGCAGGAAGGCCGAGAGACCTTCGATCAGCACCAGGATGCCGATGGTGGCCAGCGACCAGAACCAGAAGATCAGGTAGATGGCGACCACGCCCACGGCGCCGTTCATGTGGAGGGCCAGCTCCAGCACCATGCTCCAGAGCACCTCGGACAGCTCTAAAGTGGACCGAGGAGGCAAGGAAATTGTGATGATGACGAATTGAACAAAGAAATCAGGGGAAGAGACTCACGTGCGTGGGCCAGCGACAGGGCCCAGAGACGCAGGTACGAGGCCGTGTGCGAGATCGTGCTGAGGACGTACTCGATGGTGTGGATCGCCTGCTGGATGAAGACCTCGCTCATGGGTTCGTCGTCGGAGCCGTGGCCGCCGTGGCCGGCTGGGCTGTGGCTGGTCGAGGGTTTGCCGTTCGAGTGGCCGTTCTGGGGGCTCTGCAAGAGTGGCGGAAAACAGGAAGCAAAGACTGTTAAACAGAAATTCAAAGGAAATCTGTGGCTGGACCGACCCTGTCGACAGGCTTCCGGGTGCATTTGATGTAGAGTGGTTTGCCGAGCAGCATCCAGGGGATGCAGATGAGGGCGGCGAAGACGAAGATATTCTGGATATTCTTTTGGCCCTCGAACATGAACTCTTCGCAGCCATCGAGTGGCGGGGTGCTCTTGAACAACATCATGTTGATGAAGAGGATCAGAATTGAGGGGGCGCAGCCGGGCGACAGTGGTGGCGGCTCCTTGGCCGAGTACTGGATCCATTTGAAGAACATCATGAAGACCATGTAGCCGAACAGTAGCACCAGGAAGAGCAGCTGCGGCACGAACTCCAGCAGGATGCTGGCACGTCGCTTGAAGTAGTTGAAGTTGATCAGGGACATGAAGACGCCGAAGATCATGTGCAGCACGCCGAAGATGATCGAGAGCTTCATCTTGTAGGTGTTCAGGAAGATGATCTTGTTGTCGGCCAGCTGCCAGATCGGGTCCATACCCAGCGGGTAGACGCCGTCGTAGGAGACCTCGGGCTTCAGCTGCAGCGACGGGTTCTCCAGCACCGTCGACGTGTTGTAGTTGATGCGCCACACCGACCCAAAGATGTTCATCGACTTGGAGAAGACGTCGTTGTAGACGAGCCCGGTGTACATCGAGAACATGCCCATCAGCAGGATGATGTAGCGGCCGCCGAAGAAGATGTTCCAGATCTCGCCCGTGTTCCTGCTCAACCGCTTCTCGCCGAGCACCATCCACAAGGCGAACAGGAAGAGGATCAGCCCGTGGCCCAGGTCGCCGAACATCACGGCGAACAGGAAGGGGAACGTGATGCACGTGTACAGGGCCGGGTTCACCTCGCGGTACGACGCGATGCCGTACGAGTCGATCAGGTTCTGGAAGCCCCGGGTGAACTTGTTCGTCCGCGTGTACGTCGGTCGCTGCTCGTCCGTCTCGATGACGTTCAGGAACGAGGGGATCGCGCTCTCGACGGTCGCCGAGCCGGCGGCCAGGGCCTTCTGGACGACGGGCAGGTCGCGCGTCGGCACCCAGCCCTCGCCGATCAGGCACTTGTTGCTCACGTCCATGTTGAAGAGATTGAGCGTGTGGTAGATGGCCTTCATCTTCTTGACCATCACCGTCCAGGTGGGCAGCTTATTGGCGGCCGCCACGAGGACGCGGTTACGGTGGTCGGCCGTCTGGTTGAGCACCATGTTGAGGTCCTGCAGGCGCATGTTCACGTCGCGGATCATCTCCTCGCGCTCCGCGGCCGCGCTCGGGCACGGGTAGATCGAGGCGTGGAAGCCGGCGCAGACCTTCTTGACGCGATGCTTCAGCTGGTCGCCCTGGAAGAAGGCCACGAAGACGGTCTTCTGGACCGAATTGCCCGTCTCGGGGTCCTTGGTCATTTCGTCGAGGTCGCTGCGCTTCAGGAAGATGTTGCCGCGCGAGATGCGCCACAGCATTCGCTCGAACGCGAAGAAGCGCTCCAGACGAATCACGCCCGCGACGAAGCCCAGCTGGCCGCGCTGCGCCGACGCCACGTAGCCGTCCTCGCCGCCGTCCGCGAGCTGGCGGTTGGTGTCGAGGTTCAGGACCTCCTGGGCGGAGAAGACGCCCTCGGTGTTCTGCAGCACCTGCTTCAGCTCGATCATGCCCAGGTAGTTGTGCTGCAGATTCACCTCGTTCTGCGACAACTCGCGTATCTCGTTCTCGATCGACTCCAGGTGCGCCTCCAGGTCGATGATCTCGCGCGGATTCGGCGGCCGCGGCACCGTCTCCAGCTCTGGCATCACGATGCCGTCCTTCTTCAGTTGCGTCTCGATATAGCGAATGCGTCGCTCCAGCTCATCGCAGCGTCGCACCTCGGATACGAACCTCCGCTGGAACGTGTTGACCTCCGTGTTGAGCTGGGGGGATCAGAGAGATTATCAATTAGCCTTGCTGCGTGATTGATGATGATCGATGATACGCACATCTCGGAACTGCACACAGCCGGTCTCGCCCAGCTCGGCCACAGAGGCGTAGCCAGACTCCGGCTGGATGAACATCTGGCACAGGGCCATCTCCTCACTGCGGAACATGTCACCCATGGCTTTCCACTCTCAAAGCACCTGCAAACACCGAGAGACAGGGAGACAGAGAGAGAGAGGGATACGTTAACGACGAAGATCGATAATGACTCATGTGCGAAGGTGTCAATCGTCTGGTGCACGTGAGATGTCCAGTTATCAAGATTTTTCGACGATAAGATAACTTTGTCCACCCATCCGTCTGTCCGTCCCATCGTAGGTCCGTCCGTTTGTTGGGACGTCCATCGGTTCGTCAAATTTATGGGGTTGCGCCCACATTAGTTCTGATAACTGCTATCGCGATTGGATTGCCAATTACAAGGTATTCACCTAATCGCACGGCAATTGTTAAATAAGCTCATGCTTCAGATAAACTACATAGTATTCACGATAGCAAACGCGAAACGTCCATCAGAACAAAATCCACTTGCGAAGCGTAATCAGAGCTCTTGAGGGTTTATGCCAGCTGAGCTACGCCAACAGTAATCAATCAATATTTGTCGAGTTGTCAATTTGAGCACGATTTGTGCATTTATGGAGTATAGTCAACGAGTATAATGGAGCAATGGGGATTTATAGGGATGTTTGAGGCTCAATAGAGTACAAGTATATAATACCATTATCATATTTAAAACAATAATGTAATAATTAGCTAGCCTTTCAATTTATAATTCTGAATAACCTGTTGGTATAATAAAGGATATTTCCCTTAGTACATTAAGTCCTACGTGGCAATAGTGAATTCTCTTCTTTGCGTTTTTACAACGAAGTCAGTTGCTGGAAGTTAATTTTCTTATTTTCTTTATCGAAGTCGCAATTTATACCAATTGAAATTGATAATAAAACTGAAGTGTTGATTTCAACTTGAACCCGTCTCTCCCGTCTTATCTGTTCTTATGACGTTATAGCAACGAGTTTATCTAGTATTCATCTGGTGTTAGCGGAATGGAGCTCGTTTCCGATATCTGCTATTAATCTAGCACGCTACTGTCATGGGATTAGAGGCGTAGCGATATCACTGATCACGAGTTTAATGCACATGATTCTAAATTTTACATAGAGAAATTTAAATGTCTTCTTCTAGTTTAAATATTGTTTTTATTTATTTTATTTCACATTGGATTTTGGAAATATTGCATAATTGATTTACCGTCTTTTTTCCATGGTGTCTTGTTCGAAATATTTGATTTTTTTATAATATTTATTCCTGCAATTTATGAAATGAATTGAGCTTGCGCAAAGAATTTTTATTAAGTAGTTTTTATTTAATTTTTGCTAAACATTTGCCACTACATTGTATTAGTTGCTTAATTGTTTAGAATACCTCTTTTTACTAAACCTTAAAACCCTTTTCTGTTCTGTAAATCTACTGTTCACATATTTAATTCACAAATTTTCGTTATCTTCGAAGGAAAGCCCTTTGAATTGAATTTGGCAAATTTGAATTTAGAACTCTAGAACTCTAGGCACCTCAGTAGCTCCCATGTACTATGGTATAGGCCGCCAAGGGCTCGAATTACCGTGTTCGTGTGGAAACAACTACTGAGTCGTATGCACTGTGAAAACCCGATCTCTCCGTCTCAAAATACTGTGCGCCGATCGGAAACCGTAGACTTCTCACGTCGGCGTGAAAACGACGTCTGGCTCCGATTGTGGAGTTCTGATGCAGCTGTCCGGCAGCTAATTTGTCGCTAATCGAGACAATCGAAATTTTTCGACGTTATCGCGATCGATAGATTTCTTTATGACTGCCAGCAACGACGACGACAACGACGACAAAGAGTGGCCATTGGGAAATATTTTCCACATTCAATGAAAATTCTAAAAATGAAACTCGGACAGTCCAAGTTTTGTTGTGGCCGTAGATGTGTTTTCAATATACCTATGTTTTCAATTAGTATGGCTTTAATTAGTAATTGTTTTTGCTGTCGTTGAGAGATTGCATGAATTGTTTACGATGTCGATCATGTGAAAACAATCACTGAGACGAGATAACAGCGTTCAATCACTTGACCATTCGATAACGGCGCCAAGTGACTCTCGATTGCTCGAACACCCCGCTTACACCCCCAGCAATCTTAGTGCTCTGCTAAGTCCACCAGTACTACCGTCCCATGCCGCCATAAGAAGCGAATTCTTGGCGGTTTCCCTGACCCTCTTTGAGTGCTTCCGATTTGATTCCAGGGTTTGATTCCAGTTCGAGCTCAACTTCTCGGACTTCAGACTTTGGGTCTGATTTTTGAAGGGTTTCCCATGAGTCGTCAGTGCAAGGCAGGTCGGACTGTAGTGGATGGCCAGACCTGCAAGTCGGTTGCCCGTCTCAAACACACAGCCATGTGTACCGATGGGTGAAAAACCAACAGCGGTGGCGACGCTCACCAACGCACCCCGGTCGATCCCGATCTCGGTAGTAAAAAACCGGCGATGATGATTCTTCTTCACAGATTTGCCAGCACTTTTTGCCCAGTGCCTGTGGCGGACGGACGGACGGACGGACGACCGGACTAATGGTCCCCAGTTGATCGGGGGTGAATCCGGCAGAAGGTGGCAACTCTTTGCACACCTTCGTGCTGGCGTTTTGTGAGACTTTATGAGCCGATCCTTATCGTTGCATGCGCCTGGGACTGCAGTTGATTCTTTCGTGTGTGATTTGAGTCCAGACCTCTCTCTCTCCCCCCCTCTCTCTCTCTCTCTCGCTCTGTTCTGACTCTCTCATGCATCCATGCGGTCTGCGTCGCTTGGTCCCACCCACCTGGCTCTGGCCGGGGCCCGCAAAAAGTGGAAACATTTGGGAAAAAGTTGTTATTGGATTTCGGGCAGCGTAATTTAACGGAACGAACGACGGGTCTCTAACGGGCGGCAACGGAACGTAGCGTGGCGCGAGGCGCTTTGCCGCAACGTGAGGTCTCGCCTATTTTGCGGCATCGGCATAATTCGAATGGCGGAAACCGCAATTCACGGAAACCGCCTTCGCCAAAGAGCACCGAGAACCCCAATATTGCAGGCGCCCGTCCCATGCTCCCTATCCAACGTGTGCTTGCTCCTCGTTTGGCCTGTCCAACTGTCTGTCTGTCTGTCTGTCTGTCTATCCTACTATACGAGTGTGGGCTTGGCCTCCTCCTACTCTCTTATCCCACTATCTTACTGCTATCCTTTTGTCGATTTATGTATCGTTTGCACTCACCGTCTGTTTGCACTCGTCCTCGGTCCCTTCGTCCGTGCCCGCCCGTCCGTCCGTCCGTCTGTCTGTCTGTACGTCTGTGTGCACGTGTCCCTCGGACCGACTGTTCGTCTGTCTATCTGTCTCTAGTTTGTCCATCTCATTCTGTATGCTCGCTGCTTCCATGGACTGCTCGGACATCGTTCCCGCTCTACCTCTCCGTATCCCCTCGCACCCAACGTGTTTCTTTCCATTTCTTCTCTCCCTCCCCTCCCCTCACTGGTTCTCCTCTCCTCTGCTCAGCTCAGCACTCGCTTCACCATTTAATGTGCTTTTTAAACTTTTCTCGTATATCTCTCGTTTTAATTTTCTCTCCCTTTCTCTCGTTACTTCTACTCCTGGCTCGCGTCTTTCCCTCGCAGTTCCACTTGTGCTGTTTGATTTTTCTCTTACAACCTCTCGGTCGCCCTCTCTGGCTTTTTCTCTATTTTCTGTCTCTGTCTCTTGCTCTCTCTTTCTCTATCCTCTTCTCGCGCCCTCGCCCACTCGATTAGCTTTGAGCTCAGAGCTTTTTCGCCGTGTTATCAACGATATTATTATCACCTCTGAGTTCCACTCCTGCTCTCCTGCACTCCTCCCTCCGGCCCGCCACTTGCTGCTCCACCTTTTGTCTTGGGCTACTTTTTGCTGTGTTGCCTCCGTGCTTTTCCAATCCTTTTTCGCGTTTTCGCTTGCTCTGTGTTTGGGCGAATGACTCCGAGGCTGGATTAGGTTCATCCTTTCGCCGACTGGCGGAGGAAGCTCGAGGTCAAATCCATTGAAAATGCAACGACGTCAAATGAGGTTCCTAAATTTTGTGGTCCTTCGCCGGTTCGTCGAGGGATCGATGATGTGGGAGAGAGAGAGAGAGAGAGATAGTTGTTTAAGGTGATGGTGCTTTGTTGTTATTGCAATTTGCTATGGGAAATGTGGCCGTTTGTTGGTTGTAACTGCAGTAATTCTAGGCGCAAAAATTACCAATGAAATCATGATGTCTTTGTATGGGAGAATGGGAGAATTGTACTTCCCATTCAAATTAGTTTGTTCATTATTGTATTTCATGACGTTCTTCAGTTCAACGAAGTCCACTGAAAGAGTCGGGCAAAAACACGAAGCCCTGATTGTCGATGTGTGCCTTGGTGAAACTAGTAAATTCATTTGAATCCCTTTCCATATTATTTGCCCCAATCGCACCACAACCCTGCTGGCTTCCTACTCTCTTCCTTAACCCTATCTCCGGCCTCATCCCTTGATCCGTTTAAGGGCCCCGGGCCCACGGCGAACAAGGCGGGCAAAAACAATCATATTTCGCACGCTGGGTTACGAGTCCCGTGGGAGTGGCAAAAGTTAATATGCCGTGTGCCAGCCATTCGTTCTAATTCCTTCACGCCTCCAGTTCCTATCCGCCCGTCCAGAACCCCTCACTCAGCCTACTCCACCACTTCCTGTTCCTTCCCTTTCCAACCCATTCTATAACTTCTTTCCTTCACTTTCACTCTCGTCTCGTGCCCATAACCACTTCTCTCCCACACGTTGGCTTCTCAACATCTTATTTTTTACATAATCCTCCCCATTCCCTTCGCCCTCTCTCTCTTTCTGCCTTTCGATTAATTCCTTCCGGCTTTTTTCTCTCTCACCTAATCCTTTCTTTCGCCTCAACCCCCTCTTCCACAAGCGCTTTGCCATACTTTTCCGTGGTGTTCCCAACCCCCACCCACCGTCACACCCACCTCGCCTCCTATGACCCCTTCTTCCACCATCATCTCCTCCTCTCACCGCCCCCCCTCTCTCTCTCTCTCTTTCTTTCCCCTACTCCTTTGTGTACACGCACATGGCTGGTAATCGACAATTATTATTATTGTTATCGCCGAATTCCGTATTCATTCGATGGCTGCCCGGGACGAATCGAACGCACTTCAACCCAACCCCTTCTCGGCCATGGGGTCTGTGAGCGTGGGCGGTGGGCGTGGAAATAAAACTGAAATACCACATTGAAATCATTTAAATTCTATTGTTCAAAGAAATAAGCCATTTATGTTCGATGATGCCAACTACTGGAGCTTATCGCTGGAGCTTACGCAGCTGCCCACCAGAGAGGGAGACCGACCGACAGACAGGGCGTGCGGAAGAGAGAGGGGAGGATTGGAGTGTGATATCAGTGCGTTTCTCTCCGTGGATCAATTGGTTTAAATGGCCTCCGACGAGTGGAAACTTTCAATTGCGAGGAATAAAAATGAAAACTTGTTGATCAAAAGACGCACACTCAGAGGTGCAGCATTTGTCAGGTGCCCCTGGGGAGAGTGGGCAGGACGAAAGGACGAAGTTCTTCCATCATAGTCTCGATTCCCTCTAAATTGAGCTCGGCTCGGCGCGATGCCCCACGAGCCAAAGGTATTTACAGTCGATCGATTATGACTTGGTCATAACGAATCGAAATGGTTTCGATCTCTGCGGCGCGGAGGGCGGAGCCGGGACCCGGTCCGCCGAGGCAGCTTTAAATGGAAGGAAATTTCATGACATCCGCTCCGTAATTGCGTCGTTGGGTTGTGTCAAAATGCTCGCGTTCGCATTTCCGACCCCAGCCGGAAGTCCGGTTGATGATTTCCATGGCTTTTGTCGGAATTCGCTTTAAGGACGCTTTAAAAGAGGTGGCTTTCGACGGCTTTGGATGAGCGGCTCGATGGGAGGAGGGAAGAGTGCGACAGAGATAGAGAGAGAGAACAGTGGGTTTATGTAAAGAACCATTTAAGCGACGAATCATTTATTGAACAACTGTCGGGCGAAGTGTCAATTTTTGTCATGCCGAGAATTTTTTATGCATCCGAATGAAGTTGTCAGCCGATGCTGATGAATATTTCAACGGGCGATTGTCGATTGACAGAGAGGGCATCAGCTGTCGCTCGACCGATATTTTTAATGGATTTTCATTTTTTCCCTTCCAATTATTCCAAATAATGTACGTTTTTGTTCCTCACAGTTCCGCCCCTGTTCGCTTGATTTATGAACGAAACGCGAAATGCAATCACATCTGATGCGAATTCCTTTATTTGGGAGTGAAAAAACAAAATATCCTAAATAAAATCATTAACTTTTGTGTGAATCGCGGAGGAAGACGAGCAGTTTTTTTTTGGATGAGTGAGAGAAAAATTGCATGATTTTGGTGAGGTTTGACAGGGGTCGTCGTCGGACTAAACTGTGGGTCTTTCTGAAATATCATCACATCACATCAACGTCACATCCACGTCGCATGGCTTCCACGTTCACGTCGTTTGCATGCGATCAAGTTCCAAAACGAAAATGTCGAATTTCCAAACGAACCAAAATGAACTCCAACCGCAACCCGCTCTCACTGACACACACGCCGTCATTCAACCCATACACTCTCGTACCCCCTGACACGAACAGCTGAAACACAAAGCCCGAGAACAGGGCACGAATTATTTCTATCGACATGTCTCCGTTCCGCTTGGTTATGAGGAGTTGACGACGATTTCGCTGGGTTGTTGGGAGGTCAATTAGAGCGATTGGAGGGGAATAAAATGAAGTAACATAAACTAGATGAAGGGAATCAAAGCGAAGGTAACGGATTGGAATTGAAGGGAATCCGAGCTATGCCGCAGAGAACGGAATGAAGCGAAACGAGACGAGACGAGACGAACGAAGACAAGCCAATGAAGGGAAACACGAAGGAATCCCAATGAAAGGAATGCGACATGAGAGAAAGACAATGGAAGCAAACAAGACCGGACGAGGGACGACGACAACGACGACGACGACTGCAGGAGAAGCGAGGAAAAACTTGCTACAAGTAATAAACAAATTTCACCTGCAGCCATCGCTCTGTCGTCCTGTCGTCCTGGCCATTGTTGTCAACGTGGTCGATGCCGTGGCCATCGTCGTCGTCATCGCCCTGGTCGTCATTATCGAGTTCTCCATTGTTTTCCTCGTTTCCGTTGTCGTTGTGGTTGTCAGGGCAGAAGGACGAAAATTCCCGAGGAAGATATGACTGAAATAACTACCGAGCTGCTCCCAGAGGAAATAAGTTGGCAGAGGTCGATCAAGTGTTTTAGGCAAGTGCTATTGAAAGGGATCTTGGGCATTTTAAATGAATTATTGAAGTTATTACCTATTGATGCCTTTTTTATTTGTGCATTGTTTATTGAATTATTTTGGTGTAAATTAGGAAATTTTGTTACTTGGATTAATCAGATTTCTCTATAAATTTGAAACAGTCAACTGTCTCGAACTTTCCTTAATTTCATAATTTATCATCTAACTTTTTTCCCGTGTATATATGTGTGCGTGTGTGTGACTCCTCCAATGACCATTTACATGAATAAATATTCAAAGCATGGGAGCGAAGAGAAGGAAGGGAAAAAATCTCGACCGTCAGGTGAATGTATTGAGAACTTCTAAAAGCACACAGCGAGAACCTCTTCAGCCGAACGAAAATATGCTAAACAACTACAAGGACTCCACGGTGAACAACAACAACAATGGAGTAACCACAACAACAATGCGAAAGAGTGAAGCATATTTTCGACATAGCGCTGGGAGGGAGGACGACGACCACGGCGAGGACGAGGAGGAGGAGGAGGAGGACATTTGCATTTCTACGGAATCCCCGAACTCGGTGGGCGGTCGTCCTGAAGGGATTGGGCAGCGAGCGGAACCCACCACACGTGTGTCACAGTCCCCTACCTCTGGTCACCCCACTCTCCTAACATCCCGCGGCGAGGGTGCTGAGAAAGGATTTCGTGTGCTTTTCCCACAGAGTGGGAGCGAGAAGGAGGTTTTGCGGAGAAAGATGAATGGATGGATGGATGGCCCGATGGGAGGAGGGAACGAGGTGGAGTCCGAGGAATTTCGGAGGGTAGTTTGGAAGGTTGATCGTTCATCGTTCATCGTCGTTGTCGCCGTCGCCGTCGCCGTCGCCGTTGTGGTTTCCCGTGCCTCTGACAATGTTGCAGCAGTTATTTTCGGATCAAATCAAAGCCCTCGCCTGGGCGAGTGGCAAGCGAGAGGAGTTGCCAATGAGAGACCATGTCAGGAGTTCGGGTTGACAATCAAAGTCCTTGGGTGACTTCGGTGGGAGGCGGAGGGCGAACCTTCATTCGCACGTTCAAAGGATTCGTTGAACTTCTGGTCGTGTGATGGATTCGTTGGAAGCCAGAGGACGTTCGGCGTTCGTGGGGTCCCGGGGTTCGGGGCATCGCCGAGGCATCGCTGTCTAGACCTTGTTGTTGTTGCGGCGCCGGAGAATGACAGCAGCAACAACAACAAGAACCCCATGTGTCAAAAACATTTCAGCAACAATGTGACTGCGACAATGACGGCACAAGGACGCGAATGACGCCAAAGAAGACGGGAGGAAAAATGACGACAAGAATCCAACGGCGACGACAACGATGACGATGACGACAACTGCAACAACAACAACAATACATCGCACTACAACATGAGCAATAACCCCAAGAAAAGCAGCAACAACTACAACGAGGGCCGCCGCGGCGACGAAGTCAACGACAACGTGTCGAAAAATACAACGAGAATGAAACTCACCACAGCTGTCAGGAGGCATTAGGTCGTAAATGGAAAATTCGAACACCCACAGACGGACAGCGAGATACCAACACAGTCAGACGGACGGACGTACGGACGGACGGACGGAAACTCGTCTCAGACGGGGCTCCAGCCAAACACCTTCGGGGAGAAGTGGGCTAATAACATCATTTCAACCCCTTCATCGTGCAATAAAAAAGCTCAGAGTGGAAAATTGGCTTTTATTGTTGTGTTGGATTGCATACTCAGACAAAACACACCCACACACACACACACACGGACGCCAAGAGAAAGCGAAAGAAAATATCAGCCGAATTATTAAAACAGAAGGGGTAACGACGAGTGAAGCAGCAGGAAGGAAAACAAATACTAACAACAACAATGCCGGGCTGCCAAAATGAACAGGAGAAACACCCAAAAGGGAAGCCACAACAAGAGCAATAACGGCATATCCAAACATACGTATATATACAAGTATGCGAGCAGGCCAACAGAGAGAAAGGAGGAAAACTCAACAACTACAACAAGAGCAACTATAATACCGACAACAACAATAGCGACGACGTGGATATCACACGAGGGAAAGGAAAATATAAATGACAAAACAACAACAACAACCACAACAACAATAACAATAACAACAAAACAACAACAATGGGAATAAGAACCAGAAGAGGGGAAACAACAGAAATGTTTATAAAAATATTCGCTGACGCAACGCAATAAATACAAAGTGACGCACTCAATGGAAAGTTTATTTTGCATAATTTTAGGCGCCACCGCCACTGTGTGTTGGTGTTCGTGTGCCGGGAATGGCAAGCGATCTACACTGGGAGAAAAATTTTCATCAGCGGGGAGAGAAATTTGGTTTTTATTATTATCACTCATACGCCCAGTGCCGGAGGAAGTTGATGGCGAAGCTTTGATCAAATTTCACTCTAAAATTGGCCCAAAATTAAGTTAAATTTATTGATTTTTAACAAAATGTAGTGTAAAATATTAATACAAACTAAATTCATACAAATCATACAATCTGACACTATTAAAGTTGATGTTGATTGACCGAAGCCGATTCCGCATCCTCTGGAGTTTTCTTCCAGTGCCGCCCTCGTCATCGATGTAATTTCTCAGGCAAGCGGCGAACACCATGACTGGGTGGGATGAGGCCGCGGGAAGGGAAGGGAGTGAAAAAATGTGGCATGTATTTTTTACCGCTTCACGCTTCAAATGTTTTTCAAAGGGTTTCGCGCAAATCGAAAAATAACATAAAGAACCAAGCGAAAAATAAGCGAAAATTCCACCGATAAGAACAACAACAGCCACAACAGCAACGATGAAGGAACAACAAAAATGCCAGTTCGATGATACCCACCAGGTTCGCATCATAAACAAGTTTTCATAATTTAGCACGAGCCTCCTGCAGGGCTCCAGGCAGGTGGGTCGGATTCGGCGGGCCAGGGGCAGACGGTGGCGGGCGGGTTCGCCCGACTCGAAGAAGGTCACGTGGAGAGCCGCCGGGGTTGGGCGAGGGGTTTCTCCGGGGACTGCACGTGGTTTTCCCCGAGGACCGCGACTGCGTCCGGGCCACGCCGCGATCGCAGGGATTCGCCAATGATTTCTTGAGCGATGATGATTGGGAAATCATCATGGAGGAAGCGAAATCCCGCTCCCTGATGGCGTGGATTTCGTGGAAATTTTTCGCAAAGGATGGAAATTTCGCACCCCCCACCGCCGTCGGCCCCCACGGTCGCCCGCCGCCGCCGCCGCCGCCGAGCAGTTGACAGCTGGCTGTCAAGGAGCAGGTGTTCGTACGACCTCGATTTCTACATGGCTTTCGTTTTGGGTGCTGATTGAACGCAGAATTCACCCGGGAGGAGGTGGACACGATAAGCGGGAGCTGTTGCCGTGGGTGACGGACGGGGCGGCTCCACGAGGTGGGAGGACGACAAGGCGTTGGCAACGTATTGAAAAGTGAAAATCGCATTAAATGCGGATTTATTTGAGAAGAACCGCGGCTCACGCGCAGAGCTGCGGAAAAACCAGGTCCATCGGGGGCTGGAGGACGACTCAGAGGGAGTGAGAGAGACAGAGAGACAGAGAGAGAGAGAGGTGGAGAGAAGAAGATGGCGGTCTCCGCGGAGTGGTTCGGCGGAGTGTTTTTCGTCCTGCTCGTCGAAGCGAAAACGAATGCGAGTTTAAAAACGCCTCGATTGCATTTTGAAAATGACGCTCGGCGAACGTTGGCGCCCTGCCAGCGTGCGACGGCGGCGCCACCAGTTGGCGCTGCACCAAGGAGTCCCCTCCCCCGTCACCCTCTCCCCCATTTCCTCCCCTCTCTGCTGCCGCCTTCCATCGCGATCGGGCGACGTCTGCTCTTCATTTGAGGCGAGGTGATGCTGTTTCTTGGAGCTTGAGTTCGGTCGTCATGACGTTGTTGTTGTTCTAGTTGCCGACGTTGTTGCTGGATATTTGATGATGCCGTTGTTGTTGTTGTTGGCTCTCTTATTGTCGTTGTTTCCCTATCTGAACGCGTACCTTTTTGGCACATGCTAAAAAATCTCCTCGGTTTTTCCCCCAAGCCCCAGGCTTTGATGGAGCCAACGAAAAAGCAAACATCTCCGAGTCCCTTTTCAGCTTCCTTGCGGTGGCTGCTGCTGCTTCTTCGTCTCCGCCGTCCCTTCTCTCTATTTAATGTCTCGATTTTTTCTCCTTTATCTGCTCGCAGTCATTCGATAATTTTCAATTCCTGAATCATTTCTTCTCGCGCGACTTATCTCTGATGCGATGCGATTTATTTGATCATTTATTTTCGTCCACCTCTCGCGCTCTCTTTCCTTTTTGGGCTCTCTCTTGCCTTTTTTTCCCGCTCTTATCTCAACAAAGAGATGCCTGAAGTTGATGAAGACCGAAGGAGAGTTGAGTGGAAGAAGGTGGAGGATGATGGCGAAAAGGAAGTTAAGTCAGAAGGCTGAGGCGCGGACGAGGAGCGATCAGGGACCGTAGGAGAAGCAGGAGAGGTTCCTTATCTCCGAAATGCGTTGTATTCAAATCCGGACATTGAGGAAGAATAATTATCCCTGGACTCGGACGACTCAGGATTCTTCGCATCCGCCGCTTCCAGCTGTCGGACTCGGTCCCGCACCCTTCACCTCAATCGCCGTCATTCCGATGATCTCGCCTCATGCACTCACTGCACCCTCCCCCTCACTCACTCTCACTCTCTCGCTCTCGCTCTCGCTCTCACTCGACCACCGTCGCCCGGTCTTCCTTTCAATTTAACTCTCCCTCTCGGTCGCTCTCGACCCTCACCTCGAGTTCGAATGCATGCTCTGAGCGCAAATAAAATGTAATTGAATTGGCTTCGACTTCAGCTTCGATTGGCGGCGTCGACGGTGGGCGGGGCTGGGGCTGTGAGATGACCTCGGGGTTCATTTCCTGCCACATGCCGGGCTCCCGCTGTTCTATGTACAATTGTAAACGTGGCCAGGATCAGGATCTCCTTCTTCCCGACCGCCAACACCCGCCTCTCTTGCTCTGTCTCCGTCCGATGCGCGATGGCTACAAATTGTAATTGGACGCTGGAGCCCGGTGGAGGCTGGTGGAGGGGGAAAAGAGAGGGAAAAAGAAGGGGGCAAAGGGCGTTGGGCCTTCCATTTGATTTGGCTGCAAATCGATTTCTGGCACTCATTGCAACAAAACTTTCCACTGGGAGTCAGGCGTCTCCAACCTCTCTCCACTCCACTTCAGCCTTCCTTTCACTCCTCTCTCGCTCCTCTTCCCCTGCACCCGACCTTCCCTCCCGGCCCACTCTCTCCCTCTCTCTCTTTATCTCACTCTAGCTACATTGACTCTCGGTTATGTTGAGTCTCCTCGCTTCAAGAATTATTGAAATAACAATCGACAAGTGATTTCGAACGAGTTCCGCAACCCATTCTCTATCTCCATCACTTTCCATTCTTCTCTCCTTCCCTTTCTTTTCTCGTAGCTTTCTTCCTGTCTTCTCCTCGGTATTATTTTATTTGATGGTGGCATCGACAACCAGAGCAGAACAAATGCGGCCAGCAGATGGCGCCAATTGCATTTGGGGGCTGTGGCTCCCTCCGTCCGTCTGCGACGCCGTCACTCCCTGCTTCTTCCTCTTCGACTTCCGTCCTTCATCCTCGACTCTTCGCCATCGTCTTCATCTTCTCTTCTTGGGATCCTGTGAATCGGTTGGGTCCGATGCCAGATGCAGCGTTTGAGGCTCGTGGCTGGCCACAGGAGTTTTAGCAAGGCATTAGTGCGATACTAAAATCAGACGTAGATCTTTCTGATGATCGCACCGACTTCGGGAATGCCTTATTCGAGGTGGAAAAGTCATCTTTATTTTTGGGAATTCTGGAACGAAAGACCTTGAAGGTTTATCGTTGACAAACTTGATTTGATGTACTTAAATATGAAGTTACACTAATGGTCAAGCATGTAAAAGAATTTGCGGGAGATCGAGCTATAGATCCATTTTGGAAATCAATTCAACTCACTGAGCGGAGTTCAATCTGACCTCTGCGGTTTCGTAATGAAAAATTCAGCAGCTGCTGTTGCGATTGGGTTCGGACTGAGCTCCAGTTTCCGGTTCCCTTGGGTCATCTGTGGCTGCTGCGAGAGGGAGCAACGAGCAGGGAGCAGCGCGAGGGAGAGAAGGAGAACCGAACCAATAGAGTTGACTTTCATGTTCGAACTTAAAGTTTTCCATTCTCCGCTCTCTGCTTCTGTTAAGCTTGCATACAAAGCACGCATTGACCAGAGTATGCGAGTTCATTTTCACCCTATGAATGTGACGGACCAGATGTGCATGAGTGTTTCAACATACGCAGCTACACACATATGTGTGCGACGGCTATGCGAGTGTGTCGGTGTGCGAGTGTAAATTTGTTGAGGAGCCTGTGCAAGTGTGTGCTTTTGTGAGAAATTTGTCGACTTGCAATTTTCTAAATGAAATACATGTCCTTTGGGCAACATTGTTTTCCTTTCACACTCTCCACTTACCAATGTATCGAAAACTGTTCTCCACCATTCCTCCGTTCGATTGGAACTCGTTCCCTCTCTCTCTCTCTCTCTCTCTCAGTTCTTCTGGCCACGCTCCTACCTAATGTCGTGCAGCTGTCGTGCGATTCTATTAATTGGCGTTCGGTCCCTCAGACGAACGGGGTCGCCCAGGCCTTCGCCAGTTGGTCCCTGGCCGTTTGTCAGTGTGTCTTCTGTCGGTGTGTCTGTCTGTCTGTCAGTCTGTCAGTCTTCTGTCAGTTTTCCTGCCGTTCCATCGGCATGTCCTTCGGTCAATATTTGACATCCCAGCCCCGGTTCGAGGTACAATTAAAACGGAACCGAGCACTGGGGCCTGGATTTCCCACCCAAATGAGTCTCTGTGCACGATTCCAAATGGCTTCTGTAGCCAACTAGGTGTGCGTGTGTGAGTGTGTGTTTTGGGAGAATTATTCACCCTGAAGCAATGGAATTTTATTTCGCAAATTAAACTTCGATTAAAGTTTGCTGAGCTCTGTGCACGAGCTCGGCTCGCCACGGCGCGGTCGCTTCTTTGGGAGTGAGGAAGGGACCCCTTAGCGGAAGTTGGAGCGAGGCACGGGAGGGGGATGTGTGGCAGGGGAGGGGGTTGGGATTGAGGTTGGTCGTTGGTCGTATTTTCGCCACTCATAAACTGTTCGAGTTGCAGGCAAACTCCAAACCAAATATTGAACTGCGCCGCCGAGTCCCACGCGACGTCCTGGCCGGCGCGTTTGGCCTTGGGCAACACTGTTGTTGTTGGTCTGGACTGGCCGAGGACTGCTGGACCTTACTCTTCGCACTGGCCCGGCCCAGCTCGGCTCGCAATGGCTTGGTCCGCTCTGGTTTGGTTTGGTTTGGTTAAGCATTACAAAAACCAATAAAGTTAAATGGAAAATCCGAAAACTATAAATCATGGCTTAAGTCCATTTCCTTAGATGTCGATACGCTTCCGTAGCCGAAAGGACTGCGCCAGCGATGAATGAGCGCCCGAGGAGGGGACGGGGGCGAGGGCGGCGTGGCGTGGCTGGGGCCGAGTGGTGGCGGTCGTCGTTGGTGGCCCAGTTTTTCATTTACAGTTGAGCGCACGAAAGAACCAACGGGGGAGCGAGCGAGCCAGCGAATGGTTAAGGCCGACCATTAGTTTGCCAAGTCCCACACACGCTCTCCTTCTCTCCCGCTCTCGTTTTCTCTAACTCTCTCGCAGTGACACTCACACACCCCGAAGTCCATGTCCAGGCCGAGTGTGGATATGTGGATGTATGTGTTCGCACGCACACTGAAAGTCAATACATTTGCGAACTTTTCGACAAGTCGATTTATTTGAAAATGTTCGCACGAAGAATTTATGAAAATTTCGACGTTCTTTCCTCCTTTTCCTTCTTCCTCTACTTCTACTCTTTTTCTCTCGCTCGGCATTTCTCACTCTGAATGTCTGGCTCGCATTCCCTTTTGATGATTTCTCTTTCTGTCTTTCGGCTCGTGGTGTTGCTGGGGAATGGGAGGATGATGTGGTTATTGTCAGTGGGAAATTGTTGTTGTTTCTGTTTTTATTCTTTTCGTCGGTTGTCGTTGGCATGCCGACAAGACTGGCTGGGCTCTGACGGTGCGACAGAAATGACGACGTTGGAGACACAGATGTCAAGGACATGTCTATTAGGGAGTTTCGAAAGAAATTATTTCAGTCTGCGTGGTGATGAAAGTCGTCTCGACGATCTGGAGGGATCCGATAAGGGACCCCCTAATACGATTTGACGGCTATTCAAGTGCCCAAATGACGACACCTTAGAGAAGATTCCAACTCCTTCTGTCCTTTTAACAGCATTCTGCCTCGCTGAAGCCTCAATCTTTCGCGGACACTCCTTTCCTGAACTCCTCAGATATCCCTTCGAATACGTCCATTGGTCACTCCACATGCTTAGAGTTACGGGATCGCATTTATCGAACCTCGCCTGCTGCTGGCGGCTCCGAAGGAAACACAGAAATGACGAGACGAACACATGCCATTCACAAGATTTTTTCCCCTCGATGTGCGATGGTGCCGCTGCCACCACCACCACCACCAGGTCCCTCCAGCAAGACCAACCGACCGGGTCCTGCCTTGCCGCATGTCGGTAGCGGAGGCGATCTGGGGTGGCCGGTGCATCTTCTTTTGTTCGAGGCCGTTGCCGTCGGACGCGCCGAAACTCAGAATGCCATCGGCGTCAGGTTCAGGGGGCCGCGGACAGCGGCGACGAAGGGAATGGCGAAATATCGGCGGTTCCAGTTAATTTCGAGTACGCGACTCCGATGGACGATGGAACTGGTGGAATGCAGGATGCAGGAGGATGTCATGATGACCAGAGCGATGGCCGAGAATGGCGGAATGTGAGGAAGGGTATGTAAGAGGGCGATGGGCAGTAAGAGGTCGAATGGATGGACGAGGCCGCTGCTGTAGACAAATGGTGTGGGGAGGGCGCGGATCTGGGGGTTGATCATCGTGAGCCGTGGTGTGCAGGGCATGCGGCAATCAGTTCGAATGGCGAGTGCTGTATGAAGTGTGGCCGTGATGGAGACCCCCAATCGAACAGTCGACTGGACGACACAGGACGAGCGCCGACCGCGGAATGCAGTGATGGACCGTATCGACCGAATGCTGTTCCCATTCATATGCATGAGCAGGAGCGTATGTCGTTGTGGAGCGATTAATGAATTCACCGCTCACCCCAGGACCTTCGCTCTCAGTCGCAGTGGGACTCGGGTCACCGCAAGTTAAACCGGACTTTCGAATGGATTCGCATGAGGTTTATCGTTACATCGTTCGTTAGTGAATATTTGTCCACACATTTCTGCGGAATAAAGTTCGATCTGACCGAAGGATTTTTTTTATTTTTAGAGCTTTTCTCAATAAATATGTTTTCTTTCCCATCTCCCATCCATCTCCTATCTCCAATCTCTCCAATGAACTCTCCACCACGATCATAGTTCCCAAATCTGGCCATCTCTATGCCGACCTCCCTCCACGCGGATCTCAATGCTTAGTGGTTGGATCTGGGCGGGCCGGAGCCGCTCAGCAACCGGTCCCAGATGGTGGCCGTCGATATGTGTGCATGTGTGCGTGTCGCGATATAATTGCGGTTGACTTTGTAGTGGTGGTTCAGGTGATGATGATAATTATCTCGTAGTTGATTATGCTGTTGACACTAGGTTGGAGTTGGTGTTGGTGTTGGTCGTGATATTGTTGTTGTTGTTGTTGTTGTCGATACCTCAGTTGTTGCTGATGCCTTGGTTGTTGTTGACAACTTTGTTGGCTCAACTTTTATTGTGTTGTTGGTTCTGGTCCCTTTGACGCATTGACTTTGTGCAGACCCACACCGTGTGGTCAGGATCTTCCCACAATAAGGGCAAATCGAGTGAGTGAGATAGCGGAATGTAAAGTGCACCAGGATAATGCAATTAATTAATTGCCGACTCAGCCGACAACGGTAACCCATCAGGGTGGGGCCGATTTTGCGGCAATGGGATGGAGAAGTGGCCACAATGCTTTGATGAATAGGTTGTTCGGATCAGGAGAGATATCTCAGACTAGAGAGAAAGAAAATGAAAGCAACATAATCTACGAAATCTTATATTAAATTAAAAATCAATATACGAAATGCAGAATTACGAGTACAATGAAATATTAAATTAAAAGAAGAATATCAAATAGATAAAAAATTATACAAGACTTTAGTATTCAATAATTAGAAATGAAGCAAATATCGAACAAATGTATGATAAAAAATACTTGATACAAAGTTAATATGACAAAAAATGATAATCAAATAACTAATATTACAAAAACCACTACTAAATGAAAAATCTTAAGAAAATCGCCAAAATTAAAAGTATCAAAGTTAACGTAAGATAATAAAAATATTGCCAAAACTCCCGCAATAGAATAAGGTAGAAATTGAAAAGAACAAAATCTGCACCCAATAACAGGAAAATAATATAATACCGACTGGAGAAGTAGAAAAACTGTGGGGAAAAATAATGAAAAAACAAGCCAGCCGAAAATAGCGCAGCAAATAAAATGTATAAGAAAATCGAAAGTACACATAATAAAATCAGGGGGAGAAGCAAGTAAATAGAGTGAAAATAAAAATCCGAGCGTGCGAAAAAACGAACCCTGCGAAATTATGATCCTAATCCCTTAATGCATTGAGAATGCATTTCGCCAACGGAACGGAACGGAACGAGTGGAGGCGGAGGCGGGAGGCGAAGTAGTTCCTTTTCCGGTCAACAGGGTCGGCTGGAATTTATTACAACGCCACGCTGATAATCCCCGGACTTATGCCGAAATCACACGAAAATTCCATTTCTTTATGAGTCGGGTTTACTTGGCGTCCAGCTCGAAGGTCCCGGCCACAGGACGTTCGCAGAGTGGCCGTCCGTCCGACCGTTCGTGGTCGTGGTCGTGGTCGCCGGCCTCTGACGACGTATTGAAAAAGTTGGCAAAAACACGCATATTGAATATTCCGGAGTCACATACACCGAATACACCCAAACGCACACGTACAAACGGACTGCGGAACCCATTGCCAATCACCAAGAAAGTCCCGGCCAGTCATAAAAGGCACCAACACAGGCCCGACCAAGGCACACAAACAAGGGATCATTTTTGCTTATCGCAGTTAAGTATTGGCGAGAGGGAGTGGGGGTGATGGCGGGGGAAGAGCGCGGCTTTCACCGAGGTCAGGCTGCGGTTGATCGCAGAGGGAGGGAGGGAGGCAGGAAAGGGAGCAGCAGCCATCGTGAGTGGTGGTAATGGCTGCGAATGGCCGAAGGTCGCCGGCAGAACCCCGGACGACGGCTGTCGGCGGTTTCAGGTGCGGTGGGGGGCAGTGAAGAGGAAAAGAAAAAATACGGAAAGGTGATAAAGGGTGGTGTAAGCTGCCGAGGGAGGTTGAGCCAAGGTGAAGGTCGGTAGCTGTGGCTGACGACGGTGGGGCGATGGTTTCGAAGATGGCAATGGTGAAGGCAAACAGGGTCAGGGAAAATTATTACGAGCCGTGGGAATAAAAAGAGGTGAAAAGGGAAGCGCGTTTGGCGAGGATCGGCGAAGGAGGGCGAGGCGAAGCCGCAAGGGTTCGGCAATAAATATCAGATTATCGATGGAGGGTTGCGGAAGGTGAGGCAGTTGGGGGGTGCGGGTCGAAAAGGTTGGCACCTATGAATCATGTCGAGGGCTGAGCTCCAAGTTTATGTCAGACATCGTAGTTGACCGAATATAATTGATAAATCTGAGGTGGACAGAGGAAAATCCCATAGTTATTTGTTGTGAAAATTGGAGCAACGAATTGAATTCAGAGGTCGACTGTTCGACTATTGTAAGGAGCAGCGATGGAAGAGCAAGGGAGGGGCGTTTGGAAATGAGAAAGAGCAGTGGAGCCAAAGTGTAGGAAGGTCATCGCAAGAAGTTTTGATTTTTCGAGTTTCTCTATTCCACCATCCCATCGTCCGTCCTCTCGGACTTTGATTTTTCCCTTTGATTCGGATAATTTACAGATCGCATTCGATTTGTAACTTCTCAAAGTTGGGGCTTCACTAGTTGTAGCAGTTTTATGTGAGGTTGTGCAGATGTAAAAGTATTTATTTTGTTTATTTATTATTTCTTTTATCTCTCAATTGTTGATTTTGCCATATTGAGTTCTGGGAAAGCCTCCACTTTGTTGCATCGCCCGTATCTCCGAGCTTCCGTAGGAATAGCGAAAACTTTTGCAATTTATTCCCAACAGCAACAACAACAAGGAGGTGGAGGGCCCGACGGAGATGGCGAACATTGACGAAAGCGGCGTCCGCAGCTACGCAAAAATCGCGGTGCATTTGTTGTTGTTGCCGGGTGAGAGAAAAATTCGCATCTTTAAAAGTTGCGGAAATAAAAAAGCAACGATTTTTTATGACCTCATCTTCCGTCTCGCCTTCGCTCCAAGAGCTTTTCTTATCCGACACTTTGCGCTCTTCCCGCCATCTGCTTGATCAGATTGAGGGAGGGAGAGTGTGGAAGAAAGAGAGAGAGAGAGAGAGAGAGAGGAAGAAATCCCATTTCACTCAAAGCCATTTAAGTTTTTCCAAAGAACCCGGCGAGGGTCGGGTCGGCCGGAGGACGAGGCAGATTGTCTCGAAGTCCGAGGACGAACTTCTGCCGAGAGGCTTTAATTGATGATATTTATTGCCTTTCTTCGGATTACGCACACTTCGCCATAACAAGGTCCTCCTCTGCGCCCTGCGACTCAAAGCGACGGGACGCAACTTGGATAACTTCACATAGACTCGAGCGGCTTCTTCGAAAGGAAACCAGCAGCCTTCATCACAAACTCAGTCATTAGAATTCCCCTTGGCCGCGCCGTCGCGCCCTGGTGGCCACCGTGGTTGGCAACGAGTTAACGACGGCCATCGAGTGACCACAATAACTTAATTTCTCCCCGATTTCGGCCGAGGGACAAGACACATAGAGACAGAGAGAGGAGAGAGAGAGAGGGGGCGCGAGACCGTGAGGTATGAACTGAGTGGAAGAGCAGGCGAATTAATGGCAGGAAGGAAGAATGGCTGGAATGAGGCAGCCATTTGAGGTTTCCGAGGCACAACTGTCTCTGTTTCTCTCTATTTCCCTCACTATTGCTCTCTCTATCTCTCCCTATTTTCCCTCTATTTCTCTCTCAGTTTGCCTCGATGTTTCTCTCTCTCTCTCTATCTCTTTCTCTCTCTATTCCTGCCTCAGTGCCTCGTTTAGACGCTGGCAAATGTGAAGCAATTAAAATGACATTTGGCGCGCAGTGAAATGAGAGATAAAAATCCCAAAAATGAAAGCGCAAAGCGAGGACGAAATATAAAAATCTCCTGGGAGATGTGCGAAAAATAAAAGAAAAACTAAAAAACAAAACAAAAAAAAAAAACGAACTCCAAAGCAGGAAAACTAAAATCAACTGCAGAGAAAGGATAACTACAACAACAAAACGAGCCAGAACAGGAAAATAAAATGGCCACCAACAATGAACACAACAAATACAACAGCAACAACAAGAGGAACAGGAACAACAACAACAACGGGAATGACAACAATGAGACGTGCGGAAGAAATGTTGAATAAATGTTGACATGCATCCGTTTATGTTGATATTTTGTTGTTGTTGTTGCTGCTGTTATTGTCATTTTCGTTATTTTTGTTGCAGCTTGCTTTTGTTGTATTAGTAGTAGTAGTTGTTATTGTCGTTGTTGTTGTTGGGTTGTAAAAAAGTCATTTGCGGATGGAAGTTTCTGTGATGGTTGTCGTAGCCATTGTCGTCGCTGTTCTTGTTGTTGTTGTTGTTGTTGTTGTTATCATTGTTGGCGATGTCGTTAATGTTGCTGTTGTTGTTGTTGTTTTGGTGTTATTGTTGCAGTTGTGGGGGTTGTTGTTGTTGTTCCTGCTGTAGTTGTTTGAAAGAGGAAACCACAATAAAATCCCACAACGACAGCGACCCAGGGAGGCGCCTGGGGAAGGGCGTGGAAGGACTAGAGAGGCAGAGAGAAAGGAAGACATAAACTTAAAGCGAGAAGCGGAAATAGTAGGAGATGGACAAGGGAGGAAGAGAGAGGGGGAGAGACGTGAAGGGATGTGCAGAAGGACAGACAGACAGACCCAAAGGGTGAGGGAGAGGCGGAGGGCACACAGAGGACCAAGTGAGAGAGGAAGTGAGGGCAGGAGAGAGAAAGAGAGGCAGAGAGAGAGAGAGAGAGAGATGGAGGGAGAGAGTGAAAGAGAGAGATAGAGAGAGAATGGGGTTGCGGGCGAGAGAGACCTGCGGAAACGACGATGAAAATAAACATTTTGTGTAATTTGCGGAAAACTTCAAATGATTGCAATTGAAGTGTTGCCAAAAGTAGTCGGGGACGGAGACCGGCCGACGATGGCTCAGGGCGTCCATGTGTGTGTGTGCGTGCGTGTGTGTGTTTGTGGCTGGTCGGTGTGATTGTATTGATGGAATTCGCCCAGCAAAATGAAGCACAATAAAAGCTGAGTACTGGTAAAGTGAGAGCGATGGAGAGCGATGGGGAGAGAGGGAGGGAGAGGGAGGAAAAGGGAAACCCGATTGGCCGCTCCTGGAGAGAAACCAACAACAAATGCCCGTCTCGTCGATGGCCGGAATGAGTTGGAGGAAATTAAGCCATGGCTCCGCTCGGCTTCCTTTCGATTCCGATTCAATCGCATTCCAGGCTGCTCCAGACTCCAGACTGCAGCAGGTGCCGAAGGGGAGGAGAATCTCTACCTTTCGTGATCGTCTGCCTGTTTGTTGTCTGTCGTGGTTGCTGTCGTGGTTGTTGTCGTCACCGTTGTGCTGCTGCCGTTGCGGAAAATGCACTCAGAATTTGCTATGTTTCCACAACGACCTCTCCCCAACCACTCCCTCCTCTCAAGCCAACCAAGGGCAGCGAACCTCCTCCAAATGACTGAAAATCTGTCAAAACAATGAGAAATCCTCAAGGTGGCACCGCTGCGTTGCCGCACCTTCGCCACTCGCTCACATCTGTCAGGATTTCGTTGAATCGCAAGCCCTTCACGGAGCTCACCATGTAACGTATTGCGTTGGCTATGTGTGTCGGTGTGTGTGTGTGTGTGTGTGTGTGTGCGTGCGCTTGTGTTCCAACACCGCCACAGACGTGGCCACGGCACTGGTGTCTGTGTGTGTGTTGACGTCCGCCACCGCCAAGGTGCGAACGTCAGGCGGAGCCGAAGTTGGTGCAGCGGTTGGAGCCGGCAGGGGCGGGAGCGGGAGCGGGGCCGCCTTGATGCATGACAGTCGTTTCGCCAACAACCCCCAGTCATCAAACTTAAGTAGTTGCTCCGTCCGTCCCACGTCCGTTTCTCTGTCTGTCTCTCTCTCTCTCTCTCTCTGAGTGGTTCTCTCCGGCTTGTTCTCTCCCTCCTCCTACCGGGCTGCACCTCGCAGTCCCGAGGTCCAGGCAGGAGCTTCCAGGGATAATTTCAGCACCATCAAAGGGGTTTCCGAAAGCAAAATGTTCTTTCCGATGAATTTAGAAAACGTTTCTTGCTTTTTAAACACGTTGATCGGGATTTTAAGCAACAGAACTTGGCAAGCCACAAATAGATAAGAATCGCCTTGGTAAGGAACCAGGCACCCGCAAGAGCCGAGGTGGTCTCGAATTCTATTAAACTCAACCGTGCATCATAAAAATCACCACAGTGTTCGGCGACGCCCAACTCGATGACCTTCTCGGCCCCTCGGTCGCTCTGTCCCAGGGCGAGAGCGAGCTAAGAAAACTGCCAACAACTGCTCCGTCTCCTGCTCCTCCTCCCCGCCCTCCTCTTCGCACGCCATCGCTCACCGTCGTCGGTCCTTGTACTCGTCTGGTCCTCGTTGCTGGTTCTCAGTCCGGTTCCCGGTCCAGGTTCCGGTTCACACACGAGGGCAGGCGCATCATCCATCTTCTTAGACAGAGCGATGCAGTGGCAGTCCATAAAATGCCTGGTTCAATGCCGGACGGTCTGGCCGACTGCGAGCCGGGCTGCGAGGCGGGCGTGCGCGTGGAAGTGCATGGAAAATCTCTCTCCGACACGTTCTCTCTCCACCTTCCATATATGTGTGTGTGTGTGTGTGAGTCACGTGTCTGGCATGGACTTGGGTGTGTTCGCTGCACCTGCTCGGAATCCCTAAGTCCTCGGCCGGGAAGTGCGGTGCAAAGAACGCCGGCTCTGAGCCAGTCCTCTGAGGAGTCCTCTTCAAAATGAAATGCATTAAAAGCCATGCCTGGAAGTCAGTGGCACGGCAAGTCCACAGACGCTGGGGTGAGGACATTTGGCCAGGATGAGTCCGGATGAGCGGAGCACATGGAAGGAGGAGGGGGTCCAGCGAAGTCCCTGCGCTGACACACCCATGATCCGGTGAAGCGGTGTAATGGTGTTGCAGGAATGGACGGACGTCCATCGGATGACGACAGAGTGACGAATACAACGTTGGGCGAGTCCGGCGGCTCCAGGGACAGGGCAGAGAGCGTCGGAGGATTCGTGGAGTTTACGGCGAAGGTGGCTGCAAAATAAATCGACGGCAAATCGATTAATAAACTGTTGCTTAAGTGTTGTTGTCGGTGGAAGAACCGAACAGCGGAAACAAGAAAGAAGCAAGGCAGAGCAGGAACAACAGATATCAACAGTAACAACAACAGCGGAAACAACCAACGACCAGCAACAATAACTATTTACAACGAGCAAATTGAATGGTCACTTAAAAATTCCAAGAAACATCGTTTTATTTGAAATTTGTTTGAACTCTTCGAACAAGACATCGATTTATTTTGTGTTCTTGCCTCGCTTCCTTCCTTTCCTTCGCCGTCCTTTTATCCTTCCACCCAACATCTCTTTCTCTCTGGAAGCTTGCGGTGATCTCTCCCTCGCCCCCTCGGAGTCGTCTGCACATCTCACTCTCTTCCTATTCAACGGCGAAGGGAATTTCCTGGTGCGAACGAGTTGAGGAGTAATTTTATGACCCGATTCCGCCCCCCTTCGCCCTCCCTCTATCTGCCTCACTCGCTCTGATACCCACTCTCCGTCTCGCTCACTCAAACACACTGTGTTTCGTTCGCCCTTATTCGCGGCCATTAGGATCCGGGGGGTCGCTTCGGCGGCTATTATCTGCAATTAATTGTAATCAATTGTTAACCGGAAGCTCTCGAACTCCCTCCATCTCACCCACGCTCTCTCCCTCTGTCCCTCTCTTCTACCCTATCTCTCCCACCCGTTCACTCTCCCTGTCGTTCACTCGTCCTTTGACTTCGCTCGGAAAATATTTTGCCAAATAATTGCTTTTCGAGTGCGAATTTCTGGAGGGGATAATTTTGTTGTTGCAATATTGTTGACTTTTTGTTGTACTATTGTTGTTTCTGCTGGAATGTCTGCTGTTGTTGATGTAGTCGCATCCCGCGGTGCCGCCTCTGAAAACTTAATTGAACTCCGCATTCCGCATTCCCTGAAACTTGCAGCATTTTAGTGAATTTTCCGAGTGCTTGAAGGATGTGAAGTGAGCTTGTTTTATTAAAACTCTCTAAATTTGTTTATGAATCTGTGTTATTAAGAAAAGCGTTCGGTTTAGTGTTGAAAAAATGTTAATGGTGCAAATAAATCATTTCCATTAATTTTAATTGATTTTAATTAGCCTTTTTTAACCACTTAGAAAAGCTTTCTAATGAAGAATTTTAATTCATTTTTCAAAATGTTTGGGAAAAAATGAAAAATAGTACTATTTCCCAAATCCACTTTCCTTTATGCCAGCAATACTAATTAATAATAGCCTCTGGCCCCTTGATTGTATTCCACACGGGGGGTCAAGGCCTTTGGGCTGGGAACGAGGACACGAGTGCATTCCTGATATTCCAGGTAGAACACGGCATTATATTATCCGGTAGCGAGAACAGCAATTTCCACATTATTTAGAGTTATGGCGACTACAAAGCAATTTAGTTGGGGTTGTAATTAATTGGGTATTAAAAGTGAGGACAGCATGAACAGCCGCGGCAGCAACATAAATAATAATGGAATGAACAGAAGGCCGAAAAAACAATGTAAAGCGCAGAACTAGGATGGTTTGTAAATGATCAGGCAACAGCAAATTAACAAATTATAATTTCACAAATACAAATTGTTTGCCACGTTCTCCCCTGCTGCCATGGCGATTGCCAGATGAACGCATGGAGTGAGAGAAGATAGGAAAATTGTTGTCTTTATCGCTCGGTGCACACGGAGCAACAACATAAATTGCTAGGGGGATTTTTTATCTATGGGATTAGACAAAGTCATGTCGCTTGCCAATTAAATATTTATAAAATAATGAATCCATGTTCGCAGCAAAAATGTGCGTGTTAATTTCTCTAAAGAATGGAAATGGAATTCTAACTGAAAGACCAAACAAAAACACAGAGCAAGGACTCTGGCCGGAAGCTTAGGGATTACAGTCGGTGGCAGGAAAATCCATGGAAAATCGGGGAAGAGGAAGTTAGGGAATGCTCCATGCAAAACCGAAATCAATGACGCAAATAGCGAGAGCTTGGCGGAGAGTAGGGCGGGAGAAGGTGGAGGCAAATGACTACCAATAGGAGAGAGGAGAGAAGAGCAGTGGGCGGAGAGAACACGGACAGCGATACCAGTTATCCTGCATGCAGAGCTCCTGTCGCAGGAGTCGGAGAAATCCTCATTTGTCATCCTCGTTGGCAGCGTGTGAAGTACACACAGAGGCACAGACACACTCACGCTCTCGCTCTCGCTCACGCTCACTCTCGCCCTAAGGCGCAGACAATCTGACCCTCGGCCAGACAGAGGCGGACACGAAGACGAAGACCAAGACTGCGACGACTGCCAGCGGGGGTCTCACGCACACGCACACGCACACAGACGCAGCGCCAGAGAGACAGAGGCGGTGAGACGGAGACGGAGGGCCCGGCGCAAAGACGTTTGGCACTATTAGAGCCAACTACTTCATTCGCTTCCCAGGGACAAACTCATTTATCACTCGTTGGCAGCGAGGCGACCCACCGACAGACCGATGGAACGACGCCCCTCCCTCCCCAGGAGCCTTGGGGTGGGGGTCGCTCGGTCGCTCACGTTGATTTGCAAAGCTCTGTGCGGAAAATCTCTGGCTCTGTGAGGTCGGGTCGCGAGGGGTCCGCCGGAGGGAATGGAGTTGGAGTTTTTCCCTCCTTGCTGGCGCAGGACATGCGATCGGACGAGTGTTACATTGATGAGACGACGAGGACGACGAGGACTCATCCTCGATTGCGGTGTATGTGATGAAGTCGAGTGGTGGACGACGACGGGGCAAAAGAGTGTGGTAGGGCAGTGCATTTGGAGGACCGTCGACGGAAGTTGAAGAGTCGGGGGTTGAGGGTTTGTGGTTCGTTCGGAGCAATAGAGGGAAACAAATCTCATCCACTTACTGGAGGAATGACGGCTACTTCTGGAGGAATCGCTCCGGAAGGCAGGGCGACCAGAGGGAAGCGAGTGGTGGTGGTTGGTGAGAGGGTGGGGAGTGCGAGGGTGAAGGTCGTGGTCGTGGTCGAACCCTGCCGACTGGTGGTTTCTTCGCCTTAGAGCTTCGGCCCTGGATTTCGATTGTGGCCGCTCGACCGCGGTTCCTCGTCCTTGTTCTTGGCGTCTGCCCCAGGCGCCGCGACCTCGCCGACGTCCCCCAATCCTTGTGTCTCTCCCTCTCTGCTCCCGTCCTCTACGGCCTCTCCTCCTCCCACGCTCGTTCGTTCGTTGGCTGCACGAATTTGAGTCACGCACCTGGCATAAACTTCAGCGTCGAATGATGCGCCATTTGCAATGTTTCCCATGGACGCTCAGGGCCGCAGGCGTCTACGTGACGACGCGGTGGAAGGAGGAGGCGTAGTCGGGGTCGGTGCGAGACGAGATTGGATTGGATGTAAGCTGCGTGGATGCGCCATTCGAAGGCATTGGGGAGATTATAGAAACTACAGAAAATTAGTTAAATTAATGAAGGAACAACGGGGTGGAGTTCGGGAGGGAATCGAGCTGAGGAGCTGAGGAGCGGGGAAAATGGAGTTGAGGAGGGGATGCAGGGTAATGAAAGTCCTCCCACCCCCATTTCGGGTACGGCCCCGGCCCCGGCTTCGACACCGACCCCGACCCCGATCGCCCTCGGCCTCGCCGATCCCCTCAAGGCGTGGAGCAGGTGACGGTGCCGGTGTTGGTGGAGCGGCTGCTGCTGTGATGTCAAAGGAAACAATTAGCAATTTCCTAACGTTTCGCCCGCCGTCCCGCGCGCGGCGCCGAATAATTATCTTTCCTTAATTTTCACTTTAAATGCAAATTTGTTGTAATTGCAAACATTTGTGGCGCGCTCTCGTCAATTGACAACACGCACACCCACTTCCTGTGTTGAGTACGTGAGCGGGTTTGTGTGTGTGTGTGTGTCTGTGTGTGTGTGGCCGTTGTCTCGCTCCTTCCTCCCCCTTTCTCTGTCACTGCGTCCCCGCAGCTCCTCCGAAGTTGAATTCAATAAAAATCATTTGCACACATTCTCATTTATAATTACACGCACACACACATGCACACGTTATAACACTGGCTTACATGCACAGTAACTCACTCACACCTGCGACTCGCACACAGCCACTCACACGCGTACGAACTCCTTCTCGGATCCCTGTGCAATTTGCCGTTAATTAATAAAATTACACAACAAAAACACATGCGTTTGCAATTTGCCTTTTTGTCGCGTCCCTGGGCGGGTGTCGAAGCTGCTGCTGCCGCTGCCGCTATCTCCGTCCGTCCCTCTGTCCCTCTGGCAGTCGGATGTGTTTGTGTGGGTCGCACACACGCACGCAAAAGCTGCGCTTCGTGATATAAAATATTGCAACCGGCAGCATCATTTCCATGACTCAGTGCTAAGGGGAGCGGGAGAGGGAAGCGCGAGTTGGACAGGGAGCGGGAGAGAGAGAGGGGGTGGTGGAGGCGATGTGTTGGCGAGAGATAGTTAAATCACGGTAGTAGCGGCCGCACGGCAGTGGGCTGGGGAAGGAAGTCTGTTGAGTCATTAATTCAATTCGCGAATGTTTTTTCCTCTTAATTGACAAAAATTGAACTAGACGGCCAGGGGAACCGAGAGGCAGGCGGACAGAACGACAGACAGACGTTCGCCCTGATAGGATAATTCATCGACAGACAAATGAATAGAGTTACGAAGGGCCGGACCAACGGACCCATAAATCGAGTAGACAGATGAACGGGAAGCGAACTCAGATGGCAATGATGGAGATTGCACGGGGGAAAAACACCAGAACGTGTCGTGGAAATACGGGATTTTATGTATAAATTTCAAAATTTTAAATATACCTTTCTCTTTGCCGCTATCTTCAAAGTCTTACCTAGGATCGTCCCAGGATCGTTTCATGGGATCTGTTCACAGAAACTCCATATTCGCCAGGGGTTCTTTTTGTTGTTCCTCCGCACAATGGCCGGCCTCATCACCCGCCGACCTCTGAGTCTCTTTCTCTCTGTCTCGCTCTGCCTCGCTCTGCCTCCCCCTCCCGCTCCCTTCACTCGGAATAGATGAGTCAAGCACTTTGATAAATCGTTCGCGTGGCGCGTGCTAAAAAATGACCGAAAGGAGGAATCAAAAATCTCTTTGTTGCCGCGGCGGTAGAGCGAGACGGAGAGACAGACTGGGGGGAGGGAGACAAATAGAGATGACGTCATGCCCGACGTCACACGATGACCAGCGGACGTCGTGGCCAATTCACGATGTACAAATGTCAATCTGGAGGCGGCAATAAATTTGGTCACTTGAACGAATGGCATCCGTCGAAGTGACACACGAAAGCGACCGACAAGTGACGAAACAAATTGATGTCGAGCACACGACGACGTCGGGACACGAGCGAGCAGGACGCAGGCACAACGGCGAGACGGCAGACATTTGGCGAAGGAGTGCAACAAAGTCAGGGCTATGAAAATTCCCTCATTCGACTCGAATATGTTTCCTTTCATCGGGACTCCTTCCTTCCTCCTTCCTCCTTCGGCTTCTCCTTCCTGTTCTCTCTCATTTCCAGCGCCTCTTCGTTGCTCTCTCTCTCTCTCTCTCTCTGCTCCTTATTGGCAATCATGGAGTCCTTTAATATTTGCAGCAGTTCCTGAGTCTGTGCCTTCGATGGCCTTTTATTATGTTGCTCAAAGGACTTCATGCATGAGCATTTCCCATTGTCTCTCTGTCTCTTCCTCTGCTCGGTGCTGTGTCTTTTCCTTCGCTCGGTGAATGCACGACTGTCAGCAGCGTCGATAGTCATAAAGACAACAACATCATCAGTGGCAATGATAATAATAACGAAGGCAACAATAAAACAGATGCACTTGACATGCTGATTTTGGCATCCAAGACTCGACTTCTACTTCGACGTCTCCTTCCGCCTCTCCTTTGCCACTGAACTTCCTCCTCCTCCTCCTCCTCCTCTTCATCTTCCTCTTCTTCGCCTTACACCCCCTTCCCCACGACCACCCGAGCTCCATCTTTGACTTTGGCATTGTTTTTGTAGCCGTTCGAGCAGCTTCAACGACAACTGACAACAGTTTTCGATATTCGAGTGTCCCTCGGATGTAAGAGTCGGTGCATGCGTGAGAGAAGTAGACACGCTTCTGTGTGTGTGTGTGACGGAAATCATGTGCATTATTGCACTTGACATTTACAATGAAGATCATAAATTTTTCGTTTTTATTGGCCTCAATTTGCTTCCTACACCATCAAATTCTTTACTTTGCACTCTGTCGCTCTTTACCTCTGTCCACTCTCCATCTCATCCTCTTGTCCCTCTATCGTTTTCTCTCTCCCTCTCTCTCGCTCTCTCTGGCTCTGCCTCTCCCGCCCTGCCGATAGTTGTCTGCCAGACTTTCTGATTTATGGCCATCCTTTCGTTCCAAATAAACTTTCGACTTTTGGACTCGACTGAACTTCCTTCCTACCTCCGTCCCCAACAACCAACACCCACCTCCCTCCCACTCAGGCAGATGACCCTGGCGCGGTCGAAGGTCAAGGCATGTGGGCCATTCATCATTCGGCGGCCTTCACTTTGAGTCCTCCCCTGGCACGAGCTGCACTCAAGGCTGTTCCATTAGCTTAGTTCGCAATTGTCACCTCCCTGCCGGCATCGTCTTCCACCAGCCCCCACCATCTCTTCTACCTCTCTCTCCCCGTCTTTCCGTTTCGCCTTCGCGTTCCTTCTGCTCGCTGCAATTTCCCTTCATTTACAACTTTTCGCAGCTCTGGGGAACAACCTAATTATTATTTCTCAACACCAAAGAACCTGCAGCGGCTGCTGCTGCTGCTGGTGTACATAATTATCTGCCAGTGTTTTTCTCTCAGTGCAAGAAAGTTGAAAACATGTTTGTCGTGCATCCTTTCTTCGCATCCCTGTCTCGCCTCTCACACTCCGCAGACCCTCGGGCTCGATGACGCCGAGTGTTTGTTTGTGTTGACTTCAAAGGCATTTTCTCTCCTTCTCCTTCTTCTTTCTTCTCGTCTTCCTCCGGCTGCCTCGCACATGCCTCGGTGGCCGCAGGCGTGCAGACGTCAAAAATGTGCTGCTGCAACTTCAGGCAGTGTCAAGAAGTCCAATGCAGTTTCCTCCTTTGACCCCGCAGCCCCCCAATCGCAGCCGTTCATCTTCTTCTGCGCGATGCTCGGGAGACTTTCGGATTGGCCTCTAGAGTGTTCGAGTCAATCGATAGAAATTTACTATTAAAAATGCATTTTTTTTCGGTATTCAAAAAGAATTGTTTCAGATGATTTTAATACAGTAAATGATTGACTGAAAGTTAGGTCATAAAACTCTCATCAAATCGAAAAAGGACGACATGAGTGGTAACAAAGTGTTCAAGAACCAGGCAAAGTATCCACAATCAATAAACGCCTCCCGATCGCGAGCAGCCGAAGACGCGTTGATTTAAAATTTCCAATCGTCGAAAATGCCCTCGCAAATTTGTTGCCTCGGTCGGCCCAGGCGGCGGGTTCTGCAATCAAAATACAAAAATCAATCAAGCGACTGCGACGGGCGACACACGGGGGCCGCCGATGTCGGCCAGAGAACGACGGATCAGAGGACGATGGGGCAGAGGAGGGGATGCGGCCATGGCCGTGGTCGTGGTCGTGGCCGCGTGGGCGGAGGGCCAGGACGTAAAAATAAACTGGATAAACGTGTCCTGAAAGCGCAAATATTGTCTAACCGCATTATTTGCTAACACCCGCACAAACACACCCACGCATGCATGCACCCACACACGCACACAAGCGCGCGCAGACAAACACCGCAAGGAAGGACGACGTGCGACATTTGACGGGTCCTGCGACTTATCTGATATTTCTGCCAGATCCGGCTGTCTAGGTGGTTGGCCATGCCTGCTGAGCGCACACGTTTTCACTTAAGGACATTCCGCTCCATGGTCTTTCGATCCCTGTTCCCTTTTCATCGCTCCATTCGCCTCTTAAAAGAGACAGAGTGGAAGAGAGAGAGAGAGAGAGAGAGAGAGAGAGAGTGTGGGAGCGATAGTGAGAGTAGAGTGGAATTCCCCGAGAGTTCGTGTCGAATTTGATTAGCAATTTAGGATATTTTACACAAATGCATACACACACACACCACCGCACATCCACGATGGCCACGCACACACATGGAAAATGGCCTCTCCGTCCACACACACACACACACACACAAACACACTACAAAGGTCTGAGGGTGCCTGTGTGGTGGAAGGCCTTTCATTGGAGCGTGTGCTCTGCAATCTATAAGGATATCCGGCCTAAGCCCGGGCTTTGCGAGATGTTTTTTAGATTTTCTTTCTCTTTTCTCTTCCGCTCTCCCTCTCCCACTCTCATTCTCTTTCTCCTGCCCCCATTTCGCTTTCGCTCCCACTGTATTTTTGCATTTGATTAAGGTTCTTTTAATGGATTTTCAACATAAGCTTTTGACGGGCTTCCTGTGCCGGCGCCCATGAGTATGAGTGGGTGTGCGTGGATATGGCGGAGCGTGTGTGACGACGTCGATGCCGAGGAGTGTACGTGTGGGTGTGTGTGTGTGTGAGAGCGCGACACACTATGCAATCCAATTGCCGCACAGCAATTTCGCCTGCCTCATATTGCGAGCTTAAAAGCTCGCACACTCTCAGGCGTGGCCATTAGTGTGCGCCCAGCCAACCGAGCATCGCGCCGAGCCCTCGTTTCGTTCCTAATCAGCCGACCTCGGGCGTGCCACGCCCTCGACTCAACGCGGCTTGGCTCAGCCCGCCTCGCCTGGTCTCGTCTGGTCTCGCATGCAAATTAACGAAATTATACGGTTTTGTTTTAATTTTATAGCAATTCTTGCTAAATTGTTTGCTATAATTTCCCAGCGATTTCCATAATTTGACTCGCGTTGACATAGGCCCGGAATTCCCTCGTCCCTCGCCTCGCTGGGCGGCGGCGGCGGCGGCTCGTCGGAATTGTGTGCGAAATTTCAATTTTCCGCCGTTTGAGATGCAAATTTCCGTCGCCATTCAGCCGAAAAGTTGATTTGTGTCTGATTTACGCATGGGCCCCGCGCACATGGGGCTCCCATGGGGATTCCCGGCGAGGCAAACGCTAGATTAGATTCCGGCTTCTCGTGGACTCCGACGTGGAACCGGCTAAAGCGATTCATTTGGGGGTTGGACACGGGCTCATGTGGGATCCACACATGAGCTCACATTGAATTTGCCTCGTCGAGAATGGTTCGAACTACTCCTAATCCATGTCCCTTCTTCTAGGTCCCTCTCCGTCTCCCGGTATTTACCAAAAACTCCTCACAGGGATCGCGTAACCGCTCCTGTTATTCCTGAGCCGATCCGTCACCACGCCGTCCTCGACTTCCTTCCTCTTGTTAACCAAAATTCACTTAACCTCGTCGTTCTCTCTCGCAGTCCTTCGCTCCTTGCGGCCTTGCGGCCTCTCCACTAGGGAAACGATTAAAAGTCCTTCCGGAAAGCGAGCGCGAGAGGGCAGAAGTGTGCGAGTGGGTGTTTGTGTGTGTGGACATGTGCATGTCGCCGTGTGTGCTCGTGTGATTCTTAAAGAGTTTTTGAAAAATCTGCTAAATTCCGATTCCCACCATCCCCATCCACGATGCCATATCGCTCGCTCGCTCACTCGCTCCTGGTGCCATTTTCCTGGCTCTCTGTCTCTCTCTCTTTCTCCTCCTCTGCGCCGCCTTTGCCCTGCCCGTCGCTCCACCTCTGCCTTTCGTCATATTTCTCGCTCGCTCCTCGCCGCTGATGAAGAGCTTCCGTGCGATGAGGGACGGTAACCAACAAGTGCCTCGCAGAGTCCCTCTCTCTCTCTCTCCCTGTCTCTCTCTGTCGTGGTGGCTCTCGTCATCTCCCTTCATCTTCTGTTCTCTCTTTCGGTCTGCCTCATCAACGCGCCTTCGTTGCTCAAAAATGTATTTCCTTCGCTATTTCCGCCGTCTGCTCCTCAGCACTTCCGTTCATTTAACTTCGGTCTCTCTCTCACTCATTCCCTCCCTCTCGCACTCCCACTCTCTCTCTGCATCCCTCTCTTTACCACACTCACCGTAACCCTCGTCATCACCGCCGTTCGTCAACAGCTTTTTCCGTAGTCGTTGTCGCTGTCGTTATCGCTGTCCATGTTGTTGTCGTAGTCGATGTCGATGTTGTTGGGGTTGTCGCTGTCGCTGTTGTTGCCGTTGTCGATTCTGTTTTCGTCGCCACCGCTGTCGTCGCCGCCGTCATCAGGATCGACGTCACTTGATGTTGTTTGCCGAAGGTTTTAATTAAAATCAGATTTCACATTGAACCGTGGAAATTTAATTGAAGCCGAGATGTTGCCGGATACTTGGGAGCTTCCTTTGTCGAGTGGGGCGGGACCCCTGGCCCCGTCCCGCCCCCGTCCTTGACACCCGTCCCCGGCCTCGTCCTCTCTCCCTCCGCTGTGTGTCGCGTGCTGAGAGTCGGGCGGCGACTGGCGGCTGCCGACAACAGTCGTCAAAGTGTTGCTCGCTCTGTAGCCGTCGTTGTCGTCGTCATTTTCGCCGCTGCTCTGGTTGTTGCCACCATAGTTGAAGCCGCTCACGTGTTGGTGTTGGTTTCGTTCCTGTTGCTGCTGCTGCTGCTCTCGTTGCTTTTGTGGAAGTCGCAGCAGTAGTCGAACTGAGCATCCTCTCGCTTTGCATCCAACACCCACTGCCAGCACCAACACCCACTGCCAGGAGCCGCCATGTCGGCGAGTGTCCTTCGGGGACGAACCAGCGACCGAGGGAGGGAGATTTTGCGGCACCTGATGCCACCAGGTTGGCGGTAATTGTGAAGTTAATTAAGTTCGTTCCTCCAGCGAACGTCCTTCTCGAACGAGCTCCACCTGTGGTCGAGAGGCGCGCAGTAGGACCTGTAGAGGGCGACCGCTAACGAAGGCTTCCAGTGAGCCCACCTTCATGTGACGCCGGTTCGAGGATGGCGAATGTCCTCGTTAGGTTCACGAGGAGCTCCAGTATTTATTTTTCTGCACTTGACTTGTCATCGGACGGCTTCCCGGAGACCTGAGGCTTCCTGGAAATCCCGACGACGGGTCCTGGCAGTCCTTCTGCTCGTGGAGTCGCCGTGATGATTCCTCTAAAGGTCTTTGTGGCAGCTCCGTCCACAAGTCCGTGTCCTGGTGCTTCCGCAGGGTCTCCGCCGTGGCCTGTGATCTATGAGCCGTGGACCATCACGTCTTCTGCTCATCCTCGTTCATCACTGAAAACTTCACCTATTTCGAAACACGCGTAATTTTCGGAAATTTCACAACAACAACAACAACAACAACCACCGAAAATGTCACCGTCAACAACAACAGCAACAAGTACAACACTAGCAGCAACAACAAGAGCGAGATGGGGAGAGACGACAAAGCAGAGAAGAGCAAAACTTTTAAATTTGTCCGAAAATTCATGCGAACGTCAAACATTTTCGGAAGCAGTTGCGGGAAAGTTTTCGTCGCTCTCGCCCCCCACCCCCTCCCCCTCTCTTTCGGCAGAGCGACGGGGCGACAGGACTCGTTTAAGCGGCTTTTGAAATGACATTCTGTTGACGTTCAACATTGGCCTCCGGCAAAGAATTTGCCAGCGACGACGGTCGGCGGTCCACGGTCCACGGTCGACGGTCGACGGTCCAGGGGCTTCGGCGAGCGGGGTCCGGAGTTGGGGGTGGCCCAGGAGGAAGGGACCGGACTCGACGCCAGTCGACCCAGGTGGAAGCGACACGGCGAGGTCCTCGGAAATGTTTTGGCAAAAGTATTTTTCGTTTTTGTACGTGAAGTTGGGTCTCAAATGAAATTAATAGAATTTAACGCTAAGGTGGCTAAAAGCACAGAGGCCACTCTCTCGCTCCCTCTAAGCCTTTCTTCCATTTCCTCTCCCTCTCTCCCTCTCCCTCTCTCTGTGTCTTTGTCTTTGCCCCTTGGTTAGTAGCTGTTGTTTTTGCAGCTCTCAGCGGTTGGTTCGTTTGGGCGAATGTTAAGCACGGAACTTTTTAATTGTAGTTTCGGAACTTCTCTCTCTCCCTCTCTCTCTCTCTCCCTTTAATTCTTCCCCTTTATTCCTTCTTTTCATTCCTCTTCATCCTTTTCTCTCCCTCTCTCAGGGCATAATTTGGTCATGTCCTCCTGAGTTCAGTGCCTTGTGTGGTGGGTGGCGAGGGCGCGGCAGGGTTTCTGGTTTCTTTTCCGGTTGCCCCATCAAATCGATCGATCGGAAGTCGTAAATTAGCGTGGTTTCGACCTGAATGAGCAATTAATTGCATATGCAAGAGTTCACCAATTCACGCACACACACACATACAGGCCCACGCGCACACACATTCGCGCATCTTCTTTATGCTCTTCCGTCGCTCGGGTCGTCCTTTTCGATTTCGATCAGACTCGGTTACGGCTGCACACACGCTCAGATCGGCACGAGCTCACTCGAGACTCTCCCGACTCTCACGGACACATTCGCACACACACACACACACACACACACATTCACACGAATACACTCACCTCGTAATGCGTTCGGAACCCATCGGATGCAGTCCTTAATTCCCTGTGGATTATGAATTCTTGTTGTTGCTGCTAATTTGTTTGTCGTTTTGTTCGTGCAGTTGTTGTTGTTGCTACTATCCCTGTAAATGCAAATCTAGTTGACGCTATTGAGCTGAGTGTGGTTGGGAGAGATTTTGTTGTGAATGGACGTCGTTGTTGGTGTAATGAGTGTCGTTGCTGAATTAATTTCCGGTCAAATGGCGATACACAATAATCATTATTTAATGAAGCAATTCAAGAGCCCTATTCCAGAACATGTGGATGAGTGAAAGGCACTGTGAGAGAGAGAGAGAGAGCCAGTCGGTGCGCGTGGGTCCGTGACTTTGTTTAAAGCTGTGTGGGAAATTATTCGTGTCATTTGAATACTCGAAAAGTTCTCGTGATTCAAATCAGCAAATAATTATCGGTCACTGTGAGGTCTTCGTTCCACTATCGTCTCTAAGATCGCCTAAAATGTTCCAAAATTCTCGAAAAATCTCAATCAATCTCAATTCAGTATATTTTTGGAAGAAATTAATATGTTTTCCACTCGATATTGGAAAATAAATGACTTTGGGAACAATTTTGTGAAATTTCATGAAAATGACGTTAGTTCCCCGAGAAATTCAAGTAAACGCCTGAAGTTTGGGTTTTGTACCGGAAACGGAACTTACTCCATCCCCTCTCGACGTTGCCGAAGGGGTGAAGGTCGTTGGAAGCGGCGTGAACTGAAGAGCGACGACGACGAAGAAATGCAGAAATTGCAAAATTCGAACGTCGGTTCCCAAAGTGATTTACATGAAGTCAAGGACACAGAAGCTGTTTGGGAGATCTGGCGATAGCGACGGAGAGGAGGAGTGAGTGAAGGAGCGATGGGACAAGAGAGAGGGAGAGAGGGAGATCGAAGGACGGATACGGCTGGAGAAACACGAAACAGAGAGAAAAGAGATCGAGCGATGGGAAGGAATTTGAATTTGGTGGATTTGGGGTGCGAGAGCCGGAAGTGAGCCATAAGAACTTCCGATAAGGCGTTCGTGTCTGTGCTCGTAGTCGGAGTTTATTTGTATAGGAGCAAGAATGTGTGAATGTATTCGAGCTGTGCGTGCGAAGAAATGTCCTTCCATCCGACATCCGACGAGCACTCCACAGATATAAATTATTTTCAAACCCAAAGCGCTCGGCCAATTGGGGTTTCCTCTCTCTCTCTCTCTCTCACACACTCAGACACACGCACACGCTCACGCCACGCACACAATTGTGATGTGTGGGATACTGGGGCGTGTTAGAGCGAGGATTTCCTTCCGTTGGCAACACTTTTACACAAATAAATCATAACATGCGAGACACGAACACAATGACATCGACGTCGAAAGTGATTTCGCAACGAAATCGAAAACGGAAACGCACCCGAAGAGATGGGGAGACGGCGAGAAGGAAGAAAGAGAAAAGGGAGATTGAGATGAAGGGGAGTGGAGAGTGGAAGAGCGAGTGAAGGAGAAATAGGCGTGGTCTGAGATGAATCACCTACCTTGGGCCTCGCCTACGGAAGCCTTTCATTGCTGCCTCGACTCCTGGACACCCACATTCAGCATCCTTCTCTCTCTCTCTCCCTCCCTCTCTCCTGTATGGATCGTTCTCCGCCCTCTAGTCGTCGCTCTCCATTTAAAAACACAGCACAATGGCCTGCAGGGACCGCAGGTGTCGCCTCGTCGGGCGCCGTTGACGGAGGACGTCGTGGTTGTGGGCGAGTAGCCGATGAAAGGAGAGAAGGAAGGAGGGAGGGAGGTGCCTGGGGTCAGGAGCTCCGCCTGTGCTGCCTGGAGTGTCCGGCATGGCTAATTTACAGCATTCCACATGCGATTAGAGACCACCGGGCATCCGCACCGACACAAGAGCAATGGAATAACATCAGCAGGACAACGGCAGCAGAACAAATACCTGCAATCATTTCTTCTCCCTCTCTCTCTCTCTCTCACTCACTCTCCTTCACTCAGCCTGACTGCGGGCATGGGAAACCGAGTGCATTTTGCAACTTCCATATGTTGTTGTCTTTGAGGTTGTCGTTCATTGCTGTTATTTGTATGTTTGTTGTTGTTTTCGGTTGTTGTTCAGTTGTTGCTTTTATCTTTTAATTTCTGTGGTTGTTCATGTTGTTTATTGTGATGGTTGTTTATTATTATTGTAACATTTGCATCACAAAACCTGACCAGAAGAACGAAAATAAGCAGATGAGGAGCATCGGTACAGGAACACAACAACAAAAGGCACGGGAAACAACAACAATGAAAAAGGAAAACCACAGAGTAAACGCCGATCCTCTATCTCGCACATATGCATCACCTACAATGACAACGAGCACTAACAGTCTAGAAAAACACGACCTGGACAACATAAATTACTTCATCTGTGGGCATCTCTTTCTTTAATCAGTCTCGTAGATTCCTGTATCTTTCCCTCTCTCTCCCTCTCTATCTGACCGCCTCCTGTCCCGCCTACTGGTCTGAGTCTTTGGTTGGAGTCTGCGGTCCGCCTCGGTCTCTTCCTTGGTCCTTTTCCGAAGGTGATTCCTCTCACTCACTCACTCGCCTCAGCCGGGCTTGGCAGGACCTGATGGGCGGAGCGGGTGGAGCTGATGATGGTGGCATCGTGTCCATTTTATGGCCAACAGTGCATTTATTATCGGCACGAAGGATGATTTCCAGGGAAATGGGAAAAACAACTTGGTCCCAATTATTTGAAGATCAGAGTCCTCGTGGTGACAAATGGAGAGCGAGCGAATGAATGGAACATTTTCAAATCCTGGATTGAAATGTTAAACCTATGAGAGGGAAAATTTACACCAACAACTCTATTGAAATTCAGCCCAAAAATGTATAAAAGGCTCGTTTAAGAATGCCAAGAAAATTCGCGAGTAAAAGTACAGATTTAAGCCGAGTGCGAGGGCTCCAGTTCAGACCAAGGCCAGCTCCGAGATTGAATTCTGGGAATCCCACAGAGAGACGACGTGTCCTCGTTGACGATCTGCCCCAATCCCTGGTCTCTGATCCTGATTCGGAGGCTCCCGGCTGGTCGCTTGTCCATGGTCTGGTAATCACTTGGCAACAACTACAGCAATTACAGCAACAGCGGGCGGAAGGCCGAGTGCCGAAGGAAGGACGAGGGCAAAACAAGAAGCTCTCATGAAATATGTAAATTCCTTTCGTTCGTTCGTCAAAGCCATTTAAATTAAATGGACTTTGTCGAAAACTCACGGAGCGACCTCTTGGGCGACTCTTGAACTCAACCAGGCGAAAACCAGGCCCACGGACGGGCTGAGGCGCCCACAAAGAGGGGAAGGGATTTCAAGCAGTGGGATTGAACGGGAAGGAAGGGGAGGCGGGCCAACTACGCGACTTTGGGGATTACAGAAATAGAAATATATTTTCAAATGAACCCTTTAATGTATGCAAGCTAAGCTGAGCAGAGGAAGAAACAATCAGAGAGCGAACAACTGAGAGTGAACGATACAAAGCAAGCCAAGGATATACCCATGGCTCTATCTGTGGGTGGATAGACATCCCTCGAACAGAAGAGCAGACACCGCCGACCATTTGAGTCCGGCATCCTAGACGAAGACACAGGGACGAGCGACGAGTGGGAGCCCCCAGAGAGGCGGATGGGGGGGCCAGACAAAGGGCTCAGTCCGTGAGGTGGACGGACTGCGGCGAAGGGGGTGCCGAGGCGGGTGCGGAGGGAAAAACACTTCAAGTGGCATGTAAATCCTTTTAAATTAAATTGAGACAAAGGGCAGTCGGGCTGGTGGAGACTGGAGACCGCTCCTAATTGAGGGGCTCCGACTTCGTTCCTCGTAGGCTGGAAATTTATTTGCCCTCGAATAAGGGTCGGCCGAGGGCACAGACTGACGGCCAGACAGACGGACCGACAGAGCGGGAGAGACAGGGGTATCTGAAGGGGTTGACGAGAAGTCACTACTTAAGATCACGCAAAATTTGCATCCAATTTGAGTTTTGATTTAATCACCAACGTCTCCCACTCTCTCTTACCCTCACATCACCCCAGCGACGAATTGAATTGCGGTGGAAAAGAACGACAGAGTGAAGTATAGGGGGAGAAAGAGAGCGATGGATAAACTTAAATATGTTTTAATTGAATTGGGTGAAGTTTCGAGCGAGGCGATCGTGTTTCTTCCGCTCGTTTAAACGTTTCAATTAACGTTTTGTTGCTCTCTTTCGATCCCTCTTCCCTCTTCTCACTCCCCAGCTCCCGCCTCTCGCTCTTTTGCATTCACAATTCGTTCCATTTCGAGCACCTCAGCACCATCTGACGACGGTGCCGCTCGTCCGTTGTACAAACAAATAGTTTTCATAATGAAAATTCCCCAATTCCCCCAATGCCCCCAACTTCGTCAACGCCATGGCCGCCGTCTGGAAATTCAATTAATTTTTCAAATTGGAAAATTGTGTCAACAAGCGCTGAGCGGCGCTGATTCCGGGCGAAATTCAACGGATATCGCTTTCAATGGATTCTTTAGCAACTCGACATGACTCGACCCATTAAACTTGACGGCGTCCCGCCACCACAGCCCCTCCCCTGATTCATGGGCAGGAACCCCAGGAAGATGCTCACGTTGGCGAAATAATGAAATTGGGAACTGCAGCGAGCAGATGCCGTCCTCGAAATTACCTACGCTTCCTCGTCGCCGCAGCCTCGTTCGCATCCCTTTCCCACTCGTTCAACCCCTTCCTCTCTTCCTTCCTCTGTGACTGTAATGAGCCAGCGCCCAGGACATGGGAGTGGCCGGTGTTCGGGTTCGCAAACGAACGTGCTGACGAGCGTCGTCCCGGAGCTCGCGGGGATCCCCGGCTCTGAGGTCTGCTGCATGGCAATGACGAGAGAATCCGGTCTCATCTCATGCGAAATATCAATTAATATTTGCCGTAAAAACCAGCGGATCCAACAGTGGAAAGAGGTAGGGTGCGGAAATCGAGGTGATGACGGTAAGACATCGAGAAATTCGCCTGAAATTAGTTTGGGAAGATTAGCAAATATTGAAGGTTGTGCTGTTGAATCGAGCAATTTTCCAGACCTCCACGGCACGGTTCAAATCACGTTTTTGGTTTGTCTCCCTCACGCGACGATGGCATCTGTCCCCCTCTCTCTCGCGCTCACGTCTGCCCGCGTGACATGAACTATCGCTTTGCGGTCGCATCAATGTCCAATCGTGAAGGTTTCTCATTGATATTATTGAAAAAAGGAAAAAATCGCAAGTGGTTTTTTCGACGTCAAGTGTCGTTGAGTTCGTGCCCAACTTCCGGCGCAGCCTCCCCTCACCCCTCCGGACGCCACTACACGGGCAGGTCCTCGAATTGATATGCGAAAGAATCGGCTTTGCGGCGACCACTCGATGTCTGATGCACGTTGCTTCTCCATTGCGACGGCAACGGCGATGGCGAACCAGATGATGATGGTGCAGATGATCCAGACCACGATACAAATGTCGGTCCAGATAACGATCCATGCGATGATGACCATGCCCTCGGGCGATGATGTTCACCAGTGTCGATGGTGGTTGCAGTGGCGATGATCGAGTTTTTCCCGTCCTTAGTGTGGGCGCTGGCGATGATTGCGTTGCGACGACGATGCTTCAGTTGCTGCTTGAGCTCTGTCTCTCTCCCTCCCTCTCTCTGTCTGTCTCGCACACACGATACTCCATCTCTCCATCTCGCCTGCTTCCTCTTCCCTGTGTGTTGCATTTTATAGCAATTGTGGGTTGCATTATTTATGCATGCAACGCTTGGAATCTGTCTGTCTGTCTGTCTGTCTGTCGCCCACCCACACAGTGCTGGATCATCGGCGCTCTCCCTCCTCCTTCCTCGTTCGCTCTTCTCTCGCTCTCTGACTCATCCTGTGAGCCGTTGTGTCTGCCGAAGAGGACATTTCATTGAACTACAAAGAGTCGTTCATCCTTTGTGAATGACATTCGTCGTCGTTGTTGTTACTTTTTCCGTCTCTCTCTCTCTCTGTCTTCATCTGTCTGTCGGTCTGTCTGTCTGTCGGTCTCTCCTGGAACTGCCTGGCACTGCACCGGTCTGTCTGTTTGTTTGTCGCCGTCTGGTCGTATTTATTGCTTCTGCCACGAGTTTATTCACATTCGCTCTTGAGGTTGGCGCTTGTGACCATGGCCATGCTTCCGGCGATAATCATTTGCGGCTTCAGTTGCGGTGGATCGCTTTAAGGTCGATTGAGTCGGTGGTACAGGACCTCGACCTCAGGCGGACGACGCTCGTCCGTCCAGGCGGCCGGAGGCTCGAACCACATGAAACGGGACAACCGGGTCTGCACGAGGAGATCAGAAGTTTTTAACTGAGTGGTTCGAAGATTTCGAAGAACGAACCAAGAACCAGGCCCGGTTCTGGGAGGGCGATACGAAAGGTCAGGAGTGCCTTCGAAATAATATATTTTTCTCCCTCGCACTCCCTCACACATGACTGAGCACCCCATGCTGGAAGGACGTTCTATTCAAATGTCCAAGGATCCCTCATCGGCACCGACTTCGAGACTGACTTCGGCATGACTGCATCCAATAATCACTTTGAGGATACAGAGACATCGAGAGCCGTCGTGACGGGAGTAGGGGAGCAGGGAAGGAGAGGAGGAGAGGAGGAGAGGAGGAGAGGCGGGAACCGCAAGAGCAAGTCCGGGCCACCCTCCCCACGCCTCGCGGCCTCGGCGAGTGCCGAGCGAAGAAATTGTCTCACGTAATTCGCACGAATCGTAAAATAAATTCAAAATGTTTGGAAACTCGAGGACGCTGCCCCAGACCCCTCCCCGCTGCCTTCCCGTCCTCCTGTGGGGCGATCCGAGTGGACGTGGACGTGGCTCCATTTGGCGGTTATTGATGTGCAAAATGCATGAAATTAAAAACTGCTGGAAAATGGAGAAGCGCTGGCGACAGGGCAGGAGAAATGAACCAAGTGGCAGGAGCAAGGGGAGGACCAGGACACCAGCAGAGGAGGAGAGAGAGGAGAAGAGAGAGAGGGAGAGGGAGTAAGTGGGAGAGAGAGAGGAAAGATTAAGAAGCGAAAAAGTTCAATTTACTGTCGAAAAGTTTCCCCATCGTCCGCTGAGGCGTCCAATCGCATCAGCTACGCATTTTCTCGGGTCAATTGGTTGTTGTTGTTATCGTTGGTGCTGCAGCCGATGTTGTTTCTGTTGTACCTGGTGTTGTTCTTGTAACTGGAGTTGTTCTTGTAACTGCGGTGTTTGTTTTAGCGTTGCTGTGGTCACCACCTGGTCGAATCGCGTCCTCACCACAACTGTTTGTACCTGCGACTCCGGCCACCACCTCCTCCTTCCCCTCTCCACTCACCACCACTATCTTCTCAACCTCCCTCGTCAGCGTTCTCAGTGCTCTCCTTCCTGGAACCTCTCCGTCCACCACTTGTTTCCATGGTTCGTCGCCTCATCTTATATATTTCTTCATTCTTTTTTTTTATTCTTTTCTTGTACAATTTTTCTCCTTTCTGCTTTTCTTTCTTTTTTAATATATTTTTTTCATAATAATTTTCATATATACATTTCTAATTTTACTACTTTGCTTTCCTCGCTTTCGGGATGTCATCGTAATTTCATGCAAAGTGAAATTCATTTAAAAGTTTTTACTCGTAAAAATGTGTCAGTGTCGGCGACAGCGACAGCGACACCGGCTTGGCCAATTCCTGTCGCCCTCCTTCGCGCCCCCCACCGCATTGCTGGGTGCAGCCGAGGGTCGCCGACTGTCACCGACGCCGTCACCGCCCGCGACACCATCTCGAATGTCGTCCACCTTTTTTACGACGTCCAATATTTGGCCACGAACAATTTCTTTATTTCGTCCGTGGTCGGTGGTTTTTCCACTTAGAGCGTCGACAACTCGACGGAATGATTTGCTTATGCCGTCTACCGTCTGCTCTTGCATGTCGAACTCTCTGCTGTCCCACTATCTGTCGACTTTATGTCGAGTTGTCGACATGATGAAGCCGCTGTCGAAGGAGCATTTGCGGAGGATTTCGCATATCGCGATATCCTGAGGTTTGTCCGGTTTTATGACCGACAATCAGATCGAGTTATTGTCGTAAAAACATGGCCATAAGAAAAATTGTATGATATTACAGAAATATTGCTCTGTTCCATGGAGTACAGGGAAGATTAAAAATTCCTTGTCTGGTTCTCCTTGGCCGTGATCGATGGGCGTGGAGGAAGGAATTCGGCAGCCTCGGCTCTGTATCCTTCGAATGTCCTGCTGGGTCCGACTTCCTTCCCATAGATCATTCATCCCATTAGATTCCCTCTCCCTCTCGGCTCTTCTCCGGTTCGCCCTCAGTGGTAAACAATTATTCCTGACGTCACATTCGACCCCTGACCACTTGCGAAGCGATAAATAAAAGCCTCCAACGGCGACGAGGGGCAGACAGAGACACAGAAACAGAGAGAGAGAGAGAGAGAGAAGGAGGGAGAGGGAGAGGGAGGACAGACCAGACGAAGACTCGGGAAAGACATTAAATGAAGCGTAACTTGGCAAATTTAAACCTTTTTCCGAAGGACGCCGCCGACGACCGGGACCGGGATGACGACGACAGCGCCGGCGATGGCGATGGCGATGGCGAACGTTGCCAAAATCAAAATGAAACCGCAAACTGTTTGCCAAGGAATTTGCGTACCACAAACTGTCGGCCGGGGTTTCCTACCGATTCTTCCTCTCGGCTGGCCCATCGCCTCTCTCTCTCTCTCTCTCTCTGATCCCTCACCTCGTGTCCCCTGCATTTGACCCCTGGCCGTCGTCTGCTCATGCGGTTTTTGTCTTATTTTTTCGTTCCTTCCCCGCCATCGCCAGGGAGCGGAACATTTGCGGTTGCCGGCGACTCCAGGGGACGACGAGGGATCTCAACGGCGACAACAACAACAACAAAAACAAGTAGCACAACAACAGCTTCTTTAAAACAAATACAACAAAAGGACACACTTCGACCTGGACACGTTTCTGGAGTAAACAAAAACATAGGTTACAAGACGACCAAACCAAAAGGGACAACGGGCAGGAAACGGGAGGGGAGAAAATTGGGCGACAGGGAAGAGAGAGAGGGAGAGGGGAGGGAGAGAGCGATGAACACTCCGTTTGCTGCATTCAGATTTGCGAATTTGCTGATTACGAGCCCAGCAACCAGCGAGGACCACGACGGACGCATCCTTTGGCTGGGTTCATAAAATTCTCCCGCTCGCTTGCCCCCCTTCCGAGCATGGCCTTCGCACAGGACTTTCCACAGGACGGCTCCGTCCCTCTCCCACGGCTTTCTTTCTCTCCCGTCGTCGGTCGCACATGCTGCTCCTCGGCTGCCTTTTTTCGTTTTAATTTGCGTTACACTGATTTTCGTCCGTCCGTCGTCGCTCGCTCCCCTTCCCCTTCCCACAGACTCGCACTCTCTCTCTCTCTCTCTCTCGGCCTCTTGGCTCGCCTCGTCCTCCTCGCATCGCTCGGTCTCTTTCGCTCCCTCGTGCGGCTTTATGTGGCAAATTAATTTGTCTGCATAAAATTTCGAGCTCTCGCCATTTGTGAGTTTTTTACGGTCCTTCTTGTTTCCTGCTTCTCTCTCGCACTCTTGTTTTCCGCAGCCTTGCCGGTTGTTCATAATTGTCGCTTTTGAGTATGGGTGTGTTCGAGGGTATGTGCGTGTGTGTGTGTGTCTCAGACTGTGTACAATTGCCTGTGTGTGTATTTTATCATCCCGTATTTACAGTCGAGTAATTGTCGGCTGGTATTTCACGGCTGGAGCCGCACATTCGCCGCACGTTCGCCAGCCTTGACAATGATTTAGTGGGTTCCGCAGTTGCCCGAGTTGAACGAACCATAGAACGACGACTGGACGAGCGGCAGCCAACGGACCGAACAAGTGCACGCATGGGACGGAAGTGACCATCGTCGTCGGTGCAATGATCCTGGCCTCCTTCTCACTACTGCGTCTTGGATTTACTGTTGTTGGTGGCGTCAACTCTGTTTTTGAGCAATTACATTTGTCGAAAAAGGCCAAGAGTTCAGCAGCCTGGTGCAAACTCCCTTAACTTTGATAATGTGAAGAACTTCAGCACATGTCATTACCGATCTGTTACCGATGAGAACAAATCGACTTCCTACAATATCTAAATTGTTTAAAATTGGATATTTATTTATTCCCCAAAGAATCTGAATTTTAAACATTTCTTTAATATTTGTTTATTACTTTCACTCTTGCTTATCTACCTTATTATCAAACTCCATTATCTACCCATGAAAGTACATCGAATTTTAAATGTTTTTATTCTCATGCATTTTTCATGTATGCTATTAAAGAATATTTTTATTCGTACAATTTCAAAATGCATTTAACAAAATTTTATCAAGTCTTCATGTGCAAAAATAACTTCATTCATAAATATACGTTCCCATATATATTTTCACTCAAGAAACACTGTGCGTAACTTCTGTTAAATAATATTAGAATTTTACTTTTATTTCCTCGCTCGCAATCAGTTATGTTCGCTATATCAGGCCATTCGCTGTGAATGTCAATCGTTCATATTCCCAATTACCCCCCATTTATAGTTTTCCTTATTCCCTCAATTCCACTGTCGTCAAATTCATCCATCGCATTCAATTCATAAAAAGCGTTTCAATCGTTTCACTTCATTCAACGAGCAGAGCTCGTTTCAATTCAATTTTAAGTAAAGGATTCCTGCTTCGTAGAATTCGTGGATTCTCTCATATTCTCTAATACTCCGCCGGAAACGAGCGGCGTCGTTTCCACAATATAATGTAATTATTTCCTCTTAAGCTCGCTCATACGCCCCGCCCCCGCGCCCGCTGGTGCCGCTGGCCCCACCGCCCGCGAGCGTGGCGCCATCGCGGCAAGAGTTCATAAATTCGAATGGGCGCCATTTAAATGCGTGGGACATTCTTCTGGGACGCGGAGATAAAGAGCGACCGAGAACCGCGAACCGCCGACCAACAAATTATTGAAGATTTATACTTCCGCCCACCCAATCCAGCGCCCAGACCGGATGACAACGGAGTTGCCAGACTCCGCTGCGGCGTCTTCGTTCGCTCCTTCGGTGGGCTTGGTTGATAAAAAAACGAAGGAGACCCGAGACTCGAAACTTTCGACGCATTTTGAATACAAATGAATGGGCGAATTGACTTCTTGCACGCAGTTTAAAGTTTCCATTTAAGGATGCGAGACACCCACACAACCACACACCTGCACCCACACAGGCACACGTATAGAAGTCGAGAGGAGGAGCAGCGATAGCAGCGGGTGGAATTAATAACAACAACCGCATCCACCGCGCCCCAGCGCCACGGGTAGTGGCTTCGTCCGGGCGGATGAGGGGCCAGGGGGAAGGAATTTCAATTATTTATTCAATGCATGTAAATTTCCCTCGACCACCCGCCTTCGCACGTTTTGCCCTCGCCCCGCGCTGGTCGCTCCTTCGTGCCGCCATGCTTGGCGTTCCTGGCATTAATAAGAAAATGTTATAAAATACTTTGATTAAGAACCAAGATTGCACGGTGAGCTGTAATTACAACAACAAATTACCTCAACTACAGCAAGTGGGAGCATATCAGTGGCCCAACAACTACATCCACTGCCCTTACAACAACACCATCCACTGCTACCTTTTCCACTGCTGCATCAGCCACTACTGCAACTACTACAACAACGTCGACCACTACGGCTGCAAGAACTCCAGGAGCAGCAAAAACCCAACCCTTTAATCGCATTTCGCGGTTCTCGATCTATTGGCAGCAGTGTTTTTCCCTTGCCCGTTGCCTCCTCCTCAGTCTCCGCCTTCTCTCGTTCGAGTTCGTCGGGTCGGTTGTTGCCATTTTTATATGGTGATTGATGGCTTTCGATGGTAATTAGTTTTGTGCATCGGACAAATTGATATTAATGACTCCACCCACTGCTCTCTGCTTACCCCAGCATCCGTGTGATGCAGCAGCACTCAGTGCTCTTCGTCCTTTCACTTTCTTCCACCCATTGAAGACCGCGATCTGACATCCTTCTGGATTTCTCTTTCATCCTTTCATCCTTCTACGAATTCGCTTTCAAATGAGAAGATTCGCAAGTATTTGAACAACTCTTTTTCTTCCAACGCAATCTTGACTCTCTCTATATCGCTCTCTCTCTCTCTCTCTCCCTCTCTCTACGTATAGTGCTTTGTTGAAGGTCCTTTTGATAATTTTAATCGAAAACTCTTCAGCGACAAAAATTCAGAGAAAATATTTCGTTGATATCTTGTTGAAACAGAAACAATATCACAAGAACAAAGGGACAACTCCAATCCTCTCGTTATAATTGCAAAAGTTCCAAATTATTGCGAATCCCGTAAACCTACACGAAGTGAACGAGCAGAAGGCGGAGAAGGATGCGACGGAGGAGCTCAAGAGAACATATGATGAATTTTAATCAATTTAGAAGACAATTGAAAAGTTTCCACAGAACAGGATAACCACGAGGATGGGACGAGGAGGGGCTGCGAGCGAGGAGAAGGCTTGCGAAGAAAATTACTAGGAAAGCTATTAAGAATTTTTGGACAAATTTGGGACATTTGAGCAATCAACCAACTACAGCTCCAAAAGACAATATGATGGGACAACTTATCCAAGGAGACGGAGGGAAGAGCTCTAGAGAGAATTATGCCGAATACCAGGGAGCATTCTCTGCGCCATCCATCCATCCATCCATCCATCCCCCCATCCATCTATGCTCACATCTTCCCGTCCATCTATACGACAAAGGAGTCACCAGCCTAGGGATGCGAGGCATTTGCGACTATCGTACATATGAACATAGTCGAACATTGAAGTATGTCCTTCATGTCCTTCATGTCCTCCACATTAAGAAGGGTTTGTGGACGAATATTTTGTGCATTTTAGAGCAGAAGCAGGCGAGCTTGAGGGGTTGGTGATACAAGAGCGAATCCTCCTCTTGCCCTCGGGCATCGGATGGAAGGAACTGGGGGAACATGGAGCCATTCCTGAGGTAAGCGTGGACTCACACGCCAACATACACACACATTCACTATCGTCCACCCACATACACACATGCCGATGGCAGAACGGCCAACGCAAGATGTTACCGTTAAAGCAATGTTAATTTGATTTCTATATATTTTATAACCTTGAGCACATCTTCGACACATACGAACGAACACACCCATACAAGCACACAAGGGAACTATATATTGTTATGGATATGTGTGTGTGTAAGTCGTTGTTGTTGTTTGTCGCTCCATCTTCCGGCGTCCTGTGTGGGCAGGAGAGTGTGTTTGGGTATAGAAATCCATGGTATTTTAATATTAGGCACAAATGCCAACTCGAACGCATTTTGCGGCATACTTTTTGGCGCGTGGAGCCGCCTGTGGAGCCCGTTCCGGGGAGGAGGAAACCCCTAAAAGGATGTTAATCCCAAAAATATTTGCCCGAATATGTTCCTTATTATGGTCTCTCTTATTGCTTGCTCCGACTTCTCTCTTCCTCGCACAAACATCAAGGCATCGCTGTCTCGAACGATCGGCTTCATTTGGAACGGTCTCATGTCATTTCAATTGTTGTTGTTGTCGTTGTTGCTTTCTTCGATGTTGACGTTGGCGACCTCCCGGCATCCGCTTCGCATTGGGGTTTCAAGGACACGCGCCTCAGGGAGCCGAAGCTCGTGTTGATGGCTACATAGATAAAAACCCGTAGTTCTATTAGTCTGGGAAATTTATTATGAGTTTTATGGGAGAATCAAATTTTGCAAAATCGATTTTACTTCTACTGGAATTGAGGTCAACGGGAATGGGACGACATGAGACGACGGTCAACTGGCTGAAGCAAATCCCAGACAATGTATCACATCGTTCCAGACATTGGGTTTGGCATTTCCAATGCCAGATACTTAATATAACTTATTTTCTGGCTAGCCGCAGTTTAAAGTCTTTGCCTAAACTTCCTCGAAAACTACTAAAATCTCTTAAATGGCTTAACTCGGCTAAGTAGAACCTCCCACATATTTACATCTAAGCCTCATGTGTTTATCGGGTTTAGGAAACAACAACAATTTACGAAACTTCCCTCTCCAGTTTCCATGTTGTTGTTTTGCGAGTTCCCTTCCGTTGTTAACGAGTTGATATCTTGTATTCTCCCAATAAAATTTCATTTTATATGGGCAGTTTTTCTTTTTACTTTTGACTTCCTCGTTCATCGGGAAAGTTTTGGTTTTCCTTCTATTTTTGCCATATTATTTTGATTTTAATTCCGCCAGAAGTTTCGCATTTGCCGAGGCGAGGCGAGGCGAGTTTATGATATTGGGATCGAAGCAATATTTTAATGGCAGGACTCGAAAACTTCCATACCAAGGGAAGGATAAGGAAGGAGCAGCGGCAGGAGCAGCAGCTGTCGCGTCGCCGAATGAAAGCCATCAGAAAACTATTGATGAAGTAGGAAAGAAATCCAAGAGAGAAAGGAATTCAATGGCAACGACATTTGCGGAAACCAATTAGGGCTGAAATTTATGAGCTGAACTTTATGGAAACATATTCCGAACTCGGAATAAGGAAAATAATAATTATGGGAAATTCCCCGGCAAATGAAATGGGCCCGATATTTGTGCGGCAGGGAGTAATTGGAAAATAATATTGAGAAATTACGATCCAAGCGAAAATAATTTTCCGTCATCTCTGAGTGGAAATCATTTACACAATATTTTATTTTATTAAGAGTGATATTAAAATCAGGGCAAAGTTTCAATTAAAAGTAAGAGATTTTCCATTTGGTCCGGACCGACGAAAGGCGTATGAGTGACATTAATTAAATTAACAGCATCCAGTGCTGGCATTTTCACTTTAAGGGACTGAAAAGTGAAACATCCATAAGTCCATCCGGTCTGAACCACCGATTGAGCAAACGACTGGTCCCTCAACGTCCTCGCCGTCGCCCTCGCCACAGCCATGGCCATCGCCAACGCCTGAGGTATGAAAACAATGGTTATATTGGACGTGGACGTCAGGACAACCATCTGTCGACGGGCGGGAGAAGGGGTGAAAGTATACGAGAGAGAGAGCGAGACAGAGAGAAGTGCGAATCCGGACAAAGCGAGTAATAAATAAATGATGATGGACATTATTCGCATTCTTCGTTGGAACTTCGAGACATTATTACATTCATTTATAGCATTTATTAAAAAATCAAAAGGAAAAACCGAAACACAAAGTACAAAAGTGCAAAAAACAAAAAATTAAATATTGAAAAAACCCACAGAAAGAAAAAATAACAACAAATAATGATAATGAGAGGAGAAAACAAGAGGAACAACAACTGCAGGGAAAACAATGATAAAACCGAGAGCAGTTAAAATATGCCTTCGAGAACAAGGACGGGGGAAGAAGACCGAAGGATGTTTCAGAGGAGGATGAGAGAAACTTTAGTTGAGGAAGTGGATGCGACGGAGAACGAAGAACGGAGCTGGCATTCGGGGCTTCCTCTAGAGGGTGGTTGTGGGTGGACGAGAGGCGACGGTTGAGGAGGGCGAGTGAAGGAAGCAGGCGATGGAAGCCGGGTGGACAGTGGGCGTGTGATAAATCGGAGCAGACCCAGTGAGCGGCCATTATGAGTAATAAGAGGGCATAACTCAAAGCAGACGAATCGAAAGACAATACGAAGGCCGGATCCGGTCGAGCAGTGCAGTGACCTGGGGAGAAAAGAGACAGTGAACACTATGGCAGAAGCGAGGAACGTTGATGGCGATTGGAGAGAAGATGGAGTGAAGAAGGATGGAGGGAAGGCAGGCATTTAGGAGGCATTTCAGAAAGATGGTGCATGAAAACCGTTGGCGGAAGAGCGGCAAATGAAAGGAGAAGGTGGCAGAGTAATTGTCTGAACGGGAGAGAAAGCGACGTAGGATGGTGGGAAAGCGTTGACGTAGGCTTCGTCCGTCCCAGAGTAGGTTCGGGACAAAACTCAGTAGACAGCAGGATCTGCTGTGAGGGATAGAGAAGAGCGAGACGATTATAGTCGAAAATAGATGGGGAGACAGAGGAAGAAAATTCGATTGGACAGGGAAGGTCGAGAGCAAGTGGTCGAGACAATCTTCTGATGAGGAATGCGGGAAGGTTGCGATGGAGATGGCAGAGTAATTTGAGGCAGGCCAGCAGTTGGGAGGAGGAGAGAGGTGGGCCTAAAGTGGAGTCGGGTATGAAACACGTACTGTTAGGAAGAGGAGGAGGATGAGCTCAACATTCTGAAATTACTAAATAGGCGAAGTAAAGCTCGAGCAAATTGCTAAAATAACAGACAAGTGTGACGGACTGTGAAGGCGGAGAAGAGGGGGAGAAAACCAAAATGAAAACGGAGAAGAGGACGGAAAGAAGACGGTAAATGGTAGAAAAAATATTTGTTATTTATACAAATTCTTTTTCGGAAATGTCCAAGGGGAGTGAGAGAGTTTTGGAGAGAATGCTAAAATAAGATTGTAAAATAAGAAGTAAAGGGACTGAGAGTGATGAAGTAAAGCGTTTAAACTAAGACGAGGGCAGGAAGGCAGGAAGAATTAGTTGAGGTCGAGGAACGAGCTGGAGATGAAGTAGGTCTATAACTGAGGAGGGAGCTGGAAGCAGGGACGAGATAGAGGGAGGCTGTTGTCACCTTAATGGAGGATGTCATTAAATAACTGCGACACTTTGACTGCAGCCAGCCATTGGGGAAGGATGCGAGGCTGGATTTAACTGGCCGAGAAGAAGGAGTGGAGGAAGCCACTGCAGGACGACATTGAGGCAAAATAGGTCTGGAGACGGAGACCAAAGGACGAGTCAAGAAGCCAAAAACACTTTGTCCAGCACGTGAACGGGTGTGTGGAAGATGATGAAGTGGAGAGGATTTTGAGCTGGCCGAGGACGTGTTGAGGGGCGGAGGAAGAGCAGAAGGATGCACATGAGGTCATGAAGCGAGGCCCAACTGGAAGCGAGGATGGAGACCGAGTGCTGAGACCAAGATGAAGAGAAAATGAGGACGTTGCCTACCGGGAATCCTCAAGCTCGGGACAGGAGGCGGAAGCGGATGAGTTGGAGGACGATGTTTCCAAGGAAGGCAAACTCGAGCAAGACACGGATGACGACGACGACGACGAAGAGGCGGAGAAGAAAGGGGTGCGGATGAAGATGAAGCGGCAGGAAGGCCAAATGTGTTCACGGCTCTCGAGTTCTTCGTCGTCGTTGCGAGCGTGGCCACAAATCAAATTTATTTCATGTGGAAATTCTTTTCAACACAATTAACACTGTTTGCCGAAAATAATTGAAGGAAATGAACGCAAACACAAACACAAACTCACACACTTGCACACTCCGGTTCATTCAGACCCATGCATGAATACGCACACGAGCGCCAAATGTTGCTCCGGCAGAAGTTGCTGCTTTGTTGTTGGTGGGCGGAGTCGGGGTCGGGGGCCGAGGACGGTTGTCGCTGGCGCTTTCAGCCATTTGCAGTTCCATTAAAAGAAAGAAAACTCAGTTACGTTCCCCCTGTAACGTGGCAATAAGTCAGCAGCCACGCACACACACTCAGCCCGGGAGATCAGCCCAGGTGGAGGGGGTGAGAAGACGAGGGAGAGGCGCAGGGCACGAAACTCGACTCGTAGGTAACCGATTAGATTCCAGCTGCAACGATGCGAGTTAAGTTTCGGCTCCTGAGTCGTCCTCCAGATCTCGCTTCGCGCTGCCTCCTGCTCTTTCCCTCTCTCCCCTATCTACCTCTACCAATCTCCCCTTATCCCTCGTCCTGTCTCTGTCTTCATCTCTGCTCCTCATCCTGCCTGTTTCGCGCCCTCCACGCCCTCGGGTCGCCTCGCAGCTCAAGTGCAAAATTCAATTTTTGAATTCCTGCTTTCATTTCTGTCTCTCCCTCGCTCTCTCTCTCTCCGACTGTCTCCCTCAACCTCAGTGGCTGTTTGTTTTGTTGTTGTTGTTTCCACTGGCTCGAGCTGCAGTTGTTTTGTTGATTCGGTGCCGGAGACAAAAGGAGAAACTTCTGCTGCCGCTGCTCCTGGCGCTGCTTCAGCTGCCGCTCGTTGCGAGGTTCGGTGTCGCCATCTGCCGGCGAATAAACAAATCCAGCAAACTCGGAACGGAGTGACGTCATTCCGCCTTGCTAACTTAATTACCTAACAACAACAACAACAACAACAACAACAACACCGTTCGCTACGGAAAGCAGCAGCAGCAGCGGCAACAACAACGACATCACCGTCGAAGGACGACTGCGAAATAGAAATAAATAAAGCGAAAAGATTTTTTCACGATTCGTTCGCTCCTTTCGTTTGAGCCTTTTGCACCCGCTGCCTCTCTTGTTCTCGTCACGCCCTTCTCTTCTCTCTTCGCCATTATGTCCCGCCTTCGTTTCCGTTTTTTCTTCCATTCCCCTTTCTTTCGACTTGGGCCTGCGCTCGAGCACATGGAGCGGAATAATTCAATCAACAAAAAGTCACACAATTCGAGGCGAGGACAGAAAAGTAGAGAGAGGGACGCACAGACAGAGAGAGAGAGAGAGAGAGAGAGAGAGCGAAGGGGAGAGACAGAGAAGTAGTGAAGCGAAAGAGATGGAGCAGGAAGTGTGAACGCAGCCAGGACGCAACGCATGAGCGACCGAACGCTCGCCAGGAAGTGCGCAAACACACGAGCCAACGCACGTCGCCGGCAAAGGCGGCAGACGAACTCGACGGATTGAGCGAGGCTGGACAAGAGCGGGGCGAAACGAACAACAGCGGCCGGAAGTCAGAAAGAAGGACTTGAGCCTGGGGAAGGAGGATGATGGAGAAAAGAACAAACTGCACCGAGCTGTGCGGAGTATTGCGAGCGACGTCTGGACAAAACGGAAGGATGGATGGATGAGTGAATGCGTCGAAGGAAAAGAGTTCGAGCAGAACGCGGGAGCGGAGGCGGATCGAGGGGAAGGATCGAGAAGGAAGTCTCTGGGAGGGATGACGAAGGAGGCACGAAAGGAGCATCAAAGGGGCATCGAGGAAGGAAGCCGAGAGGAAGCGGGATCCGTACACGCAATTCTGGTTCCACTTCCCACCTTGCCGTGTGTTTGTTTATTTTTATTAGTTGATGTCCTCATCTCAAGTGCCGTAGTCGTTGTTCCTTCTTCTCGTTCCTCCCCATCGCAGTCATTGTTGTTTTAAATTCCTCCTGTTGTTGCTACTGCAAACATGCTAAAGTCAACTTTGGCTGGAACAAGCGGCACCTGTGTTCCAGATACTACAATAAGTAAGATAATTTTAACTAGTGGTAGTCTACAAAATTCGTTAATAAAATATTCGGAAAAAGGAAAGCACTGTAAGGAAAATTATTAAAATATTCAGATGTAAATTTAAATTAATTTAATATATTCACAAAAAAAAAAAAACAAGAAGAAAATAGAAAACATTAGAACATTTTTGGAAATTACTCAAAGTAAGATAAAAATAATATCAAGAATCAATTATATCCAATGACTGACTATTTTGAAAATCATATTAAGATTTCGAATAAAAGAAGATTCTTCTGTAATATATACAAACATTGTTTACTTAAATTTGGTCACTTAGTCTGAATATACCGCTTTATTTTATTTCCTAATGCACTACATGAGAATTCATGTTTTCTCATAATTTCCATTAAGAAACCATCACTACCATCATATTTCCTCAACTTCTCTACCGCTTCGACACACCGTTCTCCACATGCACAGCCGTCATGGAATGTGTTTGTCCTCGTCCTTGCACGTATATTAAATATTTCCGTCAATAGGTTCGAGAAGGCGAGACGACTGCAGGAAGAGGCAAAAACAGAAGAGTGGGGAGGGACAGGAGTGGAGGGAAGAGAGAAAGAGGCGAGCCGAGAGAATTCGATAAAATCCCGGCTGAAGACTTCGTCGTCGATAGTTCCTCGATATTTTTCCTCGGGCGCGCAAGTTATTTTTTCATATCACGTATTTTATTACGACATACATAGACATTCATGACAGAGGGAACAGACAAAGCAGGAGTCAGTGAGTGAGAGAGAGGAGGAGAGATACAATGTGGGATGGGAAAATGAACTACAAGAGCGAGATTAGCATAACCTGAGAGGAAAAAGGAAAAAACTCCACTTGGAGTCGAGGGTGGAGAGTCGAGAGCGGCCAGGTTGTGGCGAGGGCGAGGGTCGAGGGTCGAGGGTCGAGGGTCGATGGACACAAATACAGTTCAATAGATGTTATTTTTCTTCCCGATGTGTTTTCAGCTTCCGATTTCTCTTACCCTCACCCTCCCTCACCCTCCATCACCTTCCTCGTCCATCCTCGACCTGCCCTCGACACGCTCTTGGCACGGTCGTAAAAAATGTTATTATGACCATTTATCCTGTATTTATGACTGCTGCCTCCAGGATCCCGGCCCCAGCGAGCGGAGGGGATTTCCTGGCAGATGTACTGGAGCCGGAGGCCGTTCACTTCATCCACATCCACATCCTTGTTGTCGTCGTCGTAGTCGTCGCCGGTGCTGCCAAATTAATACACTTAAGCCGGAGTAAACCATTGGAAGCTCCTGCGAAATACACAGGAAATAGATGAGGAGTCGGAGGATGAGAGTCAGCTGAAGGATGAACAAGTAGGGGCTGGAGAAACAGGACTGGAGGGCGTACGACTGAGGGTTGGAGGGGCGCCAGGCCCGATCAAAGGGACGGGGTCGGACTGACGTCGTCGTCATCGTCATCTCGCCGGAGCCCGCAATCCAGGGGCGAATGCATTAAATATTTATTGAGTCTCGGCCTAAGCAGCCCATGGTCGCTGGATGGCGATGAGGATGAGGACGAGGACGTGGACGACGATGGTTGAAGCAGCGGCTGAAGCAGAAGATGATTGAATTGACTTCGCCGTGACTCCTCAGGCACGCTATTGATCGTAGTTTCCTTTTCCGGGTTTCTCAATTTCATGCCCGGCAGTCGAAAATCTTTTCAAATTGGATTCAATTAAGTCGGATTTTAATAACCTTCGTCTCAGCTCGGTAGGATGTCGAAATCCTTTCGATTGGTAACTAAATTAAGTCAAAGAAAAAATTTTGTAGTGGAATTTCCTTTGCAAAATACTGACATTCCAAATGCAGACAACTCTACTTGTTATAATCGAGACGGAATCTCAAGGAAAGGCAGAGATTTCTATTGGCATTACTTGCCTTCTCCACTATTCGATGTACCTTCGGGGTTGTCAAAGGCCCTCCAAAGCATCGAAATACCCTTTTCGAAGACACAACAAGCTGCTTCGACTTCTGTACTTCGACCTTCGCCCTCTCAACCCACAAACAACCCGTTTTACTGCCCGTTGCCATCGTAGACATGTGACTTCCACGCAGTCGATCAATCGCTCCCACCGCTGGTCTATGAAAACCTGATGAAAGAGAAGCCTGGGGGGAATTTAAAACCCGCGCGCTGGAACTTTTCGCAACATTGTGCAAGTTCCATTCCAGAAACTACCTTTGTTCCTCCCACGACCACCACGACTAGGGTCGTGTGGAAGCAAGGGACGGGTTGTAAAGTCTCCAACGGGACCGAGGAGGACGACGTTGTTTTTTTAAAGTTGCCACGAAATGGACTTCGCATCTGTATCGAAATATCAAAGAGAAGAAAAACATATAATAAAAACACAAAACACAAAAAGTCCCTTCCACCTAATGGCTTCCGCCATAAACTATTAAATTTCGGCGTAAAAATTCCGACAACTTTATTGGCAAAGGAAATACCAAGTTTGCGCATTGCCAGAACATAAAGAACATTATTTCGGAGTTCAATGTACCCGAAAAAAGGACCAAGCAAACAGCATCGTACACAACAACAACAACAGCAACAGCAACACCAAGAACATCGTCATCATCATCATCGACTACAAAAACGACGTCTAGAAGAGCATCAACATCGTGGGCAACGATAACAACATGGCCAAGATCATTTGGGCCAACAACAAATGAAGTTGATATCATTCCCAACAACAAGAATATGATTCTGTTTCCAACAACAACAACAACAAACAAGTACACCGAGGAAGTCAGCTTCGGCGGATGTGAAAATTTTAACGATTTAATGGCGCATACGGAAGGAACCACCTAGACATGCCGACCGCAACAAACATGACAACAACAACAACATGAACTATCCCATGCCATTTCAAAAAAGGAGGTATCCTTACAACCCAAACAACAACAACGTTCATTGAGACGACCAAGACGAAGACGAAGAAACATAAACTGAAACAAATTTCCAATCCATTGAATAATTTTTGAGAATTCCCCAAAAGAACAAAAATATGATAGCACGAGGGGGAAGAACAGAGAAAACGGATGAGGGGAAAGGTGTACGAAACCCGAACCCGAGACCAAGTCGAACCCGAACTTCGAACCTAGGCCAAGACGAAAAGGGAACCCGAGCGCGGAATGGGGATGGGAATGAGGATGAGGAAGGAGGAGGATCCCCAAGCATAACTCAAGTAGTTTCCCGCATCGTTTCTTCCCACGAAATTGATCCTGGGTCGAGCGGAAAAGGACCATCAGCACTAATTGCTTGACGATATTCGCCGAAAAGGCAAAAGTTATGTGTTTTTCCCAGACACACCGGCAGAAGCAAAGGGTTCTTGTTCAATCGGCAGGAACTTGGGGGAGAAAACGCTAATTGAGGCAAAGAACATTTTTTTAGTAGAATGGTATATAAAAACCGGACGGATATTTATGCCATCATATCCAGCAACATTCGATTGTGATTTTGGCTAAAAATGCAGCCACCAAAGCTAAGAAGTTAAATAACAGTCAGTTCTTTAAGTTTAAACTGTGACGTGTATGCTTTCATTTAGTTTTGTGCTACTAAATTTAAGATTTGTTTTCCTATAATGCAGATTTGTTAATATTCGTTTTCTCCCTCTATTCCTCACATTATAAACTTCACAGTTTGAACTTCCCAGAGACGTTCCGAACCCCACCGACGATTGCCGGCTTATGCTCTCTGGAAATTGGTGCGAACACACTTTTAATTAGTTTATTCACGGTGACTGACGGTCAGACAGACAGACAGACAGACTTTCAGACACTCGGATAAACATAATCACCGACAGACAGAGACAGAGACTCTCAGACCCATGGAGAGATCAACAGCCCAGAGACATGACATGGCCACGGACTGGTAGGGAAGGAGGCGTAGGTAGCAACCGTGAGAGAGAGAGAGAGAGAGGTCCGGGACGCACTGCCCGACTGCAGGTAGCTGCGGTCGTTGGCGACGCTGCGGTGCAAGGTCTAATTATAAATAGTTGCCACTTAGTTAGCAGTTGAAGGGGGCGACCGCTAAAAATGATCTGAACCGGAAGGTTCCCCATGCGTCCGCTCCACACGTCATCGCTCTCTTTCTCGCCCGCGCCTCTCGAGGTGGTGTTGGTGGTGAAGTAGTTTTTGTCGTCGTTGTCGTTGTTGCTGTTGCTGCATTAGCGGCTAATGATGTTTAGATTGCAAACACTCGCGAAAATGGGAAAGGAATTAATTGCATAACAGATGGCGCTGCGACCAGGGCTGAGCGCGCGTGTGTGTGGATGTGGGTGGGGACGTAGACGTGGATGTGGATGGGGATGTGGTTGGCAACGCCGGCGGGTCGACTTGGCGGAGCGCAATTACGGACAAGGTTAAAAGTCTCGCTCGCGTGCTCGTGCCCGATGTGTGGGGGCGCATCGTTGTCGTCGTTGTTGTTGTTGCTGCTGCTGCTGCTGTTCTGCCATGGGGTCTCCAAGCGTATGTGTGTGTGTGTGTGTGTGCGTGCACATGCTACGTGTTGGCAACATTGCGCCCCGCAGCCAATGTTGCCGGCGAATGGCGGTTATTGTGGAATTGAAATTTGAATTTTTATTTTTAGAACCCGGCGTCGACGATGGCACGTGAAGTGATGGCGATGCTGGTGTTGTTGGATCTGCATCGCCGCCAACGCCACCACCTCCGTCACCAACGCAGGTGCTGTTGCTGCTGCTGGTGCCAAGCATTGTTGACTTGGTCAACAAACCGTGAACACATGGGGTCAGCGACGACGACGACGACGACGACGTCGACGTCGACTACGACGTAGCCCTTCGCGAGGTCCCGACGGACGCCTGGGTGTGTGTGCGTGGGTGGAGTCGAGTTCGTGCTCGCGTTCGAGGGAATGTGAATGCGTGTGTGTGTGTGTGTGGGTTTCTCTGCGCTTGTGTGGCGCAAACTGCGACTGGCGACGACGGTGTCGGGCCGACGCCTTTGACCTTCGGCTCACCGAGTCCAACCGGTTGGTGCGCTTGCTTCGGACCCCTCGGGCCCTTCGCCCGGCGTCCAGGACCCGAGATCCATAACTCATGGCCCCGTCGCGCTAACCCTGAACGGTTGGTCAGATTCGAATGACTGCGACCGGACGTAAATCACAGCAGCGCCTCGGCGTTTATTAATTTTCACAAATTTTATTATTCAATCACTCATCGGTCGCTCGCTCACCCCCGCCCCCCTCTCTCTCCCGTTATATCTACCTTTCCCTCAATCTCTCCTCATTCCCCCTCTCTGCTTCTCCGTGTGCCGCTCTCGTTCCTCCCATTCATCTCCCTGCACAGTTGAAGACGCTTATTGCAGCTTATTTCCATTATGGCCGACGGTCCGACGCCTCGATCCTCAAATCGGTTGTGTGCGAAAGGGATGGGGGGATGACATTTGTGATTTATGTGTTTGTTTACACTTTTCGGGGATTTTATTGCGGCCGGTCTCGCTCCTAGTGTTATGACTATTGTTGTCGCTGTTGTTTGTTGCTGTTTCTCGTTGCTCGTTACTGTATTTATTTCATTGTGTGGTTGTTGTTCTTGTTGTAGTTGCACCCATTGCCAATTTCCTGGCCCAACCCTCATCACAGTCGACGTGGACGTCGTTAGAGACTGAAATGGAAATCAATGAAACTTCACACAACCAAGAAATCGAAATTGTGCTTAAACCAATTTCAATTTTCATATTAATTTTTGAATGTTTTCCCCAGCTTCCTCGACGCCTCCGCCTTTGTCAAACCCCGATCCCCCCACAACACGCTCGGAGTCTGTCACTCGGACTCGGTGCTGGGCTCGGCTCGCGTTGCCAACGAGAACCGCTAGCAGGGGCCATGACGTCATTCCTGCGCCAACGCCCAGCACCGCCTGTCGCTCCGAGTGTTTAGTGTTCATGTCTGTCTGCCGGCCCGTCTGTCCCACGGTCTGTTCCCGCCTCATCCCTGGCCTGTTCCTGTAGTTCTTGCCAGTCCCTCGCCGCTGTTCGTGTCTGTCCGTCAGCTGTCTCTCCATCCAGCTATCTATCTATCTGCCTTTCTCCGAAACACAAGCACCCATCAATCAAAAGGGATAAACGCTCCAGATGATGAAACATTCGGGGCCCCACCGAGGCCACCGCCATCGACTCGACGGCTCCAGAGCGCGCCTCGAAAGCCGGCGAGGCCGAAATACAAATGGCGAGTGTCAGTGTCTAAGTGTGTGTAATGAATTTCGTATGAAATAATTTTTCTTTTTCTCTCGCAGTTTTCTGCTATTTTTGTTTTTCCACACTCGCATCCGCATCGCGCTTCCTTTCAATATTCGCCACGCTCTATGTCGCTATGTCTAGCAGTGTGTGTTCCTTTCCCTCTCGCTATCTCCCTCCCTCAATCTCGCCCTCTCCCCGTTTGCCCCTCAGTCTTTCGCGTTCTTCCCCTCTCTGGGTTTCTGCTTATCTTGTCTCTTTTGCTCCCCGTTTCTGCGACTCCTGTTGTCCTCGCTCCAGCCTCGAGGAGCGAACTCTCCCCGTCTCATTCTCTCTCCCCTTCTCCAGCACTTTCTCCCCATTTCGCAGCTGTCTCTCTCCTAATCTCCCCCTCTCACGGACTCGCCCTGTATTTTTATCAACGAACACGCTTGAGCAAAGCGTTCGTTGATAAATGAATGTCCTTGAGATTTCGGCCCGGCCCTCGTGGCAGGACGAATGCCGGGTGGGGAGAGGGGAGCGAAATGGCGGGACGTGGGACGAGGTGGACCGGAAGCCCTTCGCCGAGGGGGGCAGCGTGGAAATGGAAGCGAGCGGAGGGTGCGACAGCCATCGACAGAATTTTAGGTTCTCTGCGGTGTGAGTGAGCGGCAGGAGGCCGGGGTGCGGGAATGCGAAAGGGCCAAGGACACGAGGAGTTTCGCACTTAATCTTTTTGCTTCCATTCGTGCTTCCAGTGAACTGTGGGTTGTCATAAAAATATCGGAAATTCAAACAGCAGTCTCTCACCGAAGCGAGGTTGTTGATTTTTGTGGGCGTGTTTGTGTCCGGTTTCGTGTTCATTTGCGTGTTTCGGAGAAAACCTGCGCGTGTGTGTGTGTGTGAATCCAATTAGTGGATTTTTCGTATTTCCGAAGATTTGCATGATAATGTTGCGAAATTCGGCAATATTTCCGGAATTATTCGAATGCGAAGCACGGACCTCTGTTCCGGGCAACGGACCCGACCTCGACCTCGACTCCGACCCCAACACCCCACTCCGGTGTCAGCAGCCTCGACTTCCGACCAGCCGCCCCAAATAAACAACGTTTACGGGAGTGTTTTTTTCCTTCTCCTCGCCAGGAACGCAATCCATCAAGAGCTCAATTCAACGAAGATCGGGCTGCTGACGGGGGACGGCGGAGTGACAAGTGGCAGGTATTTGGCTCGAATGCTCGGCAAAACAATCGGGTCAACAATTTTGACCAATAATACAGTTCATACGAGCACGCACACACACACGCACACACTCACCCACATGCAGACCTCAATTAAGCGCCGCCAACACCGCCCGATGCTCCAGCGCAAACTCAGACCCACACACACACACACACACCCGTCCAAGGCCACAGACCATGCTGGGAACTCAATTTCCAATTTTCAATTTCCGCACACGAACACACACCGCACCTCCACATATACATGTGAGCAGAAGGATATACCCATACATGTATACGTTACACAAAAATTCACTTGGCAGATCCCGACACATCCTCCACCCCAAATGGATTAAGTTGGCCAGGTGTGTGTTTTTTCTTCTTCGCTCCCCTCCTTCACTTGTTGTTGTTCTATGATAGTGTTGTTGTTTTTGTAACTGATGTCCTTTTCGTAGGTGTGGGTTTTGTTTTTGCTTTACATTCTGATGATTTGTTCCGGTCTTTCTTGAGATCAACACTTGTGCATTGAATACTGATGGACTGAGCCGCCGGTAACGATGGCGTTGGCCCCAGCAGCAACGGCAACAACAATAACAACAACACGGCCAAGTACTCTACTCTGCCAACGAATCTCTTCCCACCAACAACGGCGTTCGCCTCGTATCACCAGAAACCGAAACACATTTCGTTGGAAGTTCGCAAAATGTCTACGTTTTCATCTATTCCTCTCCTCCCTTCTGCTCTTCGCTCTCTTTGCGCCCATTTCTCCCTCTCATCTGGCTCCTGCACTCTCCTACTTTCCTCCTTTCCACCTTCTCCACTCCTGATTCCATTCCGTTTTCTCCATTCTCATCTCCCACCCAATCTTCCGGCTTTTTCTCGGGATCTTCCTCGACAGACGACGAAGCCTCTCGTTCATCGTAGTCTTCTGCTGGTTCTTCTTCGTTCGGTTCTTCCCTCATCTGTTTTATCTGCGAGCACGTAAATTTTAAAGTTTCAACTTCTCCGATCCGCTCCAGCGTGGCTGCGATGAGTTGCTGACCGCGCTCCATGTGTTGCTAGTTTTCGGTTCCTCCTCGTTCTTGCTCGTTCTGGCCCCACGGACGTTGCCGGCAACCGACCACCGCCATCACCGCACCAGCAGCAGCAGCAGCGGCAGCGGCAACATCGACCATTTTCGTCCGCACGACTTGAGCGATGTATGATAAATGGCTGCCACCTTGGTCTAGGGTTGGTGGTAGTTGTTGTGTAGTTGTTGCTGTTAGTGAGTTTGGTGTGGTTCGTGTTGTTGGCTTTTCTGCGGCATTGGTGTTGCTCCTGTGTTATTGCTTCGCTCGCTGTTGTAGTTCTATTCTGCACTTGTTGTCGATTGTAAATTTCTCTTAGTGTTTCCATTCTGAGTTGTTCAACTTTCTTTTCGAAATCCCTTTTTTTTCCCTTTTCTCTGCTACTTCGTTTAAGCAGATTCGGTTACAGTTGTTGTTGTCGCTTTTGTTGTTCTTGCTGCTCTTATGTACTCTTAGCGGTGATTCCAGTGGCGTGGGATGGCACGGCATGGCATGGCACGGCTTGGCCCGCAGACGGCAGGTTACATTAAGTGATTCTGATGATACGTTGTAGGAAATCAACCTGGCCTCGATTGAGCACGAACTAAAAGCCATAACACCGTAATACCATGTGCCATGTAGGAGGTTGCTGGCGGAAGGGAAGGGCCCATCGTGGGAGAGTGGACGGCAGACTAGTGTAGGGTCAAAGACGGCATATTGATGTGGGAAATGATGGCCAAGAGGGTGAAAACATTGTAGACGATGGATTTAGAAAATGGAATACTGTGGTCGAAAGCGATTCACATTAATTTCTCAATTGATTTACAGCAGACGGATTGTTGGAAGAGAGACTACTGAACAAATGTAGTAAAAGACAAAGTAGATTTTATTTAAATTTCTTAATACATGCTATTTGCAGCTATGGAAAGATAAAACTCAGTTGCAAAGTACGTTATAATTATCTACAATTCTGAAGTTAAGTTGGCCGACTCAGGACAAGGCTGAGGTGGAAAGGGTAGGTGGAGGATTGATTTCGCCTCTTCCCCAAAGCCCATGACGATTTCGCTCACTGTGACCTTCGCTAATAGCACTCGTGTCCGTCCCGCAATATGTTGGCCCGTTCGTTTCCTAACTGACCGAACGTCCGGGCCGCGCTGCCCGGTCTGAGGGATGGACGGGACGACGGACCGAGGGACCCACTTGGACAAGTGGGTGGGAGGAGGGTGGCGGTCGTCTGGCCGTGTTGGTTGCTTAGCTGAATGCCCGGCAACATCATACATCATTTGATGTCAGATTTTGGCTAAAATGGAATGTGAACCCGACACCGATCCTCCTCCGGCCCTCTCCGGCGAGCCGGCGACCGCCACCACCGCCACTCGTGCACCGCAGAAGTGCGGACGTGGGTGTGCGTGGAATACGAAATGCCCAGCGGCGACGGCGACGACGGCAACGGCGACGACGAGCGGAGCAGGAGTTGGAGGGAGTTGGGAAGGGAAGGAAAGGGAAGAAGGAAAAGTGCAACAAAAGGAGCGGAAAATGTAGCGCGAGGCGAGGGTGTCAAATGCGCTGCCCTCTTGGAGCCACGCCCACGCCCTCGCTGGGAACCGCCGCCAGTGAGTGGACGGATGTGGAGTGAAACAAGAAGCGAGGGGGAGACGAGACGAGAGGAGAGGAGAGGAGAGGAGAGGAGAGGCGAGAGCGGAAGCGGAATGGAAGGAGGAGCATCCGGCGAGGAAGCAAAAAATTCGACTATAACTCAAAACGTAACTTCAATCGAAGTGAAAGAGCGTGGACGACGAGACTGAAGGACTGCGAGGAAGGGAGAGGCAGGAGGTTGGAGGCATGGCCAGGAAACTGACACGCCATTATGGACCTCGAACGGGGCAGGGACAGGGACAGGGGTGGCGGCGGTGCGGGCGAGCTCGGGCGTTCGCCGGATTCGGCGGTCGCTTGAGGTCAACCAACATATGGAAACCGTACTTTTCTACAAGATTGGATCTTTTGTTCGGAGCCACATAATAAACTGCCCTCGTCCCTCCACCCTTGCGCCACCCCCTGCCGCACTTGTCCTAGGCAGAAATATGACTTCATTTTCGTACGCCACAAACATATATATTCCGTCTCCCTCAGTCCTCCGCCCCACTAGGGGTCCAGCCATTGTGCGGCGGGGAAAAATATCAGCTAGCGAAACAATTAAATTTCCCTCTCAATGGCTCCGCCTTTTGATTCGCCCACCCCTTAGTTGAGGGCTTGAAATTCGACGTCCTCCGCGACGCCAAGGACCGGAGCGGACTGGGCCGAAGCGACCTGTACTGGGCCGGACTGGATCGGATCGGATCGGATCGGTTCGACCAACCAACCGCAGCCACGTCGTCGACAAAAGGGTCAACAGATGCTTAATGGAAAATTGAATTTTTCCCTTATCGCGCTCCCGTCCTTCGTCTCCCACCCACTCTCTCCCTCCCTGATGGGTAGTTTTGACCCTTCTCGACGGGCTGCCGAGGTTAATGGGCGAGCGCTTTAAGGAATTGATGAGATGAGATCTGAATTTATCAGGAGTATCGAGAATAGATTAAGCTTTATTATTGGCCCATCATGTGCTCTACACGGCGGGGATCAGGCGGGGATTCCCACAGTCGAGAGCCGGCGTCCGGCGCCCTCCCACCGCCGAAGGAGCGTCATTAATCATCGACACCAACAGTGGGAGGAACCCGGCGGCGGGACAACGAGGCGCCCCGGGACCAGATCGGGAGCATGGGAAAGAGCAGGAGGCGAAATAGAAGTGGCCATTGGTCCGGGGTCATGATGAGGAGCGGGTTGAGAATTTACGGACGACGTTCGGGCTGCCCTGAAGAAGGTTTTCCCGACAGACCGCTGACCGCTCGACAGGCCGGAAGTTCCTCGATTTTGGGCCACCACCCCGACCGTGGGGCGATGTCCGAGGTTTAATGGAGAAGGCCCAGACCTCTCCACCGAATCCCCGCAAGCCTTGAGCCTCGCCCACTTCGCCTGGACATTGACAATTTTTCGAGGATTTTCCAAGCTCCGCAGTGCAAAACGGCGAGGACGCTGGGGATGGAAACTGTTTAGCCTGTTGTCACAAATTCGCTCGCTGCGGTGGTGGGTGGGTGTGTGCGGCGGAGGGGGCGGGCGGTTGTTCAGGTTGTTAGGTGGCGACGGTCGAGTGGCCGCTGCGCACTCGGCAAGGACATTCATTCATTTGATTAGAACCAAAACAACAGCAGCAGGAGTTGAAACAACAAACCAGTAGCGACAACGTCGTTGTTGCCACCTCGCTGTCCTCCACCTCTCCCACCCCCCCTCCGCTCTCTCTCTCTGTCTGTCCCTCACGCTGTCTGTCGCTCTCTCACTGCCTGTTTGCGTGATGCCGTGTGCTTGTGTGAACTTGTTCCGAGCAATATTTTTCCATTGCTCTCTGCTCTCTGCGCTCGGCGCTCGAATTTGCCTGCATTCCTCACATAAATATCCACACGTCCGATGTTGTTGGCATTGCCAGCACACGTTGAATAAACAAAATGGCTGACAACATGCCAGGACATTCGGCGGTGCGAACGTCTGTGCCGTGAGTGGGCGACGCGATGCAGTGGCCGGGGTCCGGCAGCAGTCGTCGCTCGTTGTGGGTTCGGGCCAAATTGTTGCCATTCCCTGGGCCTACACTCAGAGTCGGGCAGTCGGCGGGGAAGTTTCGAAAGGATGCAATTCTTAATTCAAAGTCCTTTAATCGCGTTCGTTTAACCTGATATTTTGGGCTCCCGTAGTTGCTGTCTCTGCAACAACTTCAAGTAAAGTCATTGACGAAATCTCCACTGGTCATGAATTGTCTTATTTTCCCTGCAGCAACGTGCACTTGGTTTTTCGAGTGCAGGAATCGAGTGCGCAAATTTATCTGCGGAAGGAACAGGACATTTTCGCTCCAAATTCATATATAAAATGGCAATTTCTGCTCTGCAATTTGTGTAGAGTGCTCTGGGATGCGGTGGAGGGTGGCGAGGGGGAGTCAGGGAATGGGTGCGAGAGAGAGAGAGCGGTGGCGACTGGCGATGACACGACGCGGTCCTGGCCGGGGCGACGAGCGACTAGCGATCGAACGTGGAGAGGGCAAATGGAAAAATATTCCGGTGCCAAATGCGAGCAAATGTTGAATATGTCGCATTGACATAATATTTGATGGTACGTTCGAATGCAGAGAGCGAAATAGAGAGAGCGAGAGAGAGATAGAGTTTTGACAAGCTAAATGCAGCGATGCGAGGCGGGAACAAAGCAGAACAGAACGGGACAGGACAGGCCGAAAGAGAGCAGAACACGACACAAGGTCATTTGACTATTGGTTTCGAAGCTCCAAACGATGACTGATGGACCGTTGGCGCCTGGTCAATGATGAACAATTGCGAACGGGCCGAGCGCGAGTTGTCGAAGCGAGAGTACCAGAAGCAACAACAACTAAGCGAACAACTAAAACAACCACCACGCGAACAACTAAGCCATCAACTATGGCAACAACTAAGCCAACAGCAACGACCGGAGGAACCATGAAAAGAAACCGTCGTTTTGAATGGCTCGCTTTTGACAATTCTTGGCTATCGTTGGCCGAGTTGTTGAAGTTTTCATTGTCCTTGCTCTCGACGCTGAATTTCGTTGCTGCAATTATCGCGGCGATTAATTAATTGACCCGATTCCGCCACGCGTCGCACCTTTTATTCCAAACGTCTGTCTGTCTGTCTGTCCGTCTGTCCTGCTGTCCGTCCTTCTGTCTGCCCGTCTGCCCGTCCGTCCTTCTGTTCTTCTGTCTGTTGCTCGCCATCTCATCCCGGTATCGCTCGGAACCCGTGTTTCAATAAAATTCTATTGCTGTGTTTTCCCTGCGCCATGTTGTTAATGGTATTGGAGTTATTGTTATTGGTATTGGCATTGTTGTTGTCGTTTTTAGTGTGGATTTGTTGTTGTTGTATTGTTGTGGCATTGGACGATATTGGCTGGGATAATTCTGTGTTGAATTCGTTGTTGTTGTTGTTGTTGTTATCGATAGCATTACTACTATTGTTTTCATTATTGTCCGTGGTGTTTGTTGTATGCCCTGCTGCTTTGTTGTAATTATTACTATAGTTGTTGTTGTTGTTGTTGTTGCTGTTGAGATGATGATCGTGTTGTTGTTTAGATTATGACGTTGTTGCTGATGCTGCTGCCCATGTCGCCATTGTTTGCCAGCGAGAACGCGTTGTTCATTTTATAAATAAGTTGCTTATGCCACAAACACAAATGCAAACATCAACAACTCACACACACGCCACACACACATGCACCGCAGGCACACTTACACATTTACCACATTGTCTACCTCTCTCGCTCTCCCTCACTCTGACACACATTTACTCCGCACTGCATTTTACAAAATTGTAAATTAAAAGCCACCAACACAAGGCCGTGTGAATGGGCGCGAGAGAGGTGGACAAAGAGACAGGCAGAGAGAGAGAGAGAGAGAGAGAAAGAGAGAGAGAGGCGAGGAAGGTGGAAGAGATGCTGGAACGAGCGCCACCTAGTGCAATAAAAACGAAGCAAAAAGTTGTTTTTGGCGCGCAAACAAGTTCCGAATTTGTTTTGATAAATTTTAATATGTCAGCCCCCAGTTGTTGTTGTTGTTGCTGTTGCTGTTGCTGCAGTTGTTCTGCAAGGATCTGTGGTGTTATTATGGTGTTGATGTTGTTGTTGTTTTATTGTTGTTGATTGTATCCTTGGCGACGAACGCGGGAATAAAGTTTTAAATTGCTTATTTGGCCCCTCGTCGTCACATTTGCATTAATTTCGTTGCCTTTTGTCCTTGTTGCGGCTGCTGTTATGTGTTGTTATTTGTGTTTTTGTTGTTGTTTCCGCTGGTGTTTGTTATTTCCGCCGCTTCCCAGACGACTTTCTTGTTAGCCACGCACAAAGAATGACTCGAACCGCGTGACAAATGGTCTGGCATTTGACATTTCACTTCCGATTCATCATCCATTTTTATCGCCTTTGTACATTCCACCGTCGACCGGGATCGTCATCATCAGCGCCTTCATCGTGATCATCGCCTTGGCATTACGGTGTTCATCATGTCGTGGTCCCATTAGCATTGGGCGGAACTGCAGTCGTCGCCGATATTTTATCGTCATTATCCGGGCTTCATCGTAATCAGCCAGTGCTTTATTGTCGTCGTACTGGTGTCGACTACTTGCGGTCTCCATTGTCGACGAGCCACGTCCTCAGCAAGTTACCTCCGTTCTATTAATCATGCTTGCTAATGGCCTTTATAATCTCTTTATCGCCTCTGTCTTCATTATCCCATTTGTCATCATTCGCACACTTGGCAACTGTTATTTTGCATTATTTTGAACAAACACATATTCGTGAAATTAATCAATATCCAATACTGTGAAATTTCCCCTTTACTGGCCTAAGCCCAAAGCCCTCTTTTGTCCGATTTCTCTCCGTTAATTGAATGCCATCTTCATTACACCTTCCACGCATTACACACCCTATCATTAATTACCCAGTTTCGAATAATCCACGCAAACACCTCGACACCACCTTGATTGACCGGCGGCCGTCAAGTGAAGGAAGCCCTTTAATCCCTTTAAAATATCATTTTACGATATCTTCAGCATGCTTTGTTTTCCCATCCACTGCACCGTCGGCCAACCATAATTTCCCTTTAATTATTAATCTTAATTGCCTTCTGCAGCATAATCGTCACTGGAACCGCTTTGATTTCCCTCTCTCTCTCTCGTTGTCTGTGATTTTAAAACCTCACCTCCAATCAATGGTCGTAATCATTACCGCAATATTTGCCATCGACCCATTGTTGGCTACCTTAAGTCAACGCTTGTCTTCGATTCGACTTCCGACTTCCGTCTCTCTGCCCCAACCGCTCGCCCACCACGATTGGGGGGAGTCAAATTAATATTTAGTCTCAATAATTTTTATGATCCCTTTAATCTGGGCCCTTCCTGTAATCGTGATGACCCATCCGTGGGTTTCGCTTCCTCTCCCACTCCCACTCCCTCTCCCTCTCCCTCTCTGTCTCTCTCTGTCTCACTCACCAAGGTGCTCTTTATCGGTGTCTCTGTCGCGCTCCCCCCTGGTCACACATATTTATTGCCCTCGCGCCGCGTCTCCGGTCGCCATTAATTCCGCTCCCATCATCCCCCCAGCGACAATTAAATAACTCGCCTGTTCGCCCTCTATCTGGGGCGGCTGGCGGAGGTGGGGCTGGTGAGAGGGGCCACGACGACGATGGTGGGTGGCCGTGGGAGGCGCTCGGTGGGCCGCCGCATGGCTGGGCTCGGCTCGGGCGGTGGGTCGCAATTTTCAAAGGCGAATAAAACTCATTAAAGGCAATTATCATTACCAGAGGCAATCAGTGGCTCCTGGACGGCTCTCGCTCCGGCTCCGGCTCCGGCGCGATCCATCCTCCCACCCTCTCCACGTCGAACTCCCCGTGAGCTGGCCGGGAGCTGCGAGCACATCCCGGCGACGCCTTGAATGCCCTGTGGACGCCCCACGGCCCTCATACCTAAATCAGACGCACTCAATACAGCGACGGCGCGTTAATGAAGGCGGCCTGGGAGGTGGCGACGGGAGGCGGAGACCACGGTGGAGAATGGACGGCGGAGTGCTCGAGGAACGAACCGGAAGGCAGGCGGGAGCAAAGGGCGAGTTTGAGAAACGATTGGAGAGGGAGGCCGTGGCACGAGCCGAGAGAGGGAGGAACAAATTCGGAGGCAGACGGACGACCTGGGAGACGCCGACGACGGCGAGGACGACGAGGACGAGCCGGGGCTGGTGGCACCGGAGTGTTCACTCCACAACGTTAATTATCTCCTTGGCCTAAATGCGCAAGCGGCAATATTAGGAAGGCTATTAAGAGCCTCCGATAACGTTCGCACTCGGACACCGATTCGGACACGGACACCGACCCGGACACGGACTCGAACACGGACTTGAATTGGCCGATGTCGATGTCGAAGTCGGTGTCGTTGTCGCTGTCGCTGTCGTTGTCGTCGCCTCCGAACCGACCGCCCTCCCGCTGTCCGGCTCTCGGAACTCTTTGCATTTCCGCCACTTGCGGAGGGATTCGTTGCGGTCGGTCGGTGTCGACGTCGTCGCATCGGACGAGCCATTCAGATTGTTGTCCAGCCGACGGTCTCGCAGAAGGTCCTTTGATGGCCCACTGATTGATGGTTATTTCCGTCCATGGTGGTGATCCTGCGAGCTCCTCATCTCGGGCGGCTTCCGTTTGTCGTCGGCTCGGTCTCGGTCCCCGCCTCGTTGCTACTGGCGAGTTGGTCGAGGTTGGTCGAGGACAATCGATCTCTAGGCCAGCGTCATCGCCATCATCGTCGTCGTCGTCGGCGTTGTCGTCGCTGTCGTCCTCATCAGCGCGGTGATGATCATTGCGGTGCCAAGGACCGGACCGAACCATTCAGCGTTAAGCTGCCATTCCAGCGTTGAAACGTAATTAAGCGATTGCCATCGTCCTGGGCAAACTTTTGACCCACTTTCGAGCGATTACTCTGCGCTTTACACGTCATTTCTTTAAGCTTGTTAAATCCGTTCCCTCCGTCCCATCCGTCCGTCCCGCCTTCTCTTCCTGCTTCATCGAGAGATCCGCGTCCTTCCGATTGCTCTCAGTGCCCTACCGCCGAGGATGAGCCGGCGAAGGAGAAACAACCGAGGTCGTTATCCTCAATTTTATGCCACCACTCGGGCAGGGCAGGGCGGTGCGGTGAGGTGTCATGAGGAGGAGGAGGTGGAGGAGGAGGTGGACTGAAGGACGACGGCTGACATAAACCCCAAGTTCTCGACGTGCGAAAATGATTACCAATATCGTAAAAAATAACATCGCAGTGCGACAAACGACGGGCGACACCGCGACTGACAACAACCACAGCAACCACAACAACAACAACAAGAGCAACCACAACAACAACAGGCACCAAACGACAGGCAACAGACGACATCGAGTCAGAGTTCTGAAGACATGCAGACGAAGCTTCAGCTTACATAGTTTCTTACTTTCGCGCGAACGGCGTTATTTTTACGACCATATGTGTGTCAATCGCACTTGATGTATGTGCGAGTGTGCGTGTGTGCGTGTTGATGTCGACACGTAAAAAACCCATAAAAAGTGTGTCATCAGCGGGAATTCCTTTGCAGGTCGTTGCGAATTCGGGTTATGGTGTGAATTGCATTCACTTCGCTCCACTGGCTCCTCCTCTCGCGTTAAATCCAAGCCGAACGTCTCTTTATGGTAATTCCTCACGACGCATTGGCCGCCATCGACGAGCTAATCCATGTGCTGCGTTCGATCAGAAACTTATTAGCGCTATTTTCTTCGTGTCGCCCTGGAGTGGCAGTTTTATGGCCTGAGTGCCGCATTTGAGGGACAGAAGAGGGTCGTGTGGAACATACAGATGTGTAAATTCCACTCGGCTAGTGGTTATCGTTGGATTATAGTGGTGGTTAGAGTGCGTCCGAAAAATACTATGGCACTGTGGGGTCTTGAAAGGTCGAAGAAGGCCCGGTCAGTAATCGAGAGCCCTAGTCCTGACTAGAATAACGTCGAATAACGTGGTTTATAAACTCTGACAAATGATACTAATACTTCACGTTTAGTAATTTGTTGACTGATATTTTCAAATAATTGATTAAACAAAGCTTAACTATTGGAAATATTATCAGGATTTTTTGCTGAAATTAACAAACTATTATGACTATTTCAACCGTCGTAAATCACTTAAATTCTCACTTTTTCACACTAAAATGTAAATAAATATCTCCCTAACCATAACTCAGTCGCTCTTTAATGATCTTGGGCAAATTCTGTGGTCACAAGTGGCGAAAATTTCAACTGCCACAGCCAAGGATGAGAACCATTAATTTAATTAATTTAAAAATCGGCGTCAAATTCTCGAAACTCTTCTCGTTTTGAGCGTCATTTAATTTGATCTGTTTGTGCTGGTGCCAACGACTGCTGCATTTGTCTGTGGCCTGGGAATTTCTGTGGTCGAATGTTTGTTAGTGTGTTTGTGTGTGTGTGTGTGTGCGTGCGACTTTATTTCGGGGAGTTTTCAGTAATTACGCGACACGACTTCGTGTTGTTTCGGTAGTAGTGGCAGTGGTTCTTGTTGTTGTTGTTGCTTCTCGCTGGGCATTGTCGTTGGCAGTTGTTGTTGCCGCTGTAGTTGGCCGAGTGCGAGTCGAGTTTTTGTTATTGTGTTCGGCGTCCTTTCTCAGGATATTTAACGAAGTGTCACGTGCTTTAATTAACTAATTTCCGTAGCGGTTTATTTACCATGTTGTTCTTGTGCTGTTGTTGTGGCTTGTCAGTGAGTTGTTGTCGTGCTGTTGCTGCTGCTGCTGCTGTTGTTGCTCGTCGTCTCATCCCCGCTCGGTTCATTTAGTCGTTATGTTGTTGTCGTTTCGTTGGAATTTTGTTGGCGTTTCTCTGGAGTGCTTGTGCCGTGGTGATTCCAGCACACACATAGTTGGCGTTTTTTGTTCCTCGAGGAATTTTGTAAATTTTCAATTAGCCTCTATTGATTTTCCCCACGGTGCAAATTCAATTGCGAAAATGTTATTTCAAACATTTTAATGACTGCGCACCGGGCCCAGCGGGCGACGGACCCGGCGAGTCCGACGACGACGAGGTGTCGAGTGTTCGAGCGACGAAATGAAATCATCACTACTGATGACTGCAGCAGGCCGTGCTGACAGAGACATCATCATCGCTATTTCATTTCCCCCGCACATATGTGTGTGCGAGCGTGTGTGTGAGTGTGCGGAATTTGATGCGGTTTGATGTGTATTCGACCGCAGAGCCTGCGTCATTAGCAAACTGTTTATACATCCAATCAGCAGCAATTAAATATATCAACAAAATATTTTATTAGCGATTTTTGTTCCCCCTGGCGATGATGAACGACAGGGGATTGCGTGGAGTGTTTAGTGCAGGAATTAGGTATGCAAATAGAATGGAATATGAGAGAAATTGAGAATTATTTATAGAAAGCCAAAGTGCTTGAAACGCATTTCTCTTTAACATATTTTAATTTAAGCTACTGTAGTTGATTCCAAAGAAATAGTTTCCAAATACTCTATTAAGTCTTTCATATTATTCTGTGTTCAAAATTGAATGATATTTTAATTTTTCTACTCCACATTGCATTTATTTATGTGTTTAAATTCCAATGAGTGTCTGATATTGAATTAAAGTGAAGTCCGACGTTCACGTGCAGGCAAATCGCGAGAAAACGGCTCGAGCCGAAAACCAGGCACAAAAACCACACACGGAGACGACAACAAACAAGCACAAGAACAACAACAAAGAGGGACAAAAACCACAACAAGTACGGGGATGATGATGAGAACAAAAGCAACAACGAGAACGAGCACGACAGGCTACAGCTAGAACATGACACCAACAACAACCACATGAAGGGGAAGAAGAAGAAGAGGCAGCCGACATACACGGGCGCATAAACACTTAAAAGTTCAAAAAGGTTCTTAACCCCCTGCCGGCGGGCAAGTGAACTAAAAATGAAAATAAGGGAGGAGAAAAACTCCCGGAGAAAGGAAAAATTAATGAAAAAGAACGGGCGAACAGTGATAGGGGAGAGAGGAGGGGATAAAGGCAAAGGAGGAAAGATCAACTGAACTATAAATACCCAGGCACACAGACAAAGGCAGACAGACAACAGCCACACACATGGTGACAACTAGAGAGACAGCCATAAAGAGACAGCGAGAGAGAGAGAGAGAATGGAGAGAGAGAGAGAGACACACAAACAGAGACTCGCCAGGCAAACGCACGATGGCGTTTACAACGACAACGTCGTCGACGTCGTCATCGTCGCCGATGGCAAATGAGGAAGAAAACACTGACGGAAGGACGAAGGGACCGAGAGAGAAAGAGAGACAGAGAGAGAGAGGGAGGAAAGTCACACAAAATGGTGTCACCGCTCGACGACATCGGGGCTTGGGGTGAGCGACATTTCACCCATTTTTTGCACAGACTCCTCTGCTTCGTCCTCGCCGTCCAGCCGGCTGCGCCCTCGCCGGGCCTCTTCCTGGCCTCGGCCGTCGCCTCTGCCCGGCCTGAAGTTCCGCTGGACGGACGGACGAGCGGCAGGCGGGCTGTCGATGGGCGCTTTTTTGAAATTCTAATTTAAAACGTGGCAAAGTTTCAACGAGCAACGACACCAGCAACAACGCACGACGTTGTGAGCAACGGAAGCAGATGAAAAACCAAGAAAAGACACAAACACACACATACCCACACTCACACACACACACACACACACACTCACACACACACACACACATACACTCTTCACTTTGAGTCCTCGTCAAAGAGCCGCCAACAAGGACAGAACGAGCGAGCCAGGGAGATCAAAAGAGAATGGAGTGGAGTGGAAGATGAAAACATAAAGCGAACTGATCAATCAGCAAAAATCAAAGACTTTCCCATCGTCGACTCGATGGAGACTCCTTGAGGGGAGGAAGGAAGGATGGAGGGATGGAAGGAAGGAAGGCGGTGGAAGGATATCAGCCAACAAGTTGGCTTTTGCCGCCGAAGTCCATTGACTTTTGTCCGAGCAAGTCAATCAGTTCGCTCCGACAGGTTTCGGTAATTAAAGCCTTCCCAGAGGCAGAGCTGGGGGAAGGGAATTGGAGGCTTCGGAATTTTTCTGCACATCTGAAGAAAGATAATTGCCTGTTTCATTTTGTTCCGGGAAACTCCTCCAAACTCCGCGGTCTTTGGCCCTAAGTCCCGACCACTCATTGACCCAAAGCAGCACTTCCTCCTTGTTGTCCCTACTTAGAGTTTGGGATTTTTGTTCGCCGGAGTCGCCGGAATTTTAAGTAATTTTTCGTCGAACATCCACAATCCAAAAACTTATAACTTCCATGAGCCAGAAGTTTTCGTCCGCTGTAATCAAACTCGTGGCCGAGAAGAAAATCCGCTTTTCCTGCGGAACATTCTCCCAACTTGACTACAATTTTGCAAGGAACCCGGCCAAGACCAGGCAGAGACACAGCGAGAGGGAGAGAGGGAGAGAGAGAGAGAGAGCTACAGAAAGAACGTTCATAAAAAGCGAGAACGGTACAGGGAGAACGGAGAACGAAGAAAACCCCAGCGAAAACGAATTCAATTTTCGCAGATTGTTTTTCTTGCAAATACCATTTGAGTGGAATCACAACCGAGTCCGAAATGAAAATGGAAAAGAAGGCGAGGGCACGACGGACACGAAGGGCTAAGCGAGACAGAAGGAGTGAGTGAGGCAGGGAGAGGGGGAGGGGAGAGAAGGACTTGAACTTATAAATTTTGAATGTTACGTTCAGCGCTCAACTACAACTGGCGGAATTATAAAAGAATAACAGAAATATCTAGCCAGAGACAAGAAAAGCAAAACTAATATATAGAATGAGACTATGAGCGAAAGAGAGAGGGAGAGAGGGGGCGGGAGTTCGGAGGAAGAGAAGTTACAATAAAAAACACAATTATATTTTATTGCGTTTGAGTTCAGTTCACTTCGCTCGCTCGCTCGCTCGCTCTCTCCCCCTCTCCCTCGTCGTGGTGACCAAATCTAAACACGCTTTTTATGCCTGCTCCGGACAATGAGCGGCCCCATTACCAGCGCCACCTGCTCCCGCGCACCCCGGCTGACCTCGACCGTCGGCCCACCCACCGCCGCCACCGCCCCGGGCTCGTCCTCCGGTCTCCCTGTCCTGATGGTCCTGTCCGCAGGCATCTCGCACTTAAGTAGGGACGGGGAAGAAAAAATAGAATCCCGGGGGAAGCGGAGAGCAGGGGGTGGGGAGTGGGGAGTGGGAGTGCGGCTGCTGAGTGGGGGTGGGCGTGGAAAGTGAAAACTCTGACGAGTCGGTATGAAGGAGGAGCCAGAGAGTGGAAGGAAGGAATGCGTAATAATTGCTACTTGCGCGTTCCGGGCGGAGAGAAAACGCGAATTTACTTCACTCACTCTTCCTCCCCTTCCTCTCTCTCCCCTCCTTTCTTCCGTTCGCTCCGTGTGGCGGTCGACAGCTCTACAGCAACCATAGTTGAAACAACAACAGTGACAAAGGACATTCTCGGGCCAGCGTACGGAAATAATCCGCAAAGGTATTTTTGTATGACAAGCAACGGAACCGAAAAACAAAGGAAAATGTAAAAAAATAACAACAACAAAGACAGCACCAGCAACACCAGGACGTGGGCCACAAGAGCCCAGGGAGAATTTAGTCGTTTTTGTGGGAAAATTTTACACCAACGCCTTACTGCCGGAGGAGTCGACGAGATGTGGGTGGTGGGAAGACACAGTGAATTTGGTCTGGATAGTGGGGAGCCGATCAGGAGCAGGTGGGTACAGGATGAAGTGTGAGGAAAGAACAAATATTAGAGAAAAACTTATTTTTAATTAACAATTGGTTTGATAAATCCTTGAAATGCCATTGTTTTTGCACCTACTTCAATTGACTATGATTGTATGTCGGTAATAACCGCAAGCGTAGGATCTCGCTCTCATTCAATTGATAAATTCCCCGACAGAATAGGCGACCCAGGTTCTTCCGCTCGCTCCAAATTGAACTCCCACTGAGAGTAGCCGGACAACGAACGCAAATCCCAGGTAGGTCGCCACTCAACCGTCGTCCACGGCAGAGAAAACCCGGCGACCGACGAATGTTTCGCACAGTTTCACGACAACCGAGGAAGCATCACAAAAAATAATACCAAATAATTGTTGCACGAACGAAAAAAGGAAGCTGAAAGCAAAAGTGGAGGAATGAAAAAGTTGAATTCTTTCTGGACGTGGGGAAGAGACTGAGGAGGTGGAGGGCAGCGAAGAGAATTCACGAGCGACGCATTTTCCGGGAGTCCACGGTGTTGCGGGCGTTCCTTTTTTTCGCAAGATGTACTCATCGTTGTTGTTGTTGTGAATTTTAAGCATTTTAATCTATTGTGGGAGTTATTAAATTACAAAGGATTTTTCCGTTGGCATTCTTCCGCTCCATAGTTTCGTCGCACTTTGGCTGCCGTCGAAAGGGACAACAAAACCTAGGGACGAAAACCAACTCATATCCGGGCAAAGTTGACGGTGGTGGGCGTGGCCTGGCATGCCGTGGGCTCCACTGACAGGTTCCATCACCGTCACCAGCAACAACGACAAGAGCCAAATATGCGCGAAAGCGTTGGCAAAAGGAATTTTAGATTTTTTAATTAGACGAGAGACAGAAGGAGGAAGGAGGACCAGTAGCTGCTGGTGAAAGACAGGGGCGAGGGACTGGGGAAATCCCCAGATTGTTCGGATGCCTGCGACGACAGCCAAAGGAGTTCCCATCAATCACATTAAGGAATTACCAGTGTTGGAGAGGAAGAGTCGCGGAGCGTGTGAAAACTTCACGAAAAGTCCCTCGGCTCAGGGGCCCTAAGTGAAGGGCAGCTGGAAGAAGGGCGAGGGTATCAAAGGACAGCGTAAATTGCGAAGCAATACAAGCGGAAAAATGCAAAGTGGTCGGTGGGAGCCGGCAGCGGACAGCGGGCTGTGGCAGAGACAGGAGGAAGGAACAATAAACGACAGCCACGTCAATTTGTCATTTCCCGAAGGACATCGATCGCCCACTCATGCTCATCGGGGGCCGAAGGGACCTCGTTTTTCCATCGTTTCGTCTTTCTCTCTCTCTCGTTCGCTCTGCCATTTCTTTCTGGCGCTCCGTCCCTTTCCGGCTTTCACTAAATATGTTTTCCCTAATTCGGGATTTCCCATTTGCAATTCAACTCGAGCCAACTCCCTCGCGGCCCCGTGTCATCCCTGCCATGGCTCACTGCGATTTCCAGGGTTGCCATTTCAATTTGCATATCCCATTGTTGTCGTTCTCGTTCTTGTTGCTGTAGGCCACCCTGCTGCTGTAGTCGTCCTTCGCATTCGCTTTCACTGTTCAATAAATAAACACAAAAATGACACTTGACCACTCGGGACCCGATCCGATCCCGATTCGTTCGCCTCCGCCCGCCCCCATCAATGGGTAAAAGTGAAATCTTTCCACCGCTCAAGGCCAGGGGGAGGCGACTGGGGCTGGGGTTGGGGAGCCCATTGCATGATGGATACCGCGGTGGGAAGAGTTTTGCGGAAGGACAATCAATTTTAATTGAGTTTCATTAGGAGCCCTTCTCCGGGGTTCTCCGAAGCCCTCCATCGAAGTCTCGGCCTCGACTTCGTCTTGTCGCCATCGCCATCGTCATCGCCATTGTCCGTCCTTGCCCTTGTCGTTATCGCCATCGCCGTCGTCCTCGGGTATTCATCAATAAAACAAAGGGTCATCCGAGGGGTTTCGGTGAAATTTTGATTTACTTTTCGAAGCTCGAGGGACGCGTTCGGTCTGCAAAACAATCAAATCTCGGCCACACGATGGGAGGGTTGCGAACAGAGTGACCAGATGTGTTCCCGGGGAAACTATAATTCGGCACCCCTTCCACGTTTCCGCTGACAAAGGTCTCATAAACGACCCTCATAAAAAAGTTCCCGGCACGAAGTCAAATTGAATTTCATCAAAAATGTATGCTTAATTCGATGTCGAACCGCATCGTCCGATTCCCGGCCCCGGCCCCGGTCCCCACCGACCGCCGGACCGCCCCATCTGCATCGAACTGACCGCACGACAAAATTTCCCCTTGGAGAGTTGACCTTTGCGGCCCTAGTGTGTGTTTGCCCTGTATGTGTTGTTATTTGCCTGTCGTCTGCCTGTCTGTCTGTGTGTTGTAGCCTTGAGTGTGTGTGTGTTGGTGCATTTCCCATGGACACCAGGTGTTTCGATTTTTTCCCCCACAATCCGTTCCTCCATTCATTCATTCACTCGATCCCCACAAACTATCGTCGATTGGTTTTGTTTGGTTTCGTTCCTCCCTCGTGCTCTGCATCGCTTGCTCCAGAAGTTGTTTCCACCATGAATTGATGGAGCCCTTGTGCATCCCTTGATTGATAGTTCTACAAATCGTTGTTGTTGTAGTTGTTGTTTCTGTGGCTCCTGTTCTATTGTTGTTATTGGAGATGTTGGACCTTGTTTGGCTGAAGGTTAATTTTCCCAATTCCCTTCTCACGTGTTCTCCTCCTTCCATTTGGCCTTCTCCATTTTTCTCACCCCTTCGATGTTGTTTTTGTTTTTTGCCGCTTTTGTTGTTGCCTTTCTCATTGTGTTCATCTAAATAATTGATTCCAGTCGAACTCGTGCGAGTGCACGTGTCAAGTTTAATTTAATTAAAAGCTACATTTTGAATTCCAGTCGCTGTCGATAAGTCGTCTGGTTGCAATCGCGTCTGGAGCGCCTCCCCCTGCCTTCGCCTCCACCCGCCACCATCTCGTTTACAACCCGTGACGAGGACTGTGGGGGAAATGGGGGATGAGCCACCAAACATGTGTTTTCGATTTTCATTTGAGCTCGAACGTAAGGGAAAGTATTTTAGGAAATTTCAGAAAAAAAGATTTCAGTTTTAAATTATCAAGTATTATTACTTCCATTTTATATATTTTTCCTATAAATAAAACTGTTTATTTTTTTTAAATTTCGTAATTTAATTTATAACTTACAGAACCTAACTCAAAAATAATATGACACTGAGGCGCAAAATTTCTTTTGTTCAAATTTAAAAAAAGTTTAACGAAACGTGTATTAATTTTAGTTATCGCATTCGATATTACACGCTGAATCCCTGAACGTGGAATATGTTAGTCCTTGTTGCCTCGAAATGAACGCCGACCTCCGAAAGTAGGTGAACGGAAAATTGTCTCCCCCGAAACAAGTGTCCGCATTCGCTTTGCTGATGAGCCTCCGATTTGCAACCGCATTAGTCGTCATGGTGGCCGACGACCACCGAACCAACAACAAGTCTACTGCAGCAAAGGCTCAGACAGCAACAACACCCAGCACCAAAACCGGCACCACAGTTGGACCCGCTGTTGGAACTGCGGGCCTACGGTTGGCACATGCAGTGGCTTCCGAAATCATAAACACTTCATAAGTTCGAGCGATAAGAGGATGTCGGTGGGCCGCACCAACAACGGCAATGGCAACGGCAACGGGCCACGGCAACAACAATGGTCGAATCAATGGCAACACCAATGGCAACAATATTTCGGCCCAGAGACAAAAGCAGCCAACCAACAATTGCGACAAAAACAGCCAAACAATTGCATTGGCAACACGGCGATGGATCAACAACATTAACGGAGAAGGACCTTCAGAGGGGCAGCATCCATAATCCGTGGAGGAGGGGCAACCATAGCAACAACAACAGCAGCAGCAGCAGCAACAGCAATAACTCGGCAATTCACGCGATTCCCTAAATAAATGCGTGCCATTTGGACGAATCTCGCCCGAGACGTGGCGCAGCGGCAGACGAGGAGGAGGCTGAGAGTGGAGAAGGGGAGACGGAAGAGGAGGAGAAGGAGAAGGACAGTCGAGAGCGTGAGAATGAGCCATTGAGGGCATGCGGAAATGAATGAGCGAAGCACTGGAGAAGACCGACTGAGCAACAGAAAATGAAGGAGCGAGTGAGTGGATGAGGAAACAAATTAATGAATGAGATGGCGCTTGAAAGAATGAACCAATGAACTAGAGAGAAAGAGGGAGAGAGCGGAAGAGGGAGAGAATAAATGAAATTGCAATCATTGAATGAATGACTGAGTGAGAGATGTAGAGTGAGCAGTGGCGCCCGATCAGAGGAATCTGCGAAATCAGATTGCGAAGGGAACAAGGAAAATCTCCAAAATTCTCAAAATTCGCCACAGAGGCTGCAACAACAACACGGCGGGCGGCAGTAACAGCAACAAGAACAATAACAACAAGGATAGCAACACCGCCTAGAACCACCAACAGCAACAGAAACCAAGCAGCAGCGAGCGTCGAGCAGCGAAAGCTGCCGCCCATCGATGGAAAGCAATAAACAACAGCGATTTGACGCAAATTGGCAGCGAGTTGAGAGAAGTTCGCTGCCTCATTGTTGTTGTTGTAATATTTGTTGCTTTATTTGCAGTTGTTGTTATTGCCCAACTGGAGTGGTTGTTGTAGTCGTAGTTGTTGCCCCTACGTCCGTTGTTCTTGTTGCTGCCATTGCTTATGTCTCTATTCTTGTTGCTCTGGTAATTGTTGTTCGTGCCTCTATCGATGTTGTTGTTGTTGTTTATTTGGCTGCTGTTGTTGTCTCCGATCGTTGTTGTTGTTGTCACTGACGATTGTTGTTGTTGCCGCCGGCATGCCATGTCTGCTGCCGATCCCGCCATCGCTCTGGTTACATTGCAATTGTTCTCATTGCGTTTCTCTGCGTGTTACTGCTGCTGTTGTTGGTGTTGTTGTTGCATCTACTGTTTCTTGTGTTTCATTTGGCTGTTGCTGTTGTTACAGCTTTTGTTATTGTTGCTATGGCTGTTGTTGTTACTGCAATTTCAGTCGAACTGCGGCGAAACTCGCAGTTGCTGCCGCCGTTGCCGGCGATGCCATTGATTTGCTTCATTGTTGTTCGTACCGTTGTTTGTAGTTCTTGTTGTTGTTGTTGTTCTTGTTGTTGATGTGCTGGTTTTCACCGTGCGTTCTGGGTCTGCTGCGAACTCCGGCCACCTTCGACAAAGTGTTGCCTCGATTAAATTGTTGATTTGAAGCGTTTGCTGCAGACAACCCCGACAACAACATCGGTGAGAGGGAGTGAACGAGAGGGCTAGCGTGAGCTGCAGACAACGTTAATTGCTGGAATTCGCGGCATTGCCGAGATTTTCGGCTGGCATTCCCACCGATCTCTCACTTGGCGTCGAAGTGTTATCGAAATAATAGTTTGAAATCATCGAAATGCATCAAACTGTCAAATGAGAGGAATTTTGAAAATATTAATCAGCTCAATTAGTGCATGAAATTAATTTCCAAATATTGTTGAGGCCAAACCACAAAGTTGAATTGATGAAAGTGTTGGTCAAAGTCAAGTGAAACCCTCTCCAACGGCAAGGCCATGTCTCTTAAGGTCGCTCACAGTGGACCAGGGCCGAATTTTGAAAAGAATTTTCGCCGAACAGCAAGCGCTGACCCCCGCCCTTGGAGTGCTAGTAAAAACCCAATCATAAAAGGCTCCCGCTTGCTGTTTCGCAATTACGAAATCTAAACTCGAACTTTCGAGAACCAGGCGAAGGCCCTTCGCCGTCCCACCGCCTCTCCTCCATTTCTTCTCGCTGGCTCCCATTCCTCGAATCCTTCGCCTCCTTCTCTCACCACCTCTCTCCCTCCTCTCTCTGTGACTCTGGCTCTCCATGAGCGGTCAAGTGTCGCTCGACGCTTCCGGTGCTTCACCACTGACAATGGCCCGTTCACAACCTGTCCGTCCCGACACAGGGCTGTCCATGCGTCCGTCCGTCTGCCTGCATCTCCATTGGTTCGCCGGTCGTTGGGTTCGGCTCGGTTCGGGTCGGTTTGCTGGTCGGTCGCCACGTCCGCCACGGCCGCCGCTTTGATTTCGAATTTAATTAGTGGCACCGAGCGATTGCGTCCCGCAGTCCGAGCCCGAGCCCGACCTCAGCCCTCGTCAAGCCCGCCCCTCGTTGCCATGACACTCGTCGGGCACTGAATTAACACTTGACCGATGTTGGATGAGTTGCTGGATTTGCAATTAAAGCCATTTCCGGAGACCGGATGTAGAGCTGAGCGCCGGGCCACTGATTAGATTAAGCCCGAAGCCGCCGTCCACGCATCACCAGCGCCGAACACACAGCAACAGCAGCAGCAGGCAACAAAAAATATTACCGAATTCACAGGGTTTACTAACAAAGTAAGCGCAAATAGAACGCATCGAGAACTAAATAATTGCATATTTTGGGCGAAGCACTCGAGTCCGCCTCTCCACATGCTCCACGGCTCGTGGCTCATGGTATTGTGGATTACGCGGTAATGCAAGGGAGATTCACGGGATTACGAGTATTCGTTTCAATAATCTCGTCGCTGTCGGTCAGTGATGAGCAGAGATGGGCGGAAATGGGAGGAAATGGGCAGCGAAATGCGGTCGCCTGAAATGATGCAATGATTTTTCAATTAACAAGTGCATCCATAAATTGTCATGGAGATCACGAGCGCTGGACGCGGCTCGCGGGGCTTTGGAAGTGCGACAGGTGAAACGGAAAGGGCTGCGAAAACGTGGGCCAGGCGAAAGGTGCTTGATGAACACGTACGTCAGTCGAAGGCTGTATGGGTGTACATCAGGGATCGCAAACCCTGAACGCCGCTCTTCTGGCACCTCGAAGTGGACTTCAATTGATTCGATCCTCTCGTTCAGGAAAATATTCCCATCATGAATCCGATTATCCCTTTATCTGCGATAATCCCAGCCGTGTAATACGTGTATCCTTTCAGTTGGCAGCGCCTAAAACTATGCTTTGCTCTTCTCTCAACTTGCAGAGATCAGGCTCATGGAGCGCCTGCTCCTTCTCCCCCCTGCAAGTACTTGTCGGCTCTTCCGGTGCCTCGTAGTATTCTGAACTCGCGCTCTCCCTTATATCTCTCTCCCTCTTTGTCTATCGCAGCCGCCTCTCCCTCTTTCCTGCTCTCGTAGGAAGCTCAAGTGGCTCAGAAAAAGCGGAGATTAAACATTAAAATTAATTTTTCTCCCTCTTGTTGTTGCTGTTGTTTCTCTACTCGTTATATTATATTAGTTGTTGTTGTTGGTGTTGCTACTGATTTTGATGTTGTTGCCCCTGCTGTTGTTGTTGTTGTTGTTGTTGTTCTATTGTTCTTGTTCATGTTCCTGCTGCAGCCGCTGTTGTTGGTCTTCGCAATTGCTATTGCTGTTGCTGCTGCTGTTCAGCTTCCCATTCTCACCAGCGAGCGTTAATGAAGTTAAATGTGGGCGTGTGTGTGTGAGTGTGGTTCTTAGTGTATTCGTGTGCGTGTGTTGGGCTTGCTGAATTCTCTCTCGCTCGCATTTTCAGTTAAACGTGTTCTTTTCCGCCATTTCGCTCCTATTTAAGAGCTTTTGTTTTTGCATTTTATTTAATTCCTCTGTGTTCACTTATTTTTTCATCATTACGTTGTTGCTATATTTCCTGTTGTTGTTGTTGTTTTTTTTCCATCGTTGTTTTTCTTTTCGTTGTCCACAGTGCATGTGAATATTGGGGAGAATTGTGTGTTTATGTGTGTGTCGACAGTTGGCAAAGCGTAACGTTTAATGCAAATTAAATGCTATCGGGAAGTCCAAGAACCGCATCTCCCCCTCTCTTTCTCTCTCTCTCTCTCACTCACTCGCAGTCGCTTCATCTTGGCGGGTCCAGGGCCGAATGGCGAGAATGTAAGGAAGGAAGGAAGGAGTCGCAGAAAATTCAGTTCGAAGGGCTCTTGAGGGAGGAAAGAAACAAAGGGAAAGAAAGACGGAATTTCATTTTTAGTTAATTCCTAATTTTTGGAGAAGGTTTTTGTGGTAAAATTAAATTATTTGATTTCAATCATGAACTGTTGCAAAATTTGATGGGCACAGTTGTAAAGGATTTATGCGGCTTTAAAAGAAACTAGTAATAAAGATTTTATAATTTCAAAATTTAGGCAAAAATCTCGACACTCTTCGCCAGTGATTGAGGTTTCGAGAAGACCACCAAACTATAAACCCAGCTGATGAAGCCATCAGTGCAGGAGGGAGCAGGAGCCAGAGACAACTGCTTAATGACTGCGATAAAGAACCGCCATCAAGCCAGTGCTGAACACGGACGGAATAATGACCGAGATTAATACGCCGATAAAGTCGGAGTTGGAAGCCGAGATGGGGACGTGAAAACCATAAGCTTGTGGAAACCGGCTGCCTCCGACATCGGAGCTGAAAATGTAGTCGGCTCCTGTTGCTCGCGTCGCCATCAGGGCGAGAAGGAGGGAGGGATTGGGAGGAGGTGAAGATATTGCCATATTTTTACAATTCCTTAAACAATTCATTGGCGGCATAAACCAAATGTTGTTGGCGCAAATGTTTTTACGGCGGCGAAATTAAGAAACGGCCACTGGAGCGAGTACGAAAACAAGGCGAATTTGATGGACAGACCGAGAGTGGACGGATGGATGGATGGCCGGATTGATGGCAGCTGACGGGGGTTTTAAACCAGCTGGCAATAACACGGCCGGGTGGAAGGCAATAAACGGGAGCCGTAACAGCAAACAAAACAATTTAAAGCGGCAAAGCAGGGCCAACAACCAGGTCTGGCTGCCGCAGCGCCACCTGTCGGCGAGGCGAGAGAGAGATCGTGGTCTGTCTGCTCTTCTTCTATCTCACTAGCACTATCTCTCTATCTCTCTCTAGTGCTGGCTGCAGTCCATCAGGCCTTCGGTCTTCACGGCGTCCATTTTTAATGGTTCTATAAATGTTTTACATGCATTTAGTTTATGGCGAGCAGACGGGGCGTGGCGCCGCCCACCGCCCAGCACTCGGCGCCCTCTGTGACGCGCCACGCCCATAAAAACCCAGCCTCTCGCGAAGGCTCCTCGTTTTACTGCAGGAACGCGAGAATTTCACAGTGAGCGGGAATTTTTACGAGGCGGAAATTTCGACGGGTCTGTGGGCGGTAGGCGGGAGGGGCCGGCACCTGGTCGAGGCACGTCGGAGGTCGCCGTGGGTCAACGGGGGGATGAGGGTGTGGGTTGAGGGTGGAAGGTGTAGGGGCGGGCGAGGCGGAGTTGGTCGACTTTGTTGCTCCTCGAAACGAATCGCAACGAGACGAGCGAAACGACACGACACGACACGTAATGTTGCTGCTAATTGCTGGCGCAACGTAAACTCCACTCGGCCGAGTGCCAGCTGGAGGCGTGGCAGCCCCACTTCCCCCTTATCAGCCCCCTCGCCACTACTCGGCTCCTCCACCTCATCCTCCCTCACAAGGAAGGCAATTATTTTAAAAACTTTCACTTTCCGCCGAGAGTTTTCAGCGGCCACGTCTCGCCCGCGCAATTAACAAGCCTGCAATTGCCGAGGTTCACCTCCTGCATCTCCCTCTCTCCATCTCCCTCTCCCTCTCTCGCTCTCGCGCGCAGGTCCTGCATCTCGGCCGCCTCCACATGAGGCAATTGACACCCATTACCTCGCAATCAGGGCCCATAATCGGGCATTTGATTAACATATCAATTTCGTCCTATTCGTCCTGTCGTTATGTCCTCGTTTCGGCCCGTCACTCACTCAAAGGTACATTTTCGCCTCCCGGAAGCCCCAAAGCACTTCCGTCCATGTATGCGTGTGTGTGTGTGTGTGTTTAATAGCAACACACACTCTTCCACTGGGCTGTGTGTGGAGAAGAGGGAAGACCGGGCAGAACGTTAGGATGTCAGCGGAAGGGAGAGAGAGAGAGCGAGAGAGTGTGGTGGCAAAGGCGAGTGGGAAAAACTTGCTGTGAGTGGGATTTTTATGCAAAGTAGCCTTTCAGCGCCATCGGTTTATCTGGCAGGCGGATCTGCGGCCTGATTCGAGGCCGCGACCACTGTCTGGTGGCGAATTCCTTTGCCCTAGTTGAAGGTTTGGCATTTTTCACTTCATTCTGCCATTCATGGGTTCATTCAGTGGTTTCCGTGTTGTGTGAAAGGGAAATATGAAATATTCAAATAAAATTAAACGTGGTTCATACATTTTGGGAACATTTTCGAAATAATCTCCTATTGAAATATCTATAAATATCATCGGCCAATTCACCAATTTCCAATCATATTTTCATACATCTTTTAATCTGATACAAATAAAAATAACACAAATTATATTTTGAGCTGTTGCCAAATTATAAGAATATTTATTTTTTCTTCCGCAATTTATTGTCATTAAAAAATACGATATTTTCGAGAACGTCCACTCTCTAATCAGAGCGATAGGATCGCTGACTCCATCGGCCTTTCGATCCTCTCTACTTGTCGTGTGAACCCATCCACAATTTCGTCCCGGCGAACCCCACCGAAAGTGGACAAATTTCGATCCTTTATCTCGGGCTCGCTTTTTGCCCCGCCGACTGTCTTCATTGAGTCCTTGTCGGCGACGTTTCATTGTCGTCGTCTCGTCCTTGCCTTGGCTGCTTTGGTTGCGTTGTCGCCGTCCTTCACATTGTCGGCGATGGCTTTCAACTTGTCAATTGTGGGCTGCCATGATCCGCAGTCAGGATTCCCCGAGCTCTGGCTGTGGTCCTGGTGCTGCTGTTGTTGTTTTTGTTGTTGTTGTGTTTCTGTGTCCTGGGCAGGAAGCTTCGTCCCGCGGCTTTTCAGGTTCCCCTTTTTCACTCTTCCTTCTCTTCCTCTCTTTCTGTAGTAGTCCATGCTCGTCGTGAGCAACGGACGAAAGAAGTTTTGCTGCTCCCTTTGTCTAGCATTCTTCATGTCCTTCGTCCTTCACGTGTTCCTTTTTTCTGCTGCTGCTGTTGCTCCTGCTGTTGCTTCCGTTTGGCAGGAGCATCGGGCGGAAATCCCGTAATATTTGAAGTTGATTGACAACGATGGCTTGGCGTCGTCGTCGACGCCCGACCCAGGGGCGATCGGCGTCCCTCGACCGGGCTGCTCTACCGACCACAATCTCTTTCGGCTCAGTCTTCGTTTGCCTCTCGCATTGATGAGGAACTTCCGAGCATGTCGTCGGGCCTCGAGGCGTCCTGGCTGCGTCCTGGGTCTTAATTGCAGGCAACGTCCATTGTCGATATCGTTTCGACCATTAACAAGAGGAGCAGGAGCAGCAGTAGCAAATTCCAACTCGGCTAATTTCAGAAATGTCCCCTGACCCGAGATCGAGAAGGGCAAAAAACACAATCATGTTTTTCAATAACGCCAGCCCTAACAAAGGCCGCCGTCCCTCGTGCGGTCGCAGGGCTCTGGACTTGGTGTTCCTTCGGCCTTCTCCCTTACAGCGGCTGGGCCTGGCTTCGCTTCGTGCAAAAAGGGTGAGCACACAAACTCACACACACTCACCATAGTAACTACCCAGCACACACACATCCCTCTGGACCCCCTCGCATTCGCAGCCATTCTCGTGCACACGAGCACATCTAGAGTTAATGACAAAGCAATTAGTAGGCCACATGCTTCTTCAGCCACAGCAGCGGCGACGGCGACGGCAACGGCAACGACAATAGCAAACACAAAGACGATAAGACAACAACACCGAAAACGAACACGAAAACAACAACATCAACACAAACAAATTACGGACAAAACATGGCGCATAAGTTTAGCATACATTTTAAAATGGAGTCCACACAGACACAGGTATGCAGCAGGCTCCAGGTGGACGAGGGAAAGAACGAAACCTGGAGGCCATTAAAAGGGAAAGGAGCACACATGGAGAGGGACAAAGAGAAAGAGATAGAAGGAGGGAAATAGAAAGAGAGAGTGTGAGAGACTGGGTGGAACAAGAAGGATGAGCAACAATCACAACAATAATAAAGTAGCAACAACGACTCGAGTAGGCCGAGCAAAGACAGTACGTGGGGAATTTGAATTAGGAAGACCAGCAACAACAGCAACAACAACATCAACAAAAACTTCACAACAAAAGGCAAAAGAGACAACAACAAAGAAACGACACGCCATACGCTCGTGGACACGAAACCCACGTAGACAAGAACATTTTAATAAAATGCCCAACAGACCCTTGTTAATTTTCAAATCCACACACGAAGGGACACCAGGCACACACACACACGGATACTACCCCCCCACATACAAACAAACCCACTCGGACACTTTCGCTCCCGCCACGAGGCCGAGGCATTAATGAGCTTCCTTAGCATGGGTTGAAAAGGACTCGCCAGGAGGAGACGGCGACGGCGACAGCGACGCCAATGGAGGACTCGTGCAATTAGTTTTATCACGTATTACGTGATTACGTCGGGGCAAAAAATGTGATTACGTTAGAGGCTATAATGACGACAACAACAATAACAACAACGACAACATCGAGGGCAACAATTGGGCGCTGATAAGCTCGGGTTCAAATATTAATTTGTTGGGGTTGCACGAGGTGCTGGGGCTGGGTTTTTGCACGAAGTTATCGTAGCGAAATTTTGGGTATTTATTTTAGACTTCAGATCTCGTTTTATTATTGTTTGTGTTACACAGAGCTTGTTTATTTTTCTTTGTGCTGACTATTTGCAGAATATTTGAAATACTCCACAACTTTTTATGATAGTGTAACACAATCCTTCCTGTCTACCGCATCCAGTTCTCCAACTCGAATTATAAGTATTTGCTTAATTTGTTTAATTCTTATTTTCTCGTTTTAATCTTTCCCTAATTAACTAAAGTAATAATCATATCCTTATTTTTATTTGTGTGATTTTCATCTTTTGTTCATGCATTACTTTTTTGGTTAGCATTGAATTCCAAGAAACTCCTAATGAAATCCGGCAAGGGTCTTCCTTGTCTTCTCGAAGTTTCTTCTGACTCGTTCCCGGAATCCTTCTCGATTGCTTTAATTCATTCATTTTTAATTTGTTCCAATTTCTAAGTCATCCTCAGGAATCCGCATTATTTCCGCGCTCAGTCGCTCCATCGACAAAACTCTCGATCTCTCGTTCATCCTCCCTTTTCCTTGTCGTTTTTATTTCGAATTTTTTTGTTTGTTTTTGATCCACCTTTTCCTCAATCACCTCGCTGAATTTCAATTTGAGCGCCGGTATTTTGAGAAATCCGATATGGGTTTTCCATGACGAGGCCACAAGTGGGATCCACGACCCCGCTCGTCCCGGACCATGTCCGCCGCACCATGTGCCCCGAGTGCCCTTCGTGGAGCGGTGGAGCCCGTGGACCGGAGTCCGGGGCAAATTTATAGACGTAATGCTTTAAAATTATGACCCTCTAATGCAAAGTTATTTTTCCCCTCAGACCAACAGCCAGAGCGAGGTGGCGATGGCATGGCGAAGGCGAGGGTGAGGAAGAGACTGAGGCAGAGGCAGAGTGTGAGGGAGAGCGCAAGTGAGAGCGACGAGTGAGTGAGTGATGAGGATTAGGAGACGGAGTGGCTGCAAGCGGTCGGGAGGACGCGGACTACGCTTGGGTTTCCGGCGAAAGTTCGCTGATTTTTCGTCCTGATTTACGCCGCAACTATTTCGCCATCCACCCCCAACTCCAACCACCCCCCCGCGCGACGCCCACAAATGATTCGTCACGTGGAGTGAAAGAAGAGGCAACAGCAACAACGGGAATCCCGGATAAGGAGGGGCAGGAAAGAAATGTAGGTGTAATTCTTCAACTCGATGACATGAATCTTCTGACAAGCGACCACCGACGACAACAACAATAATGGCTCCAACTACAACGAACACGAGGACGATGGAGAGGAAGAAGCTGCAAAGTAATAACAACAAGGAGAGAGAAACCTAACTACAACTACAACAAGGACGACGTCGACGACGACAGTGGCAGCAGCGTCAACAGCAAACAAGCTGCAATCAGAAGAGATAGAAGAGAAGCTGCAGCGAGCCACAAGGGAAGAGCTCGAGGACGCGAACACTCATACACACGCACACACACACACACTGACACTGACACACGCACACACACGCATATACCCTCACGCACAGCCTGACGCACACGGCTACGCTCCGGGACACGCACACAGTCATCACTCACGGCAGCAGCAACAACGACGGGGGGAGAATTGGAAAGAGAGAGAGAGAAAGAAAGGCACAAAACGAAAACTAAAACAAAGTTAGTGGGAATCAGAAAATAAACGAAATGTTGCTGTCACGTGGTTTTCGTTGTTGGCGAGATTTTTATTGTTGTTTTCGCTACGGTTGTTGTTTCAACTCCTTCTGTTGTTGGCGTATTTGTTGCTGTTGCTGTTCGTTGGTGTGTTTCTTTTTGTTGCTTTCATTTTTGTTGTTGCATTTTTTATTTTTGTTCATTCTGTTACTCTGGTTGCTTTTGTTATTTTTCTTCTTCCTTTTGTGTTTGTTGTAATTTATGTCACTTCTGACATTTGCGTTGAAAGTTTCAAATGGAAATGCCCTCGTTCTCGCTCTCACTCTCGCTCCCCCTCCTCTCGCTCGGCATCCACTCTCACTATTTATCTCTGTCTGCGTTCGCTAGCTATCTCCTTCTTTCTTCTCCTCCGTCTCCCTCTCCATCCCTCGGTTGCTCGGGCGTTATCGTGCTCGTGCTCTTCTTCTTCAACTGGGTAAATCCGCGGCCTAAACGCTTCCCCTCTCTCTCCTTCCACGAACTCTCTCTGTCTCTCTTCGCCACGCCTTCTATTCCCCTTTTTTCTTTCCCCTGATGCCGCGGGAAAATTTCGTAGACATCGTGAAACAGAAGCAAAAATCGGTGTGAATAAATTAGTTGTATTTTTACGTTTGTTCTTTGCTGGCTACCGAGGAAAAGGAACCCAAAACAAATGTCATCCGTTCTCTTCGGAAACTCCCCTTCACTCTGTACTCCGCTCTTCCTTTCTGCCTTTTCGACTCCCTTCCCTCTCTCTTCCTCCAGCACTTCTCCAATCTCTTCCTCGCCATGTTCCGCCTGTCTTCTCTTTCTTCCTTCCCGTCAGTTTTTCCCTTCTCCTCCCTTTCGTCACCTTCCCTTCACTTTTTCCCTTCCCTTTTCCCTTACTCCTCCCTCTTATCGCCTTCATGCCTTTTCTCTGTCCTCCGCTCTGTCTGGCTTTGAACCCTGTCGCGCTCTCCCACTTCCATCGATCTCCGTCTCTCTCACGACATCCTTATTTTTCCTCTTTCTTGTTCTTCTCGATGCCGTTTCTGCTTCCTCCTCGTTGTTGACACTGTTTCTGTTGTTGTTGTTGTTGGCGTTATTTTCGTCATCTCTCCCTCTCTCTCGATCTCCCTCTCTGGATCCGACCCCAGTGCGTCTAACCCGAAACTTCTTCCCGCACTCGCTCTACACTCTCCAGTCTTCCTGCTCTTTCGCTCCTTCTTTCTCAACGCCTCTCGCTCGCTCCCTCAAGCACTCTCTCTTACTGGCTGTCGCCTTCTCCCTCCATCGCTAAGAATTATTTATGGTTGCAAATAAATAACGCTTAACCGTTAACTGGGCCCCGTTGCGGTGTTAAAAGTTTGGACAGCTATTGTGTTTGTGTTGGTCCTGCTGTTGGTGTTAGTGGTGTTAGTCTCTCCTCTTCACTCCACTCCACTCCACTCGACTCCACTCGACTCCACTCATCCCTCTCACTCTCTCTCTCTCACTCACTCACTCATTCCTCTCTCCCCGGTCGCTGGGACTCCTTCGGTTCGAGCTGTTGTTTGTCTTCGCGCTCAAAACTCAGACGGAAGTTGTTGGCGTCCGTCGGTGTCTGTGTCAACGTGTGTGGGTGCCGGCGGCATGTGTGGTTGTCTGGGTCTCTGAGAGTGTGCGTGGATGTGTGTGTGTGGTTCGTGTGCGCTGTGTGGTTGTGCGTGTGGCCCGTGACCGATTGCGGTTTGCGAGCCATCGGACGAAAGTGGAAAAACTTTCTCCTGGCAGAGCAACAGTGGCATCACCAACAACAACTACAACTACAACAACAACAACATCAACATCAACGGTAGGAACAACAAGAAGTAACAGGATAACAACAACAAAAGCAACACCGATATCACCGAGCCAGCTGCAAATTTCAGGCTGTCTCACGTAGCTCGAACGGCAGCGGCAACGAAAGTCGATGGAGGTCGGTTCAAAGGGCCCGGGCCACAAGCGATTCCTCATTTGCCTCAGACCCACCGCTCCTCCGACCCCGGCTCCATGGCGCTGCCAACAGCTTCTCCTCCATCTCCTCCTCTTCGTCCTCTTCCTGCTTCTTCACCCGTTTCGACCCTCTGCAATCCTTTCATCGCTCAGGCGTCCTTCGAAGTTTTGCCGCCACTCCAGAGCTCGCCTCCTGCTGCCAGCTTTGCACATCCCGGGCCACCTGGGGTCGCCTTGTCTCCCTCTGATGGCCCTGCTCTACTGCGTCGTGCTCTTCTTTTGCCGCTCTCCTCTCAGGGCTCTCTCATACACAACACTCTCTCAACGAGGCCCTCGATCCCTTTCACTCGCATTCCTTCGCACTTCAACCACTTGCACTTCCACCTGGGCACCCTCGTCACTCTCCAGCCAACTCCTTCCACTCGCTCCCCCAACTCTCCCCCTCTCCTTTTCTCCATCTCCCTTTTCCCTTTCTATTGCTCTCTCCCTCCTTCTGTCCGCATCCCTTTAACTACCATAATCTCGACTTCACGCCGTTTCACGCACCTGTCATCCAAGCCTTTGACTGCCTTTCAACCCTTTCCTTCCCACCCAGTTCTAGAACTCAGACTCCTCGGCCTCTCCTCCCCCAAGTGAGTTTCTATCGTCAGCCAAACTTCTTTTGCATACGCCTCCTGCCCTCATCCAATCGGCTTCCCACATCTCCCCCCACATCTCTGTTCATATTTCACATCTGAGCAACCCAATTTTTCTTCTCTGACTTGACTCCAATTTTTTATCTCCCGCTCTCAACATTGTTTCGAAAATCCTCCTCTCCTTTGTCGTTCTTCGACATTTACCCTCATTCCATCCTCTTATTTTATATTGAGGGAAATCAAGGCCAATGCCTAGCCAATAGTTCGCTTCGCTGACATCTCCCATCTCTTTTTACTCTGCATCTCCTGCTCTCTTTCCCACCCACACGTGCCGTCTTAATTGATCAAAGGGAATCAAATTAAGAGACCGCGTCGTGGCGTGCGGATCCGATGCAACAAGAGGCAAACGTGGAACACGAGGACGGCGACGACGACGACAACAAGGGCGACGTTGCCAGATTTTCCCCGAATCATCAGGAATCGATCGTTGGAATTTCCCCTCAGAGGGAAGTCGTGGAAAAGTCTTCTTGTTACTAGATTTCTATGTTTTTGTCTTGTGTTTCTATACTTATATCTGTATTTGTTTGTTCCGCAATCTTTTTCTCCCACCCTCTGCCTCTCTCTGTCTACCTTTCTTCCTCTCCTTCTTGTGCTGCGAGTCGTCCTTTCGAACTCCTGGCAAGGCATACAAAAAATTAAGTTTATTTGCGAAAATAATCGACCTCTTGGCCAGTTGATGGAACCTACTGCAGAAAAACCTACTTCTATTACAGTGAACAGCAACGAATTGCAAAAAACAACCAATGCAACAAAAACAAAATACAACTAGCCATAAAAAGTTTCGTAACTGAAGCTGGAGAGGAAACTGGAACGAAATTCGAAAGACAAGGCGGGAGGAAAGCCCAGAGAAGGAGGGATGGAGAGATAGAGAGAGAGGGAGGGAGATAGGGGAAAAATGAGATGAGGAAAAACTTTGCATGTTGAAAATAACTAATCCAAGAGGAGCGCACACACACACATACACCCGCACAGCTGCAGACAACTACAGACCTGCCCACTCACACTCACACTAACAATCGGACAAAAACGAGGCAAATAAAATTTGAACGGTCAAGTGGAGGATAGCGACAGCTCGAAGGATTCGGCGAACGAGGACCAGAGGACCGGAGGCAGGGGAGAGAGGGACAAGGAGAGAGCTAGTGCCAGTGCTGTATAAGAGAGAGTGGGACAGGGGATGCAGTGCAAAAACATGTTGGGGACATGCGAGAAGCGTCCAAGGAAATGTGTCGCCAACGAAATATGGCAATGGACGGTGGGTCGTGCCCGATCTCGGACTTAAGGACACGTTACACGACACGAAAACATCCTCGTCGACCCACACACAAGCAGAAGGACCCACTCGCATGGCCTCCTGGTCCATACATAAATGGGGTTCCCCACAATTGCAACGGACCACGTCTGTGGCCCGAGGTTTGATTTGCATTTTTATCGTATCGAGCGGGCAGCCAGGGGCGCTGACGGTTAGTAGACGATCCCTACCTTTCCTACCAATGCTGTTGGCAACCCTACTACTTAATTTTCTTTTGGCTACTATCGTGAGGATCCGAATTACACGCGGAGTTTCGCAAAAAGTTGTTCGGGAACAAAAATGCCCACCACTACTCATTCAATGCCTCCGTTTTTATGACGTCCAAGGGCGTAAAATGAACGCCCAAAGTGTTCGACGTGAATGAATAAACCGTGAGGAATTCTAAAGAAGCTCTTAAAAATAGTAGTGGCAGAACGCCTGCCATTTTTACTGCCATCACAGCGGCTACTACTAGGTTAGTACTACTATCACTACTACTTCTTGGCCGATGGTTCGAAACGTATTTTGTAGCCGTCGTAAAAATTTGAAGGAGCGAAAACAACACGGTGTTGTTGTAGTTGTTGGTGTTTGCACCGCTCACATGTATCGACAATAAGTGAATATTTCTCACCAGGGTAGCGATAAAACGTAGTGAATGTCGAGAGAGAAAAGGAGAGAGATATGGAAACTGGGCTCAGAAGTGAAACCCAGCCGTCTCGGGAGAGACAGAGTGAGGGGCTGCGTCTGTGAATGAGAAGGTGTGTGTGGGAATGAACATCTGCATGTTGGGAGTTGGTTTTTCTGTAAATGGCGTTGTTTACGTTTGTCTATTTGTGTGCGTTTTTGTGTCTGCGCGTGGGTCTGTGAGTGTGTGTGTAAAGAATTGCAATATGCAAATGTTTCGATACGATTCCCCAATATCCTTCTGTAGGGCATTGGTGTGTGTAATGATATGTAAGCAGGATTATCTACTTTATTCTCGTTGCACTCGCTCCATCCTCTCCCTCCCCATCCCTCTCTATCTCACTATGTGCCCTTCCCTCACTCTCCTAACCTTTTCCTACTCTTTATCCCTCGCTTTCCCTCCCTCTTCCTCTTTGTCGTTCTCCCTACCGCCTGGTCTTGTTTGTTTTCTCCCTTGCTTCTACATAATTTTCGACGTTGAGAGAGAATTTGTAGGAAATTCGGTTATTTTGTTGCTGATGCGAGACAACAATTCCTCGGAGTGCATTCATCACTCCCTCTCGCTCTGCTGCTACTTGTTGGCAAACGAACGGCAGAGGAAGTGAAAGAGAGAAGCGATGTTCGCGTTGGCCTAAGAGATGGATGGAAGTGATACAGAGACAGAGAGGGAGGGAGAAAGAAAAATATTGGATTACATCAATTGGCGTTGCGACATTTCGTGAATTCGTCCTTGAGGAAAATCGAATCAAAACAAATGTAAAAGAAATTCGCAGGCACCTAGGAAGGTTTCGCCCCCTCCCTCTTCTCTTTATCCTCCCACTTTTCTCCACCCTTTCTGACTCATTCTTCCTCCTTCTACTCGCTTCGTTATTTACCTCCTCGCATTTCATCGTACTCGAAAGCATTTAAATTTACCGGTAACTCCTTTCCAATGCAATAAAATTGCGGCTGACTCAAGTGACCCGTGAAACGTTTCCTGCCTTCGCTGTAACTGCTCACACACACACACATACTCATGCACAACTACACCGTAGGCTGGGATGCGTCGATAAAGCACCTTAACGACGCCTACCAAGACCGGATAAGCTGCGGAATTGCCTTTGATCCATCAACTGCAGGCTGCTGCTCTGCGAGAGACTTCCATTTCCGCCTGCTCTCTCTCCCCCTCTCTTTCTCTCTCTCTCTTTCTCTCACTGTCTCCTTCTCTCTCTCTCCTTTTCAATGGGGTTCTGCTCAGAAAATCGGTTGGCTTTGGTCGGATCCAGATCGTATCTGGTTCATTAACTTTTACGATCTGGTGATAATTTCGAGAATTTCAAATCGGCAATCAGCCAATCTGAGAAGAGCCAAGCGATAGTTTAGCCGACCATGTCCTGGATGCCCGGAGTGAACTTGGACACATTTTTTAGTGGAGAATTTCCTATCAAAATAACTGGTTGTTTGTCCAAGGGTTTTGATGGAAATTCTGTGTGGACTAAAGAGTGTTTCCTTGAATTTTTCTGTCGATTCGACAAACTCCTTTGTTGTTCTCACCGTCGACGGTTGGGTGAATTTTCGTATGTGTTGGCAACTTCCGAAGCCGCAAAAATGCTCTCCCTCCCCCTCACTCCCTGTCGCTTTGTCTGGCTACCTTCTTCGACAACCTGCATAAAACATGGCGAGGACAACAGCATGCCAGGATGCTGAGCAGGCAACTGGGTCAAACGCAAGGTGGGCAGCAGCAACAACAACAACAGCGCATGTAACCAGAATAACATCATAATCATCATCATCTTTATCTCCATTAGGACCCATGCATGTTGCATACTTTGCTTTTGTTGTTTACACCCATTGTTCTTGTTGCTTCCTTTGTGCGAAACTGTTTTTGGCCAGAAATTTTGAGCATAAACCGATTGCAATGGAGAAAATTCCAGTATGCATTAAACGAGGAGGAGTCAAAGGGATTTGCATGAGGCGAGGACAAGAAGGAGCAGAAGCACAAAAAGTGCATAAAATCTCCAAAGCCACAAATATGTGAGCGACAGCATATGTAAGTGTGCGTTTGAGTGCGTGTGTGTGTGGATAGTTCTGGGTATATATTACAATATACCAACACACACACATGCACCGATGAGTTCTGCTGACGGTTTCTGGTGCTAATTACGCCTGGGTATCCTTCGAATCCTGTGGATAAGGCGATCGAGCGAGCGGGGTTGGGACACGGAGTTGAAAACTAAATTTTGATATGGCTCCAGTTGTTGCTGGGTCTTATCAACATCATTTAATTTGATCCCCCAAACATTTATTGCTTCGATTTCTGAGCTGGTTTTTGTTTCCAAATAGTGTGTTATTATTGTTGTTTCTGCTCATGTTGTAGTTTGTGAGGTTTTTGTTGTGGCTTTATCGTTGTTGATGTTCTGTATTGTGTGAGGTCTTAAGGATTAGAGCCTCTTTAATGCCAACCGGAAGCCACACACCCAGGCTCCCAAACATTTAATAACAATGGAGCAGCACCTGGAAAGAGGTGTTAAAATCCCATTTCTTTCTCCCACATCCTCCTATCTCTCTCTTCCTCCCTTCATCACATCCCTCTGACCATCTTCCTCTCTTTAATAGTTCTTTTCGGTTCTCCCCAAAGTTTTTGTTATTGGCAGCATTACAGGATAATCGCATTATCCTTGATGAAAGTCGTCGTTGTCGTGGGAAAATTTCGCAAAAGACGAGGGAAATAGTTTCCATCTCTGCTTCCGACTTGGCTAAGGCGACGCAAGTTTTCAGCTTGGATAATGAGGTTTCTACGGTTTCATCCAAATAGTTTAACTTCAAGCCATGAATTAAACGAAGGAAGTTCGAGAAAGATCCATGTTATTTGGGAATTTTCCACCAAGCCATCAACGTTGTTTTGAGTTCTTTCACGAAACACGCGCTAACCGAGACCTCGTGTCCAGAGCTCCCTTTGTTCCCGCAAGTTCTTTGATCCTTGAATTTGTATAAATCGGGTCTCAGTTTGTGCTCCGCCTTAATCGCCTCTCGCTCCTCCACTGTCACTTTATCCAATGTCCTTCGCCCACCTTTTCTGCCCTCCCACTTCAACTCTCTTTTTCTTCATTCACTTCCCCTAATCCCTGCTACTTCTCTATATCTTTTCCCCACTTCTCTCTCTTGATCTGTCTATTCAAGGTGAGCTTCTTCTTCGAGTTGTCTTTCTATGTTTGTTCTTCTCTTTTTTTAATTCTTTTTCGTTGTATTTTTTGACAGCGAAGTCTTTCACTAAGATTTTGTTTACGAAAAGTTAGTCTTCTGCATTTCAAGGACACCTGAAGCAGTTCTCAAGGTCGTCTCGCGAGACACCTCACAATAAACACTCGAATCTGCCACTCCCTCTTCCACCCACTGCTCTTGTGCTGTGGTCGCTGCGACAGAAAAGAGAATCGAGTGGCGGTGGGAGAACAAGGGATCAAGTGGCTGATGAAAACAGAAATTGGACAAACAACGCCTGATTGTGGGCGTGGGCGTTGCTTACGCTTTCAGATTCAGGCCAAATTCGTATTACACAAATATTTACCACTTTTATTAAATGTTATAAAATGTTGTGTTTATTTTTTGAATATCTTTTTTCTTCTTTTACTTTTGACAAATTATATTGTATTATTCGGCAAAATCCGCAATAAACAATGTCATGAAATTAGTTGGAAGCACTTTTTCACGGCATCATTTCGAAAGCAAATATTTCCACTCATTTGAAACCAAAATACAACGATAAAAATGAAATCAAATAGACATTGCAACATACATTACAATATTAGATAAATAATGGAAAATAAATATAGGTTTCAGTTCACCACGAGCTCTCGATTCTCATTGGGTTTTCAGCAAATTTCATTTTAATGTCGTGCTTTAGATTTTACGATTTTTCCTCTCTTATATTACTCACGATATATTGTATTTTATTTCAGTATACATTTTTCCTTCTCATAGACTAATTATTATTTTTTTTTTTTATTGAATAAATATTTTATTTTGAATTGAAGCTGTCAGTGATTAAATTTGTTGATATAAATCCTTCATGTATTTAGCATTAAAGTTATGTGTAATTCCACTTCATCTTTATTTTGAAAACTCCCATCAGCTGCTTGCTATTGTTTGCCATGCGCCATTGTCATTCCAATATTCAACTAAAAACAATAGCTTTTTTTGCTTTGCACCTTGCACAAAGTGGTGATGTGTGGAAATTTTGCTGCTTTTTCCCGAAACCCTTCAACACGTCGACTGCCCACAGCCATGCCCCATGTATTGATATTGTTTACGCCTCCTGTTCTTCGTTGTCGTTGCTCTTCTATCCACGGGCACCCATTCATCGTCTCGTTCCCTCTCACACCCTTTACCATATCTCTTTTCGTTTCTCCTGTTCTCTTTCTCCCGTACTTGCTTTATTGTCTGGCCCGGCCTACTCCGGTCTATTGGCCGTAGGTCAGTGTTGCCAAGTTCGTTTTAATTTGCAAATCCCTTTCAATCCCTGCACACGCTCCACTCTCGGCAGCAGGATAGACAGATTTTGGATCGAGATTTTCCCCTCTGCTTTCCATGTGCTGTCGAAAGGACGACGTTGCTACGGGTCTTTTTATCGATGGCTGTAGTTGGGGCCTGGCTGAAGGCAGAGTGGATCCTTTGGACACGAACAATGTGCGGGAATTTGATTTAAGGGTGTTGTGGATCAGGGTTATTGGGGCTTTCATGTACGTGTTAGGAGAAAAAATAGGGTTTCTGGCAAAAATGGTCGGAAACGAAATTTCAAATACAATTAATTGTGTTGTTACTGATATTAATTACCTCTCTCTTTAATTTTGTACATACAATATTGGTATATTTATGTTTTATTAGTGATGTGTTCGTGATTGTAACATTTTATTTTCCTATACCTTGAGTTCTGTCTATGTTTGGCTTTTGAAAATCCGTTTCCTTGTATTTCCTCCTCTGTCCATTGGAAACTTCCACCCAGATAAAACCTCCAGAGGTAACTCTTTTTTTTTTGGACATCCCTTTGACCGCCTCCACTGGCAGCTCATTCAGCGACCAGTGGCAGAACCTTTTTGTGATTTTCTCCTTTTTACAGGGTGTTTTTGCATAAATTTGAATGTTTTGCGTTTGATTTGAAGTGCGCTCGCTGTTGACTTTTGGAATTTTCCCGAATGTAACAGCCAGAACAACAAACAGCCAACAATATTTTCATTTTCTCTCCCTTCCGCACTTGCCGAGTGTGTGTTTATACTTCGCTCACACTCACTCCTTCTCTCTCTATTTTGGGCAGCATTTTGAAGGACGGCGGGAGGATGCGATGGCGCGGAGTTGGAGCGGTGGTTTCATGAAATATTTATTAATGATACTCGAAAATGCTGGAGCACGTGTTGAGAATTCGCTCGCAATAAACAAACAAACAAACGAAAGAGACACACAGAACGCGAGAGCGAGACAGGGAGCGAGAGCGATCCAGAGAGAAGGTGGAAAAACAATGGCAATAACGATTGGAAAAACAAGAGTAGAAACTGCCAAATTGTTGATGGGTTTCGTTCTCTTTTGTTGGCGATTCTTTTTCATCCGTCGGAACGATTTCCAGAATTGTGAATGCGAATTGTGAATGGAAAATTAAGGACTATTTTTAGTGAACGCCCACGGATTGCGAAATGAACGGAGGAAGTGGGGGAAGGAAGTGGAATTTTTACCACAATTCAATACAAGAAGGACAAATCGCCGGTCATGTCCTGGGCTCGATGGACGAACTAATGATCTCTCGGGGCGGAATTGATTGTTGTTCGTCCGTAGTGGAATCGTCCGAACTAATCACAAGAACAACGACGGCGATAGCGACAACTACAACTACAAAGGGAGTGACGGCGACAACAGGGGCGGTTCGCTGGGGGCGTGGGCTAATTAATATCGCCGCCACTGTGTGTTAATCATCGGATAAATCCCGGGCGCAGCGATTACAATTGAAGGCTCTGATTAAAGCGGGCGCAAGGACGACGACGATGGATGTGGCCCATAAAGCGGCCGAGGAGCCCAGTTAATTGCGTGGCGATCGCAAACGAACAACAACAACAACAACAACAAAGTGAACAAGTGCTACAAACATTTATAAGATCTAATGGAAGAAGCGCAGAGTGGAGCGAAAAAGAGCTGAATAATTACCGGATATTAATTGAGGAGAATGAGGCCGGATTGCGGAACAAGGTGTTGTATCCTTGCTCAGGATACTCGGCACATCATGTTAATTGAATTTTTATGCCGGACACCGGCACCGGCACCGGAACGGCAGCAACACAATGGACGCAGCAACAACAACTGAGAGAACTACAGTGTCGGACACAAATGAGCGACACTTAATAAACGAAGCCCGCGATGGCCGGAAGGCAGCACGGCACGAGCAGTAGGTGGCGGGGGGCAGGGGCTCGAGAGGCGTCGTTATTAATGGCGACAATTTATATCCAACAACTGCAACAACTACAACACAGCAACAGCGCAGTTGATGGCAAGAACAACCAGAGCAATAACGACAACAAAACAAGAATCGCAACGACAACAACGACGATGACGATGACGATAGCAACAATAGCAACGACCTACGTAGAGCAATGATAATTGCATAAAAAAATTAAATCTCCCAGAAGAGTTGGAAGAAGAAGAAGCAGGAGGATAAAGGAGCCGTAAGAAGGGACAACGAAGGAGGGTGGGAGCGACGAAGGAGCAACGTTTTAATTAGTTGCCAGCGCGAGGAGTAGCAGCTTACAATCAAAGCGGAATATGCAAATAACTAGTGAAGCCCTGGCAAGGGACGAAGACTGAGAAGAAGAAAAAACCGAGGGTCTGGTCCTGGAGCACCCTGGGAATGGTCGGCGGAGGAGCAGGGAGCGGGATGGGAGCGAATGGGAAAGAATAATGAGCATAAATTTTGAATACAGTCCGAAATCCGTTCGTGCGTCCCGAAATCCGAAATCTTCCTCATCTTCTTCCTCTAATTCTTCTTACGCATCCCCTTCTTCTTAATCTTGATCTTCTTCTTCAGTTTCTGCTCTGATTACGCATATAATTACAAAACTTCATTTTGTATTTAAATCACAAACATATTTTCAGTTGACAGCTTTTCGCCTATCGTCGTCCCTTCATCCTTTTTTCTCCCTCTTTCCCGTCTCATCTCTGGGCTTCTCCTTCTTGTTGTTGTTGGTGGCGGAAAATAATAAAATTTTCTTCAAAGCCAAATTAGGACGCGCCGAAAGCGAGGCTAAGCCTTCATTTTTATTTATACTCACAGCGCATGTGGACGCGAGGACGGCTGGCAAAAGGGACAAAGGCGGGCGGGACAAAAGGATTCGGCGGCCTCGGCAATGGAGCGTGGGCTCGTCGAGAGATGGTCACAGGGTGCCGGCGAGGAAGAGGACCTCGGGAGGACGATTCTCGTATTTGTGGGAGGAATTGGATCGGGCTGGAGCAGGATAAAGCAATCGACTTTATTGCGGTTTCTGAGTGAAAAATGAGGAATGAAGAAGGAGTATAATCAAGGACAAGGGAACGAAAACTTCGTGTAATTCTGAGGTAGTAAAATTATTTTGAATGAAAATTCTATAGATATGAAATCTTAGTGAAACATTGTGAAATGCAAAACAAAAAGAAATCGCTGTGAATTCGAAAAAGAAGAAAAATTCCAAAGAGCAGCAAGGGAAAGGAGTCGAAATTTGAAGATATTAAGACGAGGTGAAGTCGTAATGAAATTAAATCCACGACTAAATTAGTTATGAAAATAATTACAAAATTAAATTGTTGCGAATGTAGGAAAAAAGAAAGATTTTATGAGCAAGTGCAATTGTAATGAAATAAAATGCCTTAGAAATTAAATTATTGTGAATCATTCGAAATTTAATATTAAAGCGGGAACAAGGAAAAATTTAATAGAGTAATATATGAAAGGTGTCTAAATTTAATGTAATTAGATCGAAGAAATGTCGTTGTGAAAGGAATTAATGATGAATTGCGAAGAAATGTGGAAAGTTCTGGAAACATTGATTGAAAAAACGAAGCCAAGAAGAACGCAAAAATATTGAAAATGGCTTCCAATGTCAGACCGCGAACACAATGGAAGGCGAAGAAACTCGAAGGCTTCTCTCCGTGTACTGTGCTCTAAGGCTTCCCTCGAGCACACACAATCACACACGCAAGTCGCTCGCACGCACCCTGTATGGCACAAATCCCGGTATTTAATTAAGCGCGGCCATGGAAAAAATAAGCCAGAAGAGGAATGAGAAAGAAAAGCTGTGGACTAGACGGAGAGGAGGAGGAAGAGAGAAGGCGAGGAAAATCCTGGAGGAAAAAATGTAGTCATTTACAAATAATCACGCGCCATACATTGCAAGATTAACGCGCGCACTCCACCAGCAACAATAACAACAACCACAATTGGTTCCCAGAAACAAACGGAGGAAATAGAGAAAGACGAAGAGAAAGAGACAGAGAGACAGTGGGAGAAACGCAGAAAAGTAGGCGAAAGAAACGTCGAAGGACCTGAGACGAGTGGAGATCGCGAAGGCAACAACAAGTCATGTTGAGGATAATCACATCCATCGGAAGCGGAGACGGAGACGGAGCCAAGTGTCCGGTGGTGGGAGGGAGAGGGGGAGGTTGAGGGCGAGAGAGAGTGCGGAGGGGAAGTGTGTGTGAGAGAGGGGTGGAGGGAGGGGTGGGGCCGGGGAATATGGCGACAAGAAACAGGCAAACAATGGGATAACAACGAAAATAATGGCGTAACCAATGCACCACAAAGCCCCGGTCCCACCGAGAGAGAGCTGGAAAGGAGACAGAGCGAGAGGCAAGATGGAGATGGAGATGGCGATGGGGGCGAGAACGAGCTGGAGGAGAGGAAGTGAGGGCAGAGGCCAGATGGAGAGAGCGCGTAGTGGGAGAGGCCATAAATATTGGAATGAGTGGAACGGATTGGGAGTGGTGAGGGAAAGAGCCGCGAATAGTGGGAGTGGAAAGGGATAAGAAGGAGAACGGATGAGAGTGAGAAGGATGCGAGTGACGGAATTAAGCGCGGAGCTGGGGACACTAAGCAGGAGATCGAGGAGGCAACGGGACATATGAAGGCTGCTGGAGCCAATGCACCGTGAGGGCCAAGCCGCAGCAGGCGTCGACGGGACTGCCGAGGGAATTGTGAGAGGAGTCAAGGCGAGGGATATGGATGGGACAATAATTAGTGGGAGGCGTGGAGGGATCGAGAGTGGGTGGTGCGTGAGGCCGGGTCGGAGGAGAAAAACAAAGACTTAGACGAAGACGTTGATGTAGGCGAAGACCAAGACGGAGACCCAGACGAAGGCCAAGAGGAAGACGATGAAAGGCCGGCATGCTATTGGGTCATAATTAATGTTCGAATAAAAGCAAGTGACTTGTAAATATCGTCGAGCATTACCGACGAAAGCAGGGCATTAACCAAAGTATATATAAACATATATATATGGATATACTTAAGGCCGCACGACATATGGCAGCAAAGTCTGCCCCGTTCCGTGTTCCTCGGTTGTTCGGCGTTCAGGGCTAATAATGCAACTAACGGTAAATTGGCATTAACACACACACAAGGGGGCGGACCGAGAAGTTGGGTTTTTGCCATTGCACTCAGGACGACAGCAGAAGGACTCCAGAAAGTGGCGCCTGTAATAAGGATAATGCGCGCCACAGGGACGACACAAATTAAGCACATTAAACGAACATCCAGCCCACCGCCCGGCGGCCCTCGGCAGCCACCCCCTCCCCCTTCCAGGCAATCGGCCTCGGCCTGGGCTTCAGGATCCCGTCTTCGGTGGCTCCACTTGGGAAGGACGAGCTCGAGGCGGCGGTGGCGGCGTAAATGCCGAGGAAATGACACTTTGAGTGTGTCGTTCGCTCGGATAGCTGGGAAGATAGATGGATAGATAGAGGCAGATAGGGAGAGGGAGCGAGAGAGAGAGAGCAGCACAAGGACGCTGCTGGCTCTGGCCTGACTCCGGCTGTGGCTCCTCGGCTCGTGGACCTCAGACTGTTGTCAGCCTGGCTGCCACAACGGCCGACTTCCTCGTCAGCTCGGTTGCACCGACGGCTGTCTCTGTCTGCCCCCCGCTTGGCTTCTTCGCTCCGTCCCCCTCACTCCACCACTCCCTCTCTGCCCTGCCCTGCCGGCTAGCTCTTTGCCTCGCACTCCTGCCAGCGTCCTCGATCATTATCATAAGCAATCACGTGTGAGCAACAGAGAGGGAGGGCGAGACATGGCCGTGTTGGAAGGGCTTGCGTGGGCGTGCGTGTGTGTGTGTGCCTTTTGGCTGAGGGCCTGTTGCCTGTCGTCGTCGTTGCAGGGGCTGCAGCAATTGCTGGGGGACGAAGCAACAACAAATTAGCAGCATCAACATCGGCTTCGGACGGAGAAAATTCTTTCTGCTGCTGCCGAGGATGATGTTCGAAGTTTCGTTGTTGTTCCTGTTGTTGTTCGTGTTGCTCTTGTTGTTTCCACTGCATTTGCTGTTGCTAAAACCAGTTTTGTTGTTGGTACTTCAACTGTTTTCATTCGTATGATTTGCCATTACATGCGATGATGATGTTGATTTGGATGTTGAGGCTGCAGATCGACCAAAATTAAATACCAATCTTCGTTAATTGCAGAGTCAGGCTCCGGCTTTCCCAGCACGCAGTTTCCGAACTCGGGCAGGAAGTTTCCCAATGGCAGACCATCCCGGAAAATGGTTCAATCAATGGTTCGCCCGTCGGCGCCTCAAGCGATGCCGAGGATTCGCATTTTGGGAAGTTTTCGAAACCAATGGCTAGTAAGAAGTTGAAGATTGAGGATTGTTCTGTTTGCGCCAGCCATCACAATTTAAAATAATTCGGTAATGAATTGTTTGCCTACAACGAGTTTATAAAAAAAGAAACATTCTGCTGTGTTCATCTACATTACTGTAGAATTATCTGTTGATTTTGCGATATTCGAAATTGAAGTTTTTCTGCTCTTTATTCCGTAATAAATACAAAACTGGTTTAATAAGAATACCTGTAACGAACATTAAAAAATACTGACTGATTTTTTCTGATGATCAACCAAAAACATGTGTAATAATTTGTAATTATTCGTTAGTAACTCAATCACAAAAATTGCAATATTTTTTCAATTGTGGTCCCAAAGGACAACATTTGTTTTTCTTGCTTATCTCTTTTATTTAATGCGGGCCACAGTTTTTCATAAGTTCTTTAATAATATTTTAGTGGTTTTTTTGAGCTGGAAGATCGATATTTGTGGAAACTCTCGCGAGCTTTTCGGCCTCTCTGCAGTTGCCTGCCGCTCTCTGCCCCTCCTGTGCCCCTGTGCCCCGAGTCCCTGATCCACTGTCGGTGCCCGGCGACCTCCGCTGACCCGCCGCAGTGGCCGACTGATTGACCTCTGAGCTGGCAATTAGTTCGCCATCCCGTCGGCGCCTTCTCTTGACGCCGGTGCTCGTGAGTTCGGCGCTGAAAACAACAACAACAACAACAAACAACGAATTTAACAACTGCAACAACAACGGGTGACAACGACTGGCAACAACAACAACTAGGGCCGTGGCAAACGACGCACAACAATTGCCGGAAACGACGAACTGCAACCACTTCGATGAGCAACAACAAGGTCAACGTTGTCCAGCGGAAGCTGCAGCAACAACGATGGCAACAACAACAACATTATCGACGTGCGACCACCGACAACTGGATGAATATCCTAACAGATCCTGTACCGAGAGCGCCACGAGAGGACACGACGCCAGCAACAGACCCGACGACCGACAGGCGCTCGTTGTCCTCAGGCGTCGAGCACGCACACGTCCATAGAACACGCACTCGCACACGCACTCGCACACACACATCGAGGGGACACATACGGAGACACTTTGGCTGGCTGGCTGGCTGGCTGGCTGTGACCCAGATGCGTTTATAATGGAATTATTGTGAAGTCAGAAGGATAATGTCGACGGAGCAATTCATGTCCCGGGCCAGATACCGAGATATCGAGAGCGATGCTGGTCGTCCGACTGTCCGTCCGACTGTCCGTCCGACTGTCTGTCTGTCTCTCTTCAGTGCAGCGAGGGACTGGGGGGAGTGCGAGAGGGAAAGAAATGGCAGCCAGGCAGGAAGCGAGAGTCGGACAAGGAAGCCAAACGAGCGACCGGCGAACAATCGCCACCAATTGGGGGACCGACAGATCCACAGACTGACAGAGGGACAGACCGACGGAAGGACAGAAGGACAAACAGACAGACAGACACATGAACAGACAAAGGCCTCGTGGAGAGAGAGAGAAAACCCGACGACACGTGGACAAATGGACGGACGGAAGAGTGGGCGAACGAACCACGGGCGAATGCATCAGCGACTGCTTTTCCCCGACTTTCTCTCTGTATCAGTCTCTCTCTCTCTCTCTCCGTCTCTCTCTGTTCGTCTCACATATTCGGCCATCCTCCCGCAACTCCCTTTCCTTTGTCGCTCTCCTCAACTGCTCCAGCCAGTGAAGCGACGCGAACTCTTCCTATATGTACCATATGTACCTCTCTCTCCCTCTCTCTCTCTCTCCACTTCACTCACTCTCTCCCTCTCTCTCTTGCCGCCCTGTGTGTTTATCACGCGCGCGGCCTGTCCGTCCGTCTGTCGCTCGGCTCATTGTTTGCAGTTGTTTCTGTTGTCGCTGTTCTACAGGATGCGGACAATAACAATAATTTGCGAAGAAAGTGAAATAATGACAGCAGTAACAACAACCACAACAACAACAACATCGAGGCCGGGACATGTCCTGCGAAAGGCAACAACAACGTCCGTCCTCCGTCCGTCCGTTCGTCCGTCCGTCGCACGCTGCGGACGCTGCGGTTGCGGATGTTGTAAATAAAACAATTAATAAAAGAATAAAATATTATAATGTTGTCCGTGACCTCAATGCGGACGATGGATGGATGGACGGTGGACGAACGACCGAATCGAACCGGATGCGGGATCGGAGAGGGATGGAACGGGTCGGGTCGGGACGGGGTGAGACCGTGACCGGGGGCAGGCGGAGCGTGGCCGATGGCGGTCGTTCGATGTGGAGTTGATTGATGTATTGTTTGGACGTTCCGCCAATCGCAATCGACGGCTGTTGTTTTAATGTCGTGAATTTAAGGCTTGCCCCGAATTCGAATCGTCCTCCAAGGGTTATGGGGATCAAGCTTTTATTTTGCTACTGGTTTTCAGCCATAGCCGGGAAATCCTTTTAATTGTTCCTTCAACAATGCTCGAATATTCTATTAAGCTATCGAATTTCAATTTCGTTTTGAAACACACCGAACTTCGTTTATTAAATCAAAATAATTTTTCCTGAATTTATTAAACAATTTATGGAAAATTTCGTCAAGCTCTCAAATAAAGAAATGTTTTATATTTTATTATTTTCTGCACAATAAATGAGCAGTGAATATATAATTAATGTATATTAAGAAAATGTTTAAGGTAACATATACGTGACTCAGGTCACTTAGGTCTAAAGACCAATACTTTAATCTTAGTACTGCGTTTAAACTAAGATAATAATTCACTTAAAAATGTAAATGGTATTTTTCGAAGTCCTGAAGAAATTCTATTCGCAGAACGAGCTTTAAGGCAATTAGTCAAAGCTTCGCTGGGACGAGGGCCAAGGAGCATCGAAATGATTTTGAATGGAAATAAGGTTCGTGTTCTATTTCAGTTCCCCAGAACGTTCACGAGACCATCGCAGGGGGCCGAGGGACAGGGATGGAGATGAGTGGGGAGAGAGAGGGGAAGATGGGGAGAGAGCGAGATGGGGACAGCGACGGGGGCTGCTGGTGTTGAGTCCTTGGAGAGCACGTTATTGAGTGAGCGTGTTATTTCGGAAATATTTGCCCGAGGAGACAGCGTGAGCCGAGCAGGCACCAGACGGGCGAGATGAAGGGCCGCGAGAGAGGGAGAGAGAGAGAGAAAAAGAAGAGAGAGGAGGGTTGCGGCAGAGAGATCTGGGACGAGAGGGCGGGACTCACATCATTCTCTGAATATGAATGCCAAAAAATTTGATATTCAAATCAAAGACAAAACAGAGAGAGGGCGAGAGAGAGAGAGAGGGAGGAGAATGAAACGAAGAAAAAAGGAGTACACAAATGGAAATGAAATAATAAATAGAAATGGAAATAAAATAATAAAATAAACGGTAGGAGGACGAGCGAGCTGGGAAGCCGAAGAAGACAGGGAAGCAGGGAAGCGAAGGGAGCGCCGGAAGTTCAGACGTTGCAGGCGGAAGTCCCACAGGCGCGACCAAGGCACACACACGCCCAACCACACACAAAAATAAACACTCACACACACTCACTCACGTACACCCAGTCACACCCACAACGACATCACGATGCTGGGAAACAAAATGTATGCAAATTTTCCTTCAGTTTTCCTTGCTTTGTTTCTGTTCCCGCTGAGCGACGACCTCTGGTTGTTGTTGTTTTTGTTTTTGTTGTTGTTGTTGTTGTTGTTGTAGCAGCATGCTGACATTTCAACTCGCTGCTCGGCATTCGTCAGCCAAACGTTGCCAGATTGCCGGGACAGGACTTGGCGCATCCTTCAAGAAGATCTCGCCACCGCAAGGACGAAGGAGCAGCCAGAGCATACAGACGAGGAGCGAGCGAGAGAGGTGAGGAGTGGGAGGAACTCGACAATGGCAAAGGAGTAACGAAAAATAACTAAAGAAAACCAAAAAAATTCTCCGTGAAGTGCATGAAAAATCGGAAGAATATGCAGAATCTCTGGGTTCTTGTCTTGCTCCGGCGACTCCACATCTTTCGGGTCCGCTTTGCATTCGACTAAAAGTGGGCGTGGCCGTTGGTGGTGGGCTAGCAGCAGTCGATGACAGCAGACGAGGCGAAAGGATGTTTCATCAAAATTGCAGATTCCCACTTTTCGCTCGAAGACGACGAGGGAAAACACAAAAAAATTCACATTTTCGACCCCACAATTCCATCCTTCCTTCTCGCTTTTGGCACCCTCTCCCCTTCGCCCTCTTATTCCTTTTTGATGAAGAATTATTTTCCCTTCGCTCTCCATCTTCCACCGCACTCTCTCTCGCCCCCCTCCCTCTGTCTTCGTCATTCATCCTTCCCTGTCTGCACTTAATTCCTCTATTTGCAAACTCTTTCTCCTTCGTTCCTCGATTCCTCCTCCTATTGCAAATTGTCCTTATTTGCAATTATGTTTTTTCCAGCATTTAACTTCCACTTAAGTGTGATGGAAATTTTCCCCAACTTCTCTTTCCCCACCCTTCCTTCCTCTGGCCGCTTACCGCGTCAATCCGAGTCGGGTCCAGTCGAGTCGAGTTGAGTCGGGCGAACTCCTTATCGACCTGCTGCTGTCGCCGTCCTCTTATCGACCACATAATACCCTTGATCCACTTCTGCAGCCTCCTCGCCCTTTCTCTTCCTTTCACTATCCCAGCTTTCCTTCTTCCCCTCCCTTTCCGCCCCGCTTCGCCCTCTGCCCAATCAGACCTCTCACTGCTCTGATCCATCCATCCATCCTCCTTCCATCTCATCGTTCGCTCTCCCATCTCACTCTCGCTCTCCCCATCAGCGCATCTCGATCTCCTCCTCTCTCTCCTCCTCTCTCTCTCTCTCCTCATCACTGCCTTCCCACCTCTTTCTCCCCCTCTCGTTATAGGTTCAGTTTCTTCTCCCTTCGCCTGCATTCCGGTTTCCGGTTTCCGTTCCATTCCGTCTCATTGGGTTCCTTCATCGGGTCCACCACTCCCTCTCACTCCCGTCGGTCTCCCCTCATCTTTCGTCCCCCCCTGCCTTCTTCCCCTTTCGGTCCTTGCGTGCGGTTCGCGCCGAGCCTGGCGCGGATTCCATTCATTCCAAAATCCAATCCAAATTGCTTCCCAATTTATGCGAAATGAAGCAACGATGAAGATAAATCTTATTCCATCTGCATTTCCAACCATCCTCCTCCTCCTGCACCTCCTTCTCGTCATTCCTGCGGTTTTCTTTGGACTTGGACTTGTTTTTGTCTTTGTGTTTGTTGTTGTTAGTTTTATTTTCGCCTTCGCGCCAATTGAATTTTTTGAAAAGGCGTTCATAAATTATTTGCGATGTCAGTTTATGTCAGGAATTTTATGATTTTCTATTATCCTTTATCACTTTCGACTTTTCGTCTTTCCGCCTCACGGCACCGTCCCCACTCCCTCCATCTCCCACACTCCCTCACCCATCCCGCTCTCCCGCTCCCATTCGTCCCGTCCTCGTTGTCGTCCCCGAAGTTTGTTCGTCAGTTGACCCTGCATCTGGGCGGCCGCCTGGCCAGCCTGCTGTCTGTCGACCCGTCTGTCTGTTGGCCTTCTATCAGTCTGGCCCCCTCCTCTCTCTCTCTCTCTCTTTCCCACCCTCCTCAAGAGATACAAACGCGGGCGTCTCGAGGAATTTCTCGGCGAATCCTTTGTTCATTGTCGCCGCTGCAGTTGACAGCGAGATGGCAACGCCTCGTCCGTATCCGCCGCCACTCGACAGACAGAGTGGGCCGGCGGAGAGAGAAAGAGAGGTCACAATGTGTGCGCGGTGAGTTGGCGAAATTCCAAAGGACCAGCCAGGCGGACAGCTGCAGAGCTTCAGCTTCAGCTTCTCCTTCGAGAAGGTATTTCTCAAATATTTAGAGCTTCATTTATTGCTGCGTGATGAACATAAATCACTTCGCATTGCGATGAGCGACAGGGACAGGGCAACAGAACGACGACGACGACGCCACCGAAGTCAACGAGTTGGGGACGGAGAGAAAGTGAGAGGGAGTGAGAGTGGCGAAATCATGGCGGAAAATGACGAAGATAAAGATATAACCAGATATGGAATAGATGAATCGATTTATGGTTCGGTTTTCGCCCGGTTGATCGCTTCGATTGGTCGGTCGATTGGAATGACTCGCTCGTTTCCGGCTTTAATTGTACATCCTTTGTCGTCGTCCTTCTCACTCTCTCCTCCCCCGTTCCTCTGCCCCTGGTCTGAATTTCTGTGGCATTCTATTCCCTCTATTCAGACGTCGCCATTGCCTTCGCCCTCGCCCTCTACCTCAACATCATCATCATCACCGTCTCCATTGTTCTCCCTGAAAATCTCTATATTTCATCGTCGTCTTCTTATCCTTCCACATGATCGCATGAGTCAATGTATGACTGACGGAAGGATATAAATTATGACTCGTGGACGGCTCCTATTCTGGGCCCAAGGATTCATCATCGGCGAGCCTTCATCGCCCCAGGCCTCGCCACTGTCTAGTTCAACGTCCTTCCTTCGGCGACCGGACAAGTGGTCGGTCGTCTCCCGCACTCCTCCTCTCCCTCTTTCTGCTTGTCGCTCTTCATCTGTGCGCGACTTGACTGCTCTTTTTTATGTATTTTTTAAATCGAGTTATTTTCATATTGCAATCGGGATTTCGTCAATTTCCTCAATTTTCCCACAGGTTCCTTCTGCATCGTCTTCATAGTTATGTCCTTCGATCCCTCATATAATTCCCTCTCTCTCTCACTCTCCCGTACTCCCTCTCCATCATCTTCACTCGTCTCCGGATTCGACGAATAATTTCTTCGAGTCCTTCGGTTGAGTGAAAGGGGAAAATCCCTCGTTTTGATTTTCCGAATTTCCATTGGTCCCTTCGTTCCCGATCTTTCTTCTCTTTCGTCTCCTTCCAGTAATGAAAAATTAAAAATCCTTTCAAGTCCTTGGCCAAGGACGTTCGCCATTGCCATCAAGAGCGCCATCGGCGACGTCGCCACCATCGCCTTGCGTAACACGTTTTATTGTTATTATTTGCGAGAATCAGTAGCTACAACAACAACAAAAACACCAGCAACAACAATGCCATCAGCAGCAGCTGGCTCTGCCGCTGAATAATTTCACGCTAAATTCATTTCGATTCCACGGATTTCAATCGTGCTTCGGTTTCCTTTTCGCCGTCGCATTCTTCCATTACAATCGCTTTTATGCCATCGTCCCTTGCATCATCCACCTCCACCAGGCCCTCCCCACTCCTCCTCTTCCTCCACCTCCTCCTCCCTCTCCCACTACCCTTTCCCTCTCACTTCATTCCATTCGTTTTCCCTCGCTCTCTCTCTCTGTCGGAGGATTCGCGCTCGATTTTCCTTTTTCTATTCCCGTTTCTCGTTCGGCGAATTTCCATTTGATATCAGAAATTAAATTAAAAACCGAAGAATTATACCGAGGTCTTGTTGTTGCCTGAATTATTTTCTTCCTTCCGTATATTTTTTTTTTGGCAATTTTTTCCACTCTGCATTAAAATGGGATCGCATTTGACGCTAAGCTGTTTTCGTACTCCATCCCTCTCACATTCTGCACCACCCACTTGTGCCCTCTCCCTCTCGCTCTCTCAATCAATCCTCCTGGCAGCATTTGACGCCGTCGAGTCGAAAATTCTACGTATTGGCTTCTCCTTCGCTCTCGCATTTATACTCTATATTTACTTGTGTCCTCGGGGTCCTCGGAGATCGAACCGAAACCGCTCCCTGCCGCCAACCTCGCCAGGATCAAGAAATATTGTTATTTGTTCGAGCCGATGGCATTCAGCGCGACACACGATTTATAAAAGCTCGCTCAAGATGCATGTTATTGCCAAAGGATCTTAGAGGATTTCAATATTTTGGCGATTCGCCGTCGCCGCCGCCGCCGCCGCAGCCTGAGATTTGACTTGGGATTTCCTTGCACCTGTCAACAAATAATGACAAAGTGTGCCGTAGAATGGAAGCTCTGAGGGGTGTGAAGGGAATTTGAAAGAAAGGACATCGACGTGGCAAGTGGAAATTTTCCTACCAATTCGAGAGCTTGGTTCAAGGACTTCGGAGTTGAAATTATAAGGGAGTTTAATTTCAGTTGTTGGAGACCGTTTCTTCATTTATCCAGCAGAGTCTGAATTCAAGAAATGAACTCGATGTCCATTGGTCTGCACTATTGATGACTGAGTGATCCCAATTTTAAATTCGGACCTACTGTAGTTTATACAAACCGAGTATTTTCCGATGTCCTCCTGTGTTCTCTGCTACCCTGTTGTTCCCTTGAGCAGAAATTAAAAACGGGTCTCTCTTCATTTCAATGTCAATGTTTATTATTTCACTTTAACTCTTTTTTATCAATTTACAATTTTAGCATTTAATTTGTTTGTGTGTGTTCTGCTTTTACAATTCAATTTATTTACTTTTTAGTTTTTTTCTTAAGTATTCTCTATGTTAAACAAATACAATCTCCCGTATGCCATCACTTACATGTTAGTCTAAAACTTGAATTCATTGGTTAAAACTAATGTTGTTGTTTTTGTTCTGCTTTCTGGTGACTTATCGCATATATAAAATATCAATTTAATATAAAAACTATTTTCACCCGCCCAGATATGAAGCGAGTTCACAATTTCGCTCATTGTTTTCATCGCTTTCGCTTATAAAAAATTCAAATGAAAACAAATTCAAATTATAGTCTTCACCATTACTTAACTGTTATATTTTTTATTTAATATTTTTTTTTTTATGGTTTTACTCTATTTCTTGTACACCATGTCTATTTATATGCAATATCTTCTTATAGTTGTTGTGGGTTGTTAAAACAATAGTCTAAGGATAACGAATGCTTGTGAGACACGGCGTGACATGTGATTGTTTTAGTTGCTAATGAATGTGAGTTTGTGTTGTTTGTGAATTTACTTTTTACCTCTATTTTTATTTTCTCTCTCTGTTCTCTCAATAATACTCTATTTTCATACTGATTTACTTCTATGTTATTTACACGTGGGCTGCCTTTAGTTGGTTTCTTCTACTTGATATCCTACAACTACTCGGTATACATTATTGGCTTACCATAGTCTATCTTCTAATCACTTAGCCTAACTAAACTACTCCTCTAGGGCTTACACTTATGACTTCTCATAGTTGTTGTTTAGTTGGGTTTTATTCTCGTTCTTCCCGAGCTCAGTTTTACAACAATTACATTCTACCATCGTTTGAAACAGGTTTTTCCTCTCATCGAATCTATGATTCTTCGGTTAGGCATTCGTAAATTTGGGATCAGGGTCGGAGATTTGGTTTTTTTTATTCTTTTTCCTTCGAGTTCCTCCTTTGGTTAATGTTCTTTGTATAAAACTTACATGTTCACTTAAAATGATCGACCGACCGATCGTACAGTAGGATTTGTCTAAAACTTATCGAACAAATAATATCATCGAATCAAGTCCAAGTCTATTTACAAATCTCACGTCTTACAAAAGTATCTTTATTTTTATCTGCCATTCTTTTCAATATTTGGTACCCTCCGAACCCCTGGCTCCGGCCTACATCTACATAGTTTTAATTATTTCTCCATAGGTTTACAGTATTATTTACATTCATTTTACATACATGGGTTTAGTCGTTACTTGGGTAGTTACTGGTAATTCTGATATCTCTTACTCTTCTGTTAACGTTTGGTTTCCGCACCTTCCGCGTTATGACTCGGTGTAGGCTCAACTCCGCTCTCTCTCTCTCTCTCTCTCGTTGGATTTGGCCTCGTTCGCCCCGGTTGCCCGGCCAAGGAGCCCCCGTTCGAATCGTGCCTGGGTCGTGATTTACCCAATTCAGTCGTCCATGGAGGAACATGCGGGAGGGTAGTGGGAGTGGGTCGGAGTGAGCAAGAAGGACTGTCAGTAGGTCATCTCCCTCGCCGCTTCCCAGTTCGCTCCATTATTCGCATTGTTCGTGTCCCCAGACTCTGGGTTTCTGACAGCGTCCTGCCTTCTCATTAGACTATCGTGGTGGTTGCTTCACACCTGACGTCGAGACACCTTCACACGCTCTCTCACACACACACGAGCATCCACCCCACACACGGAGGGAGGTGTCAATGGCCCCAGGTGTGCCGAACCCATGGATGTGACCCGAAAAATCTGACGGCGTTTTGTCTGGTGTGCATTTCGTGTCAAGTGCTGGCAGGGACGGCTCTCGCAACCCACATTCAAACTCGAAACCCTCTCGCCACCCTCTCTTTCTCCCTTCCTCTCCCCCTTCTCTTTCTAATCCCTGCTGCTCGCTGCTCACCTAAACTCTCTTCTCGGATTGAGGCTTCGAGGTGCAGTCGCTTGAATTAAATTCTCGCTCCTTCATCGAGCGAAAGCAAACAGAAATGTGGGTGTGAGTCTGAGTGTGGAAGGAACAGGGAAGGATGGAAGGAAATAAAGGAAGAAGTAGAAAAAACAATAATAGGAATCATAATAATAACAATAAAAGTAAAGGAGCTTTTTGTCAACTTTCTACTCTGTGCGTTCGCTTAGCCCGCAAAAGCCTCTTAAATCGTTTTCATTACTTTTAAGGATCTTCCAGAAGTCCTAGTTCCCATTCTTTCTCCTCGTCGTGCTCGTCCTTGTCCTCGTCTTCTGGTTTTCATTGTGCGGATTGTTTTTGTTCTCAGGAAGGCTGCTGTTGTTGCGCTTCTTATGGAGTCTTTTGTTGTTGCTGCCGCTGTTTTGTTAATTTAAAGGTGTCACCTAGGAAAATCATTCTCTGCCTCGCCTTTTATCGCCCCCGTCTTTCCGTCCCGTCTCGACGCGATTCGAAACCCACAAGTGCTTCAGTTATTCAATTGTTCTGCCAAAACTCGCCAAGAAGTCGGCAACAACCGACTGTCGCCCGCTGTTGCCGTCTCCCGCAGCCGCTGCTGCCGTTGCCGGTGTCGCCCTCGTCTAGGCGACGACTTGGCGACTTCTTTCCTTTCGCTTCACACGCTCTCTCGTCCCTGCGCGTCTTCAGTGACGGCTTCCAGAGACCTGGCCGACGGCAGCAGCCACAGCGGCAGCGACAGCGACACCAGCAGCAGCAGCAGCCATTCGACTGTGATATAAAGTTTAAATTAAATGAAAACTTTTTCAATTACATCAACGGAAATAAAATCCAGGATGGGGACGCCGGACGGACGGAGGACGGACAGTGGGTCGGGTGTCAGGAGCCGGGGCTGGGGTGGACGATAAGGTGCGGTGTGTGTTGCAAAGGAATGTGAGAAACAACAACAACAACAGCAACAACAATGAGAGTGAAACCTTTTGTTTGTTTGATCTTTTCTTCTCCTTTGCCCATTCATGTTTGTTTTCATCCCCATTGTTTTGGGTCGCTACTGGTCCCACTGTTGTTGCTGCTATGGCTGTTGTTGCTACTGCCGTTGTCGTCAGGAGTGTTATTTGCCTTTTTTCCCAATACATTGTTGTTGTCTTTGATAGCATTGCCTTAGCTGGTGCTGCTGTCGTTGCAGGCCGCATCGGTGTGGATAATCCTAGGCATATCCTACCGACGGACGGAGGGACGAACTCCATTTCGCTCTATGAAACTTTTCTCCCCGGCGTCATCTGCTGCCGGCGCTAGCGCCGAACTAATTCCCTGTAATTGGCAACGCGGCAGATGTTCTCGTTATCTCAACTTCGAGTCTTTCGACCCACTGCCCACGGGTCACTTCGATAGAGTCAACGTCGACGAGCGATGGTGGTCGACGAGGCGATTGGGGGAAGTTGGGGTGATTGGGGACCTTCCTGTGCTTGACAGGATTCCCGAGTCAACCGAGAGCTCCCCTAAATTGCCTCGACTTCATGGAGATCCCACTGATGCTGCCACGGCCACGAACACTTCGTCGGTAGCCGGCAACGAGACCGCAGGATAGCGGAAGCGAACACCACGCGAGCCCGTCCACTCGACACTCCTGCCTTGCCCTCTCCCCACTCATCCCCTCAGCCACTCTTCAGCACCCTCGACCCTCTTCTCCTCCCCACAGCCACTCGCGTCGTCTGTCCCGCTCCCCCAACCCCCAGAACCAAATCCAAAATCATCCGGAGACGAGCGAATTCGTCGCAGGCTCGATTGAGAGGAGTCGCCGGAGTTGGAGCCGGAACCCGAACCCAAACCCGCACCCGAGCGGGAAGTGCGGGGATCTCGTTACCGTTACCATTAGTCTGCCTGATGCCGATTTTCAGCCTGCTGCAGCTGCTGCTGCTGCGGTCTTCGTCCTCGTCCTGCACTCCACGCGGTCTTCTACAGGGCCACCGAGTCGTCCAAGGCGTTGGCGCTGGCGTAGGTGCAGCTGCCGTCCCTCTGTCAGATGTCGGACCCCTCCTGCGAGTCCCCCACGTAGCCCTCGTCCGGGCTGTCGGCCAGGGGGCCCGTCAGGTGGCGCAGCTTCGTCGACTCCTCGCCCTCGTGCGCCGGTGGTGGCGGGAGCTGTTGCTGTTGCTGTTGCTGCGGATGCTGCTCGGCTGCGGTTCTCGATTTCGTCGCTGATTTGGTCGTTGTCGCCGCGGATGTCGACGCCGGCCCCGCTGCCGCCCCCGTCGCGGCCGCCGCCACGTCGCCCTCGTCGCACTCGGGGATCGTGGAGTCGTCGGCCTGGGCGGCCACGCAGCGCTTCTTCAGGTCCGACGACGCCGAGGGGCCGTTGCTGTGGTTGCCGTTGCTGGCCGGGGTCTGCGTGTGGCACGAGCTGACGGACTGCGGGTGCGTGGCCGCGGCGCCGTTGCTGTTGCCGCTGGGGTTGTTGCCACCGGTGCCGCTGGCGCTGTTGCTCAGGACGCCGACGATGGTGGGCGGGTAGCGGATGGGCTGGGAGTGGTAGCCGGGCAGGCAGGGCGGCCACTGCTGGAAGCCGGCCACGGAGGTCGGCACCGCCCCCGTCTCGGGCAGCGACATCTGCGCGGTCAGCTGGGGCTGCGGCTGCGGAGGCGGCGGGGGCGTGGCGCTGTTGCTCTTGTAGCCCTCGGGCGGCGACGGGTACTGGACGAGGCCTCCGTTGCCGCCCAGCATCGCGTGCACCGGGTACCCCTCGGCGGTGAAGCGCACGCTGGGCCCCAGATACTTGTCGTAGGTCGGGGTCCCCGCGCCGCCGCCGCGCTGCAGGAACTCGGCCTCCAGGCTGTAGCGCAGGCCCGGGTTCGCGGCCGAGGCGGCGAACTGCTGCTGCTTGTGGGCCCGGTTGTGCGGCAGCGTCCGGTAGAAGTTCTGCTGCTGCTGCTGTTGCTGCTGCTGGTGATGGTGGTGCTGCTGCTGGGGCGACGGCATCGCGCCCAGCGAGTGCTGCTGCTGCAGGTGCAGGTGGCTGTGCGTCGCCGCGCCCGGCTGCGGCCCCGGCTGCAGGTGCGCGTTGCTGTAGTCGTAGGCGAAGCCGTCCTGGCCCAGGAAGCACACCGGGTTCAGGTGCACGTCGACCTGGTGCTGTCCTCCTCCCACGCCCACGCCCACGCCGACGCCGACGCCTCCGTTCGCCGCCCCCAGGCTGTTCATGACCGTCTTCAGCTGCAGCCCGCGCGGCAGCGTCGTCATGGCGGCGAAGCGCGACGCGGCCGGGTTCGCGTTGCCGCCTCCGCCGCCTCCCCGCATCAGCTGCGAGCCGAACTGGGCGGTCGAGAGCTGGTAGCAGTTGTTGTTGTCGTACGCCGACTGCGACTGCAGCGAGAGCGTCGGCGGCATGCCCTGGATGCTGCAGGGCCCCGAGCAGTCGCTGGCCGCGTCGTAGTCGGGCGCGTCGCAACCGCTGCCGCTGCCGCCCTTCTGCTTGTTCTTCCCACTCTCGGCGTCGTTCACGAGGTCCGGGTTCTTCTCCTGCGGGTGCTGGTGCTGCTGGTGGTAGCCGCGCATGGAGGCCGGTGGCGAGCAGTAGGCGCCGGCGCCCATCATCAGGGCCGAGGGGGGTGGCGGGGTGCCGCTGCCCGCGCTCAGCTGCATCGCCTGGGCCTGGGCCTGCGCCTGGGCCTGGCCGCCGTCCAGGTGCAGGTGCTGCTGGAAGTGGGCCGGGGCGTACATCATGAGGTTCTGCTTCATCTGGCCGCCGATGATGACGCCGTTCTCCTTGGCGCCGCCGCCCTTGGTCGGCGTCAGGCTGTCGCCGTGGACGCCGCCGCCGAGGGAGTCGCCGCAGCCGTCGTTCAGGATCGAGGAGCACTTCATGGTGGGCCCCAGGCCCAGCCCCATGCCGAGGCCCATGCCCAGGTCGTTGCCGTTGGACGTGGTCGTCGTCGTGCCGGTGGTGGTCGTGCCGTCGACGGAGCCGCCGCCCTCGCCCTCGCCACCGCCGACGCCGACACCGTGGGTCAGGGCCTTCTTGCGCTTGGCGGCGGCCGCCGAGGACGGCTTGCGCTGCTTGCACTTGACGACGACGGTGCAGAGGAGGACGGCGAAGATGACGCCGGCCCCGGTGCTGCTCGCGATGATGTAGTTCATGTAGTCGCGCGGGAAGGAGACCTCGTTGACCACCGGCGGCTCCTTCACGATCACGCGCAACGTGTAGTTGCTGAACGTGGTGCCGGCGATGTTCTGGCCGACGCACGAGAAGGTGCCGTTGTCCTCGGAGCCGACGTTGTAGATGAAGATCTCGCTGCGCTTCTCCTCGCTGCCGCTGCCGGCGCTCTCGTCGATGTAGTAGTACATGTGCAGGTTGTCCACGAGGCTGTCGTTGGTCATCACTTGCCCGTTGAAGAGCCACAGGACCTTTGGCTCGGGGATGGCGCGCACCACGCACATGATCGAGACGTTGCGGCCCTCGGAGATCTCGGTGTAGGTGGACTTGGGCGTGACCTCGGGCAGGCAGGCGAGCTCCTCGCGGCGCAGCGACTTGATCAGCTGGCCCTTGAGGCGCGGCGGCTCGACGCACTTGGGCTCCTCCGTCTGCGGCGTGTTGTAGTTGACCAGCCACGAGTGGATGTCGAGCAGGCGGCAGTCGCAGGTCCAGCGGTTGCTCTGCAGGCTGATGCCGTGCAGCGACTTGGGCAGGATGCGGGGGCCCTGGATGAAGCCGATGCGGTTGCCGTCGAGCCGCAGCCACTCGAGGTTGTCCATGCCGACGAAGGCCTCGTTCTCGATGCGCTCGATCTGGCAGTTGCTCAGCTCGAGCGTGGTGAGGAACGACAGGTAGCGGAAGGCGGACGTCTTCAGCTCCCGTATGGGGTTACCGCTCAGCGAGAGCCGCATCAGCGACGTGTAGTCCTGGAACGTCTCGGTCGGCACGTGCTGCAGCGAGTTCTCGGACAGGTCCAGCTCGACCAGGTTCGTGAGGCCGCGGAAGGCCTTCTCGTGGATGCGGATGAGTTGGTTGCGGGACAAGTAGATCTTCTGCAGGTTGAGCAGGTCCATGCGCAGGAAGCGCTCGCTCTGCAGCACCTGCAGGCTGTTGCCCGAGAAGTTCAGGACCTGCGTGCCGGGGTCCATGCCCTCGGGTATCGTCGGCAGCTGCTGCCCGCCGCACTCGACCGTCTGCTTGCCGCCCTTCCACTTGCAGATGCAGACGTCGGCCGGACACGAGCGCGCCACGTCGACCAGCAGGACAACCAGGAGCAGGAAAATCGGGGCTCGTGACGACCTCCGACGTCCGACGCCTGTTATTGTTGTCGTTGTCGTTGTCGTTGTCGTTTTGGGTGACATTTTGTTGTTGCCCATCGCCGCCGCCCAGCTGGGCGTCAACTTCCGGCGCAAGCGGATGTGCCAAATGGCGGACACCGCGTTCGTGAGGTGCTCGTAGTTGGGGTTCGTCTGTGTCTGTATCGACGTCGTCGCCTCCTCCTTGTTCTACTGGTTGTTTTCGTTTTTCTTGTTGTTGTTTGACTGCTTGTTGTTGTTCTTTTTGTTATTCTTGTTGTGTTTGTTGCTCTCTTTCGAGCGATAAATTCAGTTATTGACATTAATTTGAACGCGTTCCACGTTTCGTCGTTCGCCGTTCGCCGTCCGTCGTCTTCCTCTCGGTCTCTCGCTACAGCAACAAAAATATGGCTTCTCACTCTGTTCGTCTCTCTCTCTCCCTCTCCGCCTAGTCGTTTGCTTATTCACACTTGAGATTATCTCGTTCTTGTTATGATTTTTATCGTCATCATCGTCTTCGTCATTGCCGTCCTCGTCGATGTCATCGGCACCGGGGACGTCGTCTTCAAAGTCCTGCTCCTCGAGGTCCTTGTTGTTGTCGGCCTTGTTGTAGGTGTGTTTGTGGACCTTGTCGTAGGTGTTGTTGCTGTTGTTGTTGTTGTTGATATTGTTTTTCTGAACGCTCTTGTTGCTGTTATGAATGTTGTTGCGCAGTCGGCCCGTTGCATGTCAAATTAAGCCATTCACGTCGCTGCCGCCGGCCAAGAGCTTCGTCACTGATACGCCTCCGGCCGTCTGTCAGTCGGCAGCCGCTCCTAGACGGTGGCCGAGGAGACGTGGGTGGAGTGAGCGAGACGACTTCGTCTTCGGCGTGGGCTTTGGTCGCTCCGGCGCTCAAATTGATTCATCTGACAATCACGTTCACTGGACGCCGTCTGTCGTCCGCCGTCCGCCGTCCTCCCTTCGGTGGCGACTCATAAAAAGGTCCCCCCTGCTCGTCCTCTTGCTCTTATTCAGCTCTTCCGGATGAGCAGGAGGTGGAGGAGGACGTGGAGGTTGAGGCCGTGGTGCGAAGGTGCCGAGGGAGATTTTGTCTCCGGCTCGTTATTGTGTTAATTTCGCAGCTGACACTTGGGCTGTCCCTCTCTGTCTCTGTATCCGTCTCCGTCTCCCTCTCGCTCTCTCTGTCCTCGCTGTGGGGGGCGTTCGGAGGTGGTGGGGGTCGCGGGTCGGAGGCGTCGACTGAATCGGCGGGAGGTTTTTCTATTGTTGGCCCTCGCCTCGTCTATTGTTCGTTGCAATTGTTCAGCTTCTCCCTTCTCTCTCTCACTCTCACTCTCCCTCTCTCTGTTCTTGATATTCTTGCTCTTGTTGTTGTTGTGATTATTGTTGTTCTCGTTCTCTTTTAGCTCCTTCAGCCTCACTGTCAGTGTCACAGCTCACGGCGCTGTCTCTCCTTCACTTGCCTCTAATGACAACTTTATTGTCTTCTGCCTTTGCTCGTGCTGTTGCTACTGTTGTTGTTGTTCTCGCCGTTCCGTCTTTTTATAATTTCTGTTGTTGCCTTTCGAGGCCTTCTTCCGCACTCGACTCGGCGTCGCTGTCTCTTCAGAGCAGAAGTTGCGCCTCCAGCTGATCCAACTAGTTGTTGCCCACGTTGGTGTTGTTGCTTGAATTTGAATTGTCTGGGCGTCGTTGTTGTTGCTGGTGATGATGACTGTATTGTTGTTGTTGTTGTTATTGCCCTGCAGCAATGCTTCCAGGAGGCTCCAGCAGGGACCTGCAACGAGGGTGAGAAAAGAAAAATAAGCTAAAGTAATTCACGAGGAGCAGAACATGAAAGGTAGAAGCGGTGGCCGGAGGTGTGGGAGGGAGACGGACGGATCGGAAGGGTCAGGGAGAGAGCGAGAGAGGGAGAGGCGTCGAAGCAGCCGGTGGCGGGGTGAGAAAAACGAGAAAAGTCAGGTAATTAGTGCGCCCGAATGCCTCTCATTAAGTCTTCGTTATCCCTGTTAATATTAAATACGCGGCGCGAAAATTCGCAGACAGCGACGGACAGACAGAGACAGCGAGAGGGAATAGGGAGAGGGAGAGAGATCGAGTGGAAGGCAAGGATTGCGTTCATGATTTCACGATTTCTGTTTCTGTTCAACGAGGCTGACTTTAAACCGTTTGCTGTTGTGGGTTTGGTGAACAACAAAATCACGAAGCCGCGGTGTGAGTGAAGGATGAACTACAGGAGAACTCGAGGTGACAACATTCGGGCCGTGGACGTGTTTCGGGAAGAGATGGAGAGAGGAGGGGGAGGAGCAGGGGGAGTTGTGGGAGTTGGAGTAGGAGGAAGTGCAGGAAGCATTCTGTGAATGTCACAGAGCTTTTCCTTGAATTAAGAGCTACAACTGCTAAGGAAGGACGATGAAAATGTTGTTTTTTCTTCATTAATTTGAGAATTCCAGGACACTCTGTTTTGTTTTCCACTAACGAAATCGATCCTTTAATGCGTGAAATGTGTCTCCTCGAAGTCCTCGTCAGGCAAATTAAAGCCATTGGACTCCAGCACTCACACACACATGGACATCGTGTCCCATTCGCCCCATACATAATTAATTTCCCAGCTCCATGCGAGATGTTTTGGGAGTTTCCGCTGTCCATCGTCTCATCCATCTTTCGCCTCCTCTCTATCTTTCGCTTCCTCTCGTCTCCTCCCTTTGTCGCTCCCTTTCTCCCCCTCTCTCGCTGTCACAGTGGCGAGTAAATTTTCATATTTCCGGTCCGGGCGGAAGGAAGTCCTGCTTTAAGCACACACCCACACCCACACCCACACACACGCCCCGACAACAGCTGAACTAGAGCAACAACGGGTTGTCGGGGAAAAATCAAATGGGCGTGGCATTCGAGGAGTTGAATGAACTTCGGAACCCATTGTTGTTGTTAACATTTATTATTGTTGTTGTCGGTCTCAATGGTGGCCGTGTTGTTGTTGTTGTTCTGGTGCAACTGCGGCTGCCGCACCGCAGAGCAATTTGTTTTATTTGAATTTGTTTCGATGTGTGTGTGTGTTTGTGTGTGAGTGTGTGTGAGAGCGGCATAAATAACTCAATGGCAAACAAACGCTCGCAGACACGCACGACAACCACGACAACAACTAATGCCAACATAGGCTCGTGGCTCGATCAGCAGCAACAACAATTGCAATTTCTTTTTTCGCCCTCCTCTCACCGCAAAATTAAGTACTGAATTCATTGGGAAATTGCACAGAAAAACAGGAATAAAGTACGTCTATGTGGGGAAATCTTTTATTTTCAATACTGTCATTACTGCCGACAACTTGTCCGATATCAACTATAATGAGGTTGGCTCCGATGACGACGGCAACAACAGCAACAAGTCGGCGAGAACAATAAAAATAATACCAACGTTGACAACACCGCCAACAGTGGTGCCTGTGAACACCATAACAACAACAACAACAACAACAACAACCACGACTGTGACAGTAACAACAACAAACACGGGCAGGCAGAGACGACAACGTGTTTCGTTGAGCTGCCAGCACTGAATGCGGCGGAAAAATCATTATAAATCGCTGGCTATATTTATCAGTGCATTATGAATATTTCGCAATTTGCATGCCATTCACGATCCGCACGCAACCGACAACCGACCTTGCGACCTGCGATAAATGTGTCACATACACCAGCGTAAAAATGTCCACAGTCCACGGAATGGCCGAGTAGAGTAGGCAGGACTCCAAAGGACGAACGACGACGAACACTTTCAGAAATTTGTGCACAAAAACCCCAATTTTGACATTTTCCCTGTTGTCATTTTCACATTTTCACACTTTCTACTATTTCATAATTTTTTATTACACCTCCTGCGTCGTATTTTGTGCTTTGCAGAATTTGTAAAAACACAAAACTTGCTGCTAAACTCTTTCATTATTGGTTAAGTAAATTAATTGTAGTGATGAAGCATTTAAGTCTTCGAGTTCTTTCCTTGGGATTCAAGTCGATTTTTACGTTAAAATTTTTCGAATATTTCCCCATTGTTTCATTGTCTGACCTTCCACTTTCTAGTGAACTTCTCAGGAATCCGTATCAAAGAAACGACCGCAGCAATTTGGCTAAACTTCTCTATTCTCGCACATTCAACTATTCCGCACTTTCACACGAGTGCGGCGTTCTTTAATCGCGCACTAGAAGTGTCATTAAGAGAACGGCGAGCTCGGTAAATTCTTCTCCGACCGCAAACGAGACACCGCCGAGGCCGAGACCGAGGCCGAGCGAAAACCACTTGCACTAATTTATGGCGCGGGTGTAAATCACGCGGATCCGGCTCCGGCTCCGGATCCTGTCCTTTGACGGCAGCGACAACCCACCTATCGACCCGACGCTGTACACAAGTAGTGAGCTCGCGGGCATGTGTGTGTACGCGTGTGTGTGTGTGCGAGCGACCGTGCGTGAGTGACTGGAATCGAATAGATGGGGATGTACGTCGGTGTGCGTGCGCGGATATAATTGCAGATGGAGTTTAATTGTTATGTTATGCGCTGTTAAATGGCAAACAATTTATGAACTGACACAAAGTCATGTCATTGCATGTTTATGAGACTTTTATTTGTCCCACTATTAACGAAAAATATGCTGTCGTAGGGAGCGAACACAAATAAAAACGCAGATCTCTAGTTCTCTACTTTGGTCGCAGCCATAAAACGGGGCTTCGGCGTGCTGTAATTGCGGGTTCGGAAACTCTGATTGCCGCCATTACACATCGCGATAAGGAGGTCTACGACTGGCGTAAAAGGAGTTTCCGAACAAACAAACGTGGGGCGTCGAGGCGGTGCATGTTGGGAGTTAGGGCCGGAAGTTTATGACTTCATTGGCCCCTAGTTTAGCTGCGTCCGCACCCCTGAAAATTCCTTTTTGAATTTATTTCAAAGTAAATTATGTCCGTTTTCTGGGCGCCTGAGTCGGACGCCATCGTCTGCCGATGCCGCGGGAACATGTGCCGAGGACAGACGGACGGACAGAGACACAAATCTCCGGATGCGGCAAATATTTCGAGAGAAATTCTAATCCATTACGATAAAGCTTCGGCCGTGATATTAATCATAACCTTTGCCAATCCCATGGCAAGATTTTGGCCCTTCCCGACGCAGCCCAGCGACAATGCCAGTGGGAGACAAAGCAGAAGGGCGTGAGGAGAGGGGGAGGTGCGAGGACTATAATTTCAAGGATGCCTCAATAAATTACAGCGTAACATGTGGCGTAGAATACTTAAGGTAAATAAACCATAAATTACGTAAATTTACCTGATGGCGAATGCTTTAAATTCTCAACCAAACGACCTCGAACGAGAACAAAGCCAAATCTTAATATATTTTCGGGATGATAAAGAGGACTTAATGAGGGAGCGGGGACCGGGGAGAGAGGGGGAGGGAGAGAAGGATGGCTGTGTTGGAGACGTTGGGTGAGAAGAAGACAGCGATAGACGGTCGATGATGGAACGTGAACCCAAGGAGAGATTTGCAGAGACGCAGAGGAAACCAATGAAAGGGAGGCGAGTAAGAGAAAGCAACAACGATGTCAACACCGGGCGGATAAACAACAACAACAACACGCTGGTGGGCAATTGCAACAACAATGAGGAGGCGACCGCGACAACAAGTACGAAACAACAACAACTTGAACAGCAACTACAGCGAGAATGAGGCAATTGCAGAGATGGATGCGGAAACGGCTGAAAGGGAGCGTAGATTACACCGAAAACAACAATGACAACAGAAATAGAGAAGAGAATAACAACAACAAGGAAGGGGAAAGCAACAACAACAACAACACCGGAAATAAACACACCAACAACTCAGGCCCTACAGAGTGAATGACGAAAGAGGTTTTTATTTCAATGCGACACAAAAGGTGTTGCCACGCCCCGAGCGCCCACGCCCACGACCACATACACAAAGCCACCTGCACACTCACGCAACCACACACAGATCCCACACTTGCTAGTGCAGGAAACCCTGGAGCGAGAGCGGTGGCGGATGGACGCGGGTCAACTTGATTGGTCAGGGAAAAATCTTCCACGTCCCCCAGAAGGACGACGATGACGTGCTCCTGCCTCCTCCGGTGGGTCGCCGGTCGTTCCCATTGGGATCACTTACAGGGCCTCACACATGGACACGGACCCACTCGTCCGAGCGAGAGGCCCGCAGTAAGTGGAGAAGGGAAGACGGTGGCAAGTCGAACCCTTTGAGAGGAAGATGGACAGATTACGATGACAAATGGAATGCCTGCCTGCCTGGTAGGGAGGCACAAAATTCGACGAACACAGACAGGCAGAGGATGGACAGGACATGGAATAAAACGGATCGACGAAGTCATGAGCAACGAGAAGGAGAAAGAGAGAGAATACGTCCTCGACGAAAGTCCCCACAGATGATGAAATAAATTAGCATCGGGGCGAAAAATCGAAATAAAACAATGGCAAATGTTCGGCAATCAAGCGAACAGGAAAATTACAAATAAAAATTCCCATCTCGAGGACCTCCGACTGTACCGCGTCCCGTCCGAAGGAACCGGCGCAGGCGATGTCCGAGTCAAGGACGATGCGATGGAGGGTCGGAGAATCGCAGAGTTCACGAGGCTGGCCAGGCGGAGGAAAAGGGAGAGCGGGAGGAAGCGATGCGGAGTGTGAGAAGGCTGGGCGTGCGTAGGAGCTGAAGTATGCTTAATGGCAGCTACATTCAAAATAATAGCTTGTCATCTGTCTTCCTCGCCAAGTGGCGAAGACGCCTCGTGGCCCTGGAGAGGAGACGAGTCGAGTCGAGGCTGGCGAAGCCATTTATTAAAGCACCACAAGCGATAACAATTGAAAACTCAACTTAATTAAGTTCTCAGTTTGACGAGGCCGCCAGCAGGGCGGGGCGAACTTTGCTGTCGCCGAGAGGAAAGAAAGGTCGAGGCGATGTCGGCCGGAGCAGAGGGACAAAGGCGAAGGAGAAGAAACAAGAAAAGGTCGGGATAATGTAAGCACAGAAGAGCGAGCGAGTACAGTGAAATGTAAGGAGGGAAGGGAAGAGCAAGGAAGCTCCAGACCGAAAAAAATGTTGAGCAAAAGGTCAAAGTGGAAGATCGGGGAGAGGTCGAATGAAGAAGGAAGGTGGAAAATCGAAGGGCGAAGAAAGAAAATTATGAAAAATCAAGGAAAAACATTTTTGATTGGTTTTTTCGAAAGCCCTGTAAGAGGATTTATTTACGCCAGGAACTTAGAAAAAACTCGGTATGAAAAAACCCGATTCATTTCAATTCATTGAAATTTCGCTGAAGGAACGATCGATCTAGAGTAAATTTTCATTAGAAATTTTCAAGAAAAACTTCGATATTTCGTGAATTTTTTTTAATTCGTTACTACGTGTCCTGCCTTGTATCCCTGCCATGGAAGGATTCTCGGCTATTGACATTTCTGTGCTTAGTCTTCTAATTCAATTCCTCCACTCATCAGATTGTAATTAAGCACTTTTCAGTAGTTTCGAACATTATCAAATAATTTTGCACACATTCTCAGTAGTTTCTCGCCCTTCCCCCCACCTATCTCTCTGTCCCGCTCTGACATTCCACTGAACATATTTGCCTGCAATCAAACACAGGCAAAGCAAAGCGAGGGCTTCAAGACTCGAAGCCGGAAGTTATAGCAAACAATAAATAACTTAATTAAAATCTGGGAAGTTCAGAAGCAACTCTCGAAGACAAACTCGAGCTCAGACGGGAGAAGCAGAGCCAGCAGAGAGACAGACAGGAGACGGGCAGACAGACGGAGAGCCAGATGGACGGACAGATAGGGGCAGGGGAGCTGGAGTTTCTGAGTAGGAGGAACCCATTGTCGTGCTCTAATAGATTGGATCCATAGTTCTCTGGCTGATGTTGTTATACTATAGCTGACGATGTTGTTGTAATAATACTGAGTTGTTGTTGTTGTTGTTGTTGTTGTTACTGTTGGCTAAGCCATATTGTATTTGAGTTTCATTGTGTTTTATGGCATCGCCTCCAGTTTAATTTATATTTATTCTCTCTCGATATAAGCAAATAAATACAACTAAAATCGCAATTGTAATGAGAGAAGGAAGTTCAAGCGCAGAGATAGAGAGAGAGACAACAACAACGGCCACAATGGCAGGAATCTGACGAGGGGTTGAGACAACAATGGCAACAACAAGAACAACAACTACAACGATGACAATACAAAGACTTACATGGCTCGGCAGCAGCGAATGAAGGAGCCCGACATCTTGAGAGATGCCGCAAGATGAAAGGATAAAGAAGGATCCATCCAGCCAGCCAGTCAGCCAGCCCGACGAAGGACGCGAGAAAGGAGTGACAGGAGAATGGGAGAACAAGAAAACACAACAACTACAACAACCTGGATAACAAAGACGATAAGAAGGAGCAGTAGGGGAAACGCCTGCAACTGCTAATAAAATAAGCAAATGTAATTTTGCCGGCGATGCGGAGAGGCAGAAAGAGGGAAAAGAAGCAGAAGGAAAAGCGAAAGTAGGAAGAGGAGTCCGTGTAGAAGATAAGCAGGGAAAGGATGCCGAGGAAGGGACTTCGGAGGAAGCTCGAGGAACCCGAGGTGAATGCGATGTAGCCTTTATTTGCGGATCCTGCCGTCGGGCATCCCGGGACGTCGAGGTGGCAGGAAGGAGGCGGCAGCGGCAAAGAAGGAGGAGGAATGTAGTGAGGGAAAGCTGGAGCTGGGGGAGGAAAATAAGAGGAGGAGATGGCGAGAAGGAGGAGGAGAACCAGGCAAAGGTTGTTGGAATTCGGTTGAGACGAAAGACAATGATGAACGGAAACAAGTTGACGTAGGCAAAATAAGATTCCAGCAACAACAGCAAGCCAACAGCTACAATATTGAGAACGACAACAACAAGCACCAATAACGACAACAACAGCCAGTAGCAACAACTTCTGCTACAACTACTGGAAATAAAATAAAATACAAATAGAATCAGCAGCGATAGGAAGAAAAGGGAGAAGCGACAGGGAGGAGTTTTGGGAAGGGATTGGAGGGACGGGGATGGGGATGGGGATCGATGGATGCTGCTTTTTCTTCTTCTTCTATGCCCAGGGAACTCGCTGACAATGGCCCAGGGAGGGCACGAAGTTTCGCGAACAACAAGAACAAATCAACGAAGGCATTGGGTGGTAGAACAAGAACTACAATAACATGGAAAACATCATCAATTGAAGTCGAAACGACAGCAGCAGCAGAAACAACAACAATAGCAACAACAATAATGGCAATAACAACAAGAGTAAGCACAAAAATAGCAACAACAATGGCAACAACCACAGTAGCCCCCAGATCCAGAGAAAAGCTCAGGGACAGATGGAAACGAAGACAAGTTGTCAGAGACCCAGAGAGAAGACAAACGAACAGATAGAAACAGAGAATGACTAAAGAGTGATAGAGGGAAGGAGTGACTGATAGAGGGAGACAGATGTAGCCGAGACAATCAGAGAAGGGACGAAAAGTCGCGATAACTAAAGTGCAAAGAACAAAAAAAATCGAAAGCTTCATTGTCGAAATAAACACAAGAACAACAGCAAGTCGACAACAACAAGAACGTCATCATCATCAACAACAATCACAACATCATCATATGCAACAACAAGGACAACAAGCGACAGAAGGAAAGAATAACAAGAACTGGAGCAATATTGATTGAGTTGCCGATAGGAGAGGAGAGAGGACCAAAGCAGCAACAACATGGATATGATATCCGAAACTACAACAACAACGATATTAAGAAGAAGTAGAAGAAGAACAAGAACAATGACGCTTGAAAAGATGGCCAGCTAGAGTGGAAAGAGGACAAAAACATTATCAAAGGAATATGAATAATAGTAGAACAACAAGAACAATATAAACAACAACAACAATAATACATGGCCAAGAGACGTAGAGACAGCAATAAAAATGAAGGAAATCGGGATGATCGGACGAAGGAAATCCTGCGAGGAGAAAAGGAATTGCCCAAAGTGAGGGCGAAGGGAGAGAAAGGGAGGACGAGGGCGACGAGAGCGAGAGTAACAAAGAAAGCGAGAGGGAAAAAGAAAGGCACGGAAGAGGGAGATGTGAGAAGGGCCTGATAGGAATGAAACCACTATCGGCGGAATTAGTTCGTCAGAACAGCAGACGGCCAGAGAGATAGGGAGACAGAGAGAGAGAGAGCGATTGAGCCCGATGACGATATCGCAACAACGTAATGGCCTCCCGCTCGTCTCCCCCCTACGTACGACGAAGGGACGTCGTCGTGCTCGTCGTCAAAGGATGCCGCTAGCGTAGCCGCAGACGAGGTCCTCGTGGAATAGTTGGCGTTGGAGGCGCGCGTAGAGGCCACCTGAAGGCCCGGCCCCTGGCGGCCGGCGCCATCTCAGGAATCCTGTCGCTCTTGCACAGAAGGCAGGAAGGAATTCGTCCTCCTCAGACGAGAATCCTGTCCCGAGAATTGTGATTTGTGAATTTGATCTTCCCGTCGCTTCTTCGAATCAGGGACCGGCGTTTGATGAATATTTTGAGATTTTTAAGTTCAGATTTTCGGTTTTAGATGTTCTCCGGATTTATCTCTTCCACTGATCTTCTACGAGCGCTCTAAACCTACCCGAGCTTCTCCTTCTTCACCTTTGCTTCTCCACGACTTGCGGTTGTCCTGGGGCGATTTAATTAGACTTTGAAACTTTCGTCGGCTTCAGCTCTCTTAGCCTTTGAAAGACTTTAGGCGGTTGAAAGCACAACCTTTGGCCGTCTCGTTGGATTCCGCTAATTTTGATTAAATGAACAGCTGACCCCAACCCCAACCGCCACGCTCGCCTCGTCGTACGCTTCATTAATGTAATGCAATTAGAGGGAGAAGGAGACGAGCAGAGAGTGAGATGGGGCGCTTGTCAAAATCTCCGCGAAATTCGCAGCGAGGTTCGTCAGTTCCATGTGATTAAAAATAAATAAAACACATGTGAATTTATTCCCTGCCATCGAAATGCAAATTGCGAGCATTTTAGAAAATTACAAACTCGGCAGAAAGTCCTGGGGAACAGGCAGAGGAAGAGCCAGGACGGGGCAGGGAGAGGGAGCAAAGCACACGAGGACGACGACGACGACGACGACGACGTCGGGTTCCACTGGGAGGCAGAACATGTCGTGTGGCGCCGTTGGCAACGCGAAGACTACAGCAATTAGAGCGATGGATGCAGAGCCAGGAAGATGGGACTGAAGGGAGTGAGCGAGGGAGAGCGGGCGGGCGAAACGACGACGATCGAGTGGGCGTGGCAGCGACGCGATAACACGCGCCGTAGACGCGTGATTACGTTTTAATATGAAGTTGTTTGGATTTTCCTTGAGACGCGACAGGCGACGGGACGCGGGGCGTGTGTCGTGGGGCGTCCTCGGGGCCAACGGTTGGGAAAAACGTCGACCCGGCCACGCCCACGACCCGGTCACGCCCTCGCCTGAACTCCGACCGGAAACATGCATAAATTACGCTAATTACGCGAAGTGGAGGCCGATGGTTGGGGGGCTTCACGGGGTTTTGGCTGGAAAAGCGGTGTCAAAGTCGTCAGTCGGTATGAATGGCGGTGTCGACGACACCGTCAGACATCGTTCAATGTCATCATCATCATCGTCTTCATCGTCACTAACAGCATTATCTTGGATCTTCATCACATGCTTCATCACCATCTACCCCAATATTTCCTCGGATTCCCTTAATTAACTCTATCAACTATAGTTTATTTTTCTTTTTCTTCCACCTCGTATTTAGAATCCCATCTTTCATTCTTCTACACATTATCATCAACCTGTCTTCACCGACTTCTGTCTTCAGTGCTTCCCCTTTTCTCAGACTCGTGGAACTTCATCTTGAAAGCATAATCTTTATCATATTTGTTTTCAGCAGCAACGCCGTCATCATTAGCTTGAACGTAATCATCTTCCGTACTATTGTGTCTAAGGTTGTCATCGCGCGTCTGATTATCGAGAAGGGTAATTGCAACAACAACTACCAACTACTCCAACAACACCTTGGGCTCCATCAGGAACCAACAAATGCCTCCCAATCGAAACGTCAATAAACCTGTCCCCAGCCTCCCCGGACCCACATCTTCTTCTTCTTCCTCTTCTTATATCGGTCAAAATCTCCCTTTCCCTGAAGAACCAGGGCTGCAACGCAAGTGACATCATGTGTCAATAGTGAAGATTCTGGCCGTCGCGGTCGGTCCTAACTTGTCGTTGTTGTTGCTTTTGCCATTTGATGACGGTGCTAGTGTTGTTGTAGTTGTTGCGATTGATGAATTGGCTGCTGCTGCTGCTGTTGTTTTTGTAACTGTTGTTGTTGTTGTTGTTGCTGCTGCCTACCCATAATTGACACAAATCTTAAATGTCAATTCGAAGTAAATGTCAATTGATTTCGAGAGAACTTTTTCAATCAGCGAGAACGGATGGAAGGCAGACAGAATAGAGGTAGAGAGAGAGAGAGAGAGAGAGAGAGAGAGGGAAAGAGGAAGAACGAGAGAGAAACTGATCGACAGGGAAGGAGGGCGGGAAATCGGGAAGCCAGACAGGATTTTCCTGGAGTCTTCCGGCGAACGTCACGTGAAACCAAGACGAATGGCGCCTTTTCAATCGCGACAAGAGAACGGAATCGAGCCGGGTCGAGCGAGAACAAGAGAAATCGAGTCAAGGAGCGGGAGAGAGAGGAACAAAATCGGATACACGAGCTGATTAAGAACATTTGGCAAAACACGCACACGACCCCATCTGACAAACACACACAAACACACACACGTGCACATCCTGCACATTGTATCAAAGTAGCTTCTAGTGGATCCATAGAAAGAGAGGGGAGAGAGCGGGAGAGGAAGAGGCAGAGAAGCCGGCGTAGAAATGTCAATTCGGAATTGATTGAAATGTGTTGGAGGCAACGTCTCCCGCATTCCTGAGTCTGTCAGACGGCAGGACTTGGGAGCACGTGCCGCGTGTCCTGTGGAGGACCCAGCGAAGGACCCGAAAATTGAGATACACACAGAGAGGGAGAGAGAGAGAGAGAGAAGTCTGATAAATGCGCTCGCAAAGCGGGGAATAAATTGCTCTTTAGCGAAACATGATTAGAGAAATCTCGAAAAGGGTGCATCGAGTGGGTGAACGACAGACGGCGAAAGTTGAATTCTCAGATTGACGAGAGAGATGGAGCGGGAAAGAGATGGATGGAATGGCCTTCACAAATAAAGCGAATGAAACGTGACGTATCGTTGTGTTACGTAAGTGGGGATGTAAAGTAAGGTTATTTATTTGACGCCACGTCAAATGGCGTCGTCAGCCCTGCCCGACCCGCACTGCAGCCGTCTAATTTGGCAGCACTCGCAGCGCCGTCCATTAGTCCCAGTCCGTCTCTCCCTCCCTCTCTCTGCGTCCTTGGCCGGCAACACCGGAGTCAACTCTTTCGTTCGCCTTCTTTCGACACGTTTTCGTTTTGTCGTTTTTTCCTCTCGCTCCCATGCTTAGATTCGCCATCTCCTAGGGAGCTCGACCTGCGAGTCGAGGTTGCTGCCACAGACATTTGCGAGTCTCTTTTGTTGTTGTAGGCGCTGGCCGTTGTTGTAGCAGTGGGACGAATTCGACAACAGGTGAAATGCTCACGATTTTACATATATTCGTATTTGAAATTTACTTATTTTTTATTATTTTATTATATTTCATATTTATTACTTTTCATCTCTACTTTTGTTTTCAATTTTTTCCATTATATTTTATATTTAATTTATTTCCTGTAAACTACTTTTTTTATATATTTCTCATAATCCACATTCGACCGTTGCCATCCCTGTAATGCTGTATCGCCTCCATCTCCATCGCAGTCCCTGTCCACGCATTTCATCACTCGAACGCTTTCCGTCTCTCCCGCTCCCACCCATTCCACGAAATCATAGAGCAATTGTTGTTCGAATCGAGAGAGAGTCTAATTTGCTACTCTTTTTAAACCATCGCCTGCCGAACGCTCACCAATAATTACCTCTCCCACTCTCTCTCCCCCTTACACTCTCTCGATCGTTGGCCTTCCACGAATTCCATTCAGCTTCCCAACAACAAAAACCATTACATCTCAGTCACTCGCGTCACGGGAAGAAATGATGATGGCGTCGCGAAAAATATTCGCAAAATATTTACAAACGCGGTTAAAAATAAGAATATTTAGATGAAGTGAAGAGCGGGCAAAACGATAAAAAAGGGACGAGGAGAGCGAGAGAAATATCAGGTTTTTGTGTAAAAATGTGTGGAAAGGGACGAAAATTAGGCAAACATTTGCAAAACAATTCGTGGAAATTTTAATTAATTGTGCAATCGAAGGAAAGTTGAAAATTTCAACAGTGCAAAAAAAAGTTAACGTGGTGAATACCAAAAAAAAAAACAAAATAATATTTCAATGGAAAACAAAATGACGAAAAAAATGATTTTGATTGCATTAATATTTCAAAGACTAATTTTTGAAATTGATTTTATACTATCGGGAAAACCTGTGAGTAATTTTTCAACATTGCAAATAGTTTTTAAATTAATCATTCCCTTTTATTAACTTTTTCTGCAACATAAACTCTCGAAGGTAGACTAAGGAAATTAATAGTTAATGTACTTAATTATCGAACCTTGCAACTAATTTGATATTTATTTTATGTTGAGCTTTATAATGAACCATTAATTAGTCGACTTTTCGGGCTGAATATTTAATTGCGCATTGCAGCCACGCGCACACAAACACATTCAGGCAAATTCCACACAACGCTACCGCACACCAACCCAACCCCCACACGAACGTCTCTCACATCGCCTCCCTCGCACACACACCACGAACCGATCCTTAATCGTCCGTCACACGGCGCAAATGAAACGCTTTCGACCGTTTCCAGATTTCGTTCTCGCTTTTACTCTATTGGGATTCCGACGTTTCACCTGCTCTCGGACGAAACGTTTCAGCGACGTGACCCCGACGAGTTCCCCCGACCCCACCCTCGTCGCTCTCCGCACCTATCGGGGAGATTAAAGCCGTCCACGGGTCCAGCCTTTGACTGCGAAATAAATGTCGCATTTAATCTGCGCAGAGAAACGGCGACAAGGGCGAGGGCGAGGACGAGGACGACAAGGACGAATGTAATCGGCGCGTCCTGCTGCGCGGCCGGAGACTTTTAATTAACAATCGCATGGGAAATAATGGAATTCCTTAATTCGCTCTTAATTGACAATTCAATTTAAATGAAGCACAGAAATAAGTTCGACGGATTTGCAGCGGCGATCGAGGGCGTTTCTTTGCCACCGAACTCCCCCCCCCCCCTGCGTTCCGCACGCAAATTCATCACAGGACAACACAACACAAACACACGTGCCGTGGGTCCAACTTGATTCAATTTCGATGGAATTCTTTTATTGAATTTTTCCACGTGCCAGGGATCGCAGCGGGGGCTGGAAAAAAGGGACGGCCTGTGATTTCCGTTCGCAGGGCATTCGAACGTATGTTGGCCTTTCGAGAATTTGATGCGATATTGAAATGTGCTTTGTTCCACTCGCCTTTCAGTCCATTCACCAGAATTGCGTTTCTGAGGCTGATTCTGATTTCATTGTTGTCATACTTCGGCCCAGAGACCGACCGAGCAGCAGCATGAAGATTCTTCTTTCTCTGTAATTAAATGAAAGTCCGAATCGTGTTGTGGGCACCATGAACTCCAATCAGGAGCACGACGTTTCCCGGATCTGGATTTGTTACACTTCTTGGCATACATTTCGCACACACAACACTCTCACACACACACACATGCTGGCGCCCATTATCCGTGATTGAAATCTCGGAATTGTGGGAAGCATATTCGCCTGTGCATGACACGAAGCTCCTCCAAGAAAGAAACTCCTACCTGCCACTGATGGAGATTAAGGTCTGACGCACACTCAGCCAAATGCATATTCACACAACCCACACACACCCACACACTCTTTCGTTCATATATTCATATTAGTGCACTTGTCTTTCGGTTCTCGCTCGCTTCCACATCCAAGATTGTGTTTAAATATATTAATATTACATTGCACAAGTTGCCGTGTGCAGGAGGGAGCAGAGAGAGAGAGAGAGAGCCAGGGAGATAGAAAAGCCACGGTTATTCTGCTTATCCACGTGCATGAGTGTGTGGGTGTATGCGGAGGATTATGACGCTGGCGGGCTTTGTGTGTGTGTTTTGTCTCGTGTGCATTAGGAGGCGGCCCAGGAGGAGCTCAACTGCTTTTACTACTTTTTCGTCTACTCTTTGAGTCTTTGTTGTTGTCATCGTCGTTGTCCTCATTGTTGTTGCTGTCGTCGATGTCATGGACGTTGTCGGTGCTGCTGTTGGTGTTTGTATCACAATGTTAAGACCTTGCACAAGCTTTGCTCCGGCCTGTCCATCCGTCTGTCTTTGCCTTTCTTTCCCAACGCTCCCTCCTCTCGCTTCGTTTGTCTGTCGCGTTTCTCCATGCGTTCTCTGATAATCTTTTTCTACAAATTTCCATTATCCTGAAAGCTTTTTCGCACTCGTCTCTCGTCCTTGTTGCGGCGCATCCGCCCCTCGTCCCTTCGATGGCCACCAACTGGCTTTCATTTCACATGCATTCTTGGGTTTTAAAGTTGCCTCCAAGTGTGTGTGTGTGTGTGTGTGTGTGTGTGCGTGTGAGTGTTTGTGCGTGTTTGCGTCCAGTCTGCATCCGACTCCCCTGTAACGTCCTGCAACCCGGGGTCAACAAGTCCGAATTTCAGTGATTTTGTAAATGTCAAAAATTTGCATTCCATGCATAAACTCATATAATTTCACTTCCCTCGAAGTTTCTTTGTGTTTGTTTTGCCGTCGGTGGGCTAGTGTGAGTGAGCAGGCGAGTGTGTGTGAGGGCATTCGGTTAGTTGATTCTCTGCTTGTTGTTGCCGTTGTTGTTACTGTTGCTGTTGCTGTTGTTGTTCTTCATGATTGCTTGACTTTCTACAATTACGTGCAAGTTCTTTGCTCCAGTGCAATTGATGTCAGGCCTCTGATTGCTTCCACTCCAAGTGCTTGTTTGTTTTTCGTACTTCGTTAGCAATTTTGCTAATTCTCCGAAGCTTCAGTCAGCAGTGAAATATGGAGGTTGATCCACCTGCACGAGAGACCGACCGCAGGGCTGGCCGTTAACCTTGCAAAGCCGGCGCATGATTGGCAAAATCTACCATGACTTTGGAACTTGGGTCATGAGCAAACGGAGTGCAGGGTGTCGAAGTCAGTGAAGTTCCGGTTCTTATTTGTTCTTGCCTGGTTGGTTGTCACAAATTTGAAATATTTTGAGAAATATTTTCGGACCAGGTTCAACTAACGAACAAACTACTTTGCCTTTCTTCCATTGCCTCCACAATCACAAACTTCTTGGCAGTCACTCTTCAGCAGAAGCCTCAAGTTGTCTTAATTTTCGGGTATTTTTTGAATCGTCAGTCGTTAACCGTTCTTCTCTCTTCGAGTGTCGGTCGAGTGCAAGCGTCGTTCGAGGGCCAAATTTCCAAATTACTGCCGAAAACAATTATGGCCAAAAACTACGGAACCCCAAAGAAAGTGAGAGAGGGGAGACAAAGAATAAGGAGCAAAAACTCATAAAATATGTTCTGCATTTCCTCGGAGAAATCCTGCAAATGTTCTATGAAAAATGTGCAACTTGACTTTTTCTTTCTGCTGCTGGTGCTTTTGTTGTTCCTGCTGTTGTCAAAGTTCGCCGGTCCAACATGGATCGAGGAAAACAATTTGGTGCAATGCAAACTGGCAGCGGCATAGACAGGAAGAGACCGACAGACCGACAGACAGACAGACGAATGGATCGCCGGACTGAAGGACGAACTGTCAGCTTGAATGAATGAACGAGCGAACGAACCGAATGATGGGCCCAAACAAAATGAGGGCCCGGGCGAGGAGGAGCGCAAAAAGTATGCAAATTTTTTCTGCAGTCATGCAGTCGTGCAATTTTGCATTTCCCCTTCCCCTTCCAGACCCTCTGCCCTCTGCTCCTTGGACTCGACCTCAGACGTGGGCAACTCCGGCCCGCCTGGCCCGGCCCCTCAATGAGCAAAACTGACTGACAAAATATTTTTATTCAAACTGGCCACGCAAAACGACCACGATTACAACACTGACAGATGCCGGCGTTTAAAGCCGGTCGCGTGGGCGCAAAAACCAGTGGAAATTTAAATAACAACAACAACAACACCAACTGCAACAGGGACGGGGACGGGGCGACTGAGACGGAGACGGAGACGGAGGGAGAAATATCGCAAAACTAAATGGCGAAATAAATGCTGAAGGAAATGGCAGTGAAGGACGAGGGCAAAAAACAGCACGCAGAAGCAAAAACAAAAAACTACAAAATGGTTGTAAATGTCATTGGGACAATGCAGCGCGAAGCGAACGCGAGGGGCGCTGCCGGCAATTGTGCGAAACACTCGGCTCTCCCTCTCCCTCCCCCTGCCGCTCACCCTGTCCGTCTCCTTTCTTGGCTCGCTCTCCACCGAACTTTGCTGGCCTTTCACTGGAGAGTTTCAGCTCCGAAGGATTCCTGCAAAGGTTCAAATAAACTTTTTCTTCCCCCCCCTCGTACCTGTGGAGACTTTTCGTTTTACGCTCTTTTCGCACTGCCGGGATTTTCCGCGAATTTTCCCGGAAATCGTCGCCGAAGAAAATTTACCTAATGAGGATTAACTGGCAGCTGGCAAATTGAAGGGCAAGGTGGGAACAGGAACCCAACGTTCGCTCCTTCTCCTGTGCTTCCTTCCTTAGAAAGTCGAGAATTGACGTTGTTGTCGTTGTTGTTGTTGACTAAAATACTCCCTTTTTCTGCTCGACTCTGGCGAAGGAAAGGTGAAGAATTGCGGGAAACAAAAATTGTGGAAAATTCAGGCAAAATCTCAACCCTACATTTCTGCACCCCCGCTCTGGCAACCCTGCACACGGTACGGTCGGGCAAATTATGATCGTGTGGCGATGCGGGTACCCGAAGTGCATCCAACAATATTTTTCTTAGTAGTTTCGAATTTCTCTAGAAATATTTTCGGTGCTTCTTGTGTTGTGCTTTTTTGCGTTTGCTTCTGTGGAAAAAACCCCTATTGAGCGGGAAAATCTTTAAGTTTTCTCTCGCCGCAATAAAATGCATTCTTTATTAGCTGCGGAAAGCTTCTCCGTCCTCCGCCCATCCCTCCCTCGCACACGACTTCCCGCCACGACCACGCCCATCGGGCTCGTGGCCACAGCTGCTGCCTTCGTCCTGCGTTCGCCCCATCAACCGCGCCCGCCGCCCGCCGCCCACCGTCGCCGCCCGGTCGGCTCCACTTTTATGCTCGCATTAAAAATTCCTCTTATTTTGCGAAATAAGCACGAAAGTTTTCTTTAAACACGCGCGCGCGTCGTCGCCGTATCGTGCTTTTGTTGCTCTTGCTGGGCTGCTGTTGTTGCTGCTGCTGCTGCTGCTGGCGCTGGAGGACATTACTGCATAAAATGTTGCCTGCTTTTAGGCGGCACAGCAGCACCACCAGAGCACCAGGAACAACAACCAGAGCAGCACCAGCAACTCCATTGATAGCGGCAACAGCTGCTGTTGTCGTCTGCGCTATCATAATTTTGTAATCACTTTGTGTTCTTTGCTTAATTTGGTTCGCATCCTCCTCAGGATGTGGGGCAAATTTATGAACTGCATGCCTTTAATTGTTCTCCTTCTGCCTCTCCCTCTCCCTCTCCTGCTCCCCCTCTCATTCTTCCTCGTTATTTTTAATTTCTGCCCCTGTGTGTTCCTGTCGCTGTTCCGTTTGCTCATGTCCAACATGTGAAATGTCGTGCCTTAGTTTCGGCTCTCGCAGAGCCTGCGACATCAACTGTACTTTGATAAGTTTCTATTTCTTTTTATTTTATATTTTCTTAATTTTTACTTAGCTTTTCGATAAGGAATTATTTATAAAAATTTAAGGCAAAATTGAATAAAGTGCAAAAGCCATTCCATTAAAATGTCCAGTCCTTTTTGTAGACCTTTTCATCGTGTTCATTAATAATTTGGATGTCGTGCTCGGGAAAAAACATGCCACATTTAACTGCATTCATGTGTTTTACTCGAACAATAACATTATTTGCCTTTCACGTTCCTCGGCAGTCCGCAAATCCTCGGCACGCATTCTGGCCTAATCCACAACGGAACGAGCAAAACTATTTCCGTCCAGTGGACGCGGGCCAGAGGCGCAGTAGCGTGATTGAAATTGTTGCAGACGGCAGCGCGAGCCAACAACATTTCCAGTCGTCGCCTTTTCACTCAGGCCATTTCTGGTCTTGTATTTTTTGTTTTTATCTGATTTTTACATTTTTTTTTTATTTCATTTCATTTGTGTATTATTCTATCCAAGCCTGCCCTGACTTCTTTTTATTATTTTTATTCGGATTATTTTAGTTTTCTCTGATATTTATATTTTTATTCTATTTCAGATTTTAGTCTTATTTTATTTCATATTTTTGTCTAAATTCATATTTGTCCTTTGTTTCTTTTTTCTTCACATCTGTGTTTTATTTCATATTTTTCTTTTTTAACATTTATTTTTATTCGTCTTCCCATTCTGGTTTCATTTTTATGGGTTCTTCTATTTTATATTTTCGTCGTATATTCAACTATTTTTTCTCTTTATATTTTCAACATGATTTTTGTCAGTTTTATTTTTATATTTTTTTTTTGTTTTTTGATTTTAATTTTGTTTTTATATTTTCATTTGCTTTTATGGCCCTGCACGTCGATTGAAGGCGCTCGAAAGAAACTATTAGAAACACGAAAGTGCGCGAAACACTGCGGAACGTTGCGTTTTCCTGTCGCCGTCCTATTCGTTGTTGTTGTTATTGTTGTCCTTGTTGTTGTTTTTCCACATTTCGTTGTGCTCTCTGCATTTCGTTGTTTTAGTACCGTTTGTTGTTTTCCTCCATTCGGTTGTTGTCGGTCCTATTGTTGTTTTTGATATCGTCTCGTGGATCGCTGCGAATGTCGTCGCGGCTCAGCGAGCGTGTCCTCCCTCTCTCTCCCTGTGTGTGTGTGTGTGTGCTGGGATGCGTGTCTGTGTGAGTTCGTGAGCCGCGCGAGTGAATGTGTGCGTTAAGTGCAGTTAAATGCATTCGCCTGTTTTAAAAGGTAGCAACGGAGCGGGCGGCAAAAGCACCGGAAACGAGGATTTTCACGTCTGTTCCAGGCGAAGAACACGCAGGGGCAGCAGGACTTGCGACAGGATATATTCCAGGTCTACCTCTCTCTTTCACCTGCTCCCCTCATCGCTTCTTCTGCCCAAATGCCTGAGACGAGAACTAATTCTCGGCTTTAAGTTTGCTCCGAATATTTCTTGCAACGACAAACATTCGCCTGGTGTTATTTCCCGACGACGACTCGTTCTTTTTACGATGATGCCGTTCTGTATGTTTTCATCCTCGGGAAATGCAACCATTTAAAGATCGTCGTAAAATTATAAAAACAAGAACAACAGAAAGCAAACAAAAATTACTGACTACTTCCGAGCCTGTCGTCTGACTGCTGTAGACGGAGACGGAGACGGAGAGGATAAGCATAAAAACTCGTCTGATAAAAAAGGATTCGCTCTGAATTCGACCGTTTGTTGTTTTCCTCCTTTTCGTCAGCGCCACCGTCATCGCCATCGCCAACCCCTCAACATTATCTCAGTTTTATTGTCGAACATAAACGATGAAAAAAATTGTCAATTTCACAAAATTGCCCCGGCAGCAGGCGCGCGTCATCGTCGTGTGCTTCGGCGTCGTTGTTTTTGCAGTTCGGGGCAACAGGATTTGCACTGGAGGGCTGTCGATGCTGATAAACAAACCCATACTGACGCGGCCACACCGACACAGACTCCCACAGCGATGGGAGTGGACGATTTGTGTATGTATTTGTGAAATGATACTCTCGCAATAAGCCTGCAAGTGCCTTGTTGCTGCTGACTTTGTTGGCGGCAGTAAACGCGGCTTTGAAACCAGAGATCCTGGCATCAATTTCTTGTTGTTGCTGTTGTTGTTGTTATTAAGCATGATGTTGTTTGGGTTCTCGTTGTTATTAATCATGATGTTGTTTGCGCTCTTATTGTTCTACATATTAAGGATTCGGTTGCCGTGACCTCTTTTCAGTTGTGGTTTTGATTTTTAAATGATTTCATTGCCAGCAGAAGTCGATGAGTGAGATTTTTATACAGGTTGAGGTTTCTCAATCCTTTTTAGAAAAAAAATCCAACTACAAGATTTTTGAAGGGTTGGTCTTTGAAAATAATTCCATCAAAATCTCTTCTCTTATTCGTTTACCTATCTTCGCTCAAAGTCGAAAATCATTCACAGATCTTCTCAGTGCCTTTGTAAAGCGCCGGATGCTCAAACTTTTAAATACTTAATGTTTCCTAAGCATTTAAGATAACGCCCTTAATAAGGTCTTCAGCAGCAGGGAGGAGATTCATTTTACGAGAAAATTCGCATAAATTCATCAACGGCGCACACACGCTCATGTACTTGAATGTGTGCGTATCCACATGAAGTACATATAATTCGGCAGAAACGATTTGAAATTCACACGCCGGTTTTTATTCAAGTGCAAAATCTCGGCAACGCAATCCGAAACTTCCGGCGACAACAAGCACAACACAAACACAAGCACGCGTCTTCCTCTCGAGCTTTCCACACGACGCCTTCCGCCACATGTCCTTCATTCCCGCTTCGCCGACGTCCTTGTTGCCATCGCCGACGGCGGCTCCGCATTTGCTTATTTCGACTTAATTTCGAGTGGGGGCGGCTGAGCGGCAGCAGGCCGAAGGGAAGCCGCGGGCGAGAGGCGACCGACAACAACATGCTGGAATAAAATGTGCTTAGTTCATGGGAGCTTAATACGCCGTACGGGATATAAAAGTTTATGCCACCGCCGTCCTTCCACCCCCTCGTCACCGTCGTCCCCACCGTCGTCTCTCGTCCTCCTCTTCCTCCTCTGTTCGTCCGTCCGCGCTGCTCAACCTTGTAGCTTCCTCCTTCCGCCGCACATGCAACGACGTCGTCGTCGTCTTTATTGTTCAATTGCGGCCGGGTTTATGGTTTATCAGCTCCGCCTTCTCCCCCTCTATCCCTTTGTCGCTCTCTCTCTCTTTCACTATATCCTCATTTGAAGGTTGGCTCTTGGAATTCTTGGCTCTGCACGATTTTTCGTTCCTTTTTCCCGTCCTCCTTCGCCCTGCGGCGGGCGCGTGCGTTATTGAAACATCGATTTTATAGATTTTTATCTAAAGCGCTTCCGCCGCCGCCTCCGCGCTCATTTTGCGGTTGATCTTTATTTTTATTTTCACACTGCTCTCCCGATCCTCGCCATGGCGAACCATGGCTCGCTTTACAGCCCGGCTTTCATCACACTTTGCTGCAATTTAAAAATGTCGTTCGTCTCCTTTGATGAAGTCATTTAAGGTATTTCTGGGGCTTCTGAAAGTTTTCCTATTTTTTCTTATTTTTTCCTGTTACGCAGTGGGATTTAGTGCAAAAATCTCCTCGATATGGATCGATAACTCTGTTCGGAGATTTAATTGACCCATTCATGAAAACGATAAAAACTTCGACGCCACTTTCCTCCCTCTCCTTCGTCTGCCCCAGCCTCTTTATGTTTCTCACTGCTTCCGATTGAAAGGATTTTTCCTCCTAATGCACAACAGAGCGTTGCTCAATTGCCAGGTTTTCCTCTGACCCTCCCACTTCCTCTCTTCGGCACTGCTTCGTTCGTCTTCTCCCGCCTCTGTCTGTGGTGCTTGTGTGTGCATCTTTCTCTAGAGGTTCGACACGTTTGAGCAACAATTAAAAGCTCACAAGACATACTTAAGAGCCTTTGCCATATTTTGCACATTTGTTGATATTGATGGCTTTTTCGATTCGCCTTCGAACAAGTGGCTCGGGCTCTTCGCTCTCCTCTAGGTCGATCCACATCCACATCGACGTCGTCATCGACATCGTCTTCTTGCATTGTTTTGTATTTTCTTGAGCGCTCAATCGAGTGCAAGCGATTGTTTGGAGTCGATGACTGGTTTTCGGATTATTGCAGATTTGATTCGTCCCGAATATCCTACTTGAAGGACCTTATGTCGGGCTTTTACGGATGGCTGCCTTTGCCTTGTCTTTTCTTATAATTTCATTTATTTCTCACTGTAACGACGACGACGACGACGACGTCTCCCAAGGACGACCTCAACTTCGCCCTTCATTTGTCCTTCCGAAGAATTCCCCGCCTCTGGAACAAAATTGATTGATTGTTTCTTTCTCGAATCAATCGCTTATTCTCCCTTGCGGCGAACTCAATTAGCAGATTTCTGAAAGAAATATTCCTTCTTCGCCTGATGGTCCCCGATTCACCTTCAATGGGATTTCGTTTTCGGCGAAAATTGATGTAGCAGTCAGCTCGATTGAATATCGTTGATGTTGCTAATGATGGAAATTTCCGTCAACCTTGGGGAGACGGGGAATTTGGTGGGGTGCCAAGGATGCCGGCAATAAGTAACTCCTTGATTACCAGCCAAAATACTAACAACAACAACGCCAGCCACAAACCCAACACCAACGATGAACATTTTGAAAACTTCATGGTTAATGACTTGAATTAGCGGAGCAGGCGAAGGGACGGACGTGCATTGCAGCAAGGACGACGACGAGGACGACAAGGACGAAGACGCCGATGACGAGGACGATGACGATGACGACAACGATGCTGAGGACGACAACGAGAAGCCATTTCCAAGAGCTCGCTCCGTCCCTCGGTCGCTCCGCGATAACGAAATAAACCAACGTAGATGAACCGCAAGACCTAAAGAAGCTTCCTAAGTAGTGGGAGCCACAACAAAACAACTACAATAACAACTCCAACAACTACTTGAAGCAGCACCAAATGAAGAAGAAGACCCAGGCGAAGAAGCAAAAGAAGTTGGAGTAGACGAAGACATGGCGTGGCCGTGGAAGTGGAAGAGGAAGTGGAACAAAACAAAACAAGAGGGGAACAAGCTGTTCATAATGAGCGACTACTGGGGGGTGCGAGGTGTGAGAGGGAGGCAGGGGATGGGGTTGGGCGTGACAACAATGGACGACGATGGACCCCGAAGCGGATTCGCTCAGGGAGTCAAAGTCATTGCCAGGCAGTCGGATGGAGCCAGTGAAGCCGGAGACGGCTGACGAGGGAGGGCAGGAACTACAATAAATAGAAGGAGTAGAAGTGGGGGGAGGAGGAGCTGGAGAAGGTGCAGCGAGTTACGGAAAACAACTGCAGGTTATTGAAGGAAAGAGAGATTTTTGCAAGAACTTGCAGGTCAATTAAAAGTTTCCGTTTTTATCTTCTTTGTTCTTCATACTACTCTTCTTTTACCCGTTAGTAGGAAAACTTTAAAAAGCAATTCTGATGAGAGAACAGCGTAGGGCGAATGGCCAAGGAGAGGAAGGACAAAGGTGGATCGAGCGAGCGATAGAGACGTTGTAATTATTTGCGAAATAACTGTGCGTGAAGGAGGAGGAAATCCCCGAAGGAAGTCTCGCGGAAGGATGCACTCCAACTAGCTCGAAGGACGCGGTTTATCCAAAGACCACCGTCAATGGCTCCGGCCAACGAAGCCTTGAACTCTGGGAGCGCCTTCTTCTTCTCATTCTTCTTCTCCTTCTTCCTTTTCTGCTCTTTCGCTTCGCTTGCTGGGCATCAACTTTAATCTGGCCTCGCCTCAGACGCTGCCGCGGCCTTCTCTCCTCGGCCATTGCCGGTCATTTCGAGGCGAAAACGAGAGAGAGAACATAAATGTCTCCGACACGTCGGAGATTTATTCCGTCATTTGCTCGTATATTGATAATTAGGCGCCACTTTACGACCCTCCGATGCCGCCATCGGCCTCGTCCCTCGCCCCTTCCGCCTGCTCGCCAACGACCGCCATCCATCCAGCCCCATCCCTACGCCCGCCGACTGGTCTGGATCTACGATCCGCTGTGGAGGGCGAACTCTTGCTGGTCACTGGTCGAATTAATGCGTGGAGAGGTGGAGACGAGGCTCGTTCGGGCCGCAAAGTGTTTTACATGTTATGGGACGACGGCACGAGAGGCCGTGAGAAGGACTGGGACCGCTAGAGACGATGAGCCGGCAGGAGACACGACTCGGCGAGGCTCAGAACGAGGTCCATAAAAGCTAGAGCGGAACCGAACGAGGTGCAGCCCTGCGATGTCGAGCACGAGGACGAGGACGAGGGCGAACGAACACGAACATTGAGTTCGCCATCGACACAGACTCAGACAGCGACACAGCCATCGAGACAATGGCCGATGTTGTCCTGGCTGCTGCTCGGCCTCGGTCGTCCAGGCTGTCTGCTGGTCCGTCTCTTGTCGCCCGATGGTCACATCAGTTAAGCGGCTTTATCTATGCTTGGTTATCGGCTTCTCGTGCCTGTCGCCCATTCGAGCTCCCCGCCTCCTCCTCGGTCGTGCTCCGTCCTGCCCACACCGCCCAATTGCCTGCTCTCGATCTCCTCATTATAATTACTTTTAATTATGCATTCAATATTTCCACCAGAGTTATTCCACTAGGCCTTCTTGCTCTCATTCTCGTTGTTGTTGTTGTTGTTGTATTGGTTTTTGGTTTCCCTCCTCGACTTTGATTTTATTTTTGGTTTTCATTTTTTTGTGTTTTTCCTGTTCAGCTCCCGATTTGTGGGGTCCTTGTTGTGGTTAATTAGGAATAAATGATGTGGCCGCTTATAACTGCCGACAACTGTATTTGACAGATTATTTACAAGGAGGAGGAGCGGCAGGCGGGAGAGAGAGCGTTCTGAGAATATTCTCATAACTTAATATAACTCAAGTTCAGACTCCCGCCTCCTTTGTGGTTTGTAAATGCTTGTACCAGGAAGGAACAGCAGGGAATCATAAGGAGCACTCGTTTTTTTATATTATCATTTTTTTTAAATTAATTTTAACCTCTCTGAACCCACATTAATTCTGAAAATTAGTTTAAAGGCTTTTTGTGGTTTTCTCCTTCGCTTCCCTTCTCAGCTCCTGCACCGATAACACCTAACACAAACTGTAGCTCAGCTCAAACTGCTCTTTGCCAACAAACACCGGAAGCAACAACATCGACGACACCACTCGCCAACGACGTCGACGACGACGACGACAACAAATTGCAGATCCCTGGGAAAGAGGTGCAGAGTTAAAAACCGAAAATAAGAGCATGAGAACAAAGAACATTTTTATCATTAAAAAGTTGCAAAGTCAATTAAAACAAAGGAGGGAAAACAGTCCAACCTCGGATATGGCAGGAGCAACACCAGCAACAACAGCAACAAAAGCAAAAAATCACCTCAACGAAAGTTAAGGATACGTGCGTCCTGGACGTCCTGGCCTGGAGCTCATCGCGGTTTCACCCGCAGCTTTTGTTCGATGGAGTCAGGGTGAGTGTTTTTTATAATTTTTAAATTTTGAATTTCCTCCCGTGAAACGTGGGAAGGAAGCGGGAAAAAACGCATTTGTAGAGAACAAAACGAGGGCGAAATTGCGCGAATAGGTTGCCAAAGGGTCGACCTCCGGGGGTGGGGGTGGCGGCGGTGGTTGGCGAGGATTTAGCGGTCATTTGGTGGGATGAGTGGGTGGCAATCTGGCCTACAAGGCAGGTGTTTAATTATTAATGAAGGGTCGTAAAAATTAGTGACGTTAATTAGTTTTTCATGAAAGAAGCCCGGGTCCAGACCCCAATCAGGCCCTTGCCCGCGTCACCCCTGTCCGCGCAAATTGCTGTTGAAGGCAGTTGTAATTAATTTCATTTTTCAAACTTACCGTCGTCTGCAGAAAGGGTGTTCTGTTGTTTTCCCAACAATTTGCCAGAGGTGTTCTCGAAAAAATATCCTCTGGAAAATATAAAAAATTATCGATTAATACACCTTCAACGGGGAGAGGGCGAGCAAACGTTGTTGGTGAAAGAAAATTTCGTGAGGTTTTTCAACGATGGTCAACGGTGAAAAATTGCCAGGCTTCGAACCCGAATTCGAACCGAGCCCGAACCGCAGCCGACAGCCATCGGGCCAATAAATCTCCATCCCACGGTGATTCCCGCCGACGACTGCCCACTGTGCGGCGAAATTCGCAACCACCACAAAGCAGCAACGAAGTGAAGAACAACAACAAGGTCAATAGCAACAACAACAATGGAGGCAATGTCAATAACAACAAATCCATTTCACCTGTCAGCTTACAACAAAAGCCAAACGAGAAGCTTTCGACGGAAGCACCAACAAGTTAATAAGCCAGCAAACAGCGTTGCCACATTTTCGCCACCCCCGCCCGCTCCCCTTGCTCGACGGATGCCACCGCAGGAACCACAACGTAACGCAGTTGGCAACGCGACCTCCCCGGCCGACCGCCAGTCGATAATAAAATTTATGTGTAAATAAAATCGAAGAAAACTTGAGACGAAATTCCCACCAAACGAACAGATGTCGAGGCGACCGAACGGCTGTCGACTGTCGGTTGTCGGCGGTGAGGCGGAAACGCAAAAATAACGAAACAATGGAGGGGGGCAGAAAAAAGCCGCAAGTTGGAGAGCGGAAGTTGACAGCCGTGGCGGCGGAAGTGGCTTAAATCGAACTGGAAGGGAGCGGAAGTGAGAGGAAATTGGGAAATCTTGCGGAGCGGAAGCTCCTTCTAATGCATGGACGAGACGGCAATTTAATGGACATTTCCAATTTTGAGCATGGAAAATTTTAAGTTTTCCGTTAATTTTCCTGCCTCTGAAAATTTGCTTGGAAATTTGTTTATTTTCCAAGGCGGCAAAATTGGAAATTTCGTCGAACGTGAGATCGAAATAAATAGCAAAATAAATAGCAAAAAAAAAAAAAAAAAATACAAACAAAATCCAAGCGAGAATCAATTTTTACCAAATTCATCACAGGTGCTGACGAAATTCCTAACAAATATTGCTCCTGTTGCCAAAGCTGCAACGAGTGTGAAGTATGCATAACCCCAAACACTCTCTCACACTCACACAGACACACACACTCTCGCCTCTCGACTCCCTCTGATGATGGGCTTTGGTTTCTGAGTTGTTGTTCCTGTCCCTATTTCAACGAAAATTTCGACATCAAAAAATTAAATATTTGTGAGGCCAACAGAGTGAAGATTACAGAAACAGCAACAAATACCAATACCAACGTAGAACTCGGTGCAGCTTCCAAATATTCCACACTGGCCGCATCAGGCGCCCGATGCATTCGGCCGATGCGTCCATCGAGTCGCCCTCTCTTTCACCCGCAGCCAGGGCCACCCATCGTCGACTCGGTCCTGGGCCTCCGAGCGTTAGGCATCAAACTGCAGTCGGTCCTTTTGCTGGCCAGCTCAATCACTGTCGTCTGTGGGCGGCAAATTCACTTAAATCTCTCCGGCGGACACGTGAGGCGGAATCTGTGAGGAAATTCCACTCCCATTGCCCTATCGACGCCATCTGCTTCGGCCGTTTAAAGGGCCGAATTTTCCCAAGTGTCCTCATCAACGAAGCCAGATTAAATTTCGTTTTTGTTTTTTGTTTCTCGTTCGATTGTTGTAAATTAATCATCGTCGGAACGCATTGTGGCAATAAATTCGTGGTATCTCGCCATCTCGCTCGCATTATCTCTCTGTCCCGCTCATTAATTCGCCGCGAAATGTTTTCAACAACAGCCTCGTCATTGTCGTCGTCGTCGTCGTCGTCATTGTTGTCGCTATGGTCGGTCGTCATGCTGGCGATGGTTCGTCCACGTCGTCGTGATCGTCGTTTAATTAAAACTTTGTTTATATCGCGATATCGCAGATGAAACCTTCGCCGGAGCTAATTATTAAAAAATAATTGCACTCCAGTGCGTCCTCAACTGTAGATAAATTGCTTGAGTCGTTAAAACAAAAAAACAAAAACATAAAATAAAAAATATAAAAATAATGAAGATAATAACGAAAAACTGCGAACACGAAAAATATAATGAAAAACATGGGAAACAAAAAGACATGGATAATAAAATAATATGAAATATAAAAGGCATGGAAAATAAAAATATGAAAAAAATATATGAAAAAATATAAAATGGTGAAATGCATTTCTTTGCACCGAAAGACAAAATCATATTTCCATCTCCCGCCCAGCAACAACTCTCATCGCTCTCTTTCTCGCTCTCACTAGCTCTCCTTCTATTTCCTTCTCTCTTCAGCGTTCGCTGGACGTGGCTCGATCTGGGTCCATGGGGCCTGCGTCCGTGGACGGCTGGGGTTCGTCGGTTGCTCGGTCGCTCGGTCGCTCTGTCGGTCGGGTTCGGTTGGCAACGCGCGCCCTGAAAAATTATGCAACGCACAAATTTTATAATGGAATCCGCAGTGAGGCGAACGAAACGCAAAGGCATTCGAGTGTGCATCTCTCTCTCGCATTCTCCCCGTCTGTATCGCCCACACTCGCTCTTTCTTTCGTACTCGCTCCGTCGCTACGTGTGGGCATGTCCTTCTTCTGTCCTTCCGAGGTCCTTTTTGCCTCGTACGACATCCGCAACATCAACAGCATCGTCGGCATCGTCGACATCGGCGTCGGCACCAACAAGAACTTTAATACGCTTGATATGATCCGCAAGTGCTCTCGATCCCAACATAAATTTTGCCGCCGGCAACTCCACCACATACATGAACACACACACACACACACACATGGACAACGAAGAACAGCGGATGAAGAACCCGAGGACGTTGGATGCGAGGACGAATGCTGGGGAGGACGAGCACGGAGTGTGGGCGGAAGAGATAGCGAATAAATTAATTAATATCACGAGACGATGAAAAACCCGTATCTTCACTGCGTCGCCAATTAATTTCATCTTCTCTCTCTGTCGCTCTCTGTGGCGACGATTTTCATTATGTCTTCCTGGCTTTAAATCTGCCACAACTTTTCTCGTCTCTTTATTCTCCTGGCCTTTCACTTTCAAGGCATTCAATTCGCATCCGCAAGTGTCGATGCGTCCTCAGATCCTTGTGAACGATCGACCGACTCTCGGCGGAGAATCGGCCCGGAATATGTAACTGTGTGCTCGCACTCACACAAATTGCCTCAAACTCCCACACGCACACACTCCCGAACAGCCTCACACGTGTCGAGGAAGTTTTGCCGCTGCATCCTCTCAAATTAGTCCTTCGCCGGAGCTGATCCCGGCCCAGCTCGGCGAGGCGCATCAAAACGGATCTAAATATTAATTCCAATATCCTCGAACGATGACGAGGCGCCTCGTCCTTTGACACCGCGAATCCCGGTCGCCATCCGAGCCTCGGCGACCCCTCGTGACTCTTCTCGCCCTCAACGTCAACAACATCGCTGTTGTCGTTGTTGTTGCGTCTCCCATCGTCGTGCTCGGCCCTGCTGCTGAAGTTGACAGAAGGTTTTATAGATTAACGCTTTCAGCAGGCGGCCCCCAGCCGCCAGCCGCCACCCATCAACAACAATGGCTTCCGACAATCATATAGCAGCGGCAGCAGCAGCAGCAACAACACGAACAAGAGCAACAAGAAAACAATTCACCAACAATTACAGCTGCGACAATAGAGGAAGGAACCCCGGGCTCGCATGCATGCAGCGAGCTAGAGGAAATCAACATCGTTTGCACTTCCTTCGTCCTTGCATTTCCCCTTTTATCTCATCCAACTTCTCTCCGTCTCTCTCTCTTCCTCCTCCGCTCTGATTACCCACGGCTTCCACCCATCTCTCTCTCTCTCTCTCTCTCGCCCTACCCTGCAGTTGGTGACTCGTTCCAGGATTTCATTTCCAACTCTCGACGGTGATAAACGTTTCAAACTTTTCGAACTTCTGTCAGCATTTGAATAATGAACACTGAGAGCGCTGTGTCAGCTCCATCACCAGCCAACAGCCAACAGCCACTAGTCACCGGCAAGGCAAGGCGAAGGCACCGGCATCGCCACCAACGCCGACATCAACTTGGGTTTGGGCCTGGGCTTCCACCAGCAGCATCGACCGCAGCAACAACTTCATCATCATCGGGTTCAGCTCCGACGCAGGCTTCAACTTCAGCCCGGACGGACTCCTGTCGCTGAAGCACGATGTCAGCCCTGTATCTCGAATAGTTTGTACAGGAGATTTGCCTTCTGTCCTCCGTCCCTCCTCGCTTCGCGCTATTGTTGCGGCATCGAATCGACTTCTCGCCTTCGCCCCCGTCTCATCGGCCTGATCCGCCTCTGCTGATCCTTCACGGCCCACCGCCAAACGCAATGACATTTGGGGATTTCTGCTGATGCCTGAATTGTTCATTCGTTCCGATGTTTGCCCTCCGCCTGGGCCGCAACCACCGCCGACCGCCGACCGCCCACCACCCTCGTCCCCTGGCGCCCTCGCCCCATTTTGTCTTCATTTGACTGTGAGGCGCGGTCGTGGTCTCGGAGTGGGTTGACTTGGGACTTGGGACTTGGCGGCAAACACGGGACTAACTAATACTAATTACTCCGCAGCGAGTTCTGTCGAATTGGGGACCGACATGGAGGTTGGCAACGCGAGCCCACCGCGGACTGCGCGTTAGCGCGGGAGAAGCCGGTGAAGTTTCTGCTTAGAATATTCCCACATATTCTATATGTTTTTTTTGTACTCAAGTTGAGAAATTAGTTTGCTCTCGAATTTCCCTCAACTTTTTCAACCGCAGAGACACTGAGATGTGAGAGAGAGAGATAGAGAGAGAGAGAGAGAGAGAGAGGGAAATGGGAACTCCAACTGCAACCAATAATGATCCCAGTAATTGAGGAACTTGCGAAGTCGTTCGAGAAAACGAGGTCTAGCGAAATATGATAATGATATGCAGCATCTTCAGAATTAGTATAAGAAAATCCCTCAAAAATCGGCGGATTGATCGACGGATTTCCGTGAGATAAATTGACCTCCAGGGGGGAGAGAGATGGGAAGAGAATTGTCTTTTTCTAAGTAATGAGATTGCCAGGAATTATGGATGAAGAACTCGGCGAAACATAAATCAATCCACCTCATGACGAATGTTGTTCTGTCAATGTGGCTGCTGATTTTTATTGCATAAATCTTTCGGGCGATGCAAGACATCATCAACAACAACAACAATAAGAACAGCGTAGCGAACAACCGAAGCGGCATCAGCAGCAGCACCAGCGTCAGCGAAACAGACACATCATCAATTTGCAGTCATGTCGACATCTGTCTGCTTGACGGCCTGCTCTCCTGGCTGCCTGTTCGTTTGTCTATCACTCGGTCTGTCTATCTGTCTGTGTGTCTGCCTTTCGCCAAGGACTCGGGCTCCTGTCCTGCTTGTCGAGAAGGTGACGCCGGGACTCGACTCTGACTCTGACTCTGAAACAGTTGCCCCGCAGTGGCAACGGCGCGTCACCCCAGCGACATCGCGAGCGCCATTAGCACAACGTCACCTTCTCCACCATCAGCATCAGCATCAGCACCAGCACCAGCAGCAACATCAACATCAACAGCACCAGCAGGGCCCGGACCAACTCCATCACCCTCGCCATCGTCACAGATGTCAGACACGCGGTCGCTTATCATTCATCCGACTAATCATTGAGTGTGTCAAGTGCGGAGCAATCAACGTACGAGCGAGCGATTTTTATGACGACGACATGTCACGGGGTCCACGGGGAGGTTGGCAACGAAGGGCGTGGCGACACGGGGTGACGGGGGTGACGAAGGTGGCGATGGTTGCCGTCGACGAGATGGGGTCGAGCGCAATGTGAGGGAGTTCGAGTTAATGCGATCGGGTGGAGTGAGAGGAGAGCGGAGTAGAAGGTGGTGAGAGTTGTGGAGAAGTAGAGTGAAAGGTAGATATAGTGATGAATGCTAGGTTGAGTGCAGTGAAGGAAATTGAAACAAATAATTAAATTCAAAGTATTAGTTATTAGAAAACCTCGATAATCCATCGAATCCTAACTTCTTGTTTTCTGTCCGTCCCACATTCCTTCCTCACTCTGTTTCTTCTCCTTCTTGTCCTTGTCTTCCTTGTGCTCTTCCACTCCCTGTGCTCTGAAGGAATTCTTCGTTTCGTCATCGGTTCATATTTTCCTCCAGTCTGTCTGCCGGTCTGTCTGCCCTCCCCCCGCCCTTCTGACTCTCGCTGACTGATTGACTGTCAGGCTCCCGCTTCCCGATACCACCAACCAACGACAACAAAATTGTCTTCGGAGAGCATGTTCGTAATTTTTCATCTTCCGATGCGATGATGGGATGCGGTGCAGCACGAGCGTCGTTGTTGTTGTGTTGTTCACTTTTTTTATTGCTGGCTTGAGTTGTATCTTGGCACCCACTTCACAGACAACTGGTGGAAGAGGACGGTGAGAGTGAGAGTGAGAGTGAGAGGGGCGATGACGACACCCTCCTTTAGACACGCCAACCTACTCCGTGCAGTCATAAAAATTGTCTCATTAATCATCGAAGCTGAACCGCATTTAGAACCGAAGGCGACGTCTCGCATCTCGCTCTCTCCCCCCTCTCTCTGTCTCTCACTCACACTTACGGCTGTGTGGAAACAATTATTCAAGGGTTTCCAGTTCTTGTTCTTATTTTGGTTGTTCCTGTTTTTCTTTCTTTATTGTTCTCGTTCCCGTTCCCGTTCCCGTTGTTCTTGTCGTTGCCGTGTGATGGAGTGCGGGAAAATTAATTTTATATTTCGCCGAGTGCGAACAAGAAAATTAAGGAAACAGAAAGAATCGCATACGTGGGCGGCTGGAGAGGGAGTCGAATCGTGTTCTCTGGGTATCTTTCTCTGCAGACACGTATGTAAATCCCACCTTCTCCTGTCCCCCACTCCCTCCCACCCCAGTACCGTCGTCTGGAGCACAACCAAGTGCCAAGTGCAAGGAGCATAAATCAAACGCGCGCCCCCTCGACAGTGCACTGGCAGAAATCCTCCGAAGAAGAATCTGGATTTGGGAGCAACCGCTTTGAAGAACTTCCATCTCCAACCCTCTCGCGATCCACGTGTAAGAAGAAGTTCTTATACAGAAGTTCTCATTCTCGAAATGGTTTGTGACTCGTGTAAACCAGACCAGCAAAGAATCCGCCAGTCGCCAGATCTCCGTCTGCCTTTCAGGCTGTCTTTCTGTCTGTCTTTCGGTACAAACGACGACTGTCGGAATTAATATTTAAGGCACTCCATAATCGGAGGCAACGTCTGAGGACGCGAGGTTGGATCGAGGGCGAGAGCGCGACGGACCATCAAACAAACCGCTCATAATTAAAATTTTATGCCCAGCTGTCTGACGGTCTGTCTGTCCTTTGGTGGATGCACCAGCGTAATGAGTTCCATGCATTCAGGCGGGATTAGAGGAGACTCCATGAATTCGCTTGAAGTTCGAGAAATCTTTGACTTCGCCCCACTCCCCGTTGCCTCCGATCCTTGTCAGCGAAGTCGCGTCGCAATGGATCTAATTATTTTAATTGCCAGACGGCTCCACGGCCCCCAGATTGAGGGATTCTGGAACTCGATGGGCCAGAGGACAGCCATGGCGAGGCTGGGGGCGGCCCTTGGGGACTGCGGCGGCAAGTGTGGAAAATCATGCGTTTCGTTGGCATCGGCAGCCGAGTGCGGCCATGCGAGAGCCCCGGGTACATTCCGAGAAATAAATAAATGCTCAGTACGACTGGTGGAGTGGAGGAGGACTCGATGTCATGTGGAGGGATTAGTAATTGAAAACATTTGTAAGTGTTGGCAAAGCCAATGATCCGTCCCCTGGCGGATTCTCGCTAGGGGACGCAGCATCGTAATCTGAACTTCCGGCGAAGGGTTGAAAACCATCGTCGGTTTCTGAGAATCCTGCAGAGGCAATTTTTTTACAGGCCCTTTCCCAATCAGCTGCCTCGCATCCGCTTCCTTTGTCTTTTTCCTTTAACTCGCTGGAACGTAATCCCCGAATTGCATGCGCGAGGAAGGGCGTTTTGAGAGATTCTCGGAATTTCACAGTGGTGATTTATCACATTGGCTTCTTCGGAGAAACAGGATCGCAACACTGAATGTCGGCACAATTGAAGGACCAAACTTTGGAAATCCATCTCGAGTTCCATCGCAGTTCGCCCCATTGATCCCCACTGGAAATACGTCGATTTTCGTCCTCTCCTCTCCAGCTCCCGCTCCCGGACCCGCTCCTCCTGGGGCTTGTAATGAAATTTTAATTACCAGTCAGTCAGAGGAATCGTCATCGTCGTCGTCATTGTCGGGGTTTGGGGTTCGTGCTGGCCTTGGACGGATGAAAGGATATTTTACGCCTATTTAGAGGATGTAGTCAACGAGCCGATTCCGAAAATGTTCCCACAACGTCACAGCGAGAGCCGAAGCCGGAGCCGGAGTCGGAGTCGGAGTCGGACCGGGAGCCGCCCAATCGGCGCATAAATCATGAACAGTACCAACAACTATTGTAATGGTCGCGACCGCTCGACGAGCGGCCCTGTGGGCGTTGAGGGCTTTGAGGGGCGAGGGCGGAGGTAAAAAATATCCTAAAATGTCGACCACAATTTATGTAATTGCAGCGGCGGCGGTGGCGGCTCGGTGGCAGCAGCAGAATGGCTTCGTTTCGACTCGCTTGGAAAATGTGACATCGGCCAATTTGCGTCGCACTCGAATCGAATGCCAGTGGTTGGGGTTGTTGTTGGAGGGCCAGTGAGTGGTTGGGCGGTGGGAGGCCGGTGGTTGATGGCGGTGGTAATGATGTCGTCGTGGACGACGGCGCCGCCGGCAGGGGGAGTCGTTAGTGATGTTGAAACGTGGGCGTCCAACGAGGTGGTCGACGGTTGTCCAGGTTTCGAGGGGAGTTGGGGGGCGCGTGCATGGACTAAATGTGTTTATTTGTTGCGGTCGCCGTGGATGGCGTTGATGTCGCTGCGTCCACTTCCAGTAATTTCAGCTGTGCGGCTGCATTGGACACTTTGTGGTCTCGGAGGGTGCGAGGATCAGGGCGTGGTTTTGAAAAAGTCAGGTTGCGGCTTCCTAAATGTCAGTCAGTTTTTTGCAACCTCCATATGTTTTAGTGCCGGCAAACTGCAAGCCAACAATTGCTAATTTTGGCACTTTTGAAAAAAAAACACTTCGTGTTTCTAACGACATGACAGCATTAAAATAATAATTTCTCCCTGCTCTTCTGGTGCTCTGTTTTAACTGTGGTCGACGTTGGTATTCTAATAATTGGAGATTTCTGAACGTTTTAAGGCCACGTTCAAATTAATTGAATTTGCCGGCCTGGTTGCGATGGACAATGAAAATAAATCCTGGCTTGTTTTTGTCGAAATTCTAGCAATTAATTTGGATCCCGCTCTGCTCGGCTCGGCTCCGATCCGATTCAGCTTCAGCTTCAGTGCTCGCAATTACTTAAGTTTGCTCTGTCTCCCTTTCGCTCTGGGCCCTTCGCAGACGGCTCGGGCCACGCGTCAGCAACTCACAAACCGAGGGCGCCTCGGATGCCCGGCAACAACAGCCTGCCGTCAGCCCTCGTCGGTCGTAAACAATGGCCACCGCCTCGCTTGTCCTTCCTTCCTTCCTTCCTTCCTCGTTCTATCTCTTTATCTCTGCCCTCACACTCTCGCTCTCGGCCTTTGTTCGAATCAATTGATTTGAGCAGCCCTATTACAACAACAATGACTACACAATAATCTCAGAGTAATGTGAGACATCGACGACACTTCCGTTGGCAACATTTAATTTCGCCGCCCAGTGTTGCATGGGCGAGACGAGGAGACGCCGATGCGAGCGGATGAGAGCGGATGAGAGCGGGACAACAATAATAACAATAGGGCCAACAATATCAGTGGGTAGCAATAACAGCGTAATCAACAATAACAACCACAACAACACAAGACCAGAACAACAATCACCACAACAACAGCAATGACAACAATAGAAACTTGAAAACAATTTTCCGATTTACTGAGATTCCTTGATTAATTCCTGATTTCGGAGCGTATTTCCTTGATTAAATTTATGATTTCATTATATTTGGATTTCTCGCAAATCAACTACGCACGAACGCTACGAACGACCTGCCAGGGATTATGGGAAAATACAGTTCGATCTTAATTAGTTTCATTGGAAAATCCCCAGCCTCGGTCGGTCCACGCTTACAGAAAATCCCAGCTTCTCGCCGCAGCGTGATCCATGATTAATGAAATGTTGTAATTTGAAATTCATTTAATAAAGTTGCAATTTACCTTCAGCTCAGTTCAGTTCCTCACAAACGAAGTCTTTTTCAAATCTCCTGCAAGGATTTCTCTTCGGGATTTATTTTCCTACACTTCTTGCTCTCGTTTATCCCACTGAAAGCAAACAGACCCGATCTTAGATCCCTCTGTTTTACATGGCATCCGTACGTATATATTTATTTGAGAACAAGCAATAAAATATTATTTACGCAAACACAATGTAATGCAATTAGCTGAACAAACCTAGCGGGCCTCTCGGTTTAAGGAGGCGGCGCGATTCGAAGGACGGCCAGTAATCAATCGATTTCTGGCTGCGATTCAAAAGGATTCGCCAAAGAAAAGGATTTGGCAGGGCGCTCCTCGAAGATGGAGAGGACGAAGGCAGAGGGCGAGGAAGATGATAAGGAGCCGGAATACTCGATGGCCAGCAAGAGGCGGATCGAGTGGAACTGACAGCTACTTGGGGCAACGAGCGACTGACGGACGAGGGACGGACGGATGGATGGATGGACGGTTGTAAGACCGATCCAAGGACCCGAGAGAGAAAATTAAGAAGGCGCACGGCGGCGAGAAAAGAGGTCGAGCACCAAAGGCGCCAGAGAAGCGAGAAGACTGTGGGTAGAGGAGAACGAAAATGAGAAAGTAAACCTGGGAGATGAATGAGCAGGGTGGAGGGGCTGGGAAGAAAGCCACGAAGAATGAGGAAGGAAGGAAGCGCGGAAAGTGATGGGCGCGACGGAGAGCGACAGAGACAGAAGTTTGTACATACAGCAGAAACGCTCTCTAATGACGTTATCACATCGTACACGAGCCACGAGCCACGAGCGACGAACGACGACCGATACATGGCAAATCAGATCGTATATGCTTGAACGGCATTTGCCATGTCTTATGTTACTCTTCTGTCTCTTTTTATCTCTGCCTCCCTCTGGCCCCCGCCCACTTCGACTGTGCACATACGGATGGATATCGACAACGGGGAATAAAAGCAATGCATTAGCAACATGATAGACAGCTTCGAGTGTCGTCGCTTCCGCTCGTTTCCTCCACAGCCCCCTGCCACAATCGTCTGATTCGTCTCGTTTTTCCCTCGCTCTCGTCTCCAGCGATCGATCGGCGGCCCACAGCCCGCACTCGTCAGTCCGTCTGTCCGTCTCTCCACCCACCTCCCATGGTCGAAGCATACGCCGACGAGACGAGATGTTTTAGGCATGAAATTCTCCCACGCATATTCCATCTTCATTAGCGCAAGGACAACAACAGCAGCGAAAATATGTACAATATAAAGGACGAAACCCAATACACATCACCATCCCATTCGCTCTCTCTCTCTCTATCTCCCTGCTCTACTTGATTTAATTATTCTTTTTATTAACTTTCGGCGATGCTGAACGATATCCAATGACCGAAAATGGAGGACTAAAGCACTATCTCACTCTCACTCTCTCTCTCTCTCTCTCTCTCTGGCACTTTCTCCTTCATCTTCATTGACGTAGTTGGAAATCGAAACCCGATCCTGCTCGGGGAAGGGCAGGGAAGCCATCATCACATCCACGCCTCAGGCACTTGGCCTCAGGCTTTAAACTGTTCGAATTCGATCGATCGATAAATAAATCATCACTTTCGAATCAGCATGAGGAAATTTCTTCGAATTCTCAAGATTAATATTTTCACCCTTCCTGGATGGGGATGCGGAGGTGGGCAAAAGGCGGAAGATTCCGTCGACACGTATCGGATCGTGCGATGCAAATAAAAATATTTTCGAAGACGTCTATAAAATGTGTCAGCGACACCAACGCACACAACCGCGGACGGACGGACGGACGGACGGACGGGCAGAAGGAGGCAGGCCGACTGCAAGACAGACATTTCGAAACGATTCGAGTTCCCGACACAACTCGTTGAGAGATTTGGGTGGAGTTCGTGGGCGGTTTAAAGGGGTGGGCGCGAGGGGCTTCGAAGCCTACGTAAGAACGAGAAGTCGGAACGTGATGTGCCGCCGACAGACGTAAGCGAATATCGCACAATTTTGTATTGATTGGAGCGTACATGACGAGTAGGAAGACACATTCCCCAAGAAGGTGGAGGAGGAGCCCATGAATTCGCCAGCAGACGTCGTTCGGAAAGAAGTCGCCTGTCTGGGGGTGAGAAAGCGATGCCTTCTGGTTATGGAGCAGGCGGGAGGAGGAGTAAAAATATATAAATATTGACTCTGGCAAAAACAACAGGAAATTTAGGCCGTCCTTTTGTTTTGCAACATTCCGCAATTAAGTGTTGAAAGGCCTCGGAGCCTCGAGCTTAGGTCGGGAAGGGGAAGCAGAAGCGGGAGTGGGAGGACGGCGAAGACATGGTGCGAAGTTTCAAAAGCGATCAACCTCTGGGGAAACCTGATTTCACCGGCTGCCTTTTCACTCGCTATCGCGCTCTGTCTCCTGTCTCCCTCGTTCACTCTCTGACTGCTCTGATTCCCACCATTGGCTTTCTATGGATGGGGTTGGCACAGGAGCCGCCCGAATGGATTGAAAGGATGTCTTTGAACTGAACGAATCGCCGCAATTCACCCGCAGCAGTCGACGTGCCGTGCGGCCATTGAAAGAGAAGAGAACAGAGAGGAGAAAGAGAGAGAGAGAGCGAGAGAGACGGCTTGACACCCCTTGAACCCGACAAACTTGGCTTAAAACCACTTGAATGCACTCGTTGCCACACTTCTTTTCTGTTGCCACTGGCGGGTGAAAAGGACGTCGTTATTTGGAGCAAGGACATGCTCGCCGATAATGCGAGCCAGAGCAGCGATGGCGGGGCGGTGCTGGGCTCGAGAGGTCTGGCGTCGAGGAAATCGTGCTACTTTCAACGCCTCGGCTGAAGGCTGAACGCTGAAATGCCATGCGGATGCTGATGCTCTGCGGGCCATTCATTTGCATCCGCTTATTCAGTTTCTATCAATTTTCACCGCTGCCCCTCTTTCGCGATCTCTTCCTCCGCCCCTTTCACCATCTCTGGCCCTCCAACTCTTTCTCATTCACTTCACCTCTCCTCACTGTTCGTGGATTACTTCGGTTCCGGCTTTAAACGAGTCCATCGCTAGTGATGAAAACTCAATTCCATCGGGAGGATGAAGCAGGCATCCATCGGCGAGCGCTGATTCCCCGTCATCCTGTCGATTTCTCCACTCCACTCCATCCTTTCCTTTCGCTGGTCGAGCCCCTCCCGTGGATTCCATAATTAATTCCTATGGCGCGGCCGTGACGCAGGCCGTCGTTGGCGAAACTAGTCGTCTGTAGCAACAACACAAGAGCTGCGGTGATGGTGACGGTGCTGGTGCTGGCTGAGCCACCCACTCGCAATCACTTGTACGCACGTCGTACGCCGACACACGTGCGCACAAATCTCCGCAACTAATTAAATTTCCCGTGCAGAGCTGCCCGAGAGGTTTGAGAAACCGTGCTCGACCCTCGGCGACCGCGCGTCCCGTCCACCGTCCACCGTCGTCTCCTTCGCCTTCAGCCCTCCGCCGAGGCCTCCGCCCACCTGCGGCCGACCTGCGACCTCCGACCTCCCGCTGCTCGGCCCGGCCGTCCTTGGACTCGGTCGGCCCATTTATGAGAAATGTTGGCGATGCTTAATTTATTGGATGTTCATTGTTCCAGCGAGCGGAGGAACGGTAGAAAAAGTGGACCTGAGCGGAAAAAAGTCTGCACGGTGAAAAACGGGAGGAGCAACAAAGGGAGGAAAAACAAAACCCTCGAACACTTGAGAAGCCCATGGAAATCACGCTACCAAAGTAATATCTATTATTTATACGATTACGGACGCCGTGTGCGTGAGCGTTGGGGTGAGGGTGTGCGTGCCGCAAGTGTGTGTGTGCGTGTGTGTGTGGGCGTGTGTGCAGCGCCCGTGTGTAGTGGTGAAAAGTTGGCAAATAAAATGAAACTCCTGCCGAGTGCGCGCGGGAAACTTTTTCATCTGCACCATTTGAGATTCGCTCTTTCGCTCTCTCTCTCCCTCTCTCTCTCTCTTTCCCTCTGGTATTGGGGTTATGACTCCCACGCGTGTGCCTGTGTGTGTGTTGGGGTCTCATAAAAATTACACAAAGTATCTTTCGTCGGAGCGACGAGGAGCATTTGATTAGCTTCCAGCGACAAAAACCACTCGATTCAAAAAAACGGAAAAATAGCAAAAGCAAAACAAACAAAAAATCATCAAGAACCATACAATCTAGAACTGGAGAAAAATGTGTGTGTATTGACGACGTTAAGAAACGGCAACATCGAGTTGGAGAAAACCCCGTTGAGTTCTCCAGAAAGGGGGAGAAGAACAATAAAACTTTTGCTCCGGAGCGGAAAACAATGCGCAAACAAAGGTAAGGGAAGGAAAAGGGAACAGAAAAAAAGTCAAATAAAATGCAAAAAACCAAATCCAAAAAATAAGATTGCAGCAAACCGTCAAAGTTTTGTTTCTGATTTCGTTCCCGATATGGATATGGAGGTGCACATATTTGTGTGTGTGTGTGTGAGTTTGAGGATGTTGTTTTTGTTCTTGTTGTTGTTTTTGTTCGGACCACATGGAGTGCTTCACACAATTTTCTCTCTAGTTTCCACCTTCATTCGACGTTTACCTCAAGCTGTTTTGCCCTCACTCTGCTCAGCCGACCCCCGACCCGCCCCCTCTCGCTCTCCTTCGCCCACCTTCTTCCCTCTCATATTTTTCCCCGTTTTGCCCCCTTCTTCGCCTGGTTCCATGAACTTGTTTTTCATGAAAAGCTTTCGGTTAAAACTTTATCTCAATTCATTTCGGCTGTAAAAAACGACGAACTTTTCCCTCTGAAATTGATATTTAACTTTCGTCCGTTTTATTGTTGGTCTTGTTGGAATTGTCGGTGATGTGATTGTAGTGGCATTGTTGTTGTGGTTGTTGTTGTGGCTGCTGCCGGTATTTCCTTAAGTCGTGATCCCTGGATTTCGCCGAGAATCGCTTCTAAGTTTGGTTTCTTCGCATGTCTGTCTGTGTGGGTTTCTGTATGTTTCGATTTGTTGGCTTGGGATTCTATTCCTCTCACCCTCTCGCTCTGCCTTTAATTGTCTCTGTCTCTCGCCGGAAGGGGAAGCCAAAGCGAGAAGTTCCCGAAAAGTTTGCGGTCTTTGTTTTAAAATTCCGTTTGAGCCGCTTCGCTGCGTGGCGCATCTCGAGGTCTGCGAGTGAAGGACGAGGAAATGAATTTTTCCCCATATCCTTGGGATTGGATTTGCCCGAGGCCCCCATCCTGAAGGTTCCTCGAAGGTCGCCTCGGCTCCGGGTTTCTTTTTCGCAGCCTCCTTCGCATCCGCATCCGCCCTCGCCCTCGCCGGAAGTCGTGGTGAATTTCAATTAAATTTCATTTCATTTCATTTGTCGGTCGATATTAATTTACGATAATCGCTCACGCTTCCCCGTCCGCCCAACGTCGGTCGGCGGCTGCACAGTTGGGTCCAACGTGACCGGCGGACCCTGCCTTCGGAGCCTCCGCCCATCGCCGGCCGCCCGCGAAACGTGGTCGAACCCGAACTCGAAATATGACAACAACAAATCCACTGAGCCGATGGCGATGGCGATGATTGCCGTGGCGATAATGACGTTGCCGATGAGGATAATGAGGACGATGATGGGGAAAAAAGTGAAAACAATCCCGTTCGCAGTCGCCGGCTTTTAATGGCATCCCAGGCACGTCGCCGAGGCCCCAACACCCGCTCAACCGACCTGCCGTTCCTTCTGCCCTTCCTACTTGCCCTCCGCCCTCTGCGCCCTTCTCTTGCCTTTCCGCTTCCGCCTCCCCCCGCTCCCGCTCCTTCTGGCCCGCCTCGTCCGACCGCCCCCCGTGACAATGTAATCGCATTAACTCATAAAATCGGGCGTCTCACGGGGCGTGGCGGTCGAGGCGGTCGCGGCGGCCCACATTGGCGCACGTCGAGGCGCGCGCGAGTGTTGCCACCTATTTCTTTGTCGCCGCGCTCCGATCGCTGGCTGCCACTCGAACTCGACGCCGTCGCCGTCGCCCGTTCGTTCGTTAATAACACGTTCCACGTTCCATTTGTTTCCACAATCGGTCGCCGCGCGTGAAACGTTGGAGGAATTTTCATTATTTCATTATTTAAGCCACGGACTCCGGACTGCCGCCCCTCTTCTATGTGTGTGGGTGTGTGTGTGTGTGTGGCTGTGTGTGTGAAGGCATAACCATATCACGGTGTCCTCATGCATAGTTAATGGCGTCCGTGTGTGCCGAGGCCTAGTGGTTTCCCGTCTCTCTCTCTCTCGCTCACTCGCTCGTTGTTAGAGACTCAATCAGTCTCTCCGTGCCTCGCCCATACACTCACAAATACACTACTCACAGTCGCTCACACGCTCACCCATTTACACAGATTTCGTTCGCTTGAAATTGTTGTGGCCAAGGTGGGAAGATTGGGTCGAAACTTGTGGATCGTTTGGGAAAATTCACAACGAGAATTTACGAGTTAATTTTATTCCCGTTCTCTTAACTTTGGTGCCTTTAGCTTTAGTGGAAACGAATGTTTGTGTCTGACCCTCGAGCATTTTCCACGACGTCCTCGCTGAATGGCTTGAACTCGGCTTCAACTCAGTTTTAACCGGGTCTCAACTCGATTTCACCCCGTCCTCCACCACCGGCCCCATCGTTCGTTGTCATTAGTTCGGGACTCCCTCGAGGAGCCCAAGAACGCTCCACGAAAGCTCCTCTCGAAGCCCTGGGAGCGCCTGGAAGCCTGGGCATAATTCCCTCATTTCTCGTTGGAGAAATTATTTCCGATCGCCGTCGCCGTCCTGGTCGTCGTCGTTGCTTCCGCCGCCCGAGCCTGGAGGGTTGTCATTAGTTTCCCTTGATGCAGCGTCGTGGCGGCTCTCGGTGGCTGTGCTGGCGATGACAGTTTCTCACACTCGTCCTCGCCACTTCCGCTTCCGGAGATCGCGTACTCGCTTCCCCTTCGACCCCCCGGCAGGCGGGTGATTTTAATGCGAGATCCTCGCGGTCTGCGCGACGTCCTCCGAGGGCATCTGGCCCTCTCTTTCACGCACCATCCCCCCCCCCCCCCGCATTTTCTGCAATCCCCTTTGACATCTGTTTCGTTCCCTCGCTTCTTCTCGCGTTCGCCCGGCCGAGCTCTTGTGTGCGGTTTTCTGGCGAGGTGTCTCCACGTGGAAGAAGATGTCAGTATTTGTGTCGGGTAGTGAGTGCGAGAGGGAGGGGGGGCGAGTGCGTGTGTGTGTGTGATGTGCATAAAATGATGTTAACGGTTAAAATAAGCTTCTCATAAAAGGACATTAACATAATAGTTGCAGCCACCGCGGCCACCGGAACCCAGCAACCGCTCTCGCTCTCGTCATCGCTCTCGCCCTCGCCCTCTCGGTCCCTACACCTCAATCTTTCTCTCCCTCTTACTCCCCTTGTTCTCCATCCCTCCTATCTCCCTCTACTGCCGCGTCACTCGCTCCACTCCGCTACTAAAGTATGTTAAGTGCTTCGAAAGCGGTTGCAGTTGCGTGGCCACCAGCCGCCAGTGTTGCCACCCGCCACCACCACTTACTGCTGGGCCACTTCTCCACCACCCCGCTCCCCTCCCTCTCTCTCTGTCTCTCTCGGGTGACCTTTCGCTCAGTGCCTGCTACCTGGGCTTCGCTCGTCGCTTAATACAGCTACTTTAGAGCTCCTCGCAGAACAAGAAAAATGGCTGATGGGGGGTCGGCCCACACCGCAACCACACTCACACACACACACACACACGACCGTGGCGCCCACCTGGGCCCACGCACATGGCGTGCTCACCAACACTCGCTCGCCGACGCATCCATGCATTAACTCGTTGTAATGCACGTCGGTGGAATGTGCGTGGGTGTGTGTGGGGAGGGGGGGGGGGGGTTTGGTGGATATTTTAAATATTTCACTTTGCTCCCTCTTTCGCTTAGTGTGCTCTGCACTATCTAGGAGTTGGTGTTCTTGTTGTTTTTGCAGTTGCTTCGTCGATCGTTCAGTGGAAATTGTCGTTTTTATCGTGTCATTGAAACACATTTTAATTCCATACACAAATTTATATCGCCCCGGATCCCTCGGGCAACTGCTTGAGTGGGAATTTATTTTATTTGCAGAATTTCCCTCAAAAGCCCTAGTTTAGTGTGTGTCGGAGGAAAGGGATATCCTTTCACTCGGGCACACAAATAGGATTACTTTCTGCTGAAACCCAGAAGCAGCTCCACATTACATCCTGTCGCATGGCTCTTGCTAAAGGTTCCTTCCAGCCAAATTCTTCCTTGAAGGACATGGAGATCGTCTACTAAGTTGAGTTTGAAACCCTTAGCGGAGATTTCCTGCGGGATTATGCGGAACTTCAGAAGACAGACAGCAGTTTTCAATTTTAATTTGCGATTTGCGACTACTTTTCTTCCCTTCTCCTCTCCCTTGTCGCCCGTTTACTCCATCCCGTCCTCCATCACGCCCCACAGACAACTGGGAGAAGCTCCGAACGTGACCGCGACCGTGTGAGCGCAACAGAAGCCAGCGGCGTCTGAGGGAATCGGAGGCTAAATTATTGTGCTCTTTGTCTCCCTCACTTGGCTTCATGTATATATTATTTATATATATATTTTTTGAGTTCTAAGCCCCATTTGACAGGTCTCAGGGCCAGCCCACGAGGCCGTCCCTCGCGAGAAAACCGTGTTTGTTCTTCAGCAGAACGTTTCGCCTTCGGGTCTTCATTTCCACAGACAAGAGCCCAGAAAGCCGCTGTCACCCGGAAGGCAGGGCCTCAGCCGACACCCGCCGTCACCTGGGCAGGAAAACACAAACACCCACACACGCGTAGACAGAACCAGAACCAGAACCAGAATCAGCTCGTGGAAGCCCCGCAGTCACACGGAAGGATCCACCTTCGTCATGCAAAATATGATTCAATTCAATATCCTGCCACCTTTTCATTCTTTTTCTCGCCCCGCCCCCCCCGCTCCGTCTGGTTTTCGGCCAACTCCACCCATCCCCGCACCCGGCTTCTCCCTTCTTCTCGTTCTCCCTTCCAGTCCTTCCGTTTGCCCTACTCGTCCCTCTCCCGTCCCCAATCTGTCGCCTGGCCTTCTCCATTTCGTCCCTCGGCGTGTTTGTGTGCCTCGTGTATTAGACTTTGTGTGCGACTTCTGTGGGTGTAGGCGTGTGTGTGTAGGTGTCCATGTGTGAGTGTTCGTTTCCTTTTCACATGCAGACACGTGTAAATTCGCACAAAAAACCAAAATTATTCATGAAAATTCACAATCAGCTGGTTTTTGTTCTCCGCCCTGTTGATAGGAAATGTTTTTGCCTATGTGTGATTTTTTCTCTCCCCCCTCCCCTCTGTTTCCCCCTAGTCACGACCTAGTGGCAGTTTTTGTTGTGGTTGCCGTCCACGTCCTTTGTCCTCGTTTGTTTGTGTGGTATTTTTAGAATTCTCTGGAAATGCGCACGAGAGTTGGGTCCCCGAGGTCGCCGTGGGGGCACAGGTGACAGTCGGCGAGGGAGCGAGGGAGCCTGGGAGCGAGAGAGAGGGGGGGGGGGGGTTGGGCGAATGACTGATGTCGAATTTCGAAGCCGGATCCGGCTTTGTCCGATCAGAATCTCGGATAAGATGCAATTTTGGACGTGGCTCGTCGATCTGCTCGCGGAAATTGAAAGTGCTCGAGGGACGTCCACACGGCTGTGGCCGGCCAGGGTCGCCAAAGGGGGTGGCGAGAGGAGGCAGAAGGCAAAAAGAAGGCTCGAAAAACTCCCGTCCCTCGGTGAATGGCGAGCGGCCGCTGCTTATTTCCCTGGGCTAAACGGATCAACTTCTCGTGCTGCCCCGCCCGGAAGGGATTCTCCGGATTCGCCGGGATTCGCCATAAATAAATCGCGGTCGCCATTAGAAAATGGCGCATAAAAGTCGCCCTAAGAAGCCCTCACCTTCGCCCACCCACGCCCACAAAACAATAACTTGAGTGAAAAAAAATTTAAACGCAATAACTCAGGACCGCATAAACTCGACCCTTATCGCGATGCGCTATACTTGAGTGGATTTATTTATTTACTCGCAGCCATTTTGCAACCCTACCACACAAACACACACACACACGCACGCACCCACTCTCACCCATGCGGAGAATCTTAGCCACGAGACGCCCACCCTCGCACACATTCGCACACATACTATTTATTACACTAAAAATGCAATAATATATCATCCACAGTTTATCATTGCCTCTCCGACGCCAGACCGAAATTATTATCCAGCGAATTTATTACCATGCCACTCCATGTCCCTGCGCCGGCGACTGCGCTTGTGTGGCCGTCTGCCTATGGCTGTGTCCGTGTGTCCGTGTGTCTGGTGTGTGTGTGTGTCGGATGGCTGCCTTGTTGCTGCCGCAGAGTTATACGAGTCTCTTCCTGCTTCTTGCTCTCGTGGCGAGACATTCGAAGTTTTTCGTTGTTGCTGCCCGTGGTGGTGGCCGCAAATCTGCCGGCAACAACAACAGCGACAGCAGCAAATATGCATGGGAAAAAGAGCCGCCATCATCAGAGCGCAACAACAACAGCAAGGGCCGGAAGGGAAACACGAAAGGGCGGAGAGGAGGAGCAGGGGTGGGGGCGAGCCCGGAACATGGAACTTGTTCTCAAAACGTGATATAGTCAACACATAAAAATAAAAATAAATTTATGTTCGCGGAGTGGCCAGCAACAAGAACAAAAACAACAAACAGACAGAATAGAAAACCGGGCGAAAATGTCGAAAAATGAAAAATAAAAACGAACGACTGCGAATTTGTCACATCGAAAATTTGCAGCTGTAATAATTTTGTCGCCTTCACTTTATTGTTATTATTTTGCCGGAATTCCAGTTTTATTTTTTTTTTTTTGCCCTTTTGTAATAAAAACAAATTTGACGGCTCCGCGAAAACCAGGCCAGGTCCTGGACACCTCGGTCCCGGCCTGCGTCGCAGCTCCCACTCTGTTCCCAACTCCCTCTCCCTCTCCCTCCCTCCCGCTGTCGCTGACTCCACTGAGCCCCGGCCCCAACGTGGTTGACATTGAAAAGGACTCTCGGCGCCTCGATCGAAATCTCTCTTTCACTTTTCACACACCACAATCGCGTGCGCCATTTTTCATCTCCCATCGTTCGCCTCTCGTCACTCCTCCGTCCCTGTCGCCCCCACAGCTCCCCGGACGGTGCCACGGCCGACCCTCTGGGGGGCAATCAATTTCATTCCCACCCGGTGGAGGCGCCGCCTGCCGGCACAAAAATTTAATGGACACTAAATTTCGCCCTCTCTCCCCCCTGTCTCTTTCTCACACACGCACTCCAGCTGTTTCCAGTCCACATCAATGGCAATGTAACTACAACGGGAACACCACCAGCAACAACAAGAACAGCAACAACAACAACAACAACAATAACAACAACAACAGCATTAATAATAATAATTCCCCCGAAACAAGAGCAATTAATGAAATTCACCAAAATGAAATCATTTCCCATTCTTCGACCGAGGGACCTCGAGGGTCTCGCTGTGATGACAGCGGCAGCGCCGAGGCTCGGAATGATGTCGAGCTGAGTGGGAGAGAGAGAGAGAGAGACAGATAGAAAGACGGACGGGCGGTGGCCAGAGCGGGGAGGGAGAGAAATATGGATGAGAGAAGCGAAACATGTTTTCTCCATATCGATTTCAATCGCTGATATCGTCCCATTTCCCCATTCGGTTTTTCTATTTTTCGCCTTCCGAATTTTCCCCCCATCTCCCCTCTCCCCCTTATCTCTTCGTCCTTTCCCCGTCCACCCCAACGCCACCCTCTCGCTCTCTCTCTTTAAGGAGGCCAAAAGCTCTTTGGCTTTCATTGACTTTGGCTCCGGCCGCCGTCGCGACGCAAAACGACGAAGTTGCGAGGAAAACAAAAATATTTTAACTTCCTTCAGGGCACATTACGGCCCTCTCACTCACTCAATGGCGCGCGCTCTCTCTCTCTCTCTCTCTCTGAGTCTCTCGCTTTTTATCTGTCCCTGTCTCGCTCGGTTTCTCGCCCTGCTCTGCCACAGTCCGAGGGACTCTCGAATTGACGTGCCTGGCAATATCGAAAATGTTTTCCAAGGCATTTCAACTATTTATCGATTCATGTCACACATTCAGCTCAATATCACGCTTGAAAGGAATGAAGAACGAAAATTCGTCCAGTCATTTCGCCGGCCCCTCGTCCTCCCTGCCCTCTACTCGCCCTGTCTGTCCGCCTCTGCGCCCTGGAGCGTTCCGTTTAATGGGGCCACGCCCACCTAACGCCGCCCATCGGAGTCGGCCGCCTCGTGGCCTATTCGGGAGGCAGGCAGAGGGCGAGGGCCGTGCGTCGGTGGGTCGGCGGGAGGCCGGCGATTGGGTCGTTGACTGGCTGATGGGGGCCGAGGACTGAAATTCAGACCGCGTGGCTGGTCAGCGCCGGCATCCAGGCGACCGACCGACCGGCCGGCCGGCCGTCGAGCTCGGGTGGGCGCCGAGTGGCTGCGGCCGGAAGGACGAAGTGGCCGGCGGAGAGTTTGAGCAATCAACGGACGGACGGACCCCTCCGATGGACGGCGAGGAGAAGGGGCTTGGCGGCGACAACGAGTCTGCAACGGCTTGAGCCACGTCAACCCAGTCGGCCCAGCCCGACCTCCTGCCTTCCTCAACTTCGTCGCCTCCTTCCCGTCCCTCGCTCGCCTGCTGCCAGGCGCCCCGAGTGGAAACCGGGGATTCTCGTCATCTTCGTTCCTTTTCCTTTCACCCTGACCCCTCCCCTTCCCCTTCGTCTTCTACAGTGTCCTCTCTAGGCTTTTCTCGCCCATCGTTTTCTTTTGCTTTGCTCCTCTTTCAATTTAAAGTCTTTGTTGGCCAACGGCTTTCGTTCACTTGGGCCGATTTTTTCTGTTGTCGCCGGGCGAGAAATGTATTCGATTTTTTTCGTTCCCTTGTTGCTGTTTGCCTCTTGAATTCCCGTAGTTTCGTGGATTTTGGGGGTTCCCTGATTTTTTGGGTATTTTTCCCTTTGCAATGAATTAACTACATTTTCCCAATTTTCTCCTACAACTTCTAATGTAGGGCATTAGTCCGTATTTATTGATTCGAACACTTTTGGTCGATTGAGATGTTTTTTTTTTTCGGTCCGAAGATTTAAGAACAACCACAAAATCCCTTAAAAAAACTCTTCTTTCTCAAATCGTTCAAGGCGTTCGTTTGAAGCGCAGAAATCGTCAATTCCAATTCAACCGAAGAACTTTGGCGGATCCCCCGCCGACCACGCCCGGCCCGCCCTCTGGCTCAGTTGGCTTGCAATCGAGTGCTGCCACTCCGAGCGAAATCTCTCGGTGTCCTTCGCTCGCGTGTCGAAGCGCGTCAGAAGCCGCTTGATTGCGTTTTGTTTGTGTGAATTTGTTTTCACGACCGCTTTGTTTCAACCCGAAATTCGGCGACATTGAGTCGGATTGAGTCGAACATGTGGCAACCTTCGGCGCGGATGCCTGAGGAGAGTGAGGGAGAGAGGGAGAGAGAGTGAAGGTGAGAGCAACTTGGGATGGGCGGAAGAGAGAAAGGCCGGAGACTTCTTCTGAATACGATTGATTGAACAATTCAGACCGAATGATTCATTCTGTTGACGAGTTCTGTGTGTTTGTGTGCGTGTGTACGGCAGGGTATATGTGTGTGAGCATGTGAATTTGTGAAATTTGATTTTCCGAGAATTGGCGACTTTGTCTAATTTTTCGTCCTTTATTTGCTGGAATTCTCTCAGCCCTTTGCTCCCTTCTTTTTCCGAAAATTGAATTAATTCATCTTGATTCAATTTAGCAATGAACATTAAAGGGGAAGAGAGAAAGAGAGAGTGAGAGAGTAAGAGAGAAAGTTTTTCTTTACATCTGTTTGAGTCCGGAACAAATTTATGTAAAAATTACAAATGTCTCGTCGCAATCTTTGTTCGCCGTCTCCTTCTTCCTCACGCCACTCCGCCGGCCCTCGTTAACCTCGGCTGGGGCGGAAGGGAACTTTTTCGTCAGCAACAACAACAACAACAACAAAAACAGCTGCCACAATTGCACAGACCAGACGTTTCCCTGGGCCCTGAGAGCCGCATCCTTTCGGACTCCCCTCGCTCCTGGAGCGGCTCCGCATCACCTGCCGACGTCGGCGAAATCGTGCGGTGGAAAAGTTTTCAAGTTTTTCTGATCCTTTGTGTGTCAACAACGGCGGCGACGACGACGTCGACGACGACGACGACAACAACAGGCTGAAGAAATGACAGCAGCAGGAGCCACGACAGCAACAACAGAAAACAATCTCGCCGCAGCGACTGAAGTTTCACGCTTCACACGACGAGATCCTCGACGAAAGTTTAAGCGAAAATCGCGGAAAATCCTCGACTCCCGACTCGACCCTCGCCGCTGGGGTCTCGAGCCTCGGCCCACGGAGAGAGCGGATCAAATGCGAAATAATTCGCAGAAACTCAGCGAATCGTTTGAGTCGTTAAATATTTAGCAGATGGATGCGATAGAAGAAAAACGTCGAGAGAATTCGAAAACGAGAAAAATTTCCAACTCTTGTGAAATTTCGAAACGTGCCGAGTTGGAGTGGAAAAAATCGCCCTGGTTTTCCGCGAATACAACTTGATTTCCGAAAGAATCCCTCCGGCAATATTTGAGCATGAATAAGCAAACATGGCCCCGCCGAAGTCTCTTCTCGTCTCGTCTGACAATTTGTCGCCCAGTCCCGCCCCTCGCAATGTCCTGCACGCCGCCTGCTTCCCGCTCAACATCAATCAAAAAGCACTTAGAACAGCAGAAAAATCAACAAAATCAATTAAATCAACAACGAACGACGAAATCGACAAAATTCGTCCTTAAATATTTGATGGGTTGTCACGTGGCCGCGACGGGGTCCAGGGGGCCCCACACACACACATTTGTTCGGATGCGCCCATCGCACTCATCATCATCCGCCCCAACACACACAAATAAACAAGCAAACATTTAAAACAAATGCGAGGAGGAAAAGTGCAAAAAATCAGGTTGCTGGGGAGGCAAAGAGCGAGTGTTGGGGGTGAGGGTGAGGGGGTGAGGACAGCGACAGCGAGAGGGGTGTCGTCAATAAGACGGGGGTGGGTCGATGGCGCTGTTCGATGGACCGGAAGCTGCGGCTCCCGAACGAACTTCGCATTTCCAGAGGTCGCCGTCAACTGCTGGGCCAAAGTCTGTGACTGTGGGTCTGTGGCCGTGTGTGTGTGAGGCAGCTGGTGTACAAAGGCCTGCATTTTCAATCGAGAGATTGTTGTTGTTTCTATTTCGTGCTCCCTCTCGATCTCTGCGCATTTGGGAAATTTATAAATTTATTCTGACATCCGAAATGAAGACCTAAAATCAAATGTCGATTATTTTCGATGCTGCGCTGCTGCTGGCTAAATTCAATTATTGAGCTCACTGTCAAAATACAACATTTCGCTCTTCTCTCGTTACGTTGCGCTGCGTTACGTGACGTGACGTGGCGTGACACGATGTCACAGAAAGCGAGAGCACAGAAACAAGTGAAGAAAATTGCGAAAAAATCCTGTCAATCGCAGTTGCGATTGAACGATGGCGGGGTTCAATTAGGGGCGTGAATTTCTGATGGGACTCCGTTGTTGTTGCTATTGTTGTTGCTGTGTTTTATAAATCGCGACATCCATTTGCGGTCACCGCGATTATGCGATTATCTTGTACGGATGGCAGGGCATGTGATGGTGACGAGCGACAACCGGAAGCACTCCGGCACCATTCATTATTCATTTGCTTAGCAATGCCCATCGATGTGCTCAGTCGCAGCTCGTGTGTGAAATCGCATTCCATACGAAATGCATTTTGATCTATCAGTGACAGACCTGGTCGTGTTTGCGTCATATTCGAGCGATTGCTGAGCGTTTTTTCCCAAAAACTCCCCGCCAAATTAGTCGAATTGATTGTTTAGATGAAGGGATTTTCGCTGCCCTAGTAAAATTTATAATTTATTTTTTTATCGCAAACTTTTGTTGAATTTTTAATTGTCCTCCATCCCCAGGACTGATCGTGAAACTAAGTGTTTCCACACGCTTTTCGATTATTTTTCCTTCTGACATGCGTGCCTTTGTTTTTCCACTGGAGAATTTTCTATCGCTTCCACCAGGATTTTTCACATCATTTCACATTTGTTTCTAGGACAACGGCGTGAAAACCATTAGGCACGTCTCTCTCTCTCTCTCCCTCTCTCTGTGTGTGTTTCGTTCTTTCAGTTTGGTGCTGACGACATGTTTCCCTATTATCAGTGTTTTTTCTCTATTTCCATTTCAATTCGTTTTCGCTTTCGCTCTGGGCCTCTGCTCCCTTTTTTCGTTTTGTTTTTCTTTGTTTCGTTGTTTTCTTTCAAATTTATGCGGATAAATTGTAATTTGGAGCGATAAATTCCAACGTTTGCATGAAATTCCACAATTTATACGCAAAGTGTGCGAATTTGAATGTGCTCTGCGTGTATGTGTGTGTGTGTGTGGGGCGGTGGGGTGCTGGTGTGTGTGAGGGAAATAAATATCGCTGTGGGTCTGTGTGGGTGAATATTTGCATACGACTATGATACGAGGAAGCGGCTGGAAAATTAATTCCCTTCAACATGAAATGAATGAACGCACCAGCGACCAACGAGCGAACGGACGGACGAAGCTAGCAATGTTTTCTTAACTGTCATGGAAACGACAACAACAACAATGGCACCAATACGAGAACATCAAACAACAGCGAGAACAACAATGATGACATCAACAATAACAATAACACCAGCAACAGAGAGACAGGACAAAACAAACACAAAAACATGATCCTATTTTCGCAGAAGAAAAAACCACGACGGTTCAAAAAACCACATGTCTTGTGGTGTCTGTTGGTCTTGGTGTTGGTGACTGGAACTACAATGACAAAAAGTGGAGCAATGGGGCCTCAATAATAACAACAACAACAACAATGTACACACTCGCACATAGGCAGACACATTTTGGTGTCTGTTCAAACATGAAACGAATTTGCATAAATTATGCCGCCGCACGCACACACCCACACATGGCCTCGCACACACGCACACACACCCATGATATTCTCGCGCTCACACAGAGTTCCTCCCTCCCTCACACACGGACGTGCTCTCTTTCTGTCGCTTACGTATTTGCTCAAATTAAAACAAATCGCATTCGCACATGTTCGAAGGCAGAAAAACACGCACATAAAACATGGCGATGGCGATTTTTACTGTCCGCCATTATTGTCCCCCCCCCCCCCCGTCTCCCTCTCCCTCCGTCTGGCACACATATTATTTCCCTTTTAATTTCCCATCCTTTTTCGTCCGCTGCGACCTCGTGTGTGCGGCGCCTTTCGCGCCACTGACCCCCAAACTAAACCCATTAAACATGAATATTTCTCCCTAATCTCTCCATCGCCCCATCCCCTGTCTGCGCCTCCTGCCCAGTGTCCGGTTTTGCGTCTGTGTGGCTGCCGGTGTTGGTGTCGTGGCCGCCCATTAGTCCGACAACCCAGGACCCGGGACGGTTTTCATCTCACTGTGTGCTGAGTTTTATTTTAGTGCTTTATTTTGTTTTCATTTTGAGTTTTACTTTTGTGTTCAATTTGGTGTCTTCTTTCGTGTTTTATTTTGGGTATTATTTATATCAAATTTGTACTTTTGTGTTGTGTTTTATTTTCTATTTTCTCTCAGGCTTCATTTTGTTTCTAGTCTGTGTTCATTCCGTTGACGTGGTCCGCATCATCCGGCCGTCCGTCTGTCCGTGGGTCGAAATTGGATTAAGTGCTAATGTGATTATAAGTGACAATTGAGGATTATTTCTGTTTGAATCGATTTCGTTTAATTTCGACCGCCACCTGGTGGGGTTTGCTTTCTGTTTTTTTCTCCTTCCCTCTTCCTCTGGACAAATCCCTCCACTAGTTGTTGTTTCACTTGTTTTTGTGGGTTTTATTTGAGCTTCTGTTGTTCTATTTGTCGTGTGTTTCGCCGGCACTAAAATAAACACTTAATCGCCTTCCAGTGGGTTCAGTTCAAATCTCGTTAATCGACATATGTCGATCGATCATGGAGGACTCCATAGCATCGGTCGAAGGACATCCAGTCGGCATTGGTTGGAATGCGAGAGAGAAAAAATGGGAGAGAGAGAGAGATAAGGTATCGTCTTCTTGTTCGGCTTTCGTATTTGTCGATGTCATTCGGTGAGTTCTGCAGCACCCCGCTGTATCTTCGCCTTGCCATGAATCAGAATTTCAGAATTTCCAAACCCTCGCTGCTGGCAATCGATTGCGTTGGCTACGGATTTCTGATTTCTGATTTCCCTCTGTCTGTCTGTCGATTGCTCGATTGTTGACGCCGCAAACTTTGCACATGCTCATAAATGTATTTGGGTGTATTGTGTTGGTGTAGAGGGCTTCCATGTGTATGTGTGTGTGTGTTGGTGCGGTATGGAAATTTTGATAATCAAGTTCGACGAAATGTAACAACAGCCGTAGCGTTGCCACATTTTATCAAATGCCAAACACTCGTCGGGCCATCGAACAATGGGCTTTCATTTTGCCTACTCGGTGTATGGTGTGTATGCGATTGTGTGTGTGTGCAGGGAATCTGCCGAGGTGGGGCGAAGGGGCCGAGGGGAAGACGAGGCGACCGACCGATCGACGCCCGGCAGCCCCAGCAACGGGGGCAGCAACAACGAGGATGCGAGCGCAGGGCCAGCAAGGCAAACAACAAGAGCAATAATAACAACAATAACAGCGCCAGAGACTGAGACTGAGACAGAGACAGCGACAACACAGCAACAAGAATGATAATGGCAACAACAACAACAACAACAAGGCCAAATCAAACTCGAACTCAAACAGAAACAGAAACAGAAAGAGAAACACAAACGCAGCCAAGCAGGCAACACAGACGCAATTTCCTTTGGACATTATAATTTGTAAAGCTGTTTCCCGTTTGATACAACAACTACAACAACAACAACATCCGTACCTACATTAGTGTGTGTGTGTGTGTGTGGGCTTCCACGTCTCGGCCACACTTTCGCATATCGTCGAAAATTAATGTGTTGCCATGAAAAATTGTTGCCACTTTGGTATTGACTTCGAGCGGTGGCAACAATGGCGGCAGCAAAAACAACAACAACAAGACAACAACAAGAAAACTCGCACGAACTCGACGAAGAACCAAAAGACAGACGACGAGAGGAAGTCCAGGAAGAGGAGAGCAAGCAAGCGGCAGGCACGTTCACCAACATGGAAACTAATTTCGAGCGCTTCCTCTCTCTCTCTCCATCGATGTTCTCATCTCGACATCTCATATCGTTGTGTTTTCCTTCGCTCTGCTTTGCTTTATGCGCCGTCTCCCTCTCGTGACTCTGAGCTCAGTCGATTCAGTGGCAGGACGAGGACGAGGACGACGGAGACCCGAGGAAGGAGCGAAAGGAAGCTGAGTTTATGCCGTCTAGGTTGTGTTTTCTGGCAGTTAAACTCGTGCCAATAAGTGAGAATTTGGCCTTTTCTGCGGGGCTTGTTGGCGGAGCCGACAGCCAAGGCTCGCTGGCAACTCTGGCCGTGGAGAGGCAGCGGCGGCGGAAATGCCAAAAGCAACAACAGGAGCAACAACAACGGCAGCAGCAGCAGCGGCAGCGGCAACGGCAACTATTTATTCAGTTGCTCGTATTTATTTAGGCAAATAGTTGGTGGCCCCAAAAGTTATTATTGCGTTTTGTAACCCTTGGACCCGACGACGTTTAGCCAAGGAAACGAGGCGAGGGGAGGCGAGGTCGAGGTAGACGTTGGCGTCTTTGAGCCGGTTGGAATGCGAGGCATTCGTGGCATTTGGGCTTTGGGAACTTCGAGTTGGCGAAACGAAACGAAACGAATTTCCGACATGTCCAGGAGGTCGTGAATGTGCTCTGCGATGTCTGACTGGCTGTAACCCATTTCTCCAGGCATCAATCGCCCAAGGAGAGCCGTCATATTTATCTCTTCCCCAATATTTCCCTCTTCAATCTTTCCTACGCCAGACTCTCCTATTCCTAGTATCGAGGACGATGAATTTCTATGTCAATCATACACCGCATTCCGTTGTCGCTGTTCTAATTTCCATCGAGTTGAACTCCATTCTCTTCGTCAAGAGAAAATACTTCGGTTTTTTCCCACGTTTTCGATCAACGTTTTCCCTGCTCCAGATCTTCGCAATATCCACGCGGAAGTTGAGAGAATTTCTAGAGCGGATGACGGAATGGCGCCATCGTGTTCCGTCATATCCTCAGATCATCTCGGCGACGGGTAGTCGTTGTTGTTGTTGGTCTCTGAGGGAAGGAGATGACCACGATGTGGATGCTTTTCTTGTCTATCGATTTGCACTTGGGTTTCCGGCTTCCATTCAGAACTTCTGTGATTCCGGCGAATCGGGAGCGGAGGGTGAGGAGGACGAGGAGAGGAGGGGGTGAGGAGTTGGCAGCAGGATACGTCTGAAAAGGGGGTCTCGTTGGAAGTTTCCTTCCAACTGTCAGGACCGTTTAATGCAGAAATTTTCATCAGCAATGGCGGATCGAAATCCACCTTTAAGTCGTGGGATTGTCAGTCATGAAAATGAGCTTCAAATGGAATGGATTTTTTCTTCGCTCCTCATTCGCTTTTTGTGACTTTCCCGCACTTGGTCCGTCCCTCCGTCCGTCCGTCCGTCCGCTCGCCCGTCTACGTGAAGATGTCAAATGCATTCTGGCAGGTTCTGCACGCACTCGGTCCCCTCGTCCGCACCTCGCTCTCACTCAATCAACAGCACGCGAACAGCTCGTGGTACGAGGGTTGCCGTGAGAGGGGCGCCGGGGCGGGTGGGGAGCGGGCGGGACCCTCGAGTCGAAAGCAAATTAAACTCGAGTGCGATGTGAAGATGTCTAAATTACTTGAAAATTACTGAAGAAGCACATGTGTATGTGGCTGTCTCCCTCCCTCGCCCTCGCCCTGTCCTACTTTAGCATGTGCAGATACGACCGTGTGGAGACGTGTGCGAAGATTCATTAAAATCACACAAGCACACTGACAGTCACACACACATTCATGCCCCTTAATAATAAATTCCTAATAAAATGCTCACTGACACTTAACGCGCCACAAAAGAATACAAGCGCAAACACCACTACAAGCACACAATACGCCCCCCTCACAGCCAGAGCCACACCCACACCCACATCCCCACAGACGTCGGCACCACCCTCGGCCCCACACGGACACGAGCGGAGGATGCGAATTCGCACACGTGGAGTTGTTTGCAGCGACTTCACGGCATGGCTGTGTGCGTGTGAAGTGGTGGGTGGGTGGTGTGTGTGTGTGTGTGAGGCTGACGTGAGTATTTGCGTAAAAGTCCTTGAAGTCCCGACTGTCTGAATGAATGAATGAATGAGCGAAGTAAGGACGGAAGCCGTCCTGCTGACGATGGCTTTCGCAATCGCAAATAAAGCAGAACCTCACGAAACGCCAGAGAAAACACATGACAAGGAAGGCGAGAAGGAACGAGCGAAAGGAGTGAGACAGGATAGGGCAGAGAGAGCGGGATGAAAGCTGGAACGAGGAGAAAAAGAATGAATGAAGCGAACGAGCGCAGGGCGGAGTGGATGAAGCGATGAACGGAAGAAGCAACGAAGTGTGGAAGGAAGGAAGGAAGGAAGGCGAGAGCAGGACGCGGCATTCCGTGGAAATACGACAATCACTTCTTCCCTCGGCTCGACTTCAGATTCGCGAGATTCTCTGCCGCTGCCCCTCGCCCATCTCCGCCACCTCCTCCGAGGGCCGCGCAATTCGGAAGCGCAGCAGCGACGTCGCGGGCAGGAGTCACGGCGAATCGATGGCAGGACATCAAGCGCGACGTCGAGCGGGACGAAGGAGGAAGGCGAGGGAGCGGGACGGGGTGAAGCGCATTGAAATGCGAACTCGAATGAGAGCAATTTGTAGCCCGCGCCCCCTTCAGCGCAGCGCAGTCTCAAGGGGTAATAAGGAGGGTGGAGGAGCCCAAACGCCCCAAGGGAGGGCCGAAGGCAAAGGACGGGAGTCGGCGGCTGCGGCGGCGACGATTTTATGATTATAATTTTGCAGGTGAATTGGTTTTGCATTAATTCGGTCACGGAACAGCAGACGGGCGGATGGCGGTAGAGAGAAAGAGAGACAGAAGGAGAGGGGGTGAGTGGGGACCGCAGGAGAGAGCGGAAGATCTGAAAGAGATGAAGAAATGAAGGAGGCGCCAAGTTGTGGGTGGCAGGAAGAGAAAGGACGAGAAGGGGAAGACGAAGAGAGTTGATGAGACCGAGAGCAAAAGAAGTGAAATCAGCTGACGAAATATTGAGAAATATTTGTTAATAAAACTATGATCACATAACTAAGTGGATTTGGGAACATTCGACCAAATAGGAAAATTGCAAAAATTGAATTTTCCCGAACACGAACCACGCCCACGACCACGACCACGCCCACCGCCAGCAGCAGCCCGTGGTAGGATCGAATGGCCGCAAATGGAGACAAACGGCCAAGCAGTGAATTTCAATTAAACGGATTTAACTTTATGGCCGCCAGGGCTGCCAGACCCATGCAATATAGATGCAATAATTTAAAGCTATTTGAGGGCCCGCTCACAAAAAACCAACGCCCACCGTCGCCAGCAACAACAACAACAACGCGGAGAGCGGGACAAATTGACGCTCATGTTCTCGGACACCGCGGCCAAATTGTTTATTGTATCGTGGATTTTTGTCGGGAATTCCACTTCTAAATATCGCTCGGTTTCTCTCGCATATGCGGATGCGTTTGCGCTGGCATAAAACATATTTTGTCCAATATTTCGGTGGACGGTGGAAAAAGTGATGATTTATCCCGTAAACCGATTTACTACTTATTGCGTTGGGTGTAGGCAGGGCACGTGGGGTCGAAGAGGTGGAGAGTGGAGGTCGTAAATCACTTTTACCCGGTGAATGCGCGTGTATTCATAAATGCACACACACACACACACACCCGCACATGCCCGCCAGGTTCGTGTAATCGGTGTGGAAACTCGCATACTTTTTATGGTTTCAAAATTGTTTTATAGTAAATGCGACAACGCAAAAACAACCACAAGAACACCTATAACGTCATAATCGCCACCATCATCGACAGCATCGTCATCATCATCGGAATCATCGACGCGTAAAACAACAAAACAACAAAACAACAAAGTCAACAATGTTTACAGCGACTCGTAAAACTCCGCAAACAAGAGACAGCGACAGCGACTGAGGCCATGCTTTTCATAAAAATCCACGCCTGAAATCCCGAATCCGGTGTCGCTGACAGAGCCCGGTAGGTGTTGCCAATGCGACGCGAGTCAGTCGACCACGCCCGCCGTAAATCAGTTCAATTTGTTCGGGTCGCGTTGGCGAACTCGAGGTGGGCTGAGGTGGTCGGAGCTACTGCAGTTCAGTCCTCGAACAAGGTCCACTGATGCGGTCAACGATGACAGCAGCAGCTCTGGGAAGGCTCTTCCAGAACACCAGGCCACTGGACGAACGGTTAATAAAATAAATTACTCAAGCACCCTTATGGAAGTCTATTATTAGCATCTCTCTCTGCGAAAGCTTCTCCGATTCTTTTCCCATGGTTTAGCTCTCCCTTCCTTCTCGCTTCCACCCTTTCGTCAACCGATTCCTTCAAGTCTTCGCCTTCCGCAGGGGGATCCTCGAAAATGTTGCCATCTCTTTTAATTATGCACCACCGCGCCTCCCGTCAATGGCCCCTTCAGGAGGAGTCGAAAAGTCAATTTAAAATCGGTTTTGTGTCCCCAGACCTCCGGCGAACCCTTAACCTGGAATGCTACGCAGTCTGAGTGGCGCAAATATAATAAAAATTACGATGCGGTTCTCGTCATTCACAATCCAGCCAACCAGAGCCTGCCTGCCTTCGTCCTTCCGCTCCATGATTACATTTTATTTATTGTGGTCGTCGGGGCTGCTGTGGTTGTTGTTGTGGCTCCTGCTCCGGCACCGGTACCGAAAAGTGTCCCCGTGCTTGGGCTGGGTTCGGCAGGGGGTTGGGCAGAAATCGAAGGAAGTAAAATAAACGACGGAATCCTTTTATATTTACTCTACCATAAAAGAGAATATTTAATTTAATGGGATTGCAATAATGCTGGCTGGCTGGCTGGCTGGCAACTAAAGCAAGCAATACAACAAATAAATATAAAACAAAATACCAAGAAAAGGGACGGCATCGCCACAACAACAACAACAGCAGCAGCAACGCAGGGCGCACGACATAAAACAGTGGGTGTGGAAGCAAGGGAGACGAAGCCCCGGAAGTTAAAGGTGCCCACTTCTGGGCGGTGAGAGGCAATCAAGGCAGTTAATATTTCACTCGTTCCCTCTCCCTCTTTCTTTTTTTTTTTTTTTTTTTTTCGTCCTTCTGGCCCTGAATGGACTTTGAAGTGAGCATTCCTGCAGAGGAAGGAATCCGATCATCGGCCGACGGCATCCTCTGAGCTTGACCTGTGAGTCAGGTTGGGTTGGTTTTTTTGGTTCCCGCAATTCCACCTAAATCCAATCAAAGAGATCTCAGACGCACGATCCTGTAACTGTAATCAAGGACAACCGCCGGCTCAAAACTCGCCACCGCGCTCGCGCTCGCTCTCGCTCTCACGGCGACCTTTAAGGAGGGAAGGAGAATCGCATTGGAAAATTTACTACTACACGACGCCGCCGTCGTCCCGGAAATCCTATTTCGTCTCCTTTTGTGATTTTGTTTTGCACTGTTTTATTGTTTGATTAAGAAAAGGATTTTCCTGTCCATGCTTCTTCGGTTGCACAGTCCCTTTTTGTTGTTGCCATTGCTGTTGCTGTATTCACCCTACCCTACTCGTCGTCCTTCTGCCTACCGCCCTGCCTCCCTCCCGCCCCCTGCCGGTGTCTCATCATCGGGATGGATGCCATTGTTGCGGTCGGGAAATTTTGTATTTTAATTTCGGTTTCCGGTCTCGATCCCGGGCGCTCGTCATGGGTTGCCAACCGCTAACGAAGGTATAATTTTTATGCAAATACCCGGGGAAGTTCAACGCTTTTTCCTGCAGCCTTCATCCGCCTCTCTCCGCTCCGCTCTCGTCAAATGCTTTATGAATGCTTTCGCTCTGGCAATCGTGCTTTAACTAAGAAGTTCATGCTTTTAGTTCGTAAAAGTTCATAATTATGGAAGAAGTCGAAAGAGTTCTCGCGAATTTTTCTGAAGTCGGTTTAAATGATCGCTACTAATTAGCCATTACCTAATCAGCTTTTCCCATGACCAGGACGACTATCCTTTTCCGCAATGGGAGTTCTTTTCATTTGAAGGTTGGGAGAAGGTAGAAAACTGACATTGCGACTGCAATAAAGTGGAGTGAAGTTATTTAAGCAACAACCATGTTGAATTGATTGAAATATTAATGTGGAGAAAATACGCGACAGCAATTTTATTGCAAAAAAGGCCGCCTTGAACGCAAACAGAATTCGGTAAAAATTAACCGGAAATCGTTTTCGTTTTTAACGGGTTTGCGATTTTTATTGACAAATGTGAAGCAATTAAAAAGTTTCCAGGGAAAAATATTGGCAACGAAGCTTCTCCTGCTGTCGTCATTACCGATGATTGAGTTGTTGTTATTCGGTTTGTTGGTGAAGTGATTTTTTGTTTTCGGATCATTCGATACGATTTTATCATCGTTGTTTGAATCGAATAATTATTCACATGCAGTTGCGCGAATTCATTTTCACGTGCGGTTGATTGGGCGCGTGCAAATTTTTAAATTCAAATTAACAGCTCAGATACTTTGTTGCTTCTGTCAAATTAACGATCGGCCAAACACCACTGCGACTGCAAAACAACAATAAGAACAACGTCAATAGCAATAAAAACAATTTCACTGCCATGCGTTCGGTAAACAAAAGCAACAAAAAAAAAAAAAAATAGTTGGCTCAGAGTTGGACATGGAGATAAACAGAATATAAAGCAATAATCGTCGGATGGTAATTAACGATTTCCATCCCAGATTAAACCATTTGCAATGCGGCTTTGTGCATTCCCGAATTTGTCAAAATCTGCTCGAACTCGTGACCGGATCAGGATAATTTGATTGACGGCTCACAAAGTTTCAATTAAATAAACAATCGGATTAAAACTGTAATCGACCGGAGCAGAGGAAAAATTACTGAAGTTGTTTCTAGTTCAATTCCGGGAAAAAATCTCTGAAAATACAACGATGTTCTCTCCCTCTCTCTAGGGAAAATTCAGTCTGCGAAAATTGTGAAATTTAAGGCAATCGAAAAATATGTCGATGTTTATATTGACGTCATTACAAGGGAGCAGGCAGTACTTTAGAGTGAAAATATTTGTGAGACAGATTTTTAAAATATTAGAAGTAATGCTGAACATTTTCAAATTCTTCAAAGCACAACGCGAAAACACCGTTTGCAGAACTTCCCTGATGGCCGCGAATCCTTGCAGTTCTCTGCGTTAAAAGCCAATGTGGTGGTGTCGACAACAACAACACCGACAATAACAATAAGTGGTCCATGAACCTTCATCAATTCGTAAGTGCCAGCAGACACCTGCTTCTCCCGCTCGCCCTCGGCCTGTCCCCTCGCTCTGGGTTCTTGGCTCGGCTCGGCTCTGCTCAGCAGACGAGGATAATGGAATTTATGATGACATCGATTTTAAGCGCCACTCAAAAATTAACCGCCGACTCCAAGGAATGAGTTCGCAATCAACATTAAGTTTCCATAAGACAACAACAACAAAAAACAGATTTTTTTTAGTTATCTTTGGACACATTAAATAGTTGAACCATGATGAATTTTTTTTAAATTTTTATTCTCTGTTTTCACTGATTTTATTTCCCCCGGAGCTTTTAATCTTCCATCCAAGCTGCCGAGCTCATTCAAGGCCTTGTAAAATCCTTTCTCATTCACTTTGCATTATGTCCCGCTTACTCTTCGTTTCCGCGGTTCTTCGTTCCCAGTTATTTGCCAAATTTATTCGTTTTTCTCCGGTCGACGCTGCTCCACTGCTGAATGCTTTCTGCTCTAATTGCTGCGAGATGAAGAGCGAAATCGCAGTGATTTTTTTCATTTTCATTCATTTTCATTACTCCATTACTTATTTTTCTGCAAAAGAGGGTGGGGTGGATGGAAGAAAATCCCTATATCGGGAAATAACTGGCGTTATCAGAGCGTTTTCGAAATGGTTTTTCATGACTCGATGTCAATGGATGTCCACTGATAGTCGTAATTTTGTAATAATCACATAATTTCTACTTGTTTTAGATTATTTTCTTCTATTTTTACCCGGTCGAAACAACTTCGATCGGAATTTCCTCCGCCCTCTCCCATACTTCCAGGCACTTTTTCTCCAACCTGACTGCGACTCCTTCGTCCTCTCTCCATCTCCCTCGTACGCCCTTGTGCGTCGAACACATTCTTTTCATTTCCATATTTACGAATTTTCTTGGATTTCCATTCTCCACTTTTCGTCCTTCTCGTCCTGTTCGTTCCCCACCTTAATACCCCTTATTTTTTTAGCCCAGATTATGCCAGCTCCCCTCCTCCTGCCCTTTCCTTCGCTCTGCTCAGCTCCCGTCACTCGAGCCTGTTGTATACTTTCGTTCGGGCGAAGTATTCCCCATTTATTTCTGAATTTTCCTCGTGCGAAATTTCGCTTCTCACTTCGAGGCCACGCCGAGCACCCTCACGACCCTCGGCGCGCCCTCCGCGGCCCCACCGACGGCGACTGCCGGCCACATGCTGTAAATTTCTTTAAAATTATTTCGACCGACCCACCGAGGTTTCGCCTGTTGTTGTTGCTGGTTCTGGGCGACCCGGCCTCGTCATCGGCTTCGGTGATTCGGATGATAGTGGAGCCAACGGCAGAAGGTGGCGGGATCGACCGGGCTGTTTGGGGCCTGACCCCGCGTCCTCCTTATTGCAAAATCAATTTCGGGTTATGTGGCGGCCTCGCCTCCTCCTCCTCCTCTCCTCTCGGCCCTGCCCACCTCGTTGTCTGCTTCGATTCGACGCATATTTCCGGCAAAGTTCCTGCTTACTTTTTCCTTCCTTCTTCTTTTAGGTAGTTTTCTTTCCTTCCGTGGTTCGTTCGGTCATACGGTCGTCCGTTGTTCCATATCGTTCTTTCCTTTTTTCTCCCCTTCTTCCCAGCGAATAAATTGTGAGAATTTTTCGAGGTCGTTGCCGTTGTTGCTTTTGCTGCTCCAGCCCGAAATTGAAAACTTTGATTTTATGCAAAACCCAATTTTCCCGGTTATCCCTCCCGCACTTCCTCCCCCTCTCTCTCTCTCTCTGTCTTCCTGTCTCTCTCTTCCTATCTATCTCTTTTTTTCACGCCGTTCCCTCGTAGCTCTGGCGAATTTCTAATGCGAAAGGCGAGCGCCGACCGCGGCCGGAAGAGGAGGAGGCAAGGGCTGGAGCCAAAGTTTTGCCAAGATCCCTGCCCCGGACTCATTCCCCTTCTTCCCCTTTTCCCTTTCTATTGTCCCTTTCACTCTTTCCCTCTCTCCCGTTTGTCCTCTCGACCGCTATTGAGTTTCGTTCGTTCGTTCATTAAAATATAATTAATCTATATCAGAAATTCTGTCTGCATTCTAATTTTATAGGAAATTCTCGCTACCGCCCCCCGCCCACCTCGACCAGGGCCGCACCTCCCGACGAATCTTTCCTTCTTCTTCTCCTTCCCTCTCTCTGTCCTGGTTTCTCTCCCACCTCGTGAAATGTCTTCTCCTGAAATTTCTTCAACTTTTGCCCTTCCGTCGCCCGAGACTCGGTTCCGCCATCGTTCGGAAAGTTGTTGGCCTCGTCGAAGCTGGCATCAGCTCGCCACGGAGTTGCCACGTTAATGAAAATTATTCCCCAGCCATTTGCGCGTTTTGATTTTCGCTCTTTATTCCCCGGCGCCACCCTGGACTCCGGATCGGTCGAACCCGTTGCTTCTCGGTCTCGGGCTGCAGCCCGCGGTCTCGTGGTCGTCCCACGAAGCGAACCCAAATTAAAATTCCTCCCCGCTGCCAGTTGGGAAATCTCGGTGGAGGCGCCGGACCCGTCGCCCGTCGCTCCAGTGACCGAATTCGGCGCCCGACGAGTATCGGGTTCGTCCCTTTCCTCCTTTCGTTCCGTTCCGTTTTGGCTTCGTCCTCGCCTCGTCTCCCGTTTCCCGTCCAATGTCGTGACCAGCTTCGATGTCGTCGTCGCCGTCGACGTCCTCGTACGTGCTCGTTTCATCGTCCGGCTTTAGAGAGCTTTCGCGAGCTCGTGTGCCAGGGCGATTAACGAGAAGCGATCATTAAAAATCCCCTGGGAGCTGGCGTTTTCTCGGAACAGGCCGATTGCGAATTCCTATCTTGGATACCATGTCGAAGGACTTCTTCGAGGGAAGTTTATTGGAAACTTGTAGCAAATACTTTGACTAAATATAGTAACCAATAAGCTCCTAACTACATTTTTGTAACGATATTTTTTGCGGAGAAGATTTGTTGATTGAGCATTTTTGCACTGAATATATTTGCTATAAAGAAATTTCGCTTTCAATTCCAATGAATTTCCCCATGCGCAATCTTCGCAATAATAGAATATTTTTCCCGAAAATCGTATTTTTCATGAAAACCCCTCCCCAAGGAAGCTCCGGAGATTCTCGAGGTTTACTCGGGGTGAATTTCCTTTGTTTAAACTTTAAAGCCCCTCAAACGTGGGCGTCTCTCGCCCTCCTACGAGCGATGCTTGGCGAAGGGCCCTACAATGGTTTCATTTAATTACCACTTTCTCGGTTAAACCAGAGGCAAAACTAAAACTTCGTGGTAACATTTCGGCAGGAAAACATGGCAGAAACATTGAGGCAGAAAACCAGAAGCGAATTCAGCTCGAGTGGAATTCGTTAACTCACTCAGCGAAGACCAATACACAAATTAATTAATTGTTCCAGAGAACGGAACAGTCGTTGGCAACGCGTGCATGCGGAGAAAGTTTCCGGAAAGTACAAACCCAGAGAGAGGGAGACCGAGCAAACCCGAGAACGAGAATGTGGTGGCAACCACACAAGGACGACGTGCGAAAATTTGGGTTGTTTCTGAAGCAAGTTGAAGACTGTTATTTTCACAGAAACAAATTGAAGTAGGTCGGGAATCGGCTGGGGCGGCCAAGAAGAGCGACGAGGTGGGTCTCAGATTTCGGAGGAATTTGTGTTTGTGTTGAATTTCAGAGGGCGACCTACATATCAAAAGACATTTAGGCACAAACAGAAACTTGCCGAAATTCGGCTGGCTTCATATGAAATTCTCAACACTTGCGTCTCCTGCCGTTTCTTTCAGATCACAACGGCAACTACGTCAACCTACAACAAAGACAAACGCACGAACATGGTAGGATCCATGTAGGAGCCGGCTTAAATTATGCACTAAATTGTTCAGCAAATAACATGGGTTGCCAACCGCCCGCCCACCAGGATCACGTGGGCCACGAGCCCAGGACGAGGGCCTCGTCCCGGCGTCCCGGCGACCCGACACGACCGAGCGAGCGGCAGGAAAAATGTGGAGAAATCTGTTTTCGTCGATGTGGCGAAGGTGGCAACGCCAATGCCAACAACAACGACAAGAGCAAGGCGGAAAATAACAAAATAAATATACGGCCACACATACAGCCACATAAACAACACACTTAAGTGTATCACGAAGGAATCACGCAAGTAACGAGGACGAGGAGAGGAGCGAGAGAAAAACTACACCGGAAGTAGGGAAGCGGATATGCATACATACATATGTAAGTACGTAAATAAAGGCAAATACACACACACGCCCATTTGCACCTTCGCATACGGTGTTTGGGTCGGTGCCTGTGGAGATTTCGGTCGGAATTAGTGACGCGTTGTTGCCCCTGTGCAGGGTTACCACGAGGCGTTGACAAACCTGTCACGCCCACTTGAGTATGGAGCGAATGCTTTCGGGGGGCGCATTAACACACAATCTTTGCTCGTCACCGGCGTCCTCGTCCTCGTTGAGTTGAAATGCCGAGGTAAAAATATTCTTCCATGGGAAAAGGCATTTGGTCCTGTAGTTATTGTCACGAATGTATTCATAGCGACCCCGAGTTTTTTGTTTCCAACGTCGGCTGATGATCATGCATCACTCGGGCCCCATCAATCAATGTGGTAATCGATAATTGGTTCCCCACGATTTCCCCACAGTAGTTTTCTCCAATGCCACGCCGATGTCTATTTTGGGAAAGCTTCAAGAATTTCTGACGACTCAACTTTTACTCTGTCCTTGAATGTATGACAATATGTAAACAATTTCATTTGAATCTGGTCTTCCTCGCTCCCCTTGGATCCGTTGCTTCTCGAAAAAATCGTCCACCCATGGGGCCGAGAGTGGAGAGCCGACGATATCAGGCCGTACTACTGCAACCGCAGACAAGTGGACGAATAAAAACCGGAAATTAAGCGAATTCTTCCGATCTGTCCCCACGGACACGTGGGCAAATTATGGAGGGCAGGAGGTGGAAGTGGAATAAATGGAACTGGAAACGCTGTAATAAACGCTAATAATTGATGAGGAACCCCTCGTGACCCGTGCACAGCGGCGATGTCAACCGACACCACAGAGAGAGCCTTTGAAGTAACTTCCAGTTCCATTTCCCCGCCTCAGTCGCTTCCTGCGGCAATTAAGAGCTTCCCTTGCGGAGACGAGTTTTCACTTTTTACACATATCTAGAGACATACATACCTCTTTGCTCCCTTATCAGGCGACAGACGCCACAACAACGCGTTATCCTTTTTTTAATTCACTTGTTTTGCCGTTTTTGTTAATGTTGTGTTCGTGAGTTTTGTATTACAAATGCCTAGCACAACAACAACGACCGATGACAGTAATATAATATAAATTCGGGGCCTCTGTGGTTACGTCGATGTTGATGTTGATGTCGATGGTGTTTGTCGTTGTTGCTGTTGCTGTTGTTGTTGTTGACAACTCGTAATCCTTTTGCAACACGACTGACATTAATATGCGGTTTCCTTCGTTTATTCACCCGAGCTTCCGTTTGCGGTGGTTTCTGTTATTTTTCTCGTGCCGACACGGTTTTTGTATTTTTGTTGGCTTTGCCTTATTTTCCCCAAAATTATATTTAATTTATGAACATTCTTTTGTCTCCGGTTAGGTTGGGTTGCGTTTGTTTTGGGTTCTCGTTTTGTTGTTGTCCCTCTGTTTGTTGTGGCGAGGCTGTAATTTTCTGCTTATTATTGTTATATTGTTGTTTTGTTATTGTTGTTGTTATTGTTGTTGTTGCTGTTTCTGCCGCTGCTGTTCTCCCTTCTCATGGAACTCTTGTCGGCCGCTTTGTTCCTCGGTTTGTTTACAAGCTATCCTTAATGAGTGGTAAAAGTGCTGATATTATCTCGGTTTTGTCCAATCGTCGTTACCTTTGTCTGGCCCTTGTCCTTGTCCTTGTGTGGTTCCGATAACCTTTGTAATTTCGTTTGCTGGCGATTTAATTTGCTAAATTGTACTTGTGTTTGTTTTCACAACCGTTGTTGTGTCGGGATAGTTGTCTCGTAGTTGTGAGGCCGGGGCGTGTTAAAGCCAATCAAATCGCCCTCAGTCGAACACCTGTTAGTGGAGGAGATGTTTTTGCTGTGGTGAATGACCGTCGAAAAGGCCGACGATTGCCTTTGAGACCACGACTGCCTGACTGAGTGACGGAACGGCGTCAGACAGACAGTGAAAAAGAGTCGCCGAATGAGTCGCGAAATTCGCACAAAACCGACACAAGACGAGACGAGAGGACGCCGAGAACTCAAGGCGGACCACGGAGTCACGAGCGTCACGACCACGACAACGTCAGCGATTCAGCGATTCATCGATCCGTCGTTCAATCCGTCCACCACTCAATCAATCAATCAATCAATCGAGCAATCCGTCCATCAATCATCATTTGACGCTGCTGTCAGAATTGCATTTAAGCGCATATTATATTCCTTTCACCGCGTGCTCGCACAGACACACACCGACACCGACACCGACACACGCACACGGGCACAGACACAGACGAACACCGACACAGACAGATGCGACCGCACTAACGCAGATCCGCCCACGCACACCGTCGTGGGTCCGTCGTCGTCACCGCCGACTCGGCCTCCCGCTAATGCTCGCCCTGGCCGGACCACCCAGCTTGCAAATTGACTGTCAAACGCTGTCTTGACATCTGACAGCTTGCGTTCGTCCCGCTCGCCCTCAATCTATCCCTCTCTCCCTCACTCTCTCTGGCACACACACTCCGCCTCTCAGCCTCTGGCCGGCACTTGATCCTCTTTGGATTTTGTGCTTTTGGTGTCACAAATTTTGCGTTGGAACTTTCTCCTCCTGCTATCCCTTTGTTTTTCACTCGTCAGCGCCGCAGGGCTGGGTCGGTGCTGGGGGTTGGTGGGGGCTCCAGGGGAGGGCGTCACGTACCTCGGGAAAAATCTAGTTGACCCACTGCCGGCCAGCTTCCTCTCTGGTCGTGGCGTCGTAACCGATTTCGTTTGCTCTCGCTTCGCACTGGTTGGTTTTCGTTTGTTATTGTACTTTTTTTTGTGTTCTTCCGAATTTGTTTTTGCAAGATTATTTCGATTTTTACTCTTTTTCAGGTTAATTTATTTGCATTTTTCTTGTTTGATTTTATTTGATTTTTTATTTGAATTCGAAAACAATTCTGCCGTTTTGTTTTTCCCAAATCTCTCAATTTGTTTGTATTTTTTGCGTATTTCAATGGTTGAGATTTTCAGTGGAAATACGTGCAATTTTCTCGTGTTGTAACTTGCGGAATTTACAAAAAACAAAACCAAAAACAGAATCCTTTGGCCTGGCAGCCAGCAGCAGCTCCCTTTTGCTGAGCTCAATGGCTTCGCACACCGCACGACATCGTGGCGTCGTAAACGAGAGACGCTTTCAGACTGGATTCCGAATTCGAGTTTTTCCCATGCACACATTTTCCCTCCCATGTCCAGAAAATGTGGGCTCGCCTTCGCCATCGCCATCGACATCGACATCGCTCGTCGTCCAAACTGTTCGACGCTCTCTCGCTCTCAACGCACGGTCTCTGGAGGAGCTCGCCCAAGAGCAGAGGCAGAGGCAGCGAAAGAGAGAGAGCGAAGACATGGAGAGAGCCAGCGGTGGAGCCTCGCCGTGGTGAGTTCTTGTCGCCGACTCGCCAGCTGGGTGCGCGACCCGGCGTTTTTTTGAGGCGAAAACTGTCATACGCCGCGAGTCGTTCGCCGAGAGCGGGAGAGAGTGCGAGTGGACTACGCGAGCGGAAAGGTGGTGAATCGTGAGCTCAACTCCAGGGAAGAGGACGAACTCACCGCACTCTCTTCAGGCTTTCCCGAAAACGTCTTTGAAATATTGAATTATTGTATTCGACTTCTATAAGTTCTGAAATTCATGTTGAATCACTTCTTGTTTAAGAGCTGATTTCATGATGTGTGATTATGTTTGTGAATGTTTGCATGGATAATAATTTAAATTTCATTTTCAAATGGTGCGAGGTGAAAAGCTTGGGAATTCTCATGTGTCACCATGTTTTCGTATAAGAGAAGAGGGAGCAATTTTTTGAAAAACCCAGTATTTTTCGCTCTCCCAATCTGTTCCTCTACTTGTGATAATAAGCAAATATTTATGTCCGTATTATATTATTTTAAAAATAATTATTTTTGCTAGTTACGGTTCTCCTTTTTTATTTTTTTCATTTATTTTGGACATTGAAATTTTTTGGAAAATTTTCTATCCCCATCGTCATATTGCCACCAGGATGAGGAAGCCTCTTCTCGATTTTTGTAAACATTTACATACTCAACACGGCCTGTGGTGAACTGGCTTCACAACCGCACTCTCGTCATCATCAGCTCAACTGCGCATGCCAGGAGCAGGAGAGAAACTCACCAAACTGGTGGTGAATTCGCTGGGGAACATTATGAAAATCACCACCGCAGAAAGAACTTTCATTCACCATTGATGGAGCCGCGTGCTTTTGCACCCATGCGACGCTCACCATTCGATGTAATCATCCTGGCATCACATGTGACCAGAGCGAGGAGCAGAACGAAACGCGAGCGACTCAGAGGGAGAGAGAGAGAGTGAGAAAGGAGAAGCTCATCCTCTCGTAGGGCGATGTCAGGGCTCAGTTGGTGGCTGATGACCCAGCATTAGGGACACCAACTTGTCGACCGGTCGTTTGGTCGGCTGGCCGGAGCCAATTCAGAGCAGGTCAGGTCGGTATCTGCTTACAACAATAATGCCCACAACAACAACAACAAGAACAGACGCTCTAACACCTTCGCCTCCTTTACCTTACGTCCGAAAGCCTGCCTTTGGATGGGCGCTAATTTGGAAAGTATGTCAGGGGACTTCTATTAGATTCCCTCCCTCGTTGTCCAACTTCCGTATTTAAACGACACTGCCTCGAACAAGTTCGACTTCTGCTCTTCTTTGTACTTCATCCTCTTCCTTTCCGTTCATTGCTTTAACCACTATTTCTTGTACTGACCTTCATTACCTCCTTCAATTACTCATCTCTAATTCCAATTTCGCCCTCACCACTCGTCGCCTTTCCAGATCTCGCTCCTCTCGTCCTCATCCTGTTCCTCGATCGTCTCTTCTCGTCCTTCCGCTTCCGTTCTTCCGCTTCCCTCCTTCTCCTCATCGCCGTTCCTCTCACGCCCTTGCCTCCGCCCTCTTCGACCAGCCATTGGAGGCGGGAGAAAAAATCGATTCGATTTCGATTGGCATCATTTGCGTCTCGGTTCGGCTCAGAGTCGCTGCCTCGTCGGCAGTGACGGTGTGTGTGTGTGTGTGTGTGTGTGTGTGTGTGTGTGTGTGTGTGTATTTGGGGGTGTCTGGACGCGGGTGGTGTGGGTCGCGCCCCCTGGATTTGTGCCCATCTCAGCGAATTCGAGGAGGAAGATAATGAAAGGCAAAGATTGCGAGCCTGGAGGCCGCGCTGACGACGACGACGACGACGGTGACGACGTCAACGGGAACGGAGATGTGGACGAAGACGTCGACACTGACGACAATGGCGAGGGCGCGATGCCGTTGGTGGAAAGGATGAAATTAGGAGTCGCGTTCGAAAATTGCTTTCTTGGAAAATGAAACGATATTCGCGTAAATGTTTTTCTAAAATGGGAAAGAGCTCGAGGTGAGGGGTTGTCTTGAATTAGGCTACCGAAAACAAGAATCTCTCGCCATGTCGTTTTAGCCTCGAGGTACAAAAGGATCCCGTTGAAAATTCAGCAGGCAACTAAAAGTCATTCTTTTGTCTACCGGTCGCTCCTTCGAATGCAATTCGACCGCCCGTGGCGCCATCTACGAACCCCTCTGATCCGCCTGCCCTGAGTTATGCCGTCTAGACGCCCATGTTGGATCCGCTATCTGCAATTCTAACACCGTTCTTCCCCCTTCCGCCTGCAACCAGCCCTCTCTGTCCCTCCTCCGCCCCGTTCACAATCTCTCCAGAATTCCGCGGCCGACGTTCCATCATCCCAGCACCAGCCAAGCTCCGCTCCAACCAACTCATGCTTCGGCCATCGTCCCTTCGACGTCCTGCGCCACCTCCCAGGCCCACCAGAGCACCATCGATGACCCCACAACTCACCCAGGCGCGCCTCATAATTCTTCCACCGAGTTCGAGGCAACACTTTGCGCCGACACCGCTCGGTCGACGGTCGTTGGTCGTCGGGGGTCGGTCGCGGGTTTGGGCCAAGTTTAGAGAGAGCTCCGATGCCGTCGAACCATTCGCCATTCAGTCGACGCGGTTCGGCATCCGCCGTTCCATAAATCCTCGGTCGTCGGTCGTCGGTCGTCGGTGAGGCCATTAAATTTCTGAAACAATCGTCCACCGACCTCTGATGGTCGAAGGAAAAGGAAAAGCCCACTTGCAACTGGGTGGGGCCGATGGAGATGGTGTTGTTCTACAAGGTACTATTGTTGTTGTACAGGGTATTGCGGTGGTTGTTGTTAACGTTTGTGTCTCCCTCCACGTCACCGCTGGATCCTGTGGCCATCGCAGAAAAGCGCATCGTCGAAAATCGCCCAGGAATCAAAGTGAAGACTCGTCCTCTTCTGCATCTCTCTCTCATTGTGGTCCTGCCTCAACCTCCCTGCCTCAGCTCAGACTCTGGAGCCCATCACTCGCTCGCTCAGCAAATTGGCCGCTTCTCTTGCATCGCTCCGGGTTGCGCTTGGTTCTTTCATTAATGGAATCCCTCGCAGCCTCCATCGTCGGCCCGTCGCTCCTATTTGATCGGCTCGTCCGATACGATGCGATACGATTCCATGCGATGCGATTCGATTCGTCGTCATCCTCGGCACCGCCGACCCTGGCGCGAGTCCAAACAAACCCTCCTTAACCCCTTCCCAGGGGGCACGAGACGAGATGAGGATGCGGGGCCGCGTTCGTGAGCGCGATGATAATTAATTTGAGAGCTACCGCCTGGTGCTTCACCTTGGCCCTATCTCTCTTTCTTTCGTTACCTTCCCTGCCACTCTCTCTCTGTCTCTGTCTCTGTCTCTCTTTCTCTGTCTCGCTTACTCTGGCCGCCGTTCATCATCGTCCGACTGCAGGCTGCGAAGCTCTGGAGCGAGCACAGGACAAACGACGGAGGAGCGGACGATGAGATGATGAGAGGACGAATGTGGTGGGAAAGAAAGAGGGAGAGCTGTAGGACGGAAGAGCTGGGGAAGGAGAAGACAGTTGAGGGTGGAGTATGGAGGAGTGTGCTTGGAGGGAGGCGTCGTAAACGCAGGCTACCTGGGTCGATAACTCCTTGATTTTAATTAAGGCAAATATGCAAAGTAGCAGCCTGGACGCGGGACGGCCATGGAGGACTAAGAGGCGTGGCAGGTGGCAGGCTGGAGGTGATTCGCGCGGGCGACACGCAGCGATACCAATGACACCAATGAGGGGAGCGAGGCTTGAGCGATTCAGTGAGGAGCAGGAGAAGTTCCTAGAGGAAAAGAAAGCTCGGAAAGACAACAGCGCGAACCGTAGGAGGAGAAGGGCCAGGAGAAAAGACAGTGGCAGACTCGCAGCAGGATGCACCGGAAGCACAGAGAGGGAGAGGGAGAACAAAAGCAAACGGAAGCAGTGAGAGAGAGAGAAAGGAAATAGACGAGACTAGACGACGCCCCGGGAGGCCTTTGCGACTAAACCGTACCGTAGGGAGGAGTCCAACGAGAGGGAAGAATAGTCGTTGAGGATGCGGGAAATTAATTGCAGCAAAAAGTGTCTGGCGTGCGAAGCTGCATTTCTGCTGTGGGGAAAGGAAGTGAGAGCGAGAAGAGAGAGGGGGAGAGAGGCAAAGAGGAGTGCAGACGGGCGGGAAGGTGAGAAAGAGCGATTGGGCTTCTTGTTGTTGATGTTTACGGTACTAAGCCAATCCTGTGGTCGACGTCCTGACAAGAATCCTGACAATAGCCAGAATCCAGACCGACGAAGAGGTGGGGCCTCATTTGTTTACGTCTCGGAGATTCAAGGACGACGGCGATGATGGGAAAAGTGAGATAGAACAGGGGACTAAGAGTGGTAGGAAGGGGTCTGAGGAGGATTTTGTAGTTCATGTTCCTCGAGTAAATCTAATCAATGCTGGAAATTTACAGAAACATGTTTTGCTACTCGGCACCGAAGCCCCTTCTTCTCTACCGAGTTCTTCAGGTTTTTTCTGTCTTTCGCTCCTTTTCTCTCCGCGTCTTCCTTCCGGTCTGTCTTCGTCCCACCTGGGTTGGCAGCGTAGTCGGCTGCCTCCGGCGTTTAATCCCTCCGCGAAAATCCACGCAGCATCTCAAAGCGACACGTCCTCTCTACGGCAACGGCTCCGGCTGCACGCGCGCCTACAGTTCTTCAGTCTCCCCTGTCTCAGTCTCATCCTCCTCCTAGCACTTGCCAACTCCTTCCTACCTCTTGCCTACTCCTTCCTTCCTTCCACATTGCCCTTATCTCCCGTTGTCTCACACCTGACGCGCGTACCGGTCCTGGCCGTCGGCCCCCGTTGCAGTGACGAGGGGATTCGAGAGAGTTGCGGGACGCCTGGAAAGTCGGTGTCGTTCATGTCCTGTCCTCGAAGTCAACGTCGAAGTCAAGCGGGACACCGGATGGCCTGAGGTTTGAGTCGCTCGTCGCTCGTCGCCGAATTCCGCCGCTCGTCGTCGTACGCAGGCGACGCAGGTCGTCCTCCCACGACGCAGGACGTGCGAAGAAGCCTTACGTGAGCTTCGTACGCGATGCGACGACGACGACGCCGATGACGAACGACGAGGGGCGAACGGCGGGTGGACGAGGCTCTGTCTTTGGCTCCGCTGCCTAGACCTGGGGCGCCCTCAGTCTTGTTGTTCTTGCTACTAGCTCATGTTGTTTTGCTGGGCAGAGCTCGTCTTGTTCTTGTAGTAATTGTTGTTATTGTACAAGGACAAGTACATGTAGTGATTGTTGTAAGAGCAGTCGTTGTTTTTGTTGTTCACCAGTTCACCAGTTCTTGTTTTTCCCGTAGTAACTGTGGTGGTTTATGTCATTGTTGTTGTTATTTCTCTGCTGATGACGCCACGGATAAACGCTGGATTTAGTCTTGGCTTCGCCTTGCCCTTTGCATACCAAAGTCATCAGGCATCAGAACAGACGCCAGGTCAGAGGGAAAGACACAAAGAGAGAGAGGGAACGAGAGAGAGAAGGGAAATTCGGTAGGAACCAGGGCGAAAGGGACGAAAGCCAGAAACTAGCGATGAAGGTAAGAGAGAGATTAGCGCGAAGGCAGTAGGAAAAGCGCTCTGTGAATTGAGAGCCGACTTAGGGATTGGATGGGGTGGAAAGGAACAACAACAACAGCAACGACAAGAAGAACAATGGCAACAATTGCAACAACTACTTTACAATTCCAACGACGGCATCTCCAGCGTCATCCATCGACAAAGGACGTTTTTTGCTCTCATGGCGCTCTCCTTCTCTCCCTCTATTCGCTCCCGTCCTCTCTCTTTTCCCTCTCCTGCTCAGACTTTTCCCAACTCCGCCTCACACATGTCACCTCAGGACCGCCTTCAGTCGTGCCTTCAAGACTTCATTAAGCTCTCGAAACTATTTAAGTTTTTAATGCCTCGGCGGCTTCTTCCTTACCTACTCTGATTCTCTCTCTTTGTCTGCCTGCACCTATTCCAGGGCTTTACCTGCTCGGCATAGCCATGTGTGTGTGTGCGGAGCCCCCGCGGCTTCTCGGCCCAGCTGCCGGCAAGAGGATCATTTTTCAAATTAGCTGAAGTTCCCGCAAATATGATGGATCATGCGGGGGTGGCTGGTGGTCTCGACTTTGACTCTCCTTACCGGTGACAGGATCTTCCGCTCAGTCGTTGACTCACGAGCCACGAGCAGTGGAGCGAGGCGGGGATCTGGTGGGAGGCTGGAGTGGTTGGCAAGAGCAGACGCGTCTGGCTGAGAAGAGCTAATGGAGAGAGAGGACGTTTCTCTGGCAATGGCAATTGAGAGAAAGAGGACCGAAAGAGAGAAGAAGAGACAGAGCGTTACCAGACAATGGAGGAGGAGGAGGAGACAGCTAGAGACAAGAAAGCATTTGAACGCACGAGATTGAGGAGGAGGAGGAGAGAAATCTTGAAGAAAATCGATGTTCAAACTCGATTAACGTTTTATTTACACACAGACACGTTGACCTCAACCACAGCCACATCCACAGCAGCAACAACAGGAACTCCAACAACAACAATGGCAACTAGCTGGACATGTGCTGACAGCCATACGAACAACGAACAACACCTACAACAACAACGGCAGCAGCAACAGCACAAATAACAAACAAACATTGGCAAAAGCCACAAACAACAACAACGATTTATAGTTATTATTTTGATCGGCCGTCACTCGCTGCTGATGACAATTTTATTTACACGCCCCAAAGTGGCTCCCACTGCATCGCTCTCTCTCTCTCACACACACCGCTTCGCCCTGCAGTATTTGTCTCTTTCCCTCCCCCTGGGCTGCTGTCTCTGACACGGTCGTCTGTTTGCCGAAGAAGAAAAATTAATGCCCAAGCCGTGGACAATGGCTTCCCAAGAGGAGGAGGAGTGGAGTGTGAAGAGGGAGCGAAAAGGAAGAAGAAGGAGAAGGAGAAAGAGAGTGGACTGTTGTTGTCTGTGCATGTGCGTCAGTGGTCAGTGGTTGCGAATGTCGATGTGTCCGAAGTCTTTTATCATGGGCATTGACCTGCGTTGAGCTCTCGACGACTTTTGTTTCAAATTCTATTAGCTCCCTCCCGCTCCCGCTCCCTCTCTCCATCTCTCTCACTCGTTATCTGTCTCCACATCCCTCCCCTTCTCTATCTGTCTCTACCACTCTCTCTTTGCTCGCCTTCTTTAGCCGCATTCTTTGGTGTTCCATCTGCAGTTCGAACCACATTTCGATGCTTTCGCATGACCAGCCGGACTTTTGGAGTAGCGACTGTCTCTCTCTCTGTCTATCTCTGCCTTTGGTCCTCTCTGTCTCCCGCCGAGGGGAACCGTTAGTTGCGACAACACAACAACGACGTCGCGCGAACTGCTTGAAGGAGTCTTGTCTTTCGTGTCTTCTCTCCTTTTTGTATAAACGAGGCTATAAATTTAAAGTTAAGCAGGAGAAACCGACGAAGGCGAGCAGAGAGAGAGAGAGAGCGATATTTCGAAACAACCAACCAACAGCAACAACTCGACGAGGAAGAAGAGGAAGCTCTTCCTCCGCTGCTGCTGCATCCTCGTTCGCTGCAGTCTTCACCAAATTTTATAAATGTTCACACATTGTTCTCGAGTTGTTGGTCCTGTTGTTGTTTTTAATGTTGTTGTTCTTGTTATTGTGTTGTTGTTGTTGTGTTCTGTGCTTCCCCGAATTCCTTTAAACATTGTCGTTTCCCCACTTCTTTCGATCGCCTTCTGTTCCCCTCTTTCTTCCCTCGAAGCCTGATGGAAATTTATGGACTCGAGTGGAAAATTTTCCTCCCCTGGCCCTCATTGCACAGTTCATTCACACACACACACACACACACAGGCCACAACACCGACACCCACACACTTTTCTCATCGTTCATTTTATCAATTCTCCTCAATTGCTCCGATAAATATTTATTTAAGTTTCCAAACAAAAATAATTCTTATGCCAGCAACATAAGGAACTAAAATTTGCATGAAAACACCTGAAACCTGCTCTTGGGAAATGTTTACCTTGCTGTAGAGAATGGAACAAGAAAATTTACAACGAGTGGATTCCAATTCAATTTTTGGGAAATGCGAGCTGCAGACGGCAGCCTGATTTTCTCTCACAAATTAAATTTTGTAGTTTGTTCTGAGTTCTTCATATCATTTATTTTCGGTATTTTATTTTATTAAAATCCAAGAAATTTAATTTCATTGATTCGATTTCCGGCTCTGAGTTTCTTCGTGCTGTTGCCTCTTGTATTCCAAATTTTTGCATTCACTCGACTTGGCCTCGAACTATTATTTCCTCTTAGCTATTATTAACTCTGGCTTTAGCTCATGTTTTATATTGCAAACTTGGGCTACTGCGTTATGCAAACCACATTTTCTTCTTTCCCATAGCTGTTATCCTTTTAACCCCAGTATTTTCTTTTGTTCTTCATCGTTCTTCTTGCTCTCCACCGCCATCGGTTTGTCCTTCGATTCCCAAACTCTTTTGTTTCCACCTCGCATCCCTTGTCGTCGATCCTCCAGCGACTTCGTGGTCGTCCTTAACTTGACTTCCTCCCATTGCAACAGCCAAGTTTCCAAGTCCTCGGCTTCCTCCTTCAGCGCCTTCATCGCGGTTGATTGGTATGGAGCTGTGTTGTTGTAAACCACAAATCATTATAATTAGCTTCATCATCACTGCCAAAATTATCGCCTCCAACAGCAAGAGTGAACATATTTATAGCAGTAGCAACAAATATTTAGAAGGAAGCAACCAAAATTGAGGCAGCAATAACAAATAAGTGGTAACAAACACAGTAGATACAACAACGATTGCGTGACAAAACAATTACAACATCGAAAATGATCACAACAACGTCTAGTGGAACAACAAAATCCCCGACATCATTAGCAACAGGAAATCCTACAACAACACCAACAACAACAGCAGCATCTGCAGCTCACGTCCTCTGGTCTCGGTCTCGTTCCCGATTGTAGTCGTCATAATCATGATCATGATGATCGTCCCTGTTATCACAGAGGTAATGAGCAGGACGACGACGACGATGATGAGCGCCGTCGACGTCGTCGTCGTCGTCGTCGTCGTTGCGTTTTGTTTAGAAACTTTTAATTAGAGTTGAGCAAAGTTTTTCAATTAACGACACCTGCAAACTATTTATTCGCATTTGCTGGATATAAATTTCCAAAGGGTGCTGCCGTTTCCCATGTTGTTGTTATCGTCACTACTGTTGTTGCTGCCGTTTCTGCTGCTGCTGCTGCTGCTACAGTGCGTGCCTGTCAACACGAAGAAAGTGGAAAATGCTGGCAACGCCGCCATCCTGATCCCCCTGGCCGAGGAGCGACGCAACTTCATAACGCATAACGAGAGCTCACGCATTCGACAATGAGGTGCGACGTACGGCTGAGAATGGGTGAGAGGAGCGAGCGATGGCAGAGCGAGACGGAGTCCTGGCGGCATGTGTCGATCGCTGAATGTCGAGCGAGGCGTTTTTTGCACGAAGTGGATTCCCATATAATATTTAATTGCGAAAATATAAACAATGGCCCGCTGCCGCCGAGGGCCCCGCGCCGGAGCTTCTTTTTTAATATCCTTCACACTTGGAGGCTCTCGAAAATCGCTACCTCGCTACCTCGCCTCCCCCCCCCTCTCACTCCCGTCCCTTTGTGCTCTTTGCTCGCGCCCTGCAATAAACTGAATGACTTTAACGTCCAATGGGGAGAGGGGAAGAGCGAAAAACGAAAACGACAAAAACGAGGTTCACATTCCGAAAAGCCTCAGCCGAACTCCACAAAAATGCATCTCTGGCCACAGTAGAACAATAAAACAACAACAACAATAACAACAGCAGTAGCAGCAGCAGCGATGAAAACAACAAACACCACGCCAACACCATTTTAATGATGATCTGGCAAACTATCAAAATCCCAGCCAACAATCGCAACCACAATCCAGCCAAAAGAGCGGCCGGGAGAGGGAGAGGAAAAAATCCAAACTCAAATAGAAACTTTTTCAACATTCATTGAAAATTCATTAAAAATGCTTTGTACGACGACAATAACAACAGCGGCAACAACAACAACAACAACAAGACCAACTCCAAATGACACTGGCTTACACGAGCCAGAGGAAAACCTTAGCCGTCGGCTCCACCGAAAGGACCATCAAGGGACGGCCGGCCGGCGTGAGAGCGAGTGAGAGAGATTGAGGGAGAGGAAGAGAGAGGGAGGGAGAGCGAGAAAAGGAGAGGGAATACTGGGAAGTCCATTGTAGGATCCTCTTGTTTCTCGATTCGCTTTGAGCCGCTGTTCACTTTGCATAATAACAAACGGACCATTACAACAACGGCGACTACAACGGCCAACGTTGTTTTTGTTGTTGTTGCGTTTGTCGCTGTCGACGTCACCGGCCTCGCCGCATTGTTTACAAAAATATTGCAAATACTTTCGACGGACGCATTTTATTGCGATTGGCAGCAGGCCACGATTCTTCTCTTTATTGCGAAACTTTTCATATTTAATTTCCACGAAACTCCAACTGTCTGTCTCTTTCCCTGTGTGAGTCCCACTCTCTCCCGCTCGCTCGCTCTCTCTCTCTCTCTCTCTGTTGTTCTCCCTTTACCTCGCCGCCATTTGGCATCCCCGGCAACTCGGGAAATTCGACACAATCTCCGGATTTTTTCGGCATCGTGTTGCGTCGTATGCAAAATAATGCAAAGTCCTCTGGAACAGGAGCGGCACCGGCAACAACAACAAAAATAATAATAGCAGTCACGGAATAGAGCAAAAACAATGCGAAACAAAAATAAACAAGACAGAGAGAGAGAGAGAGGAGGAGAGAGGGAAACAACGACAGCGAATACAACTAACAGCAGCCGAAAGAACAATAATAATAATAGAAATGCCGCCATTACAGTCGGCCATTTTTTACTCTCCATTGTTGTTGGTATTTTCTATCCATTGCTGTTGTCGTTCACTGTTTGTTGCTGCCTTCGTGTTTCCACGAAATAGCAACAATGGCGAAAACCACTCAAACAAACTGCAAAGAGTCGTCGGAACATTTTTAGGCGGCAAAGTGAGGAGGAACCAGAGAGAGAGAGCAGGAGTGAGAGAGATGAATGGAGGGGGTGCAGAGCGATGGAGAGCATTTTCCAAATTCAACGAAAAGTCATCGACAGGATATCGGCCTGGTTCTCCAAATTATGGACCGTGCAACGGCCTCCCGAACAAAGGAATCGCCCCCGACGGAGAGGGGCGGGGACTACGGTTGTTGTTGTTGGAGTTTGAGGAGCATTTAGGAGGCTTCTGTTGTTGTGTGGGGAGCTGGCGTTGTTGTTGTTGTTGGCTCTGTTATTTGCTTGACAGGTATCGCAACTGTGGGATTTTTGAAATTAATTTCGAATTCTTCTGCAAGGATAACGAGGAATGTTCCAGCGTGATTTATTCCCTAATGCGATGACGAGTTCATCGACCTCAATTCGTCTATTAAAAATTTTCACTTGTGATCGCTTGAAATTCGTTAAATAGTCGTTTGAGGTTTTTCGTAATTTGCATTGTTGATTTTTTCTGTGAAAATTTCAGTTTTTTAAGATTTTTCACCAATTACTCCAGAGTCTTTGGAGCGGTTTAAAGAGTACATTTTTCTTAATAGCCTTCAATTATATTCTCCCTCTCACTCTGACTCTCACCCTCTTTCCGACGCTCCTACGACTTTCAATCCAAATCTTTTTATGAACCGAACACAATCGATGACAGTCGATGATCCCCATCGGCATTCTGAAGAAGGGATGTGTGAGAGAGAGGGGAGAAGGAAATGCGGGACGGCGTAGCGAAATCCACGACAATTACTTTTAAAAAAAATTTTAATTAAAATGAACAAAGACATTATTTCCGCATAGTTTCCACGAGCCGGTACAAACGATGCCTCGGCCTCGGCCTGAATGTAAAAAGGACATTCAATTAAAAGGAAGAAAATAAAAACACTCAGCAGAGAAGGAGAGGCAAAGGGAAAGGGAAAGAAGAGCAAGGCAAAACATCTAACGCAAATCATGCAAAAAATTGCTTCCCGCGCTTATCGCAAAATTTATCTCAGGAGACAACGTCGAACCTCTCGCAGCGAATCTCGGTCGGTCTCTCGTTTCTCTGTCTGTCTGCCCACATCTTTAACCGCTTGTCTGTCCATCTCGCGACTCTCGGTCCCTTTCGTCTGTTCGTCTGGCAGACCTTTGTTTAAATGCCTCGCAATTTTCAAGTATGACAAGCCATAAATGGAGGGAAATTACATTTTGTATTCCCTTCCTGGAGTTTCTCGGAAGTTCGTCAGCGTCGGAGAGCCGTCGTGGGCGAGCGTCGTCCACTGTTCAAATGTCCTTCCTTCTACTTAACTACTTATTTTCGTTTGCCTGACTGTTTTCTCTCTCTTCCTTCAGGACACGTAGTTTGTTCTGGGCTCTTCGTCTCCTTTCCGCGTCATTCTTTCACCTCTTGTCGAATTTCTTTCCTTGTCTTTGGGTCGCCTCGGATTCCTCCCAATTTTCTCGTCTTTTTATTCCTTCCTCTAGCCTCCGCCGCCTCCTTCTGGCTTGGGTTTCTCTGTTTGATCTTCTCTTTCCTCTTTTCTTCCTCGTTTGGCTCTCTTCGTTTCGTGGTTTCCTCGCCATCTCCGCTTCTTCGTTTCCCGGCACCCTCCGCCTATTGGGCTCTGCGGTTCTTCCTTTTTGGCTCCTCCGGCTTTAAACTTATTAAAATCGTGTCTGCGTCGGCGGCGACGTTTCTCATTAGGATTTCATGCAGGGACGAATTTGAGCGCTCGTGGGCGAGGAGCCGAACGGAGAGCGTTGGGAGCCGGAGTCCGTTGAGAAGTCCTTTTGTAGGCGTAGTTGATTTGCTCGGCTCTGCTTTCATTCCACTTCTCACACCTTCTCCTCCACCTTCTCCTGATCACCAAATCTTTCCTCTTAAATTACTCTCCAATTCCCAGGGTTTCTCTGCGAATTTCTCAGCAAATACTTGATACGTCTTGTCTCGACTTAGTCCTCCTGTCGGCCTCCATCCATTCCGCACTCCGTTTCATTCACTCAGTTCCATGAAGAACCCATTGTTTCGCCGTGGTGTTGTCTTAAATTTTAATTAAAATACATTATTTTATTTCCCTCTCGCAGCCCTCGTTTTTAAATTCGACACAGATTCGAAAGGATTATTCGAAAGACGTTGTTTCCTTTCTCCTCGGTTCGACTCGGTTCCCCGCACAAAAGCTTCTTTCGAAAGTTTCTCAAGTATTCAAAGCAAACACCTTCACTCGGGGATCTTCTTCTTCTTCTTCTTCTCACCGCTCCGCTCCAGCGTTTTGTTTGCTCCACCGAAATCTCTCCAACTGCTCGGGCTCGTCCGTCCGTCGCCCGGCCCTTTTGACTCGAGGCCCCGGTCGACTTCTGCTTCTGGTGTCAGCGTGATTTCAATCTTTGACTTCATTGTGGTCTTCATTTTGCTGGCTGCCCCCGTCCTTCTCCCTCCCACACAACCTCACTCTCTTTCTGCCACTCCACCCTCGCTCGCGCGTTCACCCCACTTGTCCTGGTCTTTGTCGCGCGGGTGTTCGGGATGTCAGCGATGTTCCTTCGAAATTAAGAGCTTCACTGGCTGCTGCAGCTCCGGCACCAGCCTCGACTCCCTCCACTCGCCATAAAATTATGATGTGGTAAGCGGAGGCTGGCGGAGGAATTCGTCTATCTCTTTCGCTCCCTTCGACGTCGTTCCCTTCTGTGCATCATTCTTCCTTTCCTTTCCTTCCCTTTCTTCCTCGTCCTCGTCTGTCTGTCTGCGGTGCTGGTGACTGGTGTTGCTGGTGGTGGAGATGATGAAAATCGTGGAGGCGCCTGCTATTCTTATTGTTGTTGTTGTATTTTTTGCGCCGTTCTCCGTTTTATGTTAATTATTCTTTTGGCATATTTAATCCGGTATTAGCGGCTTCTCTTTAATTAGTTGAGAATTGCGTGTTTGGTCTGATGAAAGTTATTAAAATTGCACATCACATTACGTCGTCGTCGTTGTCGTCGTCGTTGTTGCAGTTTTGTCTACTTTTCAATTTAATCTTGCTGCCATTACAAGGTCTAATCGCCTAGTAGTTGGAATTTGAATCACAAAGGCGACTGTAGCGGCCTTAATGAGGCAGCTGGACTGGGCAAACGTGGCTTTTGAAAAGAATCCACTATGATTGAATTGGGCACAGCAAACTTTTTTGTTTCGCTTTGAATTATAAATATTTTGTACTTTTGTTCATTGTTCCAATGATTTTATTTCCAGTTTTTTTCAGCTACACTCCTACCGAGTAATGGAAATTCTCTTTAGACTTATTACTTCATTAAAATACTTATTTATTTACTTTCACGCAAAGAAAATGTTTTTAAGCGATTAATTAAGTACTACTAATCACTATGCCATAATCCCAAATCAGAAACTACTTTGTTTTAACCAGTTTTCTCCTTGTCTAGTCGTTCAAAATTAATTATTATTTTATTTTGCACATTTTGTAATTTCCTCGTTAATCCTTGTTGTACCAACTCGGTCTTCCCTCAATGAAGCTCCCGAAGCGCTGCCAGGAAGCCGCGGGGGCGGGGCGGGCGCCGGACCAGGTTCCGGTAATCGCGCCACTTGAAGCCCTGCTAAATGTTTGTCCACCGCACGGAAATTCGTTAAAAATCCCCGAGGGCGACTACGAATTTATTGTTGTTGTTGCTCTTGCTTGCTCCCTGTTGTTATTTTGTTACACTTTTCTTGCTGCTTTTGCTTTAACAATGTTGTGCTGAAACATCAATGGAACACGTTGAAATTATTATGAGGCAAATACGAAAAATCAACAAAAACAGTAGCAACAGCAACACCAACAACAGCAGCGACAACGACAACGCCAACGACATGGCCAAACAATGAGTTTCGGAAGGACCTTCAGTCGCTGCCTACTAAAGACTCCTCAGGGACCTCTCTAATGCGCTAAATTGCTAAACAAACTTATATTCGCTCCGCTGTGCCGTTTGTGTTGTTGTCGTCGAGTGTGAGGTGAGAGGGGGGGGAGTGAGGGTGTAATTAATAAAAAATAATGTTGACAGTTTAAATAGTATTTTCGTGCGCTCGTCGATCCCCAGAGCTCCATGGAGTCATTTGGCATGTCGTTCACCAGCCACGCCTCCAATTTCCTGCCATTTAATCGAAAATTAGAGGTGCCTGATGGGGGGAAAGAAGGCCATTAGATAGATATCGACGTTTCTAACAGGATATAATTGGATCAAAATGATCGATTCCTTAATGTATTTTGATCAGATAAAAGTAAGAAAATCGATATCAAGCTCCAACATGGGAACTGGCAGGAAATCAATTGATCGAAAAATAATTCGATCGATTCTTGACTATATTTTGACGATAAAAAAAAAAAACAAAATAAATATTTTTATCAAGGTCCAACCTAACAAATAGGAGGACAAATAATAATCAATAAATCGTTCGATCAATTTTTTTTTTTTTTTTGATTCTGATGAGAAAAAATAAGCAGGAAAATAAATCCAAAGAGGTCTAACCAAGGACACAAGTAGAAAATAAATTCATCAATAAATCGATCGACTGATAATTAAAACTATTTGTAGAAATGTAAGTAGCGATAATAGGCTTCAATTAATTAGTCTTTTGCCAAATTCGCGAAATTCTATGTTGAAAAACTTCCTGGTGAAAAATTCGTCTTTCCTACGAATGAAATCTCAAATTCTTCCTCACTTATTCTCTTGACTTAACCAAATTGATTCAGAGAGAGAGGGAGAGTTAGAGGATTCGAATGCCGCCTTTGTGTGAGACGAGAGATTGTCCTTGGGACATAATAAATGACACCAATACAAGCACGCAAAGGAGAGGAAAGGCCACGCCGGCACATAAAGAAAGCCGGCACAAAGATGGTGTGAGCGAGTGGCAAATTATGATGATAATAAAGCGGAAAATAATGACAACTCGCACAAAGGACACCACCAACGACAACGAAAACGACAACAACAACGACAGGATAAAATATTTAAATGCTCAACGCGAGCGGGCTCGACAAATTGTCCATTGAAATTTATGGATAAACATTTTGTGTTTTTGTCGTTGTTGTCTTGTTGGTGTTGTTTTTTTTTATTTTTATTTCTGTGTTTTGTTCTGTTTTGTTTTTTTTTTACAACGCATTAAACGATTTGTTCCCACCGTGGGATCAGCCGCCAGGCATCGTTACGAGGAAAGGACATGGATAGTAAATCATGGGCCGGAGTCTATTATCGAACGGGACCCCGCCATTGCTCGACCCCCACCTGCGGAGTCCGCAGAAATTAGGGCCCATTTTGACGGAGAAGGTGGTATTGACGAGAAGTGGGGAGGGAGAAAGAGAGAGAGAGAGAGAAAGGAGAGTCCCTGAAAGGAAGACGTGGCCCTGTCGATGGAAGCCACGGTTTGAACAGCGAGGTTGGGGCTCCTTTAAAAACATTTCCGCAAGTGCTCTCTTATACATGATTTTAAACGATAACTAAATGATTTTCCAATAAAGTTTAAACATTCATAAATTTCACGTAAATTCCTCATCAGCTGAATGTTCACGAGAAATTCTGTCGACAGAAATCGTTTTCGATAGGAAAAATAAATAACTGAAAGAGGAAATATTTAAATTTTTGATATTGACATTGGCGCTGATTCAATTGGAGGACATTTAAGTAAGTATTCAAAGGACCATCAATCGATATTTACATTGTTGTACGTCATTGAAATATTCATCTCACTTAATTTCTGAGCTATCGCGGCACTAATTAGTTTTTACAAATTTTCCATTATTTATGGAAATTTAATTTATGCGCATAAATCCAGGTGAGCGATTGTCATAATTATCGTGTACAAAAACAACAGAGCACAAACAGAATTAATTACAGCAACAGCGAAAAGCACAACTGCCAGAGAATTTTTTCAAAAAAAAAAAAAAGAAATGTAATACTAATATTATGCGGCGAATTATTAATCAACTGTGAACAAATTATAACAGAAGTTTTTACTGTCGTGGAATTTTAAAATTCAATGGCTCATCGCCGTTTTTATTCAGGAGTGTTTAAACCGCAATTATTGCGGAATTAATGAGGTGAGAACGAGGACCTCCCAACCCTCATTGAACTCCTTCACTTGTGTAAAAATCTGTCTTCTGCACGTGCTTTGCCGCAGGCGATGGAGTATCGAAAGATTGCAGTCTGTGCCATCATAAACTTTCCCACGACTCTTTCCTCACCTCTAATCCTCGGCCAGCAGTCAAACAGAGTCCTGACTTCAGCCCAACTCTTTCACTTTCGCCCCCCTTCCATCCACGGGCTCCATCCTTTGCGGGACGAAGCACTTGTGACACATTTCGAGAGACAGCAGTTCAATTAATTCCAACCTTTGACCCCAATCCGTGTTTTGCCAAAACATCATCGCAGAACGGAGTGACGGCTCCTGTCTCTATCTTTCTCTGGCGCATGGCCACCTCCTCCACGTCCCAGGAGGAGGCAGAAGGATCCTTCCGATGACCCCTTAAATGACTTTACAAATATTTGATTTTCAAGTGACTGCTTTTAATGCTGCGCTGCCCATTACTTGCCAAAACATCGCCGTGGAGTGGGAGAAATCATTCCATTGCAGGATAAAAAGACCACTCGCCCATACACATACCCAAACGCACACAGAGGGAGAGAGAGAGAGAAAGAATCACATTCGTCGCATTACTTATTTATGGCGAGACGAGCTGAAGGAATGACGGTCATCGGGGACGAGGCAGGGACGGGGGGTCGGATCGGACCGGATCGAAATGGAGCATTTTCAATTTGGCAAATAAATCAATTTTCAAATGAAAAGCTACTCTTGGCACACGCTGCTCCATCTCATTTGCCACATCGCTCTCTCACTCACTCGCACTCGTCCCCTACTTCTCTCTTTCGCTTCTCAGTCGCCTCTCCTTCATCCGGGCTCCTCCGAGATCCGCTCGTCACGTCGTTCGAACTTACAGCTCTTAACGGCTTCCGGTTCCGGTTTGCCGTAGCCGTCGTCCCCTCTCGCTTGCGCCCGTCCTCGTCCCAGGGCCGGAGCTCAACCCGTTTTAAATGTTGTATGAGTTGCCGGTGTTGCTTCTTCTCACTCTCCAATCTCTCGATCCCTCTGTCTCGTCATTCGCCGTCTCACTCTCGTATTTTACGCCACATTCCCTGGATTTCGGAGCAAAGCGCTGTTTGTTCTGTCAATTTCTTCACTCGGACAGGATAACAAGACAACAACAGCAAGAGCAATGGTAACAAGAACCCGAACAACAACAACGATGACGAAATCGAAATCGAACTAAGCTGATGATTTAATCCGGCCAGGAGGTGGCGGGGAAATGGAAGCGAACGAGAAAGGGGAATGAGAGAAGAGGAAAGAAACAGGAATCAGGAGCAGAAAGCGAAAGTGTGGCCACATTGAGAGAAAAAATTTCAACGACCGCAGGTAGTTTTTAGTCGAGTGCCTTGGATTGCAATCGCTGGAGGTTTTTCCTTCGATTTCGCCTGCAAACTTTTCATCATTATCCTCCACGTTCCTCCACCATTCCACCACGTCTTGTCCGTCGGTTTCTTCCGCTGGAATCTTCCCTCGGCATGAACTCGACCTCTCTTTGCTCTGTAATTCAATTTCCTCGCTCCTTGAGTGCGAGCATCTGGTCCACGCTTCGGCTTGGCCATTTCCTCCCTCGTCCTCCGCCTCCGTCCATCTTCTTCAATTCCGATATTCTCCACATGCACACACGTGTGCGTTGTGCACGTGTATGTGTGTGTGTGCTTTCTGTCTGTCTGTCTGTCTGTCTGTTGGATTGACATTATAATAAGGAGCCGAGCTCGAAGCTTCGAATTCGTTCCTTAAATTCTGCCATTTCAGCAACACCTGCTGCAGTTCTCATGCGATTGTTTCCTCGCCCATCTCTCTCTCTCTCTCTCTCGCTCGCCCTTTGTCTGCATCTCTGACCGTCTCCTTTTCAAATGATTGTATTCGTGTTCGTTGCTTTGGCAGGATGAAAATGTCAAATTGTTGCAGCTTCCCTCGAAGATCCCTCGTCCTGTCCTTTCATGTTGCGCCATTCCCGGAATACTTTTCCAAATTCTTGTTGTGTTGTTTGTGATGGGAATTGGAAATTCTTTCTATGAGGCTTTGGATTTAATTATTTTTTAACTCCAATTTATCAAATTCTTCTGAACGTTTTCTGGATTTCGCACCTGCGCTGTTCGATTTGTTTTGAATTCCTGTCCTTTTTTGATTTCCAATTCGAAGATTTTTCAATTCACGTTTGAACTTCGCCTTCATTAAATGTTCTTCCTAACTTCCCACCTCCTCAATTCCAATTCCCCACCTTCATCCTATCTCCATCGATAACTACTTCCTCTTTCGGCTCCTTCGTCCTACTTTTGCGTCTCCTTCTCCTGTCTCTCTTGCCAAAATATAATTATTTCCCTTCAAAACTTTTGAATTACCAAGAGAACTTTTCGTCACTCATCGCATCGGGAAGATAGAGCAGAAAAGTGAGAGAGAGAGAGAGAGAGAGTGACACAGAGAGGGAGAGATGGGGATAGAAAAAGTTCTTTTGTGACCCGTCAAAGACTTTCAATCAAAATGTCATCTCTCGCTCAGTACAAAATGTCACCAGCTGGAAAGTGCAGAGGACGGGAAAGGAAGAGGACGAGAAACAGAGAGAGGGAGAAAGCGAGAGAGGGAGAAAAAGGAGGAGTGTGGAAAAAGAAGATAAACTGCAAACCTTTTGTCATGTTAATTTTCCAATGAATAATTTCAAGTGCAATGAACTGCGAAACTAAGGGACCATCATGAGTACCAAAAAATTAGAGAGAACTTGCGTTAATGAAGGTGAAAAAAGAATAGAAGCTGGCACGAGAAAGTTTTATAAAAATCGAAAACAAAAGAAGAACAAACAACAACAAGTGGCTGACAAAAGTAGCTTGTGAAGAAATCACTTGTTGGAGAGCTGGAAAGAGTCCAAGGAGTCGAACGTTGTTTGACTTTCGATAATGAAATTCTTAAATAGGGTGTGTAATTTTTATTTAATCATCATTTTCCTGTCTTTAATTTCGACATGGCAATCAATCCATTTTCCATGGCAATCAACTCTTCTTATTAGAATCAAAATAATTCTTACTCTTAGCGCAGTCGTTGCCACACCCAACAAGTATGAAGGATGACTTCCCATCCAAACTCCCTTTTCCGGCGTCTCCCACCTGCATTTGCTACCTTTTCCCATCCCTGGCTTCTCTGCACGTATTCCGTCCTCTGCCTTCGTCACTGCATTTGCAATTATATGGATCTGTCCTTTGATGTGTTTTCACTTTTTTATTGTTTGTTTACAGTCTTTTTTTCTGTATTGTCTCCACGTTTGTTTTGTTTTTTCATTCATGGCTTTCTGTATACATAATTTTTTCTGTTCTTTATTCACGTTTTTTTTGGAATTTCTTCCACCTTTCCTTATTTCTTCCAGCACAGTTTTAATGTCTCCCAGTCTGCCTGCCGTCATTTTTTCATGTTCACGTTTCCTCCATCCCCATCTGGGCGCATCCTTTGTCCTTGTCCCTCGCAGTCTTCTTCGCTCCATGCGCCGCCGTGGATATCCGCGAGCTCTCCGCAAATCCTTAGCAGCTGCGGGCTGCATCCTGTTCATCGACATCAATCAGTGGCGTTCGCCGCGACAACGAGGGACGTTGCAGCGACCGGCACGTGCGTTCGCCTCGCCTCCGCTCCCGCCTCGTCCTCGATCCTGGTGATCCACGCACGGCCGCCCGGCCTGCCTCGCAAGTGGCCCATTAATTATGCATTTCGCATGCAGCGAGGCGTGTTCGACTCGTCGTTATTCGAGCATTACGCGCAGTCCTTTGAACCCCACCCGGCCCAGCTCGGCCGCGTCGCCTCCACACTTTCCACTACACCATGATGACTTTCAGACAGTTTCTCCTGTCTCCCCTGCCTCTCTTTGTCGCGTCCTTCGTCCCACAACGTGATTTTAAAGCCTCCGGATCAGGCTAACGATCGAAAGGATTGACTGACGCAAGGCCTGGCGAGGCGAGGCGAGGCGAGGTGTGGCGAGGCAAAGCTCGGGCCTTCGGGGAAAGTCGCACACTCGTCGAGGGATAATTAGCAAATTACACACACGCATGTCCTGTAAATATTTGAACTTGAGCAAATCCCCATCCCTTTCCCTCCCCAACCCAGCCTCTTGAGCCCCAAAAGCCTCGAAGAAGAAGAAATTAATATTTAATGACGATCCCTCTTCGTGGACCTTCTTCCGGCATGGAAAAATCTCTTATCAAAAGAACATTTGACTCACTTTCGCCAGGATCTTTCGGGACGTCGTCGTTGTTGTTGCCGTTGTTGCTGCAGTTGTTGTTGTGGATGTTGACATTATTGTTGGTTCTGTTGTTGTTGCCTTTAAACAAACATTTGCCAAACTTCAAACCAAATTAAGTCCCTTCGCACATGCGAGTGTTTATTTAGCAACAACAGTAACAACAATGCCGACAACAACCACTACAAGCGTTGGCAAACACCTCATTCCACCCCCGCTCCGTTCCGCCCTCGTCCCGGCGAGTGTCACGCAAGGGGTCCTGCGGAGTTTCACGGGCAGAGAGGGCGAGCGGGAGCAGCACGAGCGTGGCGTGGCGTGGCCTGGCCTGGCGTGCTTTAAATAAATTTAAACCTCCGCTTCGACATGATAAAATGTCGGTTGTCAGTTGTCCAATTAACGCCCGACAAAATACCTTCCGTCACCGAGAGTTATCTCCGCCCCTCGCCGCCGGCCGCCCTCTCACCCGCGTCCTGGCCGACGTCCTGCATCACGCTCGATCGACACGCATCGCAGCCCACATCACACACCCGAGCAGGTCGACGTCCGTCTGTCCGTCTCTCTCCCTCAACCGCCTGCCGGTGCGACCTACGAAACGGCTGTCGTCCTCCACTCAGCCCCTGTCGGCCCTGCCGGCCCACCGTTGACGACTTCTCTCTTCATCATGCACGAGTGCGGCGCCCACATCAACATCAATTACACCAACAACGGCAGCGGCCACAGCAACAACAACTATGCGTGCAAAACAACAGCGGATGGAACAATGAAAAAAATCACTCGGTCGAAATGTTTCGAAGTTATCATGGATATAATTAAAATGTGGAGTTTTTCGTTCCATGCGATCTTGATTTCTCCATGTTTGGTTTTTTTTTTTTTTGGTTTTATTTTAAAGCAATATATTCGGTATTTGTTCGAATTATTTTCATAATTATTTCCTTTTCCTTCATTCGCTTTAAGTGGTTTTTAAATTTTTTTGAGCTTTTTTTGTTTCTCCCATTTTTTGAATGTCAAAATAATTATTAATAGCTATGTATATTAAATTGAGCTCGTGCTTGCAAAAAATGTATTATAAATGCAATTAATAAATTAAGTTCTTGCTCTTTCGGTTTGTTCGGTTTTTTTTTTGTTTTACCAATTGCCTGTCCGACGTTGCATGATGCCGATTTCGTTATGGCTTGGTGTATTTATTACCTATTTAATTAAGCACACAATTAAGTAATTAACAGCTCGTTTACCACATGTACTTGCAGCAGGCTCAGGCTCAGGCTCAGGCTGAACTCTTCATTTAGCATTTGAACTCCAAATGACAGGTGAAATTTATGCAAAGAATCCTGGCAGAATCCCTATGCAAATGCCATGAATGCCCTTACACGACAATGAAATGAAACCAAAAATGCACACCGATTGATTAAGGAGAAACCGCGACGGTCGCGCTGAGATCACGAGGGGACGCCGGGAACGAGAGACGGAAGGACATCCTGACAGATGGACCGACACACAGCGACAGTCAGGGACCACCCCTGAATAATTCATACGTGTGCACTCGAACCGCACTGGCCCATATCAGGGAAACTTAAACGATCCGATTCGATCCCCAACTCAATGCGATCCAAGTCGATTTCACTTAACGACGCGATTCGGCAGAGGGGCAGGGGAAGACGTAGAAGCGAACGACGAAGTGGGAGCCAAGTAAATTCGTCCCCTCTGGCTCGCTTTGCCTGCCACTCCCATGGGACGGCGGAACGCGAAAATCCATCCATAAACTGCAGTGAATGAATTTTAACTTCTCCCCGGAGACGTGCGATGCAGGTCGCTTGGCATGCAAAGGGTTGGTCGCGGGGCGCAGATGAATCTTGTCGCGGCTCATGGTCGCGCCGTGGCCCGAGCGTCGATGTCGATGGGAATGATGGAAGAGTCGGCGAGCTGAGAAGTCGCGGAGTGAGAGCGGGAGAGAAAGTACCAGAGGGAAGCTATGAAGAAAGAGAGCGAGCGAGAGAAGAGGGATAAATACTGCAAATGGCAGAGCAGCAGAAATCGCAGTAGCTCCGGTAGTAGCAGGAGAACCAGGAAGCAGGAATCGCAGTGGCTCAGCCTCCGACATGAGGACCGGAGACACCAGAGGCCAGAAGTTATGGCAGTAGCGAGAACGAGTGCGACGGCAGGGTGTCAGATCGTGAAGGTATCGCAGTCGAAATAGGAGCAAAGTCGCCGGGCCGGGCCAGGCTGAGCGCGTCGTCGTCAATTTGATGGAGCAGATTGGAAATTGGACGTTGCAGCTGTCGCCGCCACAATCCCTTCAATCTGTCTCGCTCTCGCTCTCTCTGGCAGATGCTAGTAATGTCGCCGGCTTCTCTCTCCCTCTCTCACTTACCCTTCCTCAGTCACACTCCCTCTCTCTCTCTCTCTCTTGCCTGCCGTGCCTGTCGATGCCGGTGGCTTCTGCTGTGGCTGTAGCTGTTGCTGTCGCTGTTGCTGCTGGTGGTGGCTGCCGCTGCCACTGCCACTGATGCTGCGGCAACTGCTCTCGGCTAGCTTAATGAAATTGTGCACTCAATCGAGTGTAACGATGAGAAAAGTCAATGAAATTGATGTTGCATTGATGATGTGATGTGCAGTCAAATCAAATCAATTCTTATTGAAACGAGGCGAACCTTCCAGCCAGGCGACATCACCGCACCTCACGCCCTCTCCCACTCCTCCCTTCTGTCACACCAACCAACTGCCTGCGGCCACGGAAGCCTCCAACTTGGTCGCCTGCCCCCGACTCCGGCTGCCTCACGTCGGACTCCCCGCAACGCCCTGAAGCTAGTCGGCGTTCTCGTCGTCACCTCAATGGGATTCCCTGAATATTCGCTGCACCCGAGACCGAGCCGGAGCCCGAGTCCCAGCCCAAGCCCGAGGGGAAGAGACATCAATATTGATGGTTCCGAGGGGAGTCCAAGGCGAGCTCTCGATGCCGATCGCTGCTGGTGACGGCAGCTTGCGGCATAATCACCCACCGATGCCCAGCTTCCTGTCCCTTTGTCTCTTGTCGCTCGCTCTCGTCCTCTTCCTCCCGGCCCTTCGCTCCTTTGTGGACCATTGGCCATCGCGTCGTAGATTCCGATTTCGAGCTGCATTTAACTGACTGTAAAATGCTCATTTACGAGCTTTCGTATGGCTTCGGTGGCTGCTTCTCCACCTCCTCGTTTTCCCCATGAGGTCGCCTGACCGCCGAAACACGATGTCGATCCAGTCAATTTGCGCGTCGCGGTCATGCTTTTGAGGGAATCTCCTTTGGTCTGGTTGTTGGAAGGCGCATTGTGTGCAGATGCAAGAGCGTTTGGAGGACATCGAAGAGAGGTTGTTTATCAACAAGGGATGAGAGGACCTTGCGATCAGGTCTGCTGACCTAGCTCGAGGTCAAATGACTTGGAGTTTGCATTTTGTTCCCATTTTCTCTCTTCCACGACTTGTTTCAGGTTCTCTACTTATCCTTCCTTTCACCACTTGTTTGAGTCTTCAACTACAACATTTGTATATAATTGTATTCTCCCATTTCCATCGCCTTGAAGCGATTCGTATTGTAAGGAAAAAATAGTAATTACACAATTGAACAACTCAGTTTTACGCCTCCTTCTGCCACCCAATCACCCACCTCCTCATCTCCATCGCCCACCGTCAGTCACTCTTTTCTCCTTCCTCTTCCCTTCTCGCTTCCCTCAACCCACCGTGTCTTTTCTTCCTTCTTGAAATTCGGACACATCGCGCCCCATTGCAACAGGGCCTTCCTCCTCGGCTTCGGTGGGGGCTCCCGCCCGCCTCGCCACGCCCCCATCGGCGCCGCCCACTGCTTTCACGGCGTGGTCGCGCCCATTGTTCGCTCTGTCACATGGAAAATATTTGCTCTGCTTCGTTTGATTTACTATCAAGCGATGGGAGGGGACGGAGACCAACCAGGAGGGCGAGAACGAGGGGAGCGGGTGAGCGGTGAGCTAAAGAGGGCGATGGAGATAGAAAGGGACAGATGGGGAGACGCTCTGGGAGCGTGAGGGTGAGCGTGATTGACAAGAAGGCCGCGGTAAGACATCAAAAGGTCCCCTGGAGAGGAAATTTTTCATGAGCCTTGTTTTTCAAGTAGTTGTCGCTGGTCTCGTGGACTGTTGTTGTTGTTATTGTTGTTGGTATTTGTGCTGTTGTTGCTCTCCTTCTGTTTCCTCTTATCGATATTGCTGCTGTTGTTGTCGTTGTTGTTCTTTGTTTTGTTCCGTTTGCAAACGAATCTCAATTGACTTCGCGCCAAACAAGGCGGCGCCAAGGAAGAACAAGCTGAGGACAAACATTATTAGCACTCACACCAGGACAAGGGACAACAACAACAACAACAACAGCCCCACCAACCGACATCAATGGGAACGAAAATCAAGAGCAAGCCGAGGCCGTGCAGGAGCCTAAGCGGGGTGGGCGGGCAGACGAGAAGCGAACGACGACGATACGGAAAACGAGGCGGCGACGGGTGACGGGTGACGGGCGACGGGCGACAATGAGGCCGAATGAGATCAAGGGACGATGGAAAGAGAAGGGAGGAGGAAACATTGGGCCCCAGGACGACGGCAACAGGGCCGAAGGGAGGAGGACAAAGAAGCCAGCAGAAGGACGAGGCGCCGAGGACCCCAGCGACACAATCGGGAGACATCGCCGACAACTTCGCAGACTCCCGGACCGCGCCGCCGCCACCAACCTCAGCGACCATTACCAGGGGGCCGTGGCGGGCCGGGGAGGGGACGGTCGAGGGTACTCGGTGCTAATCCTCGACGGCCTAATGTTGAAATGATGGAACATTAAGCCGATGGCACTCGCCGAGAAAAACTTTGAGTGACGCTTTGCGTGCGATAAGAGCGCAAATTGTTCGCCTTCGGAGAGTCGGGACCGGGTCCCGCGAGTGCAGGGAGCCGGCGGAAGAGAGGGAGAGCAGAGCAGGGAGACGGAGAGAGCGACAGCAGGACAGAGTGTGACACCGAGAGGGAGAGAGAGCGAGGAGAGAGCGACTGGATAGGACTAAATTTTGCTGTTCATTCGTTGGCAATTATAATGCAGGGTGGAAGGGACGGCGGCGTGGACGGGGTGGGGGCTGAAGCGATAGGGACAGGGACAGGGCGACGGTTGCTCGAGGCCTCCGATTGAACTGCAAATAAATGAGCTCGTAATGGCGACGAGCGGGAGGACGAAGAGGGGGAGGACGCTCGAGGGGAGACGAAGTGACTGCTGAATGACTGCCTGGTGGCTGTGACAGAGACGTGGGCGGCAGAGGGAGAGTGAGACGGAGACGGAGGCAGAGGCAGAGACGGCGGTTGGATGGTGTCTTGCATCGTGCGACGCTTGATAAACTTTTCTAATTGTTAGTCGAGCGAAGTGACAGCCTGCTCGAACACACACAGAGACACAGAGACAGAGACAGACAGACAATTGAAAGACACTGGGGTGAGCGAAGGAGACACAGAGAGAGAGAGAGGGAGAATCGGCCGAGGGAACGATGGAGCAAGCTAGACTAAGAGAGAATGACTGGGAATGTCTAAGCGCGACAAGGAGAAAATGAGAGTGTGATGGCGATGGCGATGGCGGTAGCGGTAGCGAGGGCGAGTGCGAGTGAGAGGGAGTACGGGACAAAGGAGCTCCGAGACAGAGACAGATTGGGGTGCAATTATGTTATCTTATCAATTTCTAACGATTTGCATCCATATTGAATGAAGTTGGGCGCGAGAGAATTTTCCCAACTTCCACGCCGACCAGGACACGTCACGCAAGAGCGATAGAGACAGCACAGCACCGAGGGGGAGAGTGCCGAATAATTGAGATAAAGTGTAGAGGATGGTAAATGGAATTTAATGGAATTTTAAAATTGAAAAATAAGCAATCGACACCGACCGAGAGAATACGCAACATAATGGCCTGAGCACAGACAACGATCACTCTGTTAGTTACAATAACTGACAGAGTGATGCAAATAGTAGAGAATTAAGTACTGGATAATTGGCGAAATGAGAGAGAGAGAGAGACATATTCTGGATTCTCTGGATTATTTCTTTTCCTCCCATAGAATTACAGGAGAAATTCTCTTGTGAGTGGAGTTGTGACAATTAGTAAATAACACCCAAAAAGGAATGTGGGAGAAAAGGGACAGGTGGATCATTTCAAGAAACGAGAAAAATACGGTGTTTAAATTTAATTTTCAAAGCCTTATTGATCTCTCTTTAGGAGAAAATTTCCACCTTAAATTCCCTGAAATTCGGACTTGAATCTGACCTGGTTTTGCGAAATAGCTTCGCTCGGCGGAAAATTGCTTCGCTCCCAAACCTACCTCCTTCTCTCCTTTTTCACTCTCTCTCTCTCTCACACACACTGCCGGTGTTCTGGAACACAATGACAGTGAGTCCGTCCGTCCCTGGGGACCCCGACCGCCTCAGCCACCAGGAGTTGATTATTTCGTTACCAAAATGCAGCGTATCATAATTTCTTCGACAGCAGAGGAGAAAGCCTGGAGGAGAGAGGAGAGAGGGCGATGGGAAAGCAACAAAAATTGGGGGGAAATCTCCACACACACTCACACTTGTGTGTGGTGATCGCACACACACTCGGCGAAAAAAGTTCATAACAAGTTTTGAGTTATTGGGACAAACATTTCCCATGGCATCAGTCGGGCCGGGAATAGCCTGGGAGAGAGAGAGAGAGAGAGAGAGAGAGAGAGAGAGAGAGAAAGAGAGAGACACAGAGCGAAAGACAAAGGGAGAGGCGGGAGGGAAAGGAAGGAATTTAGCTGCCGTTTTCGATTTCCCCACCTCCTGCTCGGCCGGTTCATGTCGTTCCATTCGGCCCCTGCCCTGCCGATGACGGCGAAGGCGGCCGCGCATCCGACAGCTGCACACGGAATGAGAAAGAAAGAAGGCGAGCGAAGATGAGAGAGAGAGAGAGAGAGAGAGAGGGAAGGTGGAGGAAGGAAGTCGGAGTCAAGTCCCTCAGCTGAACTCCTCGAGATCTTTGTACGAAAGTGCGAGACACTCAAAAAATTGCTTCGAACAAACATATATCGAGATAAATAAGTTGTTGTAAAGTGCAGTGGAAAATGAAACCAAGAAAATAGGACTAAAAATCCAAGCGGATGACATGTCCAAGGAAGAGAGATAGAAAGGCAAGAGAGGAGAGAGAGGGCAGAAGAAAGTTTGACGGGGCAAAAAATCAACAATTCTTAAAATGTTTCCAAGTAGGAAAATGTTTTGGCAAGAGACATGTCAAAGGCACTGATTGTAGCACACAAAATATTACGTTGTAAAGTCAACAGTTGAAGGGTGACTGAAGAGAGCGAAAGGAGAGAGAGAGACATGGACGCTAAGGGCTTGCGGTCACACACGCTACATGGAGGGCACTCGAGGAGTTGGAGGTTGGAATGAACGCGGACGTTTATCTGAGACAGTGGAAGGGAAGATTGGAAGATGGACTTAATAGGGGACAAAGAGAGTAAGGAGACCATTTTGTATTGGAGTTAAAGATAGCTTAATAAAAGAGATGGTGAGGAAAAGATGATGGTTCGTCTCAAAATACACTTAAGAAAATGGAATGAGAGTGATGAAAATGGATAAAACATTATGGAGTATGAGTAGAAAAGTAAGCAAAGAATCTGTTACGGGAAAGATGACAATAAATGACTATGAACCAATAATGACAAAGGTATGGAAAATAAAATCATTGAAAGACAGAGTGAGGAGTTCTAAAAACCAGACTCGATAGAGAAATGACGAGGATCGATGATTATGAGGGGAAATCAATTTATTAAGCCCTTCTCCTTCAGCGAAACTCTTTGACAAATCCACCTGAAGCATCTCCTCAAGGACTTGGAGAACTTCTCATCAGAGGAAGGAACAAATTCCGACTCAGTCACGTGGGAAACAAAGTTAGAAATTAATGCATTTATTGATGATATCGATTCGAGCTTCCAATCATAAAGAGAAGAGTCAAAGACAGAGTGGAAGAGAGGGCATCGGATGTCATCGAGTCTCCGCAGTAGAGAATGAATCATTAATGGGGTTTCGTGCAAACATGAATTTCATTAACTGCACCAAGGACAATGGTTACCTACCTGGAAGGATGCCTTCTCGAACCTAATTACAGGCAGCCGTGATCAAAGGGAACTACAAGGAGCCTGGACGCATACACACACATCCACCCACACACACTGACGCTCACTTAACATATGCCTAACCAAATTAACAGTGGCTGCCGATGTAACTCTTTGTCTCGCTCACTCCCTGCCATTTTCCTCCCCGAACAATGGACAAACTGCGGTACTCGAAGCTCGCCGAGGACTCTTCTGTTACGAGAGAGGGAGAAAGAGAGAGAAAGGTGAGTGAGGAAGAGATAGGTAGAGCGAGAATACTGGAGCAGCATGAATGATCGAGTCTGAGTTGTCCGATGTGTGCCTAAGAAATTGGAATTGAGAGAAAGGCGTGGAGAGAAGGACGACAAGAGGAGGAAGGAAGTGAGTGGGAAAAGAAAGAGACAAAGGAAATGAGAAAAGAAATAGGAGATGGATGAGAGAAGTGGCAGGGAAGCAGAAAGAAGTGACTGACAAGCTGGAAGTAGTGAATGGGAAGAGGAAAAAGAGCAAGAAGAATGAATAACTGGGCATCAAAAGAGCTGGACGTGAAGAGCAGTCCAGGGAACGAATGAAGGAGCGATGAAGATGGAGTTGGAAGAAATACAAGCGGAGTAGAGGAGCTGAGTAGTTTGAACAAGACACATATTAGCTTCAATTTCACCCTTCCAAAGCAATCTTGGAAAACAGAATGTAGAAGAGAAGCGCGTAGAGAGCGGCAGAAGGGAATGGGGAGGGTTGCAGGGAGTCTGGTATGTGGTTCTAATATTAACATCCTCGGCAGCACCGGCCCGCCCTCGTGAATAATGCAATTGAGGGCTACAAGCGGTAGCCGAGAGCTGCAAAAACAACACCAAGAAAGATGTGTGTCAATATGGACAGAGTGAGTGAATTTTTTATTCGCTTTCTTTGTCACACGGTCTCTTATGCAGCTACCTTCACCATATCACTCTATATTCCTCTCTTTCTCTCCCTTTCTTTTACTCCCACTTGCTCACTTCCTCGTACTCTGGCTTGGACATGGGAAGCCGCAAGAGTGGAGTGGAGTGAGTTACAGGGAGAACGGCAGAGAATCGGCGACACAATGGGGTCCTCGAAGCCTGAATGACAGGTAGGTCAGGGTATCACGTGTCGCTCTCTCTTTCGCTCCCAAATCCCCCCAACCCCTCCAATCTCGGCGTCGTCGTGATCAATTCGATGGGATGATAAAAGAAGGGAAGGGAAGGACGCGAAGCCTTGTTTAAGCAACTCATGGACACAATGGAGCTGGCGGCCGGCCTCTCATGTCCTCTCCCCCTCTCTCCTTTCCGCTCTCTTTTTCTCTCTCTCTCTCTGGATCCCTCGAGCGACGACCTTCGGCGGGTCAAAGGGCGCCGCGTGAGGGGGGGGTCCTGGCTGGAGGAACTCGTGCCCTCTTTTCTTTTCCTCTCCCGTCTTCCCTTGTCTCCTCTCCACTGGCCTTCCTCCCTCTCGTTCCCCGCGCTCGTTGGTCGGTTATTTTATGGCTTTCGTTTTCATTTCCGCCTTTGTGCGCCGCCATTAACCGAGGATAGATGACTTCCGTTCTGCGGTATGTGAAAATAATGAATAATGAAGCCGGAGAAGAGAAAACTTTAAACGAAAACGAGGCACAAGCGGAGAAAGGGAGAGAAGAGGACATTGCATTAATTTCGTGTTTAAATGCTGCTCTTTAAAATTCCAATAAGCGGAGCGGAGAGTCAGGGGATTGAGAAATATTACTGGGGGAAGAAAACGAGCAGCGAGGGAATCGAAACGGGGACTGAGGCAAACCGAGTGGTAGAAAGCGGGGAAGGTCAGAAGGTGGAAGAGGGAAGAGGGAAGGAGGAAGGGTCAGGGTCCGTCCAAGGTGACTCCTAGGTGCAGTCACTAAACCTGCTCGTGCCGGCAGAAGCCATCGCAAGCCGTCCGCAGGGTTCGTTAGTGTTCGCTGAGTGCGCTTGACCCCATCGTATCGTGACTTTCACGCCCTGTCTCCCTCTCCCTCTCTCTCTTTCTCTCTGCCGCCGTTGCTCCTTCGTTTTATTGCAATTTACACTTGCTTGCATCTTCGCAATCGCCATTTTGTCGAGCTCCCCTGGCACGCACACACACAGCCACAGGCACATGCACAGGCAAGGCGTCTGCTGTCCGTCAGTGACCGTCAAAACCGGCATAAACCCATCTCGCCACACCGAGCTCCTACTCGGCCCCTGAATACCGAGATGCCCTCTGGTTTTCTCTCTCCTTTTCCCCTCTCTCTCTCTCTCTCTCTCTCTCTACCACCCTCCCCCTTTCCAATTTCTCTTTCTCACTCCCGCCTCCTTTCGACCAACGAAATGACTGCGAAATTTTCCGCTTGATCGCTCCTCATGCCGCTGACGTCGGTCACCTCGGTTGGTCCCACCCGCTCTGCCTCTCCCTCCACGTCATCTTCGCCTTCGGCCACTCGGTCTCCCCTGCTCACCCCCCCTCTCTTCCCCTTCCCCTGTGGCTTGCATTTACGTCGTCGCATCGCATCGCATCGCATTTCCGTAATCCAGCTGGCATGGGACGATAAAACCTCGTCAAATAACTTGCTACGAATTATTTTAATTTTTCACAACCTCTCCCTGGCCCTTCTATGCTTTATGTAGTGCCTTCTTCCTCTCTCTTTTTGTCGCGGTTACTCTTGGCTTTTCTCTGTTCCTTTTCATTTTCCTATTGCAAAAACTTCGTCGGTCGATAGGAACCGGGTGTAACTTTCAGGGCGAGGATTTCTTTCCTTTTCCTCTTCTTACGGTTGTCTCTTAAGTGCTCAACCACTAGTGATGACTGGATGATTGATGACTATATAGAAATTTAAATTAAATTAAATTTTTTACATACTTTTCATTCAACAAGGGAATTAAGTTTGTACAGAATAATATTTTTTAATCCTAAAAGCTCACTCTCTTATTTTTACTTTTAATGACTGTATTGGTTAATTCAATTTTAGTAATGATCGTCATTCAACTAACAATCATTTAAATCTAAAACGAAAGTTCTTCCTTAATGGTGTACAGCTTTTTAAGTCAATTGTTATTGCATCGAACAAAGGATATTCCCAGGAAAGCTCCCTTCTAAATCTCCCACACACGATCTCCAGAGCTCCCCACCTGTGCCCTGCGGGCTCCTTCAATATTTCTTGGCAATTAAATCCTTTTCTCCAACACGACATTGAAACATTTGGGCCCCAGCATCAACGAACCGCCTTCTAGGAACCACCGAATTCTTAACCCTTCCCTTGCCCTTCCTTCTGCCGTCCCGGCCAACGGTCCACAAATCATTTCCGGCAAATTAAGCGCCGTCAATGGGTCTAAATATAAAATTCAGGGAACTCGAAGTCTGAATTTCGCACCTCGTCGCGTCCTCCCTCGGCGATGCCCAGGGTGTGTATGTGAGTGCGGGTGTGTACGTGAAGTCGGTCCCATTTGGTAGCTGTTAAAATCCTCACAACAACAACAACAACAACGAGGGAAATAATAAGAACAACAGGCTAGCGACGCGACTAATGCACGTGATTGCAGAGCCAGGGGCGAATGTTCGCAGGCGAAGTTTAAATGAAGGTCAAAAGGAAGCACATCCCGGGAAGGCGAGAGCCAGACGCGCGCCAACACAAACAGGCAGAGGGGGAGCGAAGAAACGAAAACAACGAAACAAAACATTAAGAACAGCGCAAACACAAACGCCAGCAGAGGATCGGAGAAGTCGCCAGGACACACCTGGACATGTACGTGCGCTACCTACACCAGGGCCAAAAAATTAGCGTGGTGTTTGAAGAGCGAATCAAAGAGGGCGAAAACGAGAGAGATAGAGTGAAAGATAAAATAGAGAGAGACACAAGTTTCGGCTCAGAAGTTGGCTTAGAGTAGCCGTTGCGTTTGTTGTTGTTCCTAATCTGGCCGTTGTCCGTAGGTGTTGTGTTGTTGTGATTGCTTTGTATGCTCTTCTCCTTCTCTCGCTCCCTGCTGCTGCACTGAGATTCTCTCGCCCACAATACGACGAAGCGTGGACCGAAGAACCGGGAACGACCGGAACCGGAAGCCGACAAAACCTCTAAACATTTATGCACTGCACAACTTTCACCAAACTTCGATCCCGAACTCGGCCCCCACCAACCCACCGACGGCAGGTCCTGTCTGCCTCTCTCTCCCTCTCTCTCTCTCTCTCTCGCTTTCTCCAGCTGTCGTCGAACTTTCCCAAGGTCCTGGTCGTCGGAGTCGTGAAGCCGACTGCAGTGGAAATAAATTGCGTATCCTTCGAAGAAAGAAATGAAATGAAATGAATTTCTCTGGTCGTAAATCGTATTAATTTGCTATTCTGACCGCATAACAGGGATTTATTAAATAGTCAACTACACCAACACCACCACACTCGCACTGGCCCACGCCATCCCCACTCATTCACACGACAGCGACGGGCTGCAACAACCACACCAGCATCCCAGGAGCAGATCCATTGGCTCGTTTGGTCCTTTGACAAAGTAAATTCACAGCGGTGTGCGAAAGTTTTTACTTGATTTGAGTGGGTGCCTTCCTTCACGCCTCCTCCGACTCCTCGGGTTTCTCTCTACACTGATAGGAACATAGGAGGAAGCAACTTGTACGAAATCTGTCGAAAAATTATTAATTGACCTTTTGAATATTTCTTCAAAAAGGTTCTCTTAATTTCATAACAATGGACTTCGTGGAAAAAATTAATTCATTTACATTTTGTCCATTTCAGCAAAATTCATTAATTTTTCAATGCCCAAAAATCAAAAGAACTTTTCAGTTTATTAAAACTAGAGGAAAATCTCTATATATAAAATTGAATATATAAAATAGTTATATATCAGGCAGATTATAAATAATTAGGATTATAAATCAAGGGTTTTTGTGAAAATCATCAATATTGATTATTATAAGAACCAATATATTTCATGTCCCTTACCTCCAAGCGAATTTGAAAAGCCTCGAACAGTTTCTCGCAGTGTTTTGGTTTTCGCTTCCATCCCAATCGTTTTCCTCTCGTCCGGGGAGACGGGCCTGCAGGCAGTTGCCAAGGAGTCTCTGAAGGAGGAAGAAATCGGAGAACGTTTTTGCCTGGACCTCGCCTCCGCTCGCCACGGCACCGGCTTCTGCCGGGCCCCAGCAGCGGCTTGTGGAGTCCTTGGAGGAGTTCATTCCCCACATGCAGGCAGATACGTGAGGCTGTCTACTTCTTCTTCCTCGTCTTCGTCGACATCGTCGTCGACTCCTCGCCTCCATTTTTCCCCTTCCTTGTGTTCGCCTCCTCGTCTTCGTCGCCGGGCGACCGGGTGATGGGAAAATTCTTATCGTCAACAAATTCTAATCTTTTTGCTTTGTTTCAACGCTCCCTCACACACTGGGCCCAGAAGGTAACCACAAGTTGCCGGCTACTTAGGGGGGCTGCCGCCGAACGTCGCTCCGAGGGTCCTGGGAGGCGACATGCGGCGACGTGTCAGCGGAAGGACGATAGCCGGGGTGCGCAGGCGGTCGACGAGGCGCTCGGCAGAAGGTGGAGGAAGGGACAGCGGGCGGAAACGAGAGCCCTGCCATGGCAAGGAGCTGCCGAGGGCGAAGGCGGAAGACCCGGGGAAGGCTGAGGAGCCGGAGATGCCCTGAGAGGTGGAGATGGAGATGGAGAGAGAGTGAGGGAGAGCCCGAGTAGAGTGAAGAACTGACGAGTGAGAATCACTGATGGACGGACGAAGGGCAATCGGGAGGGTGCGCGCCGAAGCGGACGAGAGGGCCAAAAACAAGGAGGACCGACCGACGACATGGCGAGGAGGATCGAGCGGAGGTCTGCGATGGAAGCAGAGAGGAGATAAGGGAGAGGCGAGAAAGATAGAGATAGAGAGATGGCTAGAGCGAGCGAGTCAATAAATAAATAAATTTGAACATTCCCCTGGTCGTCCCCACGCTTCCTGTACGTGTGTTTGTCGCTCGCCTCCCATGGACTTGCGACGAAGTGCACAAGACTGGCTGAGTGTGGCTGTGTATGTGTGTCCGTGTGTCCGTGTGTGTGTGTGCGTGCGTGCTTGTGGCCGTTTCGTGCTCGTGATGGTGTTGACGGCGATGTCGAAGAGTTGGTGAAAATTTTAAATTGAAGTGTCATTTAAGTTTCCCAACAGAATTTATGGTCGAACTGTTTGAATATGTTGAATTGTTTCGCCCGCGTCTTCACCTCCTTCCTCATTGCTCGCGCTCGCTGGTTCCTCTTCCTCTTCCTCGTCGCCGAGATTTATCGCCTTCGTCCACGTTCGAGCGCCGGCAGTCGTAGATTGGTTTTGTTTCGTTTGATTCAATTATTTGCATGTGAAAGAAATCGCCAATCGTCGGGTCCAGCGAGGAGCGAGTTGGGCCGACGGGCGAGGGACGAGGAAGTCCCCCAAACTCCCCCCGGCCCCCTGCTTCGTGCACGTCCTTCTGACCTCCCTCCGTCCTTCGTCCGCCTCACGAGCGCGGGCTGGAGCTTGAAGAACGGTCGAAACGTCGATTAAGAAACGCTTCACGCACTCCTCGACTTGACCGCAACCGACAGCGTCGTCTCTCTCTCTCTCTCTCTCTGAGTCTCTCTGTCTCTCTCTGACTCTCTCTCTCTCTCTCTCTCGCCGTGCGAAGGACACCGCGAACACCTGCCGCCTGCTGGGTGCAAAAGAGTGTTTCGTGCCGTCTGGTCCACATCGGCGCAGTCGTCATTGTTGTTGTTGTTGTTGTTGTTGTTGTTGTTGTTGCTGCGAGAAGGCATTTCTGCGTGTTTTTGTTGTTTCCCAGCGCAAACACGAAAATCAATTATCGGCAAATTGATTGAATTTTAAATCAAAAGGAAGAAACTTCATGATCGCCTCACTCGTAGCAGCACGGAGCACCTTCGCGGAGCACTGGAACATCGTCGAGAGCGCGCTTCTCTGCAGCGGGTGGCAACGCAGCACAGGCAACGCCAACAACAGTAAGAACAACAAAAACAAAACAACACCAACTCCAACCACACCACGATGAAGAGCAAACAGTCGAATTGGCTCCAAGTTGTTGCCACTCGAGCGGCCAATCGCAAGCGTCTGGCAACTTTGTTCAATTTAATTTTTTGCGAAATTTTGAGGACTCGCTCTCAATGGATCGCAAACAACTAAAACAACAACAACAGCAATGCAACAACAACTGGCCAGCGACGGACAGCAGGCGATGGCGATGATATCGCAGAAAAAAGCGATTAATATTTTATGGAAAACATGCGAAATTGGATTTTCACGCGAACACACACAAACGTATTCCTATACGAATACACACACATACGCCTTTGTGTATTCGCACAAGTATCTCGAAGGAAGAATCATTTTACGGCTGAAAAAATTTAATTGCCGTAAAAGCATCCAAGGCAAATTACGTCGACGCAAAGGCGGCGTTTGTCGAAAGTTTCCGATGGAGCGTGATTGATTTTGCTCGGTTCTGAGAGGCCTTGGGTGGGGATCAATCGTTGGATTCGCAAATAATACGATGAATTATAATTATTTTAAGTTAATGTAATGATTGCAGCATATTTTTTTTACAAAATTTGCATAGAGAAATTACAATCATTATTTTCACACATTGTGTTTAATCGATATGAGTGGAAATTACTACCAAAAAACATTATAATGTCTATTAATTCATATATTTTTATTTACTTTTCTTTTCTAAATTGTTGTTCTTTAACTCCGTATTTCAATTCTGCATTATATTTTCCGCCAATATTTTCCACCACAAGTTTTTCCCTTGACTTTCTGCTCGCGTTTCGGAACCCGTGATGTCTTTCTTCCAATTGTGTTTTCAACCCTACCTACCTCCGAGCTTCTCGAAGTCATTTCCCTTTCCTTTGCGACCCGGTCGGGACCCCGACGACCCCAGAAGCCGTTCGCCCGCCTCTGCCACCACTTCATAACTCAGTCAGGAATTATTTCCGTTGGATTAAAACTTGTCAACTTCTGCGCCAAGAATCCGGACGGCGAAGGAAAAACAACCATATTTCATTCTGATTAAATCGCCGCTGAAAGCGAGGAATTAAATATTGTTTCGGCCCCGACCTGCCGGGCGGGGCGGGGCGACTCGACTTGAGCGAGGCCCGAGTCCAGTTGAGCCGAGTCGGGTTGGGTGGAGTCGGTGCCAGTGGAGCGGAGTGGAGTCCGGCCTGAGTTGAGTTGAGACCTCGAGCAGATTATGTTAATCAACCTGAAACGAATCCCCAACAGCGGCAACAAAAACCGGATCGAGCGGATTCCAGGAACGTTTTATTAATGATCCCCACATCCCCAGCACTACAACAAATACTAAGTTCGGGAGCCTAAGAGAACAAGTGGAAACAAAGGCCTATGTATGGTACAATAAATAAATATCTGTAGATAGTGAGAGAAAGGGAGGAGGACGACAGATTTTCACCAAATGAAACAAAGGAACTCGAAGGCGAAGACAATAATACAGCAAACGCAGAGCGCAACGAAAATGAAATACAAGGGAATGAAAGTGAACGAATGGAACTTAAATAATTCATTAAATAAAGTAAAAACAACAATCAATCAAAAGGACTTTCCGCCTCGTCTGCCGACTCCGGACTCTGGACTCCCGACTCCACCGACTGGCGCGCCGACGGCCGTGGACAGAGGTGGGGAGTCGAAGGACTCGGGGGCCACCGCGGTGGAGCCGGCGGAAATGTCAAGTTAATAAGAAGTCTCGAGCCGGGCCGTGTCTCGAGCCGGGCCGTGTCTGCCCGTTCACACTCGCCCGATTTGTTCGGAGACTTCATAAAAGTCTTTCTGCTCAGATTTTCCACTCCAGCACATTTCCTAGAGACCAAAAACATCCAGTTTGAGATCTATCCTCTTTAAATAAATTTTTCTTAAATCTTTGCGCACTTTTTCCTTCAGTCCATTTTTCTAGTTCCCGTCCCTCTTCTCGCAGACAAACAAAGGACTTCAGACTAATGCCATTAGCTCTCCCTGAGTGTGTCGATTGCCATTTCTTCAGCAACGATTCATTAGTGGGCTCGAAGTCGCTGTCGTTGGAGAGGAAAGGAAAGGAAAGGTAAGATTTTCGCTCGAAATAACAAAAAGTTACTTACAATGCACGACATCACCCAAAGAGAGATTCGCCAGAATCCCGGCTAAATATTTAGCAGGTAAACAAGAAAATCTCTCATTGGAATGAAGATATTCCCAAACAATGGAGAAGAAATTATTCTGCAGCATTCAATGTTTTTATGCATTCAATAGTGATTTCGGCATGCTAAATATTTTCATAGAATTCGAAAAAGTCTCCAGTGGCGACGAAATTATTCGTCAGCATTCCGAAATGTTTTCTTCGGCATAGAAAAGTCATTTATTCAGCGTTCATTCATTGTTCGCAGCATCAGGATATTCTCCAGACTCTCGATTTCACACAAGTCTTCAAAGATTACTCTGGAGGCATAAATCGGCCGCGAAGAAGAGCTCGGTGTTAACCGGCCAATAAAAGATAATCTAATGCTGTCTTAATTTTGATTTAAATCCCCGCATTACAGCCAGCCGGGAGTCGCCACCCTTTGGCACCCTTTGGTAACCAACGTCACCGCAATTTCACGCTCCCCGACACGACGAAGCCGGGCCTACGCGAGGACTTAAATCAAAGGTTTCGGGGATAAAATAAATCTCGTAAAGACGTGGCAGTCGGTCGCGAAGACAGATGACGAAGGCGAGGGCCCAGAGGAAGGGGGAAGGATGCCGAGAGAGAGAGAGCGGGAGGGAAGGGGGCGGTGCAAATAGGGATCGCTGGAGTTGATGCTCGTGCCTGCGCTCGGAGGGACGGCGAGCGAAATCTGAAGAAGCGGATCAGCGCCAGGTCCTGTGGTGGGGGGAGCGGAGTCGGTCGGTGGTTTTCGAGGTAGCGACGGTAACGTGTCACACTTATCATCACGTCTAATCACGTTAATTAAACATGTTTATGAGCTTACGTGTGTGTCGGTTGCCTCGCAATTTGAGCGGGCTGGTTCAACGAGTGTGAGTGCGAGTGCGAGTGTGTGCGAGACCTGCGCTGGCCTCCATGACGTCTGGAGCGCTGACTTTCCTGACTCGACGTCGTGTACCTAGTGTTCTCTTGTGTTCGCGTGTGTGTGTGTGTGAGTTTTGCATAAATTATATATTGGCTAAAATTTTCATTTCGGTTTCTTCCGCACCCGATCCTGGCTCTTCTCCATATTGTTGTAGTTGCGCTGCCACGGTGTTGCCGTTGGCGTTTTGTTGTCGGTTTCTTGTCGCATGTGGTTGTTGCTGCAGGTTTGGTGTTGTTCTAAACGTTGCTCTCATTAATTACATTCGCACCATTTCTCTTAATTAACACAGCCGCTCACTTGCCGCCAACCACGCCCCGTCTCCGTCCTCCATGCGAGGATTCGCCCCGAAGCCACTGAGGCGTAAGTGAAACCGCCGCCGTTAAATCCATAACCGGAGGCGCCCCCGGAAGCGGAAGCCAACGACGACAGAACCCTCACAAGCAATTGAAATGCAAACAAAGTAGTTTAAGTCGCGATTAAATATTTGCCTAGAAACTTGCAAGTGCTCCGATTACACTCAATCACGACTCGGGCCGGGCCGAGCCGGGCCGGCGCCAGGTGCTCGAGGCAAAATAGTTTGCGTTCGACTGACAGAACGGATGGTTGGCGTTTCTGGCAAAAATAATGTCAATTACATTCGAAATGAAACGAAATTGGAGAATCCAAGCGGACGAGGCCTTTGATGTCGCTGACCGGGCCGGCGACGGGGGACGAGGGCGTCATGAGGCCCAGCTAATCACAGGAGGCGCCCCCTGGGTGGGCGGCCGCAAACGCCGTCGCTGTCAAGCAGTGAAATGAATTAAAATACCATAATAAGAATTGAAAAAAAACAAAGTACAAACACGAACGTAAAACAAAATATCGCGTTCATCGCACGGTCCGCAGGGCGAGGAAGGGCAGCCGGGTGTCGGTTGCGACTCGGGTCGGGGACCTCGGCGACGTTGACGATGGAAACTCGCTTAAAATTCACACAACCGAATATCACGGCTGACGGGTCATAAGTCAAATAATGAATCGCGTTGCCAACACAAATTTTCATTACCGTTCAGCAGCAGCCACGGCTGAAAAAAGCCGCCAACTACAACCACAAATAACCAGCCGCGGCAGCAAGCACGAGCAACAACCAGAAATAAATTCAAATATCAAAAAATACGAGGTGCAGAAAAATATTCTCAGACCAACAGAGCTAGAGAAAGAGAGAGAGAGAGAGAGGAGACAAAGATAGAGCTAGAGAGAGGAAGAGAGAGAGAAAATAATAGAGACCGCAGAAGTGAGCGCGAGCAGAAGCAAAAATTGTGGAGGACGAAAGAAAGAAAGGAATCCAGCCGTAGTTTCGAATTTCCTTGTAGAAACGGAACTACAACAAGTAATACAACAACAAAAATAACAACAAAAACAAACACAACAACCACATGAACAACTACAACTACAACAACAACAAGTAGACAGAAATACACGACTAAAATAAAACCAAACCCAGACGCAGCGAAGGGCGGGACCCGGACCGGGCCCTGGCTATGAAAGGGTTGTGGGGATTGGGGGGAATAAGGGCTGGCTGCGGGGGGTGAGGGGGCGAATCGGCGGCTGCAGGAGGCAAAAAGCCGGCGTGGGAAATCCCAGTTCAAGTTGAAAGAAACCCTTCGCTAATTTGCCACTCGCGCGACTCGCGTCTGTTGCTCGCTTTGGAAAATCCAACTGAAATTGTTGAAACTCGAACCGGCTCCCAGCAACCGCTCCTTCTCCCTCCCTCTCTTCGTTTCTGCCCCTCCCTCTCACGCATTCCCTGTGTTTTTGATTTGCGAGATTTTCCCGTTTCCCTCGGCTGCGAGCATTTTAATGAATAAATTTTAAATTGCCAAATACGCGCATAAAATATGAAAAGAAATACGTTTGCATGTTCACCTCCATCTCGCTCCCTCTTTCCCTACCTCCCTTCCTGTCTCTCACTCTCTGACTTCGTCTCCCCCTTATCCAGCTATTTTCACTTTGTTCCCGCTTTTCATGGGAGTCGGATTTTTTCCAGTTCTCGACTTTGAGACTTTCCGCAATTGTCCGGTTGCTCGGGCTCCACCTCCTCGCCCTCCCCTGGTCTGCTTCGACTCTGCTTTCATGCCCTTCTCCTTCTCCTTCTTCCTAGTCGCCTCCTCGTCCTTTTGTAGCCTTTCTCTTGGAAAAGGCTTTAAATTGAACTCGACGCAAAGTTTGAAGTGTTTCCTCCGATTACTGCCGTAGCTTAATTGCTGGAAAAATATTATTTCAAGTGGCTCAGGGACGGCGGGGAGTGCGTCGAGGGTCGAGGGCGCACATTGTGTTGTGGAGACAATAAAATCCTTTCTCGACGCTCAGTTCTGTAGATTGTCAGTGATGGAAACTGAACTCGAGTCATTGATTTCTCATAAAATGGCCCAAGAGGATCGGATTTAAATCCAATTCTGAAGTTCGTCGGATTTTCAAAATTAGGTTAATTGCAGTGAAATTACAATATAATTGTCATAATACTGTTAAGAAAGGAATTAAACGCACCTCTAAGTGAAACGGAATAAATAATATGCCTAGCAAACTAAAATATCAGAGAAATTAGATATAAATCGAATTGAAATTTAATCAAAATTTAATTTAAATAAAATTAAACCTAAATTAAATGATACTAAATTAATAAATTAAACCTTAATGAAATGATAAATTGTATTTGAAGAAATTGATGTATCTAAATTTCTATTATTTAAAATATATAATATTAAATAGTTAATCTTTCAATCGCGATTGAAATAAAATGCACTTGAGGTTAAACTGAAACATAATATTTGTAATGAATAATCGAGATTACTAATATCGATAACAAATCAAAGCAAATCATTCAAAGTAAAATAAATCAACAATAAATTGTAAAATAAATAAAAAATAAAAAATGCTCCACATACTTTTGCCTCTTTTAAGTCAGTGTATTTATTTCACTCTGGGCAAATCAGGGATTAATTCTGTCATTTATACGCCAATTTCGACCTTCCCTACGATCCATTCTAATAGCGTTTCAACTGAACCTCGAAGTCGAGATCATCCACCCTGATTATTCCATTATCTCGACACTGAGTGGGTGGAAAGCGAGATGGCGATGATAAATTGGCATAAGCTTATCCAATCGGCGGATTATATATCTCGTCGAACGCCCCGCCACCGCGCCACAGACTCGTGCCAGCTGACAAGAGGCAGGTTCGAAATTTCTTTGCAAATTTGTTATTTCCTCCACTCCTCCTCCACTGCGGCTCCTTTGTCGCTCGGTCCCTTTTCGTGCCGGCACTTGTTCTCGCTTGCCATGTCGATCGCATTTCGTAATGCGATATCGAATGCTAAACAGATATTAAGATAATGTCAATTGAATTTCAATCCATCGCACGGCATCCCGAACGCCTGCCCACGCCTCGTTCACCTTGACAAAGGTGGCTGCCGGTCGGAGGCGAGCGAGGCAGCTGCTGTTTTCCTTTCATTTCGCTTCTTCACGTGGCGCGTTTCGCCGCCCCGCCCCGCTGGGCCCGTTGCCGTGTCTTTGTCGCTGCTGTTGGACTTTTTCGTGTCTCCGACAGAGGTGCGAGGCGAGGTGAATCCGCCTTGAAATTAAATTCGTTTCATTGCCTGCCCTCGAACCCGCTCCCCCCTTCGCGGATGACAATTGTTTTTATTTATTTTTTATCGCCGTAAAGGGTTCTCGGGCCCTCGTCGTTTCCGCCGCCCTCCTCGCGCGCCCCGCAAATCACTCAAACGCCGTCCGACTTGCGGTTCTTCGGCCGACTATTAAATCCATTATTGGCCACTTCATCGCCCTCTCTGTCGCCCGTTGCGCTCGTAAAACGGCGTCGAGTTCATAAATCGACGCAGCGACGACACTTTTTATGGCCGATAAATATTCCGTCGTGAAGGTCGTGAGCGCGGCCGACGCCTGATTGAATTCCAGGACCACGACCAGGACCTCGAATAGTTTCACCTCCCCGCCACCCTCTGGGTTCCTCGTCCCTCGCCCTTCTCCTCCCTCTCGGTCTCGTACTCCTGCTCATATCTGTCCTCTCCCCCCCTCCCCCTCTGCGCCCCGGCTCACCCGGGAGCAACGACGGCCTCTCATGAGGTTCCCCAGGAGTCGCTGCCGAAATTTGACGAGTGTGGGCGCGTGTCTCTGTCTCTGTCGGTGTCTGTGTGTGTGTGTGTGTGTGTGTGTCTGAAACTTTTGCGTTTATCTTGAAAAATCGTCCAATCCCGTTTGTGTTCTGGGCGTCGTTGTTGTAGTTGTTGTTGTTTCCACGGCTCCCCCAGCGGTCTCTGGGGCATCTTTTGGAGGCTCATGTGACAAATTGCCCAAGCACGTGCACCGCATTATTATCCTGTCTATTTATCTCCGGTCTGTCCGTCCGTCCCTTTGTCTATCTGCTCGTCATTGTGCGGCTGGTTTTATTTTTAAATTTTTTCCCGACCTCTTCAGCGCCAAAACGACACACTGACTCCCAGTCAGACGGACAGACTGGGAGTTTTCTTTGACTCTCCTCCGATCTCTCTTCCTTTGTCTCCATCTGCATTCGTCTGATTCAGTCCGATTTCCCCCTTCTCTATCCGTCCCTCTTCATCTCCGACTCTCTTCCTCCAGCTGTCTGTACCGATCTCCGGCACCTTCTCTGTATCTCCGTCTGCCTTTCTCTACCTCCGGACCCTCGTCTATATCTCCAGCTCTCTTTCTTTGTCCCCAGCTGTCTCTCTCTCTCTCCCCTCTCGGTCCATCCGTCCGTCTGGCTCTTTTTCTCCTCGGCCGGGCCATCCCGGCCTCGCCGACGTGCGAATGAGAAATGATGTATGGAATGATGTCATTAGTCACGAGGCAAGGGCTGCAGCCGAGATTTCCCCAGACCGCCCCAGTCCGGCCCGGCCCGGCCCGGCTCGTCCTGGCCGCGAAAGCGAGCGCGGGGAGTGCACGAGGACTCCAAAGGTAAAATCCGAACCATTATCCACGACATTAGCGTCGTACATCGTTGAAATGTCGACGTTTCGTTTCGTGTCGTGTATTCGAGATGACGATGATGATGAGGGCGATGATGATGATGGCGATGCTTTGTCGTTGGGCTTCTGGTGACGGTGGCGGTTTTGGAGACGGTTTCCGAGCGTCTTTCGGTGTCGCTGAGACCGAGTTCGCCTAAGTGCGCCTTTAAGTCCCGTCGCCGAAGTCCCGAGGAATTTAAATCGTCTTCGGTCGTCTGTCGTCCCTCGGCGCCTAATGAAGGTCCTTGCAGAGGGCAGAAATCACGGCACGTCCTCCCATAAAGCTGATCGAGCCGTAAAAGTAGAAAATTCATCTCATTTTCAAAGCCTCCCCCGTCCCTCCTGTCCTGCTTCACTTCTTCTCCTCCTTCGTCTTCATCGACTCCTTGCTGTTGCGTCTGTTTCGTGTTCTTCATCTGCTTCTCTCGTGCTTCCCTCTCGCTCTCCCTCTCCCCTCCTGCTGGCCTGAGCCGTAGACGTCGCCGGTCAGTTGTACGTGACCGAAAAGTCTTTCATAACTTTAGGGAATTATTTATTTTTGTATTTCCCGAGCCAGCAGCGCCGTCTCGCTCGCACTTGGCGATCCCTCTGTCACGTCTGTTGTCTCGCCCTTGTTCCTCTCCCTGTCTTTCCTATAGAGCTCGTGGCGCAGTCCTCTCCTGCAATCGGCCGGTGCTCCGGCGTCTTCTAAATTTAGCTATTAATCAACCAGAAAGAGAGAGAGAGATAGAGAGGCATTAATGAGTGCAAAATAAATAATGAAGAGTTTTGAGTATGTCGGAAATATTTTTGACTTTGTTAGGATTTCTTCACCCTGAGGGTCGGCTTGATTTCCTCAGGACCTTCTCTCTCCATCTCACTCCAAACCCCGAACCTTCAACCCTTCAACTCACCCTTCCTCCACACCGTGCAGCTGATTTTCCTTGACTTTCCCGCTTCCTCCTCTCCACAACTCTCTCTACCTCCCTCTTCCCCTTTCCCCACAGCTTCCACCTCACGTACCCGTTTCTCCGCGCCCGTTAAAGCTTCGCGGAGCTGCACAAATTATTGGATTAAACTGCATCCTGCTGGTCTCCCTCGACTCGCACCCAGGGCGAACGACCTCGCGCCTGCCCCACCCCGTCCTCCCGGCCGCTTGTGCCACCTCCAGTCACCGACTCCTCTCCTCCTCCTCCTCCTGGCCCTCCTCGCTCGCCAGCCGTCCACTAAGTTGTGGTTCATTAAACGATTTACCAGTCGTGTGGAATTACGAACTCGTTCCCCACGCCTGACCAATGGCCTGTCCCGGTCTCTCCCTCTCTCTCTCTCTCTCACTCTCTCAGTGAACGCCAGCCCCTCTCTCTCTCTCTGACTGTCACATCTCACAGGCCGCGGGATGAAATATTGAGCGTGCACAAAGGATTTATTTTTTGGACAGGGCGAAAAAAGGACATCAATTGGAGGTATCAACGGCAATGACGATAACTACTACAACAACATCAATATATTTAACAAAAATAAAAACAACATTAAAGGCAAAAGAACAGAAATAACAAAAACAACAACAACAAGTTCAACAACACGCTGCCGATGAGCACAAACGGCGCACATATCGGGACATCGATAAAATGCAATTGACAACGCAGTACAAACGCGACTCCACCGACACCAACGCACTCGCACGCACACACCCACCGACGCACCCATCCGACAGGCATCGGGGTGTGTGTGTGTGTGTGTGTGTGGAGGTTCCCCCACGCACACACCGAGGGCCAGAGGGCACGAGCTCGTGGTTCGGCGATGGCGCGCTGCAACAGCTGCAAACGTCAGGGCATCAGCCATAGTGACAACAACAACAATGGCTTCAACACAACTAAAATAACAACACGAGCAACAACAGCAATTATGACAACACTACTGACCACAACAACAACAACAACAGCAACTGCCCACACCAACAACTCTTCAGCAAAAACAACCCGAAAAACGATCACCAAAAGCGTGTGCGAGCAAAGGAATATTCGTGCCATTAAAAGGACACCAACACGCACACCCTCACACCAGGCCGCGCAGCCCTCGCCCTCGTCCGAAAAACGCAGCATCCTTGCGCCAGCCTCCTGGATCCTGGCGCCTGGACCTCTTTTAACGTCCACGGGTCGCGGCGTAATTTTCGCAAATGCCGCGCTGTCCGCACAGGCCCAGACCCGTCGCTCGAGACAGGCAAAGAGAGAGAGAGGGAGGGGGCAGCGATATAGAGAGAGTTAGAGTGAGAGAGCGAGACAGCGGCCTTAACGGTGAGCTGCGGGATGGGGTCATGAGGCACGTTTCCAATTTATGGAGTGCATTCTATTTGGCCACTTGTCGTTGGTCTCCTCAGTTGGAACCTCGGCAACTTCGAAACAACAAGAAATTTCCACGCAAAAATCGCGAAATCCACAACGAAAGCAACAACGAAAATCGACGGCGAGAATCGACGATGAAAATCGAGCTCCAACAACAACAACCATGATGAAATTCCACCAATTCACAACAACAATCGCGAGAACAACAAAATATTGTCACATGGCATTCCCACACTAGCGAGAAGGCCTGCGGAAAAACAGGCCGTACTTTTTCCGTCCCCCTCTAATTTTTTCTCTGCCGCTCTTCCTCGATTGCGCCTCTCTCTCTCTCTCTCTCTCTCTGTCGGTCTCTTTCGCCCTTTGCTGTCCCTTTCTCCCACTCACACTTGCTGGCCTCGCTGCCCTGCATCCGTTGCCTCCCAGAGAGCGCTTCGTCGCAACCCTTTCTCTGCCCTCCCTGTCTCGCTGGCCCCTTCTCTCTCTCTGTCTCTTCCTCCTCTTCGTCCCCCTCGCTTTCCTGGACGGGGGCGACAACGTCGTTAAAGCTGTTCGCCTGATGGCACCCTTGAATTATAAACTGTTTGCATTTCTCTCCCCGCAGCCTCGTCCCGCGTGCCGCCCCCTCTCGACCGCCCTCGGCACTCGGCGAGAGTGCGACAGCGTTGCCACTTTTTCCGTTGTTTCTCCTTGATTTTGCTCTCGCCTTTTTTGGGTTTAATTGCCACGAAGTAAAAAGTCACGACGACATGCGTGGTCGGAACGAGTTTTCAATTGCAACTCGAACTAATTGCAATCAAGTGCTCGGGCTTCGATCCTTTTTCACACACCAACACACCCACACCAACACGTAAGCCATCGTCCCCCACACATCGCCGCCCAGACGCTCGCAGCTGCGACCTTATGTCCTTGCAGTTGTCCTTGCAATCGCGCGAAAGCGTGTCTTTGGCGATGATTGGGAGGCCCTGTTGTATCGGTGTGCCTGCAGTTGTATGTGTTTGTAGATGTGTGCGTCTTCGTGTAGTTGGAATTGTGTTCGTCCTTGTATCGGTGTGAGTTGAGATGCCGTCAGGGCTGAGAGTTTTTTCGTTAGCGGTATTCGGTCATTTGCCAGTGGAGCGTGAGTCCTTTGGAGCAGGGTCCTGGAGGAAGGACTGGGAGTGTCGAACGGACGAACGGACGTCGGTAACGTGGGGAGAAAATTTGGAGTTTGCGGTAGTTTTTTGAGGATTTTCTTGAAGTTCTGTTTCCAAACTCACAATCACACACGGTTCATTCGTAGTCCTTCAGTTGAGTCCTTCAATTAGGAAATCATTGTCGAATTCCCTCAATCTAAAAAAATCGTTGTTAAATTTCTTCAATCGGAAACAATTTTACTTGAAATTCTCAATTTGGTCGATTTTTTAAATTGATCTCCCTATTTTTCTCCACAGATTATCGCTTATTCCCTAAGACCGAACGTTTCTCCTACTCCAACTTCGCAGTTCTCTCGAAAAGTCATCAGGAACGAGATTCATTTGGACTCAGCCTCCTCAACCGCACCTCAGGAACACAGTCAAGTCTGTGCTTGAGGTGGCTCTCAATACCTTTCTCAAGACTCCTCCCTCCGCACTCATCCCCTCTCTGCCCTTCCAGACCCACCTCTTCCAGACTCAAACGCACACACGATCAACTCCAACTCCAACTCGACCCCGACTTCAACTCCAACTCGACTCCGCCGATCTCGCCCCCAGAAATCCACTTCAATTCCACTCCCCCCAGACAACTCATCAACTCTCCAGCTGGCCGGCCAGGAACCGACCAACTCAGCTCGCCTTCCGACGTCCGTCCGACAAATCAACTATTCTCCGCCCTGCGATAAATTCCTGCCGGCCGCTCTTGTTCTTTACACCTGCTCCATCCACCTTCCACCCCCGCACCGGTGCCGCCGACCTCGTCCCGAGCCCACCCTTGGCCGGTAATAAACGAGCCCACAATTTGTCAAATCACCAACACGATATTTCTCACTGCCAGATCGACGAAGGGCTCGGGCGCTGAGCGGCGGACACGGGACAGACAGAGAGGGAAGCGGTCGACAGAGAGAGAGAAGTGAAAAATCGTCCCGGAAACTTATTGCTAATGGATTTGGCCACGTAATTGCGGTGAAATTAATTGAAAAAGTTATTGTTCAAGGTGTTTGTGGCCTAAGCCGATTGGGCCAACCCCATCGTTGACCCTGCTGCCGGCCTGCCCGCATCAGGGCAAAAAGTCCCGGGCGAAGGACCCCGGGCTCCCAGCGCGCGCCCCTCTCGCAATTCGATTAAAAATTCCCTAATCGCGTTCGCGGCGAAAAGTCCGTCAAAATATTTCGCCAATTAATACTTGCCTCGATCTATCCTTCCGGCCAACTTCTACCTCTCTCTCTCTCTCTCCCTGTCCTTCACTCAGGCTCCCGCTGTCTCGTTGACTGATGGAATTGTGATGACTTGGTGGAAGTCGAGGGACACCGTCTTGCGATCATCGCCAGCATCGCAGGTTCCGCCGTGTGATTCGGCTCCAATTGTCGTTGTCAAGACAATGCACCATCTCTCTGGCTCTTTCTCTGTCTCTGGTGCTGCTTCTCCCAGTTGTAATTGCGATCTATCTCCCTACCATACCTCTCTCTCTCGCACAGATTCTGCACGACGCTCAGGCTCACCACATTTTCACGGTTTTCTTTCCATTGTGGCTTTTGTTGTTTCGCTGCTGCTGCCTCCTTCATTTGCCGGCGATGCTTTGTTCTTGCTGTGCCCTTGTTGTTGTTGTTGTTGTCGGTGCTGCTCCGGCTCCTGCTGCTGTGGCTGGCCACGCCCCCACGCCCCTCGCCCCCTTTCCACCAACACCTCGAGCTTATAACTCACAATAAGGAGAATGTAATTGGAAAACTTTAACGAACTTTTTATAAGAACATTAAAACGTTCGTGGCGGCAACTGCTATTGCCGTTGTTGTTGTTGTTGTGGTCGGTGAGCCATAGGTGCGGAAGGGGCGGGGGAGGAGTTGGAGGAGAAGGAGGGAGGAAGGGTCGCCGAGGTTGCCCGGGATCGGAGGTGAGCTGGACCAGATGAGGCTGCCGCGGCTTCTGTTGCTGTGGTTGCTCGTGTTCTCCTGTCTCTCCTGGCAACAATACCGGCATTCCATGGAAGCAACTCAAGGCACCGACAACGTCGGCAACTCCAACAACGTCAGCAACAACAAGTAGAAGTGGAAGCAAGAGAAATATAGAATGCAATCGCAGAAATATCACGGCAACGACGTCGACTACGTCGATTCTCGACTACAGGAAGAACCTCGAAGGAGGTCCTACACCTATTACAGCAACAACCACCGGCAAACACTACTACAACAACAAAAACGCATTCACGAAACTCCTTCCGACTTCATTTCTCTATTTGTTGCTGTTGTTAATTAATTTCAGGCCATTATAGAATGCTGTTCGTTCTCTCTCTCTCTCTCTCTCTCTCTCTGTCTTTTTTATTCCCCCCGATTTCTTTCTATCTCCCCCTCTGCATCGTCCTCTCTCCTTCACTCCCCATTACCCTCGGTTGTTGCAGTTGTTTTGACGTCTTTCAGCTCGGTCGTGTCTCAGATGGAACTTAGCAGAAATATCATAAAAATATTACGTCTGTCTTCATTGGTCAAAGTTCTCTACGCTGTTGTTTTTTCTTATCATCTGGTAACCTTAATGATCCTGGAGTTACCCGCGGCCACCCAAGGAAACGCCTCAGTTTCTTGCTAAATTAATGAGGGATGCTCCGTGAAATTGTACATTGGTTTTTATAGTTTTAATGGTTCTCTCGTAGGACGGAGAAAGAGAGAAATACGAAGACTCTCACCTTGGTGTTTGTGGACGCGCCAAGTCATTCATTCATCCTTAATGTGGTGCTACCGAGCAATACTAATATAATTTAGTAAAGAAAATCATTTAAGTCGCTTAACTAAGGATACAAGTAATCGAGCAAAATTTTATTTAGATTTATTTCCAAAATGTTTCTGAAGTTTGCTTCCCCTAAAATGATTTGAATATTAATTCCAAGTAAATCGCAATAATTCCTCATTCTTAACCCTTTATTACAGACGTTAGGAAGTCTCTGTCAAGGTCTTTCTTCATAACGACCCCAGGCAACCTAAACTTCCTTCTCTGGCCCTCTGCTTGCCGTCCCCAATAATTACTTCCATTGGCCCGATCGAGACGTTCGCCCTGATTATGAATGTCAAATGCACTTTAATTGCATTACTCGGCGATTCTCTCTCAGAGCGTGTGTGTGTGTGTGTGTGTGTGCGAGTCCTTGCTCCCAGGTGTCCCCCAGGGTGTTCAGTTCCAAGTGGTTCTATCGCTGTCTCTCTTTCACTCTCGCTCTCGCTCACTCTCTCGTTCTCTTGGAGTCTTGGCGGCCCTGTGCGTTCCCTCTACTTCTGGTTGTTGTTGTTACTACTTGTTGTTGTTGTGGGTGGTAGTAGTCGTTGTTGTGGTATTGTTGTTGTTGTTGCACTTTGTTGTTGTTATCGTGATAGTTGCTTCCACGTTTCCTGGTCACTTGACACGCAGACACGAACAATTATTATTATGCAAATATTTCTTCAGTCGCTGCGTGCACTTGTGTTTGTAAATTAAATTGGGTATATTATAGATACGTGTGTGTGTGTGTGGGTGTGGGTGTATGTGGGTGGGTGTGGGTGTGTGTGCGTGCGTGTGCATTCATGTATGCCTAACGTGTTCGAAGCCGCTGTGCCGACGGCATGTTGTTGATTTGATTTGCCGAAACGTGTGTCTCCGAATGGGTCGTCCTTGGGTGTCTTACGGCGGGTCGCCTCCCTCACTCACCCTCACCCGCACCCCCTCTCCGCCTCTCACCGTGTCTTCGCCTCTGTGGGCAACACTTTGTGCCGCAGTCGCAGCCACACTTGCGGGAATTCACTTATTCTGTTGACAGACTCCTGGTCAGAGTAATTTATGTCGACCCAGAGGACACGCACACACACGCGGACACACACAGCCAGACAGACTCAATCGGATACACGCAGCACACACACACACACACAGCCAGGCGGACGGCTGGACGGTCGGATGGACGTCAGCAGAATTCAGTCAAGATATGTCCAAATTTTCATCACATTACGCCGTGTTGAGTTCAGCCCGCCCCTGATACGGCGGGGGAGGGTGGTGTTGTTGAATTCCAGGTCAAAGGATCTTCGCCAGCAGGATAACGGGCAGAGAATACGAGTAATTAATTACATCTTGATTAGGTGCAACGCAACAATTGTCAGTTATTGCTTCGTCCGGGACGACCGGACCAACCGAATCGGCTCAGAAAAGGTCAGCGACTCGTCGGCACTCGTCATCCTTCCAGAGAAGAGCGTTTTATGAACATGACTCACTTGAGCCTCGAGTCTGATTTATTTGGAGCTCAAGTCCGTGATCTCGCCGTCCCTTCGTCGGCTCCTCTGTCTGGAACTTGAAGTCGTCGTCAAGTCCTGCTGTCTCTAGTCATGATGAATCGCCGTCGGTCGCCACAGGACATCGACAGCGATGCAGAAGTCCTTGGGAATCATGTTTTTCCTCTCAAATATTTCTCCCCATGTCCTTCCACGTTTCAGCAACACGATTTCGATGCGAAGAACTAAATCGACCTGGCCATGGATAACTCAAGTCTCTCATTACGATTTTAATTCCTCTCCATCTTTTCATATCCCAAGAAAACTCTTCAGCGAAGCTCCTGTCTCCCTCACCCTCTCCATGTCCCTGTCACTGTCTCCCTGTCGTGCTGCTCCCTCGCAATCTTCCGCCTCATAAAGCGCGACCACGCTCGAGGACCCTACCTTCGGCCCTCCTCCGCTGTACGGTCAGTTATTTTGCTCTTCGACCCCAAGAGTCCGTCTGCCTGGCTTCATTTTATTGCCCTCGCCCCCTCACCCCTCGCCCCACGCTCTAGCACCGACCGCCCCTCAGACTCGCTGAGAATTAAACAAGTAAATGCATTTACTTCGGAACTTTATTAGGTTGCAATAAAAATATTGGGTGTAATCAATTTTATAAATTCTATTAAATCCACGACCGGACCCGGCGACCACCACCACAACAACAAAAACAACAACTACAGTAAAGCGAGCCAAGGTGGTCTAACGGGTGAAGCTCCGTGGTCTTCGTCCTCTTCCTCTACTCGGCCCCTTTTATGGCCAGGAATTGAAACAGTGTTGCCTACGTCGCCTTCGCCATCGTCGTTGTGGAGGCCAACCTTAAGGGATCCCGAACCTGAGCGCCGAAGATAAAGCTCTGCAACAGTCGGGGGCGGGGCAACAAAAACCACCTCGAGAAAGGCATCGACAGTAACAGCAACAACAACATTGGGCAGCAACAACATTGATGGAGCAACAACGTTGAGGCCAGCAACAACTCCGAGTGGAGAGGACGACGAGACAAATGGAGTAAAGTGTCAAAGATGAACAAATGGTGGGCGGAAGTGCATGGGGGCGTGGCGGGTGACCGGCCTAACGCAGTTGGCTCCAGTAGGGTCCCAAGGTAGCCGTAGTCGATGTACACGGAGAAGAAAGAAATTGACAACAACTCTCGCAATGCTGGAACGAATGGAAAAAGACGATCTTCAAAGTAGTAGTAAATTATTTATTGAAAGCTTCCACTTCATGGAGTTCATTTTGTAAATTTCTAAAATTAATTTGTTTCATTAGACGATTTCAAAATTTGGAAAGCTTTTCTGAACCTGATGAGTCCATCGAATGCCTCATAATTTTCGCTCGCTGCACGAGGGCTTGTAATAAATACATTGAAGCAAATCGTATGGATATAAAGAAAACACCCGAACAACAGCCCGGCAAAACTCGACGGGGATAAAAAACAAAGGCAAGGATGGCATAGAAAGTAAAATAAGGAGCCAACGAGAATACGAAAACATTGTAAATAAAATTTATGTCGAGCAATAAAAGCCGTGTAATGGCTTCGGAGACCATTCGAGGCCCGGCGACTGGCCGTGGGCGCGGCCGCAGCGGCTCACACGAGGCAGGAGGCCAAGCGGACGAGGGAGCGAGAGAGACGACGGGTGGAGGACGGTCGGCAGGAGTCGAGGATAATGATGGCCGACGGTCGCTGGCGCGGCCTCTCGGAGTCCCGTCTTTATTGGCTGATCTATTGTTCGGCCTCCGACCTCACTTCGAACCGGGCTGCACTTGGGTTTAATTAATTTTGAGTTTTACTGCAAAAATTAAAGGCAGCGGATGGCGTGGAGTGGAGTCGAGTGGAATCTTCCGCCGAGAAAATTTCATTGTTTCGCCACCTGAAGCCGGAGCCGGAGCCGGAGCCGGAGCCGGAAGCCTGGATCCTGAATCCCGAATCCCAAATCCTAAGACCTTCACGATCTGCCGTAAAGTTTTTAATTAAACTTTTAAATTATTAAAATCCCCAACAGCAGCCGCGCCAACAACAGCAACAGCAAGTCGACAGCAGCAACAACGACAACGACAACGGTACGGAAGGGAATGACTCAAATATGCCTGCGAAATGCTGTATAATCCTTTTTTCATCGCTCGTCGTCTGGAGTTTTGAGCCTCCAGAGCGAGTGCGAGCGAATCGAGGCGGTGAAGGATGGTGGGAGGGTCGCGGGAAAGCCGTGGGAATCTCGTTTATTTTTCCCTCGTCGGACCTCGCGCCTCTCGCCTATCGCCTCTCGCCCTTCATCGCCTCTCGCCCTTCATCACCTCTCGCCCTTCATCGCCTCTCGCCCTTCATCGCCGACCGCCCGCCGCCCTGTGTGAGATTTTCATCAAGTGCGCACACAGCCCTCTATGTGTGGCAAGTGAGAGGGTATGTGTGTGTGTGTGGGGGGGAGGGGTCAGGATTCAGGTGACAGGATATTTGCTGGCATGCGAGGAAATAATTAAATCCTGTTCCGGATGCAACTCGAAGCCGGCGACTGCACCAAAGTCGTCTTTTGTCGGCAAGATAGCGGAAGGGTGAGAAAGGGAGGGCGGGGTAGGGTTCGAGGGAGAGAGCTGCTCGCCATGATTTCTTCGCAGTCATCGTTGCTGTGGTTGTTGTTGTTCCTGTCGCTTAGCATGCCATTTCAACTCTCTGACTTCGAACAGTTCAAGCGACTTAACTTACGTGTGAAAGAGTCTTAAAGAGCTTCATTTTCTCCGTCTCTCTCTCTCTCTGTCCCTCTTTTCTAGTCTCCCACATTTCCCTGCCTTCACCTCCCCCTCTTCACACGTGTTCCTTGTGCCTCCTGTCACGTCTCGCTCTCTTCCTTTCCGCAATGAGTTTATTAAATATTTTCCTGCTTCACTGTTGCGTCCCGATCCGCACTCGTCGTCGTCGTCGTCGTTGTCACATCGTCGCCACGTCCCATCGGCACCGACCGCCACCGAGCGCCGGCACCGACCGGTGGCATCCGATCGCACCGACTTCACCGAGACTTTGGCCGAAATCTCCGAGCTCTTCGATTGGGTGCAAAACGGTAACACATATCGACGCTACGTGACTCTCGCACTCTATCATTCCGTCGCTCCGTCTCTGCTGCTCCTCTCCCTGCCCTTTCGCTTTCCACTCTCCGTCCCTCTCTCTGGCCACGCTCGCTCGCCTTCTTTTGCTCGGTGCACTCGCAGGCGCCGGGATTCGCCTGGCACGAATCTGTTGCTCTCATTGTCGTCTTGAACTTGTGGGCCATCAAAATTCGATGAACACGTGATCTCTCACTCTCTCTCCATGTATCACTCTCTGTCACACTTTTCGTTATCCACCATCCAGTCTCTACGGCCTTTAGATGGCCTTTTATTTCTTTGTCCTGCCCCGAATACACTTTTGTTTCCTTGAATGTTCGTTCCTTTCACGACTATCCTTTATTTTCTCGAATATCGTTCTCTTTCTTCGAATATCCTTCCTTCTCTTTCCTGAAAATCTTTCTCTTCCTTCTTCTTACCCTCCTCTGCCTCCTGTGCTTCATTTTCTCTTTCATCTCCATCGCCTGGATCGAGGACTCGTTTCGCGATCGTCGGCCGGGACTATTGGAGGGAGAGAAGGAGAGAGAGAGAGAGTAACAGAAAGAGAGAAAACTCAAAGAACGCATTATCTTCGGCTCAAAGCCTAAAACCCGGCAACAACGAGCCAAAGACACAAAGGCCCGATGCGAAGCTCAGGACGGAAACTCTCAGCCTCGAACAATGAGTTTGAAATTTTGTAACGAAAACAAAGACAAGAATACAGAAAAAAAAAACCACACACACAACAAACTTTAATTTTCAAAGTACAGCGAAAAAGAGCGAGATGAGCAAACACAAGCGAAGGGCGGAGAAAAGGCAAGAGAGTATGACAAAGGGGGGGCAGAGCGGAGATAGAGGGGAAGAAAGAGACGAGAACGTGTTCCTGTAGATCGGCCGGCCATTGTGTCTTGGCAAGGCCCGGCGTTTTGTTTCATAAATGGATTATTTCTCAACAGTAAACAAATATTTTTCCCGGCTTCCATTCTGCCATCTCTTTCCCTCCCCCTCCCCCTCCCCCTCGCCGCTTTTCCTCAATGTGCAGCGCTTTTTAGTTTCCTTTGCGTGTCGATGCGATGGCGATGACGATGGCGATAACGCTGAAGTTCATCGGATTCTCCTCATCATCTGCTCCACCTCTTTTCATGTTCCCTCGCACAACCTTCTAATTATAATCGATTTAAATATTTAATTTGCATCCTTCCTCCCACCACGCTTCCTTCGGCCCGAATCTCGCCTCCTCGCTCGAAAATGTCTGCGAATCTTCTCGCAAGGACATCCCGATATGGATTCCAACGTGTTCCTCCCCAAGCTGTTATCCTCGTCTTCGTCGGCTTCTCGGGTTTGGTCTTCGTTTTTGTTTTTTCCTTGTCGTATTGTTTTTCCCGCCCCCTTTGCCTTTGTGGTATAGCTTCGTCGCACGCAAGCAATATTAATAATTCATCAGGATTCACGCCTAAGAAACTGCCAGCCCGATTCTCCGGCCTGATAAGCATAATTAAGACAAATGTCGGGGCTGCCCTCGCCCTGCAACGCCCCGGCCCGCCCACCTTTCAGTTGGCTCGGCGGCGACTCCTTCGAACCCACATCATAAACACTTTCGACTGACTTCCTGATGAAGGTCGCCTGCCCGCCGTTCCAGGGATCCTGTCGAAACCTCTTCACGACGCACTCCCGGGGCGAGCCAGAGACAAAAGGGAGTTTAGAGAAACAGAGGGAGAGAGGGAGAGAGTGACTGACTGAGGAAAATAGATATTTATCTCAGCACGTGTCACGTGACGTTCCTCGTACTTGAGCAATTAAGCGTTGTCATTGTGACAAAGCGACAAATTGAAAATAATTTCAACATGCGAGCCTCGTTTAATCCCGTCTCCGAATTATTAACCGACAACAATTAGAGCGAGAGGAAGAAGAGGAGCAAGAGGAACAGGTGAAAGGAAGCTCCGGCTTCACCAACACAAACGCCCTGCTCTCACACAATCACAATCGCAATCACATAATTGGGCAATTAACGAATTAATTAGAGAACTTTGGCATTTGGAACGTGGCCTCCGACAGCGGCGACGACGACGACGACGACGACGACGGTTACGACATCGACGACTGATGCTGAATCATTAGTCCGGCCATCCTTGTTGCTCCAATCGTCCTTCTTTTTCTTCAAATTACACGGTTTTCTGTGGTTCTTCTTCCTTCTCTTTTACGTTTCCTTCTACGTAGTCACCTAGTAAAAGCAAATTACTGATGTTAATTTACATTTAATATTGTAAGAATAATATTTTTATGCAATTCTTTTCTCTCCTTTATGTACCGGAACTTCTCATCCTCTTCCAATTTTAACACACTTCCTGTGCAAAATTTCGCTTCCTGGGAAATGTTTCCGCAATCAAGGTAAGTGAACCTAACAATTCATTAAGTCTGCCAAATCGCCCATATAATTTCACAAACATCAACCTCGTTTTGCACAGGAATTATCAGCGTCTAGATTCCTCCCTACTGGGCATATTCACATCAGCCAAACGTGCTCAACTCACTCCCAATTTAATTATTATTCCATCACTCCCATTCCATCACTCCCATGTTTCCCTTCATCGATGGCTCCCAATCATGCATCCATCAATCTTCCACCTTGCTTCACCCAGTCTCACCTTTTCGTTAAACGGAGCCCGAACCGATGTCTGCCCATCACCAGGATTCGCCTTAGCCCTTGAGACCATTAGGAATCATTCCTGGCTTCCAAGAATCGCGGCTTCTTCCCTGCCCTGTCTGCCCTGGATCCCCACCCTGCCAAGGCGACGAGACCAACCTGCCGGTGCCTCGCCCTGGCGACTGGTTATGCCATTAATTGCGGCCATAAATCGCAGCTAATTTATCTAATGTTTCACTGGTTCGAGCGCCTCCCCCGTCTCCGACAAATGAACACGCGAACCCATCAATGACGACGGCGACGATGACGTCGACGATGGCGCCGACGACGACTGACAATTAGTTGGCAACACTTTGGCCCCGTCTGGTTGTAGTTGTTGTTGTCTGCCGTTGCCAATCCTTTTCGCCGTCTACAACTCTGTTAACATAATGAAATTGACCTGCCCGGGTGGGGGTCGACTCGGGTCGGAAATGGGGTCGAAATCGGGGATGGTCTGAGGCTGAGGCTGTGTCTGATTGGAGCTGCTGCTGCTGCTGCTGCTGCTGGGCTTGGCGTCGATTTGCATGAGTTTCACACATTTCGCCTGCACGCGTTCGACGAACAGCGTGTAATTAATTGAATATTTTCGTTTTAACATTTCATTGAACTGACATTAACGAATTAATTTTGCACTCTGCCACCAGGCCCTGCCCAGCCCCAGTCGCGGCCCCAGCCCCGTTTCCGCCTTCACCCCCCGGCACCCGCTGTTGTTAATGGATTTTTGCAATTCTCTCGACCTCCCCGCGGGTGTGGCCGGTCCGCCTTCAGTCACGGGCTTTTTTATGCATTCAAGTTCCGATCGCGGTTTTACGATTTGGCTCTCGCCGCCAGGTGACTGCGCCTGTGTGTGTGTGCGTGTGAAATATCGTTATTAACCTCAATCTCGGCATTCATCAGGGACGTCCCTCGACCCCTGCCGCCGCACCTGCGAAGATAAATCGATCGTTCGGGGTGGTGGCGGCCGCTGGGCGTGGGACGAGCGTTTGCGATTTATGTTTTTTAATTTTATTTTCACGCCGATGCCGCGATAAACTTCCACGGCGATGAGCATAAAAATAATTACGACGGCCATTAATTACACTGCTTGAGGGTGCCGCCCCCACCCCAGTCCCAAGGAACCCTCCCAACCTCCTCTTCGACGAACCCCTGGTCCAGGCTTTTCGGGATTTTAATTGCGATCGACGGCGGGAAATCAATACGAGAAATCGCTCGATGCCCGACGACTCTCCAAACATCTGTCCGACCCAAGGACGTCTCTGGTCCACGCCGACTCGGCCGGGGGACAGATAAACAGAGGGGAAGAGAGAGTGTAAGAGAGAAAGAGGATGAAAGCATACAGGAGGAACACTCGAAAATATTACGGAAACGAAATAAATTCAAAGTTTGTCCTTCAACATCGCAGTCGTCGTCGATGTCGTCGTCGTCCTCGTCACCATTGACGGCACGATGGCGATGATTTTGGTGTTGTTGTCACTTCAGTTGTTCTTGTTGAAGGAGACAGAAAAGACTGGAAGGAAGCTGAGGGAGAGGAAGACGATGGCCACCAGACACTCAATACCGGACTCAATAAAACGGAAACAACTGCGGACTCCAAGCACGGAATACAAGCGACAACTACAAGAGCGAGGGCCCGACGGAAGGAGACAGAAATGCAGGGAGAGACAGGGATCGAGAGTGCCAGAGACGGAGGAAGATTGCGAGCGACTGCGAGCCGTAAATGCGAACAATAAAAAGCGTAACAGAAGGCGAAATGAACTGTCAGGCACGCCCACGTCGAGGGCGGCTGAGGCACAGAGAGGGAGAGGGAGAGAGAGTTAGTGTCAAACGCCGAAGCTGTCGTCGAGGGGATCGAGGGAGAGAGCGAGAGCGAGAGAACACTAAATGCGGGACACAATTCCGAGTCGTGTAATCAACGCCAGCAGACGACGAACAAACGACGGCACGATGAATTGCGGGAATATAAATGATCTCTAACGAACTGCACTCTGCACGCTACGCCCGGTGTTCCGGCGGCGAGTCTTCCGTGGTTTTTATTTTCATTTTTGTCGATTTTCCGATTCTCCACCGATTGCAGCAATTTTCACGCGGTCCGTGGAGCCATCAGTTTCTTGACCCCGTAAGGTCACGTGAACTGAACGCCCTGATCTGGTCGACAGAACTTCATCTGGAGGTCCTAATCGGAAGGCCAGAGATTTGCAATATTTACCTATTGAATTTATTTTTGCAATTACTATCAAAGGGGAAGCTGAAAGTTAATCAAATGTTTTCTGTCTGTAATTATAAATAAAAAGTTTAGTACTTGTGTTCTATTCTTAAATAATTTTCAATGCACAATACAAAAATTGTAGAAATTTACAGAAGATGAACTCTTTCTATATTTACTAGTATTTTGTACATTTTTATTAAACCTAAATTGTTCATTTGTAAATCCTTTTGTTCTTGATCCACATCTTGCCTTAGTAAAGTTTTGCCTTAGATAGTAATAGAGGTGAAATGAATTAGTGAACGTCATTAGTGACAGCCTTAGAACTAGTTTCTAAATAATTCAATTCGACCGCGATTTCTTACCGAGAGCTCGGCAAAATATGGTATTAAAATTAGGAATTCGATTTTCATCCTCATTTGCTTCAAATTCGAATCACACAGAATAACGAATATTAATTCACGACGGAAAGGCCAATCAAAGTCTTGGGTCTCTGATTGGTCTGCCTCTGAATGCGTTGGATTCTCCAGTGAAAGTCAGTTGAAAGTCACGCGTGGGTCCCTGAGCAATTGCAGCCTTCATTACAAGCATTTTCTGCTCCGTTCACTCTTCTCCCAACCCCACTCCCCCCCTCCGGCTCTCGCCCTCTCTTTCTTCGCAGTCCCGCCACACTCGGTGGCTGCGGGGACCGCCGGAGACCTCGCCGCAGTCCTCGTGAGCGCTGCCGCTAAAAACATAGAGATGGCGAAATAAATATTTCATGCAGTTCATGAGAGCAGCAGGGCCGGAGAACAGGGGGAGAGGGAGGAGAGAGACAGGGAGAGGGAGATGGTGGGAGGGAAAGTCAAATAAGAAAATATTGTCGACGTTGACGATGACGATGACGACTGATTGTTGCCAGTTGCTGCAGCGTTTATTTAGTTTCTCATTGTTGCCGTTGTTCTGATGGGTGGTGGTGAACTAGTTGTTGTTGGGGATGAGGGGTGGGGTTTGTGTGTTTGTGTGTTTGTCGGCAACATATCTCTGTTTCACCGAAATTTGCAAAATGACGTGTTTGCCCAGGGCACAAGTGCAATCAGTGCCGAGCAATGAGCGGGCGGAACGAGAGAGAGCGCCATCCCTCTCTCTATCTCTCTCTCTCTCTCTCGATCACCCTCCATCGCTCGGCCGCGAGCGCATTCAACGCAGAATTTAATAAATTCCACGCCTGATCGAATCCCACATGAGCTTCCGTCCAGCCCGGCCCGGCACCGCGACCGAATCCGGGACCGGGCCGGGCCGGGACCGCGGGCCAAATGGCCAATAATTGACAGATCGAGTGACGAGAGGACGAATTGGACGCGCGCGACTGGCTTCAGGGTGTGCGGGGAGGACGGCGAGTACGGGCGAGAACATTAATTTTTTCCACTCTGCCACGCCTCGCCCACTCCGGTCGCGCGAGGGGCGCCAGGGGGCGGAGGCCGCGCCCACGAATATCAATTAAAACACACAAATAAACCACACGTCGATCATCACACAAATTACAAAAGGAATCCGTAAAATACCTATTGAAAATAAAATTAAGAATTCGTATTAAAGATACATTGAAAACACCCGTAAAAACAAGGTTATAAATACGTAAAATAAAAAGTGCGTACAAAAAATATATAAATTAAAAATTCCCTCTAAAAAGAAGGCTAAAACTACGAATTAAGAATAAAATTTATAGGTGTGTAGAAGCAATATTGAAAACCCAGTTAAAACGCACGCTAATAATACGTCCAGAAGAAAAATAAAAAGTTCGTATTAAGGGAAGAAATAAAAAAATACTGCTAGAAGTAAAATGGAAATTACAATTACCAGAAAAATGGTTGGCCCAAGAAAATTGTTGTAAAATGCGAAAATTAATAGAAAAAGCAAAATTCACAAAAATTACACGCAAACCAAGGATGGAATTATCACAGCACGAAAAATTCAATGGCACTGGAAAGATTGGGAGAGGAAACACAACGCCTAAAAGGAATATGAGGGAAAGAGAAGGAGGGACGAAAGGCAATTCATACAAAACTGATGGAAATGATCAAACTCGCATTCGACTCATCAAATATTTAGTAAAAATGAAAAACACATTTCCACCGATCCCGCGGGAGGCATCGGCGAATGTCAACAAAATGCGAGAAGAGAAAGGCGTTGGCGGGCCGGGGGTGAAGCCGAGGGGGTGACGAGTTCGTCCTCAGGACGATGTGATGGTGGTGGTGATGGTGGTGGTGATGATGGCGATGGTGGTTGAAAATCGGTCAAACAGCGGAATCGTTGCGTGGAAACTGATTGCGCTCGAAATGGCTTCTGGAGATCCCGCGGGCCGGCGGGCACGAGGCAGGAGCCGCGTTCAGATAAATCAATATTGGAAGACAAATTTTTAAAAATTACATAAAACTCAAAACGACGACCAAAACAGACCAAACAAAGAACAAAAATCCCATCAAATAAATACAATAAATACATATAAAACCAAATTGTGATGAATGGCAGCAGGGAAGTCAAGCAAAAAATGTAAAACGTTGTAAGAGTGCGTGGCGAACGAGGGAGGGAGGGAGGTAAGGTGGGAGAGAGAGAGAGAGAGAGGGAGGCTTGCTCGGAGCTTAAAAATACAATTTAAATTAATTGAGAATCAATAAAGCCTCGGACACACACACGCCCATGCAGCCGACCATATGTAGGTGTGTGTGCGTGTGTATTAAATGTTCAGCGGTGAATATTAAAATGGTATTAAATATTGAGCCACGCAAAGCGATGCAAACGTCCAGGCGAACGACGGCGATGGACGTCCGGTCGAGTCGGGTCGGCAGGGGCTGGGTTGGGTCGAGTCGGGCCGGATCGAGTCGGATCGGGACGAGGCCGCTCTCGCGACTTTGGCTTTCAATGGCTTCTAGGATCAACAACTGCGGCAAGGACGAATCCTCCGTCCTCCGGCTGCGACGTAATTAAAGCCCGCTTCAGTCCGGCTCTCAATCGTCCACGGCTTGCCCTGGACTCGCCTGGACTTCATTGGGTTCCTCTCTTTCGGCCCGTCCGTTCAGGGGATTTCATTTCCCCGGGCAATGGAGGCGATTCTGAATGGAATCGAATCGAATCGATCCGAGATCTTGTTTCGCTGCTTATCCTTCTCGCAGATAAAGGACATCTCTGCCCTCCCTCCCTCTTGCGAAAAGCGCCCCAGGCCGGCCGAATCGACCTTGTTGGTCCCCGGGCGAGTCCTCGCCGCAAACGTTTCCCGTGGTGGTCGTCGTCAATTGACTGGATCTCCTTTTTCCATCGCCCCGCTCGCCGGCCCCTGACCCGAGCGGCCAAAAGTATTTATTCAAGACGTCGGCCGATGACTTACAGCAGGAACGAGAAGAAGAACGAGAGGAAGGTGTACGAGAGTGGGAGAGGCGGTTGTAAAGAAAGGGTCAGGAAAAGAAAACATCATTATTTACAATAAGATACCCTGCAGCTCATTAGCCACGGATGCGAGGTAGGGGGACGAGAGAACCGGGGTCAAAGCGGCAGCGGGAGGGAGGAAAAGGGGGAGGGAGCGGGAGCAAGGGGGCGAATGGAAAAGGGACAATCACTGGTCAAACTAATTTGCCGCATCCTTTGTGTTTCCTTGTCTTTCACTCGATACTCGCCCGGTTTCGACTGACTAGTTCGGGCCCTCCGGCCGAGTCCGCCATCTTTCTCTGGTCCGCCATCGTCATTTGCCTTCGCTGCCTCCTCTCGATTGTTGCCGATGTTGTTACCGTTGTTGTTGCCGTTGCTGTTGCTGCTTCTATATCGTTGCCATTGCCGTTTTTTTCTCGAATTGTAAAATGAAAACAAATATTTTGCAGAGAATCTCTTATCTAAATGTTCATCTAAACTGCCCGAGGCTTCCTCCTGCTACTTCTTCTTCTTCCTCTTCTTCCCTCGTCTCTCTTCCCTCCGTCTTCCCCGTTCTTTGCCCTGGGTCCCAGAGGCAACAAACCCCACGAGCTGGATGATGGAGTCCTGAAAAAGGGTCGAGTCTGTCGTGCAGTTATCTTGCGAAATGGAATTTGTCGAATTACTTTAAGAGAAATTAAGATTGCGGCTAATTTGGAGATCGTCCTTTGTTGGCCGAGGCAAAAAAGCCTGCTCATTAGTTGCGGGTTTCGGGGCCCTGATTGAATTTCATTCGCTGCCCAGGAGCCACCTCCGCCCTTCCGTGGCGGCAAGGAGTGAAAAGGGTGGACAAAATTTCGAAAAGCTCTTTTTAGATAGCACGAAGCCGTCACTCGTACTCTGTTATTTTTTGCGAAAAACGTTCGTTGCTTTTTCGTATTCTAATGCCGCTCTTTAGTTGCAGTTTGCTAACTAATTAATCGATCAATTATTGTTGCTGTTGCTGCTTCTATATCGTTGCCATTGCCGTTTTTTTCTCGAATTGTAAAATGAAAACAAATATTTTGCAGAGAATCTCTTATCTAAATGTTCATCTAAACTGCCCGAGGCTTCCTCCTGCTACTTCTTCTTCTTCCTCTTCTTCCCTCGTCTCTCTTCCCTCCGTCTTCCCCGTTCTTTGCCCTGGGTCCCAGAGGCAACAAACCCCACGAGCTGGATGATGGAGTCCTGAAAAAGGGTCGAGTCTGTCGTGCAGTTATCTTGCGAAATGGAATTTGTCGAATTACTTTAAGAGAAATTAAGATTGCGGCTAATTTGGAGATCGTCCTTTGTTGGCCGAGGCAAAAAAGCCTGCTCATTAGTTGCGGGTTTCGGGGCCCTGATTGAATTTCATTCGCTGCCCAGGAGCCACCTCCGCCCTTCCGTGGCGGCAAGGAGTGAAAAGGGTGGACAAAATTTCGAAAAGCTCTTTTTAGATAGCACGAAGCCGTCACTCGTACTCTGTTATTTTTTGCGAAAAACGTTCGTTGCTTTTTCGTATTCTAATGCCGCTCTTTAGTTGCAGTTTGCTAACTAATTAATCGATCAATTATTTCATTATAATCAGACTCCATTCACACATCATTCTTGTTTAGGATGACATTCGTAAGAAAGTATTTTCATCTCCTTAATTTTCCAAATTTATTTTTTAAATATTTAATAAAACATTCATTTTGCTGAGTTTACTTCACTCGATAATAGCTTTAAATTTAGTTCAAATTCATTTTTTTAAAAATGCTTGAAACTTGATTTATTTTCAAATGACAGTAATTACTGTTCGGTGTTGAATCACGTCAATTAGTGCCCAATTATCGGGAATTATTCGCAGTGATTCGCTTGAAAAAGGATTTATTTTTAATTTGCATTGCTTTTTGATGTGCTTTAATTTGCACTGCAAAAGTTTCGGCAACGAAAGTGCCCTTCAGGAAGTTGATCCCTCCTTGAGGCCTTTAACTGCAGGGCTTTCCAGGCCACCGCCAGCCACCCGCCTGGCCCGACTCGCGCCGTGGCTTCGCGCGTGTGTGCGTGAAGGTTATTGTTTTTCCATCTGGGTAAGTAGTGCAGCCTTTATTTAATACTCGCTCCGTCCAGCGCGCCTTTATCTGCTTTTCTGTTAAATTAATTGATTCATCGATTTTAAGGCGAAAAATCTACCGAATCCATGGGCTTAAAGTAATTCTCGCTCATGTTGTGTGTGTTGTTTTTTTTTTCGTTTTTCACTTAAATAATTTCTCATTTCTCGCATTGTTGTTGTCGGAGTTTTTGTTGTTGTTGTTGTTGTGGCTGATGGCTATTTTTGGCTCATTGGTCATTACGACTGAAATTATTCATAAATGCTTGACTATTGTTGCTCGAGTTTTTCAACTGATTCGCGTTGTTGTTCTTTTTGTTGTTGTGGTTGACGATGCTGAAGCCCTCCATTGTTGTCGCCATCGTTTTCGTTGTTGTTGTTGTTGCAGACGTTGTTGTCCACTGCATATTTCTGCGGCTTGTGCTCTTGTTGTCGTAATTAAAGCCCTGCAATTGATGCCGATATTTTCCCTTCTCCTTCCACTGCTCCCGCTCCATCCGCTTTGATGACCGTTGATGACCACAGTTGGTGTTGTTGTTGTTGTTGTTGTTGTTGATGTTGGCCCCTAACAAACCCCCTCGCCGCGGCCCGGTTTTAATTGGATCCATCGAGCTTAATGCGTTCGAATCCGTTGGCAGCCCCGGTTCTCGGTTCTCGGTCTCGATGAAACCTTTAAACATCCATCGACCATCGACCAGCGGCATCGCCGCAGACCGTCGACCGTGTTTAACTTTTCGCCCAAGCCCTCGACCCGGACGCGTGAGGGTGAAAGGGCGAGTCTGCGAGTCTGTGTGTGTTGGTCCTCGAGACTACAAAAAGGCCAGGAGCCGCAGGTGAAGGGGCCAGAGGGGGTCGGGCCGAGGGCCGTGGGCCGAGGGCGCCACTCGCATTGATCTCAATTAAACGCTGGAATTCGCGGAGTCATAAAGGCCGGGGTGGCTCGGGCCGGGCCAAGTGGGCGTCGCTGGCTTCCGGTGTCGTTAGTTCCGTTAGTCCATAATCCAGGGCGGCTGCCGGAAGCGCTTCACTCATCTCGCTCGCTCCCCGCCATCGCTCGCCCTCTCTCACTCACACCCTCTCTCGCCCCTGTCGCTCACACCCCCGCTCTCTGCGGCTCTCGCGTCCAGTCTCTTGCGCCGCCTGTTCAAATTGAAAATCCATTTTCTGCGGTTTCGGTCGCACACACACACACAAACACACATCCCGTAGCCCCCACCGGTGCCATCACGTACCTGCCACACACACCGACACACCGACAACCCACACCACGCAGACACACAGTCACACCGACACACACACCAACGCGCTCCAAAAATATCTGGGATTTCGGAATTTCGTATTCAAAACATGGTTTTCAACTCGCAGTCTAATGAATAGAGAGCGGGAAAGAGACGGCTGAGGGGAGGAGAGGAACAGCGAGAGTGGGCGAGAGGTCTGCGGGGAAAACGGAGCGGTGGTAGAGAGGGAGAGGCAGAGGAAGAGGAACCGACAGGTGGGGGTTAAAAGATATTGAAACAACGACGATATAAATTTTGCGAAATTCCCCATGCAAACAGCGAAACAAACGTCGGTCGGATTCTGGCACAGGGCTTAGGACGGGACGAGGCAGGGTAGGGGGCGTGGTCCGGGGGACGGAGAACTGCGATACGGTAATTGAGGGCAATCGGTGGCAGGGGCGTTGGGACGTTTTAAGGCCAAGGAGAACCGCTCGTCTCAGCCTCCGGTGGTTGCGAGGACACGGACGCCATCGCCTCGGTTCGCTTCGGTTTCCTGGAGTTTGAGCCAAGGTTGGAAGGAAGTCTTCGGCAGTTTTTAACACGTCAAATGTTATTTAGTCAAATCCAACAAAAATGTCCGGCACCACCTGCGAGGGCCGACTCTGGGCCATTAGAAAAACGGCCAGGAGACGTTGAAAAGTGAAAAATGAAAGTTTCATTGCTTTCCAATTAGTTGCGAATCAATGGTGGAACAACCCAAGTGCCAGGCTTGTGATCTTCATGTCCGGCACTTGGTCATCGCGAGAAGATGATGGACGAGGACTCAGCAGGGAGCGCGAAGCAAGGAGAGAAAGAAGGGGAGTCGCGAGGGACCCAACGAGCACAGGAGCGATGGAGATCCCTGAATGAAGACCGGCCCAAATCGCGCAGAGCTGCAATTATTTAAGAGCTGTGTTTTTAGTTGTTGTTTGGGTTTTTCCCCATCCCCTACCGGCTCCTCCTCCCACCATTCGTCCGCGATGAGCGCTGGGGCGGGGCGAGGTGGGGCCGTGGTCGTGGCCACTGGCCGTCGTGGTTGTTAGAAAAGTTTCCAGCTGACATATTGCGACAAGCTTTCAATTTGCCGCTCATGAAGCTGTTTAGAGTCGCCGCCCTCACCCCCCTTGCCCGCCCTCGCTCCCACTTGCGTTCCCTCCACCTTTCTCGCTCTCTCTCTCTTTCGCTTTAGCTCTCACTCTCGCTTTTCGCTCCTCGCCGGCTCGGCTCGGCCGCTGGAGGACGTCACGGCGACGACGGCGAGGCTCCGGCTCCGGCTCCAGCTCTGCTCGAGTGATGACAAATTACATTTGTCAGATTTATGACCAATTAAGAGCGTGTTATATTTCACTGCTGCGGCGCCACCTAGCGGACGACGTCGCCGTCGCTGGAGGCGGGGGCTCCGCGGTGCCGCGGCCGCCTCTTGGGGTTCCTCGAGCCGCTTCCAGGGTCCTGTAAATGAAGAAAAACTTCGCATTAATAATTCTGATGCAGGTTTTGAAATTGTTTTTCTCTCTCTCGCTCCCTCTCTCTCTCTCTCTCTCTCTCTCTCTCTCTTTCTCTCTCTTCATTTCTCGTGCACATGGGGCGAAAAAATTGGTGTCGGAAAAGTCAAGATATTTCGATGGAACCGCTGAAAAGTTTTTGGACAGAACACTAAGAACTTACTACCGAAGGAATTTCTTCTGCCATTCAAAACAGAAGTAAATCTCTAGTTTTATTTTAAAATGTAAATTTTATATATTTCAAATAAATTCCCAATATATTTCAAATAATCATTAATTTATATGCTTTAATTCAGTACGGATTTTTTTAAAATTTTTAATTATTTTCATTTTGTGATGAAGCAACAATAATTTTAATGGAATTTTGACATTTATTTTACATATATAAAATATAATCAAAACTAAAGTTCATGATTTTATTCTATAATTCTATGAATGAACCTGATTTCGTTAGTCAAATATTCTTATTAATTTTGGTTTGTTATAGTTTTTAAATTTGTTTTCTCCTTTACTAAATCTCTATCTAATGTTGTTCAGTGCAGTCGGGTCTGCGACTAGGCCTTTGGATCCGATTTCTTCGCCTGGCTCTCGCACTCCTTTGGCCCATTTCTCTTCTCCTTAATTCCAGCCCCATTCCCTCGCTCTCTTCGCCGCGCTCTCCTGTCCCTCTCCCACTCGCCCTGGCGTCCCGTTTTGGGGGGAGACGTCGTTTGTCTTCGCATGCAACGTGAGTAATTCGAGCACATGAAGCACAGTTCAGCACGATTTCGACCCCCAGCCCACGCCCCCGACCCATGGCGGCATGAAGTGGGCGGGGCCGACGTTTGTCAAGGCCTGACGTCGGCTCTAATAACGTAAAAATTGCTCGCTTCAATTATGTTATTATTGATGTCATTGTTGTGTTGTTGTTGTCGTCGTCGCTGTAGTTGCTGTTGTTCGTCTATGTTGTTGCTGTATTTATTTTCCTCCTCGTTGTTGCTGTACTTAATGTCCCTGCCATTCTTTCCACCTTTATTGTTATTTTGCTTTTTCCTTTTTTTGATTTGTGCTTTCTTTAGATTTACTACGTGTCCTCGCAGTTGTTGTTGTACTTTTATTCTTGTTGTCCACGTTGTCGCCGTCGATGTCGCTCCTACTTGTCGTCGCCATTTGTCGTCGTTTCCTTCTAAATTTCGTGGTTTTTTTCATGTTTGTTGTTGTAGCTTCTGCTGCTGCCTTCCGCATATTGAATGTCCTTTAGTCGCGCTATTAGCAACATTGGAATTTTTGCAGCCTCCTCCAACCACAGCAGACCTCACTCCCCACTCTCTCTTTCTGACTCCGTGCAACAACAAGGTGTCGTCGTCGTCATCGGCACCTTTTGCTGTTCCTCACACCACCTCGCTCTCTTCTTCCTCTTAGTCATCCTCCTCCTCCTTCTCCTCCTTCCCCTCCTCCTCCTTGCACTCTCGGTGTCCTTTGAATGTCGCGGCTGTGATTTTTCATCATTAAAACGCCATAACCACAAATTTACCCGGCGTCCGCCGTCTCCCTCCCGCCGCCATCGGCCGTCCCTCCCTCCCTCCGTCCGCCCGCTCACACACACGCACACGCACCCATACACGCGCATTCATTTGCGCCACGCACCCGGCCACGCCCCGAAATGCTTCAAAGTTAACACTTTTAATTTATTTTCCTTGAATTTATGAGCATATTTTTCACATGCCGTCGTGTTTCTTACTTTCTGCTCTTGTTGTTCGTGTTGTAATTGTTGTTTTTGTTTTTTTTTTTTTGTTATTATTGCCGTTGTTATTGTTGGTATTTTCTTGTTGTTACTGTCGGCGCTTTGTTGTTGTAATGTGGTTACTTTTTATCGTTTCAGTCATTGCTTTTATTATGATTGTGCTGTCGCTACTTCCTGGATGCTCCAGTAGTTCTTGTTGTTTCCCGTTGCTGTTGGCCATGTTGTTGTAGTTGTTGTCCTTTGTCATTTCGCCCACGTGTCTCCTCGTCGGCGTGGCCCGTGAATTCTTTGTTGTTGTTGTTGTTGCTCAGCTTCATCTCGCCTTCGATGTCGATGCATTCTTGATTCATATGGAAAATGTTTTAATAAATTCCCTGTTGATGCCTTTAAAGCTATTTCCACTTGTTGTTGTTGCTGTTTGTGATCGACACGTTGCCAAGTTATTGGCGGCAGAGGGAGAGTGAGAGAGACAGAGAGAGAGAGCAATTTAATTACAAAGAAATTCATTTTTACTCCAGTAATTAATACCAACTTACGAGGCGAATGTGTTGCCATCCACTTCAACCGGTTCATCGTCAGCAGCACCGGCCACACAACAACACCGACAACAACAACAACTACCAGGTGCTATTGAACATTATTAATGGCGTGTCCTGCAGGACACCGACAACGATATCCAGGACAAAACGCTGCCAACGGCTCACGGCCTGCGTGTGTTGACAGCTTCATGGGTTTTTAATAAATTTCTTCCGTGATTATTGCATTCAATTTTTCTCCCCCGTTCTCGCTTTCTATCTCCCTCACTCATCAGTCATCAGTTCACGCATCCACATCTTCTCCCTCTCACCCCCCCCCCCTTACCCCCCTCTCTCATGTCCACAAGTAGTTGTTGAGCCCGGTTCCCTCGCTCGCCTCGTCATTTCTTCCTCCCACTCACGCCTGTGACGCCGGCGGTTCGCTGCGGCTCTTGTCACAGGATCCTGGCTCATTTCCATCGGCATCGAATACATCAGGGCCCACGCATTTGCCCGAGACGGCGGAACATTTAATCCTGTCTGCCTTCGGGTCCTTCGACGCCTCCGAGCGGCGACCGACTTTGCTCCAGCTCCTGCTCCTGCCGGCCCATTAGAGACGGTGAAAAATTACCTTTCTTCTTGAACCCGAGTCCCCTGCCATCTCTTCTTCTTCTTCTTCTCAAACTCTTCCTCCCGCTCGCTCTCGCCGTCGCCCTCGCCTCTAGGCGCAGAAACTCGCCGTAGGATCCGCGGCTCCTGCGAGCAGCGAGCGGGAAATGCTTTATCGATTACCCTTTGATTGTGTGTGCGAGGGAGAAGGATGCCCAAGGGTGAAGGAGAGAGGGGGCAGAGAGAGGAGAACGGAGGGAGAAAAAGAGATGGAGAGAGAGAGGTCTTGGGAACGGAGAGAAATCCTTCTATTGCTTTTATTGAGTCTCATATTTTTCACTTATTGCTTTAGCACCGATGAGCCAACATTTGCAGCAACGCACACACACACACGCACGCACACACACACACACACACACATTCCTGGGTGTGCGTCTGCGGGACAAATACACTCCCTATGATATATCGACAGCTACAACTAAAATTTATAAAATGGATTTACTTATTTATGTCCTTTGTTTCCACTTGGCGCCCGGTGCCTTCGCTTGCTCGCTAACCGTCCTCGTTCTCTCCTCCCTCCTCCCTCTCCCTCTTCCCACTCCCATGACCGTTGGCCTTGCCCTTTGTCTACACCACCCCCAGCCCCAGCCCCAGCGCCACGCCCTCTTCGGCCCGATTGCCAAGGAGCAAATGTGTCTGTCCTTGAGTTCTGTCCTCAATTTTTATTTTCAGTTAGCTGTTTTCCACCCCTCTCCCTCCGCCCGCACATCCTTCCGCCCGGCTTCGTCGTTGTCTCCTCGGGTGTCTGCCTGTGCGTCTGCGTGTTTGTGTTCGTGTTTCTGTCGGCCGAATGAGTTTCCTCCGTTTATATTTTGTTTATATTGCTTCCTTCTCTTCCTCCTCCACCTCCCGGTACATGCTGTTGAGTCGATGGCGAAATTTCAAAATATTGTCATTTCATTAGGGCGACGAGTACAATTTATTTCCATTTTTTCGTTCCTTGTCCTCCACCGTTCGATCCACCAGTCACTGGCGATCGACTGCAGGAGATTTCGCCGACTCGAGGACTCCACTTATCTATTGATTTTTGACAGTATTTCGGATTTTTCATTGACCAACAACGAATAAAAAATAATCATTATACAAACAATTTTATAAAATCTCTTCTCTGGTAGTCTTTTTGACTTTCTTCTCCGCTTTCTCTTCCTATTTCTCCCTGTGTCCTTTCTTCACTCTCAATTCCCCCATACATATAAAAATTTCGCATTATGAAAATTTTCCCGAATCCAGCGAGCAGAGGCGCTCAATTGTTGTTCATTATTGCCTGGTTTGCCGGCGAAATTTCCTTCACGGCTCACCATCCCTTCTCTCAGTACATGAAGCACCGCTCGCCCATGTATTGGTCCATATATGATCGTGTACATAGGTATGCGTGTGTGCGTTGCCGCTTGATGTCAGTTCAAGTGGAAGACGATTCTGCGTCAAATTGCCGAAGGTATGCGAGCAAAAATAATTTAATTGAAACTTGTCGCGACATTGAATTTACAGAAAAAACAACAGGCCCGAGGCCCTGAAAAATACGCTTGTTGAGGATTCAGTGAAGGGAAAAATTTCAACTGAATCGTCCATAATTTTGCGGTTTTTGAACTCCTCAAGCGATAATCGCGCAGATTTTCGAGGTGTGAGTCGCGTCGGTTCAATTGAGGTTGAGGGATTTGTCGTCATATATAAAAAAGGTCCTTGAATTTTATTGAATTTTTCAGGTTTTTCTTCCGCTCTTTATATTTTTTTCTTTATTTAACGTTTCTTCTGTTTTCACTCCACCTTCTGTCTTTCAATAAAACATAAATTTAGGCAATTCCTATGGAGACTTGACGAGACCTGAGTTCGCTGCAAAAGGCCGCCTAATTGAAGCCAGTTCCCCAGGTAATGGGCATACATTTCAGCCGCTTCTTCCCCCTTCTGCCCTCCATCGGCATCTGCATTTGAAGAGCTCCCTCATTACGATAAGGCCTGCGTCTTGGGCTGCCAAGGCGAGTCCTTATCGAATTTATTGCTACGGAGAAAGTTGTGGGCGCGATACCAACTTCTAAATATTCGCCGACTGTCGGGGCATCGAAACGGTTCCCTGCGAGGCCTTCTTTTTCCCCCTTCTTCTACTCAATTTTGCATTTTTCATTTACACACTCTCTGCCTCTCTCTCCTCTTGCTCATTAACCACGTTTCGCCCTCTTATTTCCAGTTCTTCACCTTCCGCCTTGCTTCGTCTCGAGTTAAGCTTGGCGGAAAGGATGTTTCACGTTACGCCGTTAACTACGTTACCTGGCGCAATTAATTTGAATTTTATTTCCCGCCGCGCTCTTCCACTCATCCTCTCCACCTCCTTTCGCTCACTCACTTTCTTTTAACTTCTCAATCTTTGACACATTCATGCATAATAAGATTACGACGATCAAAAGCGCGAGGACATTTTCCAGGACTCCCTACCCCGGCACGAGCCACCTCTTTCCTCATTTCTCTGACCCAGGACACGGTGTCGATCTCTGTCCTCGACGTTTAAAGCGACTCCTTTCAGAATTTCATCACGTCAGGAAGTCGCAACACAAGAGAAATGCATAAAATATTCCGAAAGTTCGCCCCATTATTAACGATTGTTTCCAGTTATCAATCGAATCTTTTCGAATTTTATTCTATTGCTCTCACTCGGGTCGACGAGTCCAGGTTTCTCTACTTGAATCTTAATTTCTTTCTGTTTTACATTATTCCACAACTTTTCATTTTACTATGAATTTAGAAATTTGAAATCAGTTCCATTTGAAAATCATCGGGTTGCTAAAGTTGGAATAAATTAATTTTGAAAATACTCTGGTGGTGAAAGTTGGAACAATTGAATTTGCCAGTACTCCAAGCGCTGCAAGATTTTTGGACATCCGTCATTAAATCTTTTACTAAAAACAAATGAATGCACGAAGAGGACTTTCATTTCCATCCCCAAACACAAACCCCCAAATCAAAGCTAAACTTCATCAATCTATCAGGATTTTCTTCATGTTCTCACAAGCTTCGTTAGTCATCTTTGAGCTTCCTGAAGCTTCATCCACAGAGCATATAAAAGTTTCCTTTCTGTTACTCTAAAAGCTTCATCATGTCGCTGGATAGCTTTTTGTGGGGTTGAAAAAGCTTTCTTCCAAATTCACTGTACACATTAGGGAGAAAATTTCATGCAAAGGACAGGATAACAAGTTTTATAGGAATAACTTTTGGTTGGACAAGTCAGTTACGGCCTGAACCTTTGGGTTGATTCACCATTGAATGTGGTTTCTCCAATTTGTTATATGACTCCGAAAGTTCCAAAGATGTGCGAAAAGTTGGGAAATTATCCTTGGCATCCTGTGTAGAAAGGGGTTTTATAGCACCATTTTTGTTTTCAGGACAATAAATAGGTGGCGGTATTGAAATAATTTCAGCAAGAACTTAAGAGTTATAAAAGTGAGGTGAAACCAATGCAGAGAATAAAGATACTGTAGAGTATTCCGTTGTTATTGCGTCAAGATGGCATTGATACTGTTGTGAACTACTAAAAGTATTCTCTGCTTAGATTCTGTTACTTGTGATGACAGTTTTAAAGTTATCCGTTTCTGTGGAGGACGACAGGGAAATAAAGACGATGCTAAGGTCAATGTGAATTACATTGACATAGGACGGACAGCGAAAGGGATACGTTTTTGCGAGACTTCTGTGACTCTGTGTGCTAAATTAATATTTTTCCTTTTTGAACTGTTGCTCTCACATTCAGGTTGTGACCATATGCGGCAGAATCGAACCCTTCAAAGGACGTCTAAATAAAAGGTGTTCAGAAGGATGCCACATATATAAAATGATCCATTGACATGGTGATTGCACTTCACAATTAGAACCAGTCTCCATATTTCACATTTAATGGCCCTGTGCAAAGGGACGAGCAGACGTTAGAGAAGGATTTGCAAGTTCATTGAAAGAGACCGTCGTCCGTCGCAAGAGAGACAAACGAGATCGACAGGACTAGGAGTTGAAACGACGTCCCACACTCTGTTGTAAAGATATTTGAATCAAGAATTAGGAGTGGGAGTAGGGATCGTAATGGAGAAAAGTAGAGGAAAAAACAAGTGAAATCGAGATAGAGCCAGTCGAGTCGAAGACAGAGAGGGGCAGACGGAAGACAGTCTGGAGGCGCAGAGATAGCGAAGGCTCGATGGGGAGGAGGCGAAAAGGGCCGGAACGAAAATATGTTGCAACATCTCCCACACATTCACCTCCCATCACAGGCACCTTCGCACGCACTCCTTCACACTTACACCAGACGCGCTCAGGACATAGGCATAGACATCGGCTCGACTCGACTCGACTCGCCCCGACTGGCCTCGGATCGGTCGGCTCGTGGTATCTGCAGACGCCTCGGACAGACTCGGAGGCCATTTCATTGAAAACAATGGGGGAAAAAGTTGGTATTTATTGCCATTGGGAATCAATTGCAGCCCCGACCACGCCGCAGCCGAACGCCCCGAGAGCGACGCCGAGACGGAGACCGACACCGACACCGACACCGAGAGAGCGACAAAGAGATTGGGCGAAGGAGTCGCGCAGCTTGTGCGAGAGAGCGAGCGCGATGTCGGGCCTCGACGGCGGAATCTCAAGAATGTGCATGATGCAGACACTAAATCGAAATTTATTGCAACCGAAGGCCGAAAACCAGGATAAAGTCGAGGAGGGAGTGCACGAGTGCGGGTGTGAGGGAGTGAGGGAGAGGGGAACATGCAGAGGGCACAAAGAAAACACATGACGGCAATGAGGGCGACGAGGAAACGAGCGAGCGGGGCGAGTTGGAGCCGGGTGCGAATTCTCGATTCCTGACCCTCAACAACTCGGCAGCTCCTCCGACGGCCTCATGTGGGCCCGGCTGATGACTCGGCTGGCGGATGCGGCCTCATCCCCAGCTGCAGCTCCACCTCCAGTCCAGCTTCAGCCCCGCCCCTCGCCCAGCCGAGATTGGGCCAGGGCACTGTTTTTACTGCCACGTCCCGGTCGAACGAAGTTGAACGAACGAGTGAGCGGAGGAGGCTTCGAGAGGATGAAAGTTTGGAGCCGGCTTCGAACACGAATCTTCGTGTCATGGGCGAAATGGGGACGGCGGGGGTGAAGGCCAAATCACTCTCGAGGAGAGGTCGCCGAGGTTCGGGTCCATTGTCTCCAGCCGTGTGCGCTCGTCCTCGTCCTGGCAATCTGTTGCCATCTATCGGCAATCTTCTTGCTCCACTGGCCTCCTCCTCCGACCTCCGACCTCCGATCCTCGTCTTCTTCTTCTTGCCCCAAAGCAAACATCATGCTGTCGCACTCGTCCCCAACTGCTCCGCCGTCCCTCTTGATCAATTAAATTGCAAAGTGTTTTACAAGCCAGAAAATTTTCCACTCGTTGCAATTCATTTCGCAGTCCATTAACGTGGTCCAGGCTAAGGCAAAGGCAAAGGCAAATCGGGTGGACGCAATGCAATGGGTGAAGTTTGGCAGGAATTTATGTCGTTCTGACGTGGAGTTCAGGGAAATTTCGTAAATGTCAATTGAGAGAAAATTATTTTTTTATTGTTTATTTAAAAATTCGTTCGTGATCCGCTCCCTTCCGATTTCACCCTCCTTGTCGCCATGGCATTGGCTAAAAGTCCAAAATATCCGCACAGAATTCCCTCTCCCCCGCCATTTTTCGGCCTCGGCACGGGGGAGTTGTGGGGTAATGCAATTTGTTCGCTTGCCAAGGCACTTAGTTAGCCAGATTTGCTCCATTATCCTTCGGCTGTACTTCTTGTCCGAGTTGTTGTATATCGTTGTTGCTCTTCTTCTTCTTCACGAACTGTGTTGAATTACACATGGTGTCTCGCCACACACACACTCTCTCGCTCCTTGCTGGTTTAAGTGTTGGTTTGCTTGTTGGGAACACATCAGGGACATGTATTTAGCAAGAAACAACAATAATGACAAGTTGTGAGAAAAACAAAAACAACAACAACTGCAACTGCAACCAACAATGAGAAAAAGTTCCCATAACAACAACAACAAGAACATATTTATCCTCATAAATGACAACTTCAGAACAACAACAGCAACAACAAGCTGAAGTTCATCCGAAGAAAACTCGGTCGACTCTCGAAACTCAAACGGAGGCGGGGAGAAAAACGAAGGCAACGGCGACGGCAACTAAATGGCACAAAAACAACAACAAATACAACAACGAAACCAAGAATAAAAAACAACAACGGTAACAACAACAACATTGAAGCAACAGCTCTCGTTTTATGCCAAGAAAAACCCAAAACAACTGCAGGAATAAAATAATACCAACGACATCGGCTTGGGCTGGTTGTTGTTGTTGTTGTTGTGAAAATTTCTAGCGTTCACGCAAATGAAACAATAATGATTTTCATGTAAATGTCCCGACGAGTCCAGGCAGGTCTGCCGAGGCAGGACCTCGAACCTGGGGCCTCAAATTGAAATGCAAATAAAAGGAGCGGTGAGAAGGGAAGTGGGAGAAGGTCGGAGGAGGGGATGGGGGGAGGGAGCGAGATGGATATCTGGAATCTTTGATGCAATTCAGAGATGTGCAATCCTTCTGATTTTCACACATCCTGCGCAAGACACACAGACATACGCAGCAACAAGCACAACCAATAGAACAAAAGAGACGTCGACAGCAAGAGCGAGAACCCGACTGAAGAAACAACTGAAAACTCCGAAGAAAACGAGTGAAAAAGAGAGCAATAGGGAGGGGGAAACAACAGAGAGGAAGAAGAGTCCAAAAGAGAGCAAGAGAGTGCAAAACGAGCAGCGAGAGACCAAAGGAGCGCAAGGAGAGATGGAGAAAGATGGAGACAGATAGAGATTGGGTGAAAAAACCCGAAATTTTCGGCAAAGTTCGGAGGTAACCCGGGACACCGCGTGCCACACGCAGCTCGCACCACCGAGACCGTCCCCGACACCCTCCGCGCCCTCCCCACCTCGCCCCCTGGCCGCCCGTCCACCTTTCGTCGACAGACTGCAGGCTGCCGGAAACTAAATTTGGACAAAACGAAAACGAAATTGTTTTTGCTGGCAATTGTTTTTGAATTGTCTTCGTTTTTTTCTCTTCTTCTCGCTTTGTTTTGTCAACAACCATTGTTGTTGCATGTTTTAGCCATTGTCGTACTTTCTTCTGTTGTTGTTGTTGTTGTTGTTGCTGTTTTGACCCATTGTTGTAGTTGCTCACAATCGGCATTGGCAACAGGAATGTCTTTGAAATTTCATTTAAATGTTTTTTCTGTGTCAATATTTGGCCACAGAATAGAACGAAATCCCCTGACAAAAACTTCTCGCCCGCTCCATCTCTATCGCTCATCCTCCCTCTCCCTCTCCCTCGTTCTCCCTTTCCTCCTCTTTCTCGCACAGAGCCCAGCTGAATCTCCTCGGACTCCTCGGGCTCCTCTGCTCCAGTTTCTTTCGGCTTGTTCTTTGTCTGCGCCACCTGGCTCCGAATGCGATATGATTTTGCCATTACACACACACACGCAGGCACACAGATACGTACGTACGTATACATGCACCCACATGAATACATGAATGCTGTTTGATCTCGGGAGCTCGGGGCTCTTGTTTATTTGCGGCCGTTAAGCAACGTAATAAATTCCACAAGCAAGTTTCCTCAGCCTCCGTATCTCGGCATGTCCGGCTGGTGGAGCCTGAGCAATGGACGCTGTTGACCATCCATCGTCGAGGCCTTTGACCCGAGATTGGGCTCGCGATCGCCTGAGGCTTGGAAACGGACCATCAGGGGTTTCAAGAAGTGTGAGCAGCAAGGGTTTGAAACCCTTCGTAACGCGGGTTCGTGGGAACAAAGTCGATCGGAACCCCTCGGCCAATTATTGAGTTTGTGCCAGGATATTGCTAATGAAAAGTAATTGCTCCGCTCTCAAATGAGCAATTGTTGCCGTGAATCCTTCCCTCTCTCTCTCTCTCTCTGTCTCTCTCCCTTGGATCCCCATTATAATTGCAAACGAGTTAGACAACAGGGCAAGTCACGGTGAGGCCGGTCGTGCGAAGGGGCCAGAGAGAGGAAGAGGGGCCGAGGGGGAGGGAAATAGAGAGCAATTTAATTAAACAACCAGATTGCGGCTGAGCGACCTGAAGAGCAAATGGTGCTCGAACGAAATCGCATGCAATGCCAGGCATCGATGCTTAACACGAGAGCGGGAGGGCGCTGGAGAGGGCGACTGAGGAAGAGAGACAGAGAGAGAGCGAGAATGTGGGAGGTGCCGTGAGAGTGAGTGGGTGGGGAGAACGCGGAGGGGTTCGGAGGGCAGTGGAATGCGGAGGAAATGCAAGGAATGTAATTCAACTAATTACAAGAATTACACCGAACAAAGTGAACACTTCAAATCGAGTTCAAACAAGAGCGAGAAAAACGAACTCGATGAGGTGGGGTGGGGTGGGACCCGAAGGGGGACGAGGCGGAGGGGAGGAGGGAGCGAAATCGTGGCGCAGAGGATCGAGTGGTGGCTGAAGAAGGAGAAGGAAATGTTGTAGGAACGGTAGATCGTAATTGAATGCAACAAATGAAGGAACGAAATGAGGGAAGAAAAGGATGAACAAAGCGAAGGAAGACCAGAAAGGATCGAAACGAAGGAAAAAACGAATGTTCAAAGGGAAGAAACAAAAGGAAGTAATGCAAAGAAGTTCAGGAACAAAATGAAGGCTTGAGACAAAAAGCGACTGGAAATGGATCGGAGGAAATAAAAATATGCAAAAGAAACTCAGATGGCTACAAAAGAAACTCAAAGGAATGCAAAGCAACACAAATGTGCACCCGGAAGTCAAAAAGAACTCAAAAGGGAAGTCAAAAAGGGCGCCAAGAAGAGGCCAAAATAAACGAAAACGTTCCAAGACCAAAGAAGCAGGATTTGAAGGATAACGATTTCGTTTTCGACATCCGCATTCGCAGTCGAAGTGCACGTGGAATCAATTGAATTTATTTGTGCTACGTGGCATCAATTAATTTGATGAGATTTGCGGATCATTCGGAAGCACCCAGGCCCAGGCTCAGGAGCAAGAACGAGAACGAGAACGAGAAGCTAATGTAATTAATTATCCGGCATTTATTATCCTCGATTTCCTCCGCATTCTCTCCCGAAGTCTCTCCCGAGTCTCGCCTCCGACCGCCTGCGAGCGAGCGAACGGTGGGACGAAGCGATGCTAATTGGATTAAAATTAAACTCCTGCTTCAATTAACACAATCTGCCTTTGGGGCAGTTTTTGTCTCCTCTCGCTCCTTCGACTCTCTTCGCCCCTCGTCCTTCGACCTTCGGCTTCCTCAACTTTTTCCTCTGTTCTCCCCGTTTGCTGGGCTGTGCTGCTTTTGCCCCTCGCCTCCCTCTGCATCGAGCTCTGATTTGCATATTTAATTGAATATCAAAAATTAGTCGGCTATTGTGTCGTCCACGCTCCATCCATTGCGATTCAATCGGAAGTCCTTCGGAAAACATCCCGAGAGGCCCGGCTTAATTTTCTCCCCAATTTTAATACTTCTGACATTCAGTTGCTTGGGATTTTGAATAGTTTTTTTCACTTTTAATTCGAGGACTTTTCCGTCAATCTCTCTCGTCAATTTCTCCCGGTCCCCTGGAATCCCCACCAAAGTGCGGAAATTTTCGTTTTCACTCGAGCTCGAACTCGTCATAAATCCATCTTCGAATCCGGAAGCATTTCAAGACCATTGTGAGAGTTTTCATTAATTAATTAAGGATCAGGAACGGAGGTCGGGGGCGACTGAGGGCGGTGAAGGTGGCGAAGCCCGGAGAAATTCGATCACGACCCGGGTGTCGAATCGTGATGCAAATTATATTGTAAATGTAAATTGAATAGATTTACTTTTCGATATGGATTCAATCCATTCAAATGCCGTTGAATCCGTCACATCGAGCTATAAAATAACAATGAGCGGCTGGGAACAATGACAGGGATGACGACGACAGCACAGGGAATAACAACAACATTAGAGAGAATAGCAACAGCAGCACTAATAATGGCTACAATCACAACGACAACAAAAATCCCATGGATGACAACAAGAACAACAGCCACAATGAGGATAACAACACTAAACTGGCTGCTAAAGCATTGATATATAAATAATTACAATTCAATTGGCAGGAAATAAATAACAGATTTCAACTGATTGAGAAGGCACGAGATGAAAATTTGCTTCCACCGGGTTCGCATTAGGGAATCAAATCGATTCACAGGACATCGGGTTGAGGGCAGGTGGGGCCGAAGACGCCGCCGGATGTTGCCAAGTGGGGTTTTGCAGTAAAATGCGAGATTAGATTCCTTTAATGGCTTCATTTGTTCTGATTTTTGGCTAATGTCCTTCATTACGTGTTGATGTTGTCGAAGGTTTTACTTGTTTTAATTTATGCTGAACTGATTTATGAATTTATGAATAGTCGGAATTAATATTTGAATTCCAGTTTCAATTGTGAATGAGGTTCTGAATTCCTAATTCCTGTTTATTTGATGCTATCAATCACGATACGAGTGTTTAATTCGTAATTAGTAATTTGTGAAATATTTTGATTTTTAATTCTCGTTTCCATTCATTTCATTGTCATGTCTAGTCCACGGTAATGATATTTATTCCCAATTCCGAATTAAATTCAATCAACAAATTTGTTTGGCTTTGCAAATTGCTTCGGTCATTCACTTAATTTATTCAATATTTTGGCATTTGTTAGGCCTGTTTAATTTCCTTGTCTGGCTGCTGACTTGGCCGACGATTCCACGAAGTGCGTGTTGTTGTTTTTGTGGTCGAGGAAATTGTCAGTCATGGCATCACCCGGCTGCTTCTGCTGTTGCCTCTAATGCAATTGCCGATTTGCATTTGTCGGCGATGATATTGCCGATTATGATGTTGTCGATAGTGATGTTGTCGATGATGATGTTGTCGTTGATATGGCCATGGCAATTGTTGCTGATGGCATGCATAGCAATTGTGGTTGTCGTCGTCGCCCAGGATCTCGTCCTCCGCTCCACGCTATCGATACCATTGTTGCTGATAATTTTGCTAGGGACCTCGCCAATTGCCATGTCGTTGTAATTGCCGGCGTCTTGTTGTTGCTGCCGTTGTTGTTGCCCCCACACCTGTTGTTACACCGATAATGCCCTCGTGAAAGCCACAACTTTCACAGTTCCATCGCCGCCACGTCGACAACCCCGAAACTCACAATCCAAATTCGTTCGCCATCACCATCGCACAAGCTTTCCCTTTCCCTTTCCTTTCCTTTCCCTTCCTTCCATTATCTCCCGTACTCCTGCGATCCCTGCCCGCCCTTCCTCCTTCAATCCCTTCCTCCAGCGGTCCCTTCGTCGCTCTCCTTTCACTCTCTCGTTGGACGCCCTCGTCCTTCGCGGCAGTGAAGCAAATAAATACAATGGCTGATTACGAAATTCGATTACAAATTTATTGGCTCATTGGCAGTTGCAACAGCAACAACTGCATTGCCATTCCAACAACACTCGATTACAACTTGTACGGATGCAACAGACGAACCGGATGTCGTCGTCGCACACAAAAGATGTCGTCGTGGTGCGGTGCATGGCTGCATCCATGCATACAAACGAGCATCCGGTTCAACACTATCTCTCTCTCTCGCTCTCGCTCTCTCTTTCTCTCTCAGCCGTGTGTGTGCGTGTGGTTGCGGTTGTTACCTTCGCCATGGCCCGACAACCCGTAGATAGCCGATTCTCCTTGGCATCCCCTTTCAATGGTTTCTCTTTCGGCATCTCGATGGCGGCGAGCGTCGACTTCCGGTGAGTTTCTAATTTCCTTATCGTATAATTTCGTCCTTCTCATGGTTGTTGTTCTTGTTGTTTTGTGTTGTTGCTTCGTTGTTTTTACTTTCATTGCTATTGCAATACCTGAACCCCCAGTGATAAATTAATTATTAGGCTTTGTTTAAATTGCGCCAGTCCTCAAATATTCACTCACTCTCTCTCTCTAGCTCTCTCGTTTCCTCACACACTATCTCTCCCTCTCTGCCTCGCTCTAGTGGAGGTTTATGTGCACTTCTGGTGACTGTTTGTGTGTGTGTGTGTGTCTGGCATTGATGCCTGCTTTAATTACTGCACTCGCAGGGCTTCTGCGGTCACCCCCGAGCGCCGGACCGGGGTCGGGTGTTGGGTGTCGGCTGTCGGGTTGTCGGCTGTGGCCTGGTCCGGACAGGATTCTCGCCCCTCTTCCTCTTCTTCGTCTTCGTCTCATTCTTCGGCTTCTTTCTAATATGAGGTTCCTAATGAAGACCGAGATGGAGAAAGCAAGAAAAACACACCGAATGCAACCTCGGACCGAGATTAAATTTATTTCTCGCTTCGTCAACTCCTTCTTCACACTCCATATTTGAGGTATTTCTGAATTCTCAAGAATTTTCATTTAATTTTCTCCAAGCGAAAATCTTTTGAATGAAAATCAAGTCGTTGTTAATTTTCCAATTTAGTATTTGGTTTCACTTGATTACTTTCGGGTTGATGATCAGAATTTCACGGTTTGTGGTAGGCCAAAAGTGAAGTTTTGAAAGTTCAATTTCGAGTTTTCCATATGGACATTAATGTTAATTTTCTGAACCCTTCCCCTTGTGGCCCTGCCTACCTATCCTTGTGGCATATTTTCCCACCACAATCTCCCTAATAACGTCCTCCTTCGTTGCAAATGTTTTGCCGACTGTGGGAAGTCAAAAGCGCAAAATTTACAACAAACTCGATTAGATATAAAGAAATCTGGGAACTCTTCCCCAAACCCTCCTCCTTCATCCTCATCCCTTCCTTCCCCCAGCATTCGATTCAAACTCGGTCGCAGAACCGACGAATTTTTTCTCTTGCAACTTTCAAAGAACGACTCGAGTTCGAAAATAACAATAAAACTCACGAATACAGGCGTGGATGCCTCCACACACACACACACATGCGAGTGACGTGTGGATAAACGACGGACAGATGGACGGACATCCAGCCGAATTCCCGACCACAGGCGATAGCGATTTGGGCGGACTAGAGCGGTGGCGAGAGGGGAGAGAGAGGCCGCGAGAGCGAGATGGGGATACGGAGCTCGAGAGAGAGAGAGAGTGGGAGAGATCCTCGAGGGGAAGGCTCGTGGATCGCGGGCGTGGATCTTGAATGTGCGGGTGTGAGTGCGAGACCCGGCCACATGTGTGAGTGGATCGAGTTGGGAAGTTTGGCATAGGATGAGACAGAGGGAGAGCTAAAGAGAGAAACACAGGGGGAAAGAGAGTGAGCTAGAGAGTCAGAGAGAGAGAGAGAGGGGGGGGGGGGGGGGGCGAGTGAGGGAGACAGTGTGTGTGTCTTTGTGTGTGCATGTGTTACTTTGACGCCGCAGCGAATGATGAATTTTCGAGTTTGCATGCTAATGAATGCGGTCTCCTGAGCGATGGCGCCCAGGTTGAGCCCAAATTCGTTTGTGTGCGTGTCGCCGGTTCCTCCTTGTGTCTGCATTAGTGCAGGTGTGGGTGTGGGTGCCTGTGTGCGCTGTGGCTGGGTGTTGATGGCCGTGTGAACTTAGATTTATATAAGTAATTTTATTCAGCGTATAAATCAGAGCGAGCCGAGCAGACGCAAGCAACACCAATACACAGACGAGCTGGTCTTTGTGTGTGTCGCTGTGGCTTCCAATGCACACACGCACACACATGCGAATTGGGGGAATTGGAATCCCCCGTGTGAGGGTGGTGAAAACGACCGGGGGAATCGAGTGTTCTTCGAGGAAGTAAAAGGCAACTGAGTTTCGGATAACGGATTTTTGAATCCATATCTTCGAAATTAAACAATATACGAATCGATCATTTCTGGAGTTGAACACATCTGCCCTGTACCCAGTACCTTCCCCAACGCCCCCCTTGCGACCCAGCGATTTGGCCCAGCGATTTGGATTTGGCCGAACTCGACCATTCATCGCTGCTGACTTGTGGACGACGCCCGCTGGCGGCGACAGTGGCGATAACCACAAATGCAACAAGAAGAACAGCAGTCCCTGCAGCAACAATTACAACAACGACAAAATGAGACCGCATGCACGACGAGCTACAAATCTTTGGCGAAAACATTAAATGTGTAATTTTGCAGCTCGTTCCCCAGGCCCCGCCAGGACGATGGCGCACGGACGACGGGAGGGAAGGAGGGAAGTTGAACTCGAGCGCCACCTCGCGACGAATCCCGCCACTGGCATCGTGTGGGGAGCCACGGGAGACGGACGACAAGACGGGGCGGAAGCGGAAGCCGAAGCGGAGAATCGTGTGTAATCAGCAAGGTTGAGGGTGGGAGGTAAGGTAAGAGAAGGGAAGGAGTCGAAATCAGAGACAAGTTGGAGAGTTCGTTTCAGTCGTCGATGAGCAGGATTTGGAGAGGGGTGGAGAAGCAGGAGTGAAGAGTCAGGGGTGATGGGGCGACTTGGAGTTCAAGAAACTGTCCCCGTCCGTCACCAGCGTCGTGGGGTTGGGGCGACGTGCATAAATCGCCGGGATTTCTCTGCATAACAGCGAAATTCCCGAAACGCAATTTTCCCCGCAATAACTGTCGATTTTGGCCAGATTGATGCGTATGTGGGGGCGAGGAATGTGGGCCAGAGCGAGACAGAGCGACTAAGATTACGTGTGCTGGAGTCAACTGGCTCGGTCGATGCAATCCTGGTGCCCTCGGTGCCCCTCGATGCCCTTCGAGTCCTCTGTGGTCCTCCGTCCTCCTTCCTTTGATCGTATTTTGTATTTACTATTTGTATTAACTTATTTTTGCTCTGTGTCGAATCAATTAGGGCTTAAATCGCACATTAATTTTCTCGCAGTGCTGGCGATGTGGGTCGCCAGTCGATGTTGGGGGTTTCTTCGAGCTGCCCCCCACTGGTTCCCAGAGCGATAACCGAGGATGACTGCAGGACATGCAGCCGAATACTTTGCTTCGTGACAAATTCCATGCCCTCCACCTCACTCCATGTCGCACGCTCTCTCTCCTCGCTCTCTCCCCTCTCTCTCTCTCTCTCTCTCTCTGCCTCCTTCGCTTTCTGCTGCCTGGCAAAAAGGAGTGCTTTTTGTGGAGTTCCCGAAGACCACTTGCGAGAAGTCGTCCTCCCATCCACCGTCCAACCCTTTCGTTGCTTCCACGCGACCAGGCGATCGACATCAGGACGTCAGGGCGGCCGAGAAGAGGGAGAGGAGCGAGTGGTCTGTGGCTGCTCCTTCTGCATGTCCTGGCGTGCGTTCGGTGCACATAAATTCACCAAATGCTGGACATTATTTCTCCATTTCGTTTAATGTCCTCGCCTCACTTTGCATAATAAAACGCAGCAGACTCCGAAACCCCCTCTTCTTCTTCCCTCCTTCGAGCTCCCTTTTCCCTCCTCCCCCCTTCGGCCCCTGCCTTCGCCCGTCCACCGTCCATCGTCCATCGTCCTTCGGCCAGGCTACGCAGCCCTGGGCAGCAGCTCGAACTCGGACTCGTCTCGTCCACCGCGGCCACAGGAAACGCACGTACGTTGCGTCCTCCTTCCCCCGCCCGCCTCAACCCTTGCCGGTCGCCCCACCCTAATGAGGGCCGCTGGCGATTTCTTTTATTCGTCACATTGCGATAAATTCGCCGATTCAGGAACTCGTCGTCGTCGTCAGCGTCGCCGGCGTCGCCGTCATCGCGTCCGCCGTCCTCGAATCTGTGCTGCACGCGTGGGCCTCGCCCCGTCCCCGTCCCTCGTGGTCCGCCCTCCCTGCCGGTTTTTTCTCGCTGCTCCTCGTCCTTGGTCTTCTGCTTCGGTGGTCTCGTGTCCTTGTCCCCGCCCGTCCGCCCCTCCCCCGCTCGTTAACGTCCTCGTCCTCTGCCCGTGGTCATCACCGTCTCCTCACCTCCCACTCCCTCGTCCCTTCGCCGCCTGCCTCACGGATTCATCGATCGCCGAGTGTCGCATAAAATTGGCTGATTTATTTTTAAATTTTATTTCATTTTTATTGCTCACTAAAAATTTAATTCGCTCGCCTCGACCCACACACCCATACAGACCCAGTTAGGGCCATAAAATGTCGGCTCTACCTCTGCCCATCGCTTTGATGGTCACTTGGCCCATTTCAATCTATTGCTGTCGTGTTTTTTGGGCGACTGGAAGTGGGCGTGGCCATAATGGGCGGTCATGGTGCGGGGGGAAAAATTTGCTTTCAATATTTTAATGGCCCGAAATTCCATTAGAATTTGTTTTTACGGCCTTCACTTTAGGAAAATTGAGTCACTAATTCGTTTGTTTCGTCCATTTGGCGTCGCCTCCCTTCGCTTGCTCGGCTCCTCTGCGAACTTCGTGATAATGTTCGTTAAATTTAGAGGTCGCCCCATTGAGTGGTTTCTAGCGAGGCGTTGGGGAGGGCATGAGAGTGAGGGGAAGTGGGAGTGAGTGAGAGGGACGAGTGATGACAGAAGTTGGCGGTTCGGTTCGTTGAATTTGCTCAACTCGTTGGGTAAATTTGAGAAATTCTGAATTGGAGAAATTAGTGACAGAAGAAAATGTTGAAGGGTTTCCAAAGTCGCAATTTAATGTCGCATGTTCCAGGAACGTCCGCCGCCCCCGACCGACCGCCGAACAGACCGCGTCATTTCAAGATAACACGACACCCAAACACACACGCATTCGTCCTCCACACGCACACACAGACGACACATGAAAGGGCTTCGCATTCCGCAAATAAACCGCTGCCGTTTCCATTGATGCGGACAATTTTAATATGCAGCCGCGAGCGAGTTCGGCGAGGACGACGGAGAGGACCAAAGGAACATCTGCACCGAGAAAAAATTGCGGCCACCAAAGGACACCATTGGAAATCTCATCCTCAGCAACATGCGGTCGAACGGGCCACACACGTTGTTGTTGTCGTGGGAGTTTTTGTTGTTGTCCTCGTTGCTGCTGTCGCCTGCAGTCGCTTAGACGAAATGACGTCCGTTCGGCTGCCGGTGCCACCCGCCACTTGTCGAAGGCGACAGATTCACGCACACAGCTCCATCCTTATTGATCCAAATGGATATCGTGGCCCCCACACACCCACACACCCACACACCCACACACACTCACTCGCCATCGCCCTGCCTCGGTCCCCTCCCGCGCTCTGGTTTAAACGAAATTTGTTTACGCTTCCATTTCGACTCGTTTTGATGCTCTTACGATGTCGAGGACTCGACGTGTTCGATGCGGGTGAGCGTGAGCGTGTATGTGTGTGTGTGTGTGGGGGGGGGGGTAGGGGGTCGTGTTAGTGTGTGGCCACATGGCTGTGCCCGAGGCAAAGGCTCCAAATTAACAGGAGCCACAATCGCCGAGTCATCGCCGCCTGAACCAGAGCCGGAGCCAGAGTCGGCGCCCCGCACAAATCGGATCCATTTGCGCCGCGTCAGTCGCTGCCCGAGGAATTTCATTAGAGAGCCATATGAGATCCACACCAACAGAAGCAGCAGCAGTCGCTGCTCGTGGCCCAAAAACACCTTGTTCATGGCTCGTCCTCGTCCTCATCCTTCTCGTCCCCGTGACGTGTCAGTTGAAACACTTAGTTTCGACCATTACCGTCGAGTTGCTCTTGTCGCTCTCTGTTTGCTTTTAATTTACTCGTGAAGAAGGACAATATTGAAATTTGAATGTCCCCGAGTCGTTGTCTGTCGGCGAGGTCTGTTGTTGGAGTAGATTTGCGCAATCATAGATCAGGCCGAGATCGAGATGAACGATCGAAGGTTTCTGAAGTTGTCCAGTAAAGGTTTATTTCTGCATTGAAGGAAGTGAAGCTTTCTAAAGAGTAACCAAAAATTACCGCAGTCTTTCATTTTGTTATGTTTTTGAATCCCTAGACATCATTTAATACTCGTTAATCATTTATTTTTCCTAGTAAACACATGGAAAGTCTGCAACGAGAAATTCTTCTAGGCACAATTTAAAGCGACATTTTTTCCGTGGAAAGTTCCAAACCTTTTCCGACTCGAACCACCGAGGAATGGGGGTTTAGATCGAATCAACTGGTACCAACCCTAAAAAGACAACTCTCTCAAGCACGATTCAAGTCAACGAAGTGTTCGTAGAAACTCCACAACTCGTCCCACTGAACCCACGACGAAAATCAATTAGCACAAATCCATTTTTAAATACAGCTGCAGACGAGCTCGCACGACCGGAGCCACGCCCTTTGCCGGGAATGCGATATGCGAAATATGACAAATTCATTAGCGACTGGATTAAATGTCGTCGCCAGGACTGGGCTGGACGTGCCGCGGCTCGGTCTGGCTCGGTCTGGCGTCTGTCGACTGTCTGTCCGGTTGTCTGTCTGTCCGCGCTCGCACGTCCGCCTCCGCCGCACGGCAAACGCGTCAATCGCCAGTCGTCCGTCGGCGCACGTGTCCCTCCCTCGTTGTTGACTCGATTAATCCCGCCCTGCACCGGAACCGGAAATGTTTGCGGATGCGCCTCTGCGTGAATGTGTCTGTGTGAATTGCTGTAAGTGCGAAGGTGTGTGTGTGGGCGCCAAGGCTTATTAAAGGCCTCTGTTTTGAACACATTTAATCGCTTGATGTTCGTGTTAAGTTCGCGAATAAACAGGGTTTTATTTTGGGCTTAAAAATCGCACGCACCTCACGCTGGGCCAGACGGCAGCAACAACAAGAAGTTCGACGAAAGGCACGTTCGTCACGTGACGGCTCCTCCCTCTCCTTGTCCCCAGGTCGGAGCGACAGGACTTTCATTTTTTGGTTTTTCCATTGTTTTTCCTTCTTCGTACACAAAAACAGGTTTGCCTGAAGGTTTCTTTCGCAGAAGTCCTTGGAAATACCACGGCATGTCATGGAAATTCCTCCCACCCCCCGGCCCCCCTTGCCCACGGTCAATGTTCGCCCAACTCTCGCTGGCCTTGGGATCCACCGGAGCAGCGAAGTGAGTTCAGATTTAACGATGTTTACGCAAACATCAAAAGCTTCCTCGTCCTTCTCGGATAAAATCAACACGAAGCCCGCCATCGAGGGAAACCCCAAAAATCTCCTCTCGTGTCGTTCTCCGTACTCTTTGTCGTTCGTCTTTGTTTTGTCCCCTTCCTCCGTGAGTTCTCCAGTCCTTCGGCTGCTTCTGGGAACTCGTCGTCGCCGCATCGAGTTTCCCGCTTTGGCCCTCGGGACGAAAGCGAAACCAGAATCACTTAATTTTCGCCCAAGTGTCAATTATCGCTCGCTCATGGGGGAATCCCCGAATCCGCTCGAGATGTGCGGTTCACCCCAACCCCTGGACCCCCACACGGCGTGTCGAATCCGATCGAAGGCGTTGCGGGAGGTCAGCCCAGGGAGGTGGAAATAATATCACGTAGCAGGAGCAGGCGCGGAGCGAGCAGGAGCCACGTGGTTCAGGTCAACTGGGAAGAAGTTGGGGCGGGCGGCTGGAGAGGCTGGAGACGGACGTAGAAATCGAGAGCTAAGTGGGTGGAGGGAGGTGGGGAGTTTGATTGATTGTTAAGTAAAGGAAAATCAATACCACGCATCAGGTGCCGGGCGCCCTGCGCTGAATTCCCGGAAAGGTATTTTCGACTGCCTTTTCCTTCTTCTAAATTCGTATAGCAGGAATCATTATTCATCAAAGAACCACATCAACTTAAAGAGCAATATCAATCGAATATCGATCGAATACATAAATAATGAATTATTTAAATAATTATTGATCAATGTTTGAATACGGTAATGAATGAAATTATCGGAGGTTTTCATTCCATGCTTGATATAATCAATTAAAAGTAACAGATTGATTTCCGAATTTTATACCTGTTGGAGAAAATTAAATCTTTCTTCAACTCCCATGTCGTTGTTCTTCATTTCTAATTCTCTCCCAAATTCCCAAATGGAAATATTTTTCCACATTTTCGCAGAAATCTGCTCCTAATGAAGCAGGGCTTCCAACAGTGTGATTTCCATCGATGAGAGGGAAAAAAGGTTCCACAAACTGGGAGAAATGTTTCCATGAACGACGATTTTTCTATCCATATATTTTCTACGAAGTGACGAGTACCATTTCTCCATCTCCACTAGTCAGAGACTCCCTCTTTCTCCCTCTCCCTGCTTAGTGTTGTTTTTTCCCTTCGCGCTGCCCACTTCCTCCAGGAAGCCGCCATTTCTCGTCCACATTCGCGCAGCCGTTGTTTTTCTTAGAGTTTTTCCGGAGACGCCGGACGTTACTTTTTCCTCAACTACTTGACTTGAAAAAAGCGCCGCAGCAACAACACCAATACCGCCAACGGGAAAAGAACAGAACGAGGAAAGAGAGGGGTGGGAGAGGGAGAAGGAGAATGGTCGGTTTGGTCCACTGATCAATTAGGTCGCCGCAGGGGTGAAATCAACAAAGGACAACAACAAACTCGACCGCATCACTAGCAGCAGCAACAACAAGAGCGACCCGCACAACACCCGCAACAACCCAGAACAACCGACAGTAGACAACAACCGATACCAACAACAACAACAACACGGCCTTCGCTTAATGTCAGTCCATTGTTCGTCCGACCATCGTCAGCTCTCGAGGTGGAGCAGAAAAACCCAGAAGCAGAGGAGGGGAAGAAGAGGAATAGGAGCGGGCACGCGTCTTTGTTTCATCCACCATCAGTCAGATCCATTCGTTCGCCCGCTCCCTCTCTCTCTCTCTCACTCCCTATTCCTGTCTGGCTCACTCTTTCTCTTCGCTCTCGCCGTTGCCTGGCATTGAATATAAATGATTCAATTCAATCAATTCAATTCAATTGCGTTCACCGACACCCCCGCCCCCTCTTCGCGGCGGGACCAACATCTCCCCCTCCCCTTCCCCCCTCTCCCTCACACCATCCCCACCACATCGTTGCGTGTGCGTCGGTGTGTGTTAATGTGTGAGCGTGTGCGTTTAATTGTCTTAGACGTTCGTCCGTTCGTTCGTTCGTTCGTTCGTTATTTTTTCGCTTCTTTTCCTCTCTTTTCTGCTTACGGGCGAGGAATTCTGTCTCCCTCGGTCACTCCTTCTGTCTCTAGATATTCGAGACTCCCCCTCCCCCTCCCTCTCTCTCTCTCTCACTGTGTTTCTCCCTAGTTGCCCTCGTTGTTTAGTTTTTAATTAAAATCGGATATTGTGATAAATGTGACGTCATTAGGCGAGCTGATGACTTGGCTCCGCTGGACCTGACTGACGGTGACCTCATGCTCATGCTCGGGTTCGTCCATCCCACCGTCCAGTCACCAATGCGTCCATCCATCCGTCCATCGTCCGCCCATCCGCCCGATGGCGTCCATGAATGGCAGATGCTGTCGGCCAGCCGGACCCTCTCGATGTGTGGACGAGGTGTTCGGTCTCTCAGTAGTGTGGGTGAGGGCGAGTGTGTGGGTGTGTGTGTGGGTGTGGGCGTCTGTTTATCTTGGCGTGGCGGGCGTGTGTGTGAGGTTAATTGGTTTGCTCGCCGATAGGTCAATGAGGTCGCAGAAACCGTTCCACGGTCACGGCGAGACGAATCGATGGCCGAAAGCGACAGGGGAAAGCGAAATCCAAGGATCACGGCATTGGATTGGCGGCATAGAGAGCAAACAGAATAATTTTTGGTTCAATAAAATAGTTACATCGCCGGACTCCTCAAGCACGACCTCTCATAACTTGGAGTAAACTGTTCTTATTAACTTTCCATAAGTTGTGGGTCAGCGCCACAAAGTCCAACATAAATAACGACGAACCGAAGACGGACCAGGCTTCACTCGACAAACCACTGCGCTTCAATCAAGCCGTCCATGGGCATCTCACAAAGAGGTCGATGAACCCGCTCCCCACTCATCCCACTCACGCCCTTCAGCTTCCGAACTCCGCAAAGGCCCCAAAGTGACCCGGCATCCCTTTCAGGAACGCCGCCACCTCCTCAAAGTGAAGGATTTTCGATGCTGTCGGGACCCTCGCCAAAGTCGGCACAAACAAGTCCACTTGAAAATAAATACCAGGACCTTTTGGCGAACCATTTCCGTTTGCCATGATCCGACCGAACTTTCATCTTCCATTCATCGGTCGGTGCTTCCCAAGCTACAACGACAGAGACAGCGAGGGCGACGAGAAGGGAGGCCGCCCCAAGGGCTGCAGCCCCATAAAATGTAATGAAGCTCTAAGGTCAGTCCACGCGATGTCCACGTCACGGCCGGCTGCGCCCGGGGTCGGCAGCGGCGTCGCCTCCGTGCCGGCGATGGCTCGGAAACTTTATGGAACTTTAACTGACCACCATAAATTGCGCCTAGAAGCGTGCAACGGTTTTTGCTCCCGAGTACGACGACGACGACGATGATGTTGTTGCTGCTGTCATTGAGTGAGGGGTGTCGAGCGCGGAGCGGGGAGCGGCCGGAATGATCAGTGAATGAAACCCATTTCATGGCAGACCTGACGTTGCTGACGTCCTGTTGCTGCTGCTGCTGCTGCTGCCGTCGCGGCCCTCGTCTGCCGCTGCTTCTGGCGCCTCCACTGCCGTGGCTACCGGAGCCGGCGCAGCGCGGTGGCCGCAACACCGCCCGAGGGTCCGAGGGCCGAGGACCGAGGACCGGGCAGGACCGGCCCGGACGAGAGCCGGGATGCCGAACGCAAATGAAGCGTAGGCAAAACGCCGATGGGTGCAATTTAGCAGAAAATATTGGTTTCTTTATGAGGCGAGCGCAACATTTCGTTTCACATTTTTCTTCGCCCACTTCAGCTCTCCTCCACCTCCCTCTCTCTCTCTCTTCTCCCTCACTTTCTCTGCTCTTCCTCTCTCTGTCCACATTCGATCAACTCGTCTCGCCCTGGACGCCGGGTCTGCGCGTCGGGACGAAACGGAGTCGGCGACACGAGACGAGTCGAGTCGAGTTGAGTCGAGTCGTCCTGACATGGCGCGGCCTTCGTTAGTGTGTGTGGGTGTGTCTGCTGTCGTTGTTGTTGTTGGCCAGTTGCAATAGATCCGCCTGTCACTCGGCACCACACTCAGCACCACGCTTTGCTGCACCAGCACCGGCCGTCGCTGCTGCGGCCGGGTGACGGACGTCGCCCCGCCTGCCCTCGCCCCTGGTCGTCCCGTCCCCTGGCTTAGGGCCGATGGCTCGCTGAGGCCGTAAAGCGGAAGCGCGCTCTGTTGACATTCAATTTGTCCTCGCCAGGATGGATCATCGGATGGATCCTCGGAGTTTTTCTGCGGGAGGCCCCGAAGTCGTCCATTTGCGGATTCCCTGGCAGAACAAAGGACAGCAAAAGAATGGCTGCAACCTGTACACACAGAGAGAGAGGGAGGGAGAGCGAGAGAGGGAGAGGGAGATGTGAGCAATTGGTCCAAATTGATTCTAAATTCGATCAGGGTCGAGTTTTTCCATTTCAATTACATTTAATTTTATCCTGCGAATTTTCCATTTGCTAATATTTGTTAATAATATTTTCATAGTAATTTTTCCAAATTTTTTCCCGCGCAATTTTTCATTTTCAAATTGATTTATATGAGGGAGACTTGAAGCGATAGGAACGAGTTTCCTAAATCTAGATAAGTGAAACTTCAATCCAGAATATTAAGAAAACTGATTCAGAAGCTTCATCTTACTTATCAGATTCTAGTCGGAGATGAAGATTCTTTGAAAATGATGAAATGTTCTCGTCGAAATCTCCCAAGGAACTCCCTTGGGAGTCCTCACAGGACTTCGTCGCCTTCACCAGAGGCCGAGGGCTCTGACCGCAGTCGATTCGAATCAATCCACGATGATTGGCCGACTATCGATCTGTGTTGATCTGTCTCTGTCGGTCTGTCTGAGGCTGACTGGACCGGCCAGTCGTCGGCTCCCTCTCTCTCTCTCTCTCTCTCCCCACGACAGCTGCGTTTTTGCGTCGCCCCAGTGAATCGCTTTGCTTTCTGCCCATTGACCGATAGACCGATTGAATCGTGGCCCGGCCGAGGGAAAAATCCATTTATATATAAACATATACACAGATGTCTGTTTGTTCGCGTGATGCTCGATTGGTCTCGGCAAATAAATGCAGCAAGAGCTACCGCAACACTATACAACAAAACATCGCCAACCAGGATAGTAACAACAATGAAAACAACGCGACGATGGCAACAACAACGACAACAACACGACAGCAACAGCTCCAACAACGTCGACAACTTTGTGTCGGTCACTCGGGCCTATTCATGGGCAGTTGATGGCATTTGCCGCGAGCGGAAAAAGCAAACGTGTGGCCAGGACCAAGGCCTGTGTCTGTGTCCGTGTCTGTGTCCGTGTCGGTGTCGGCGTCGGTGTGCGGTTAAAAGTCGTTCAAGTGTTAAAAGCTCGAAACACAATCAGCAAATAAAAACACGGTGAAAAAGAAAAACACATTGGAAAGAAAACACTTTGAAAAAAGAAATATGTTGAAAAAAGAAGCACATTGAAAAAAATGTGAACAATGGAAACGAAAAAAAGCGAGTTGAAAACAAAAATTCATGGAAAAAAAAAATGGAAAAAATATTTTAAAAAAGCCTGAAAAAAGGCGCTTGAAAAAAATACACTGCAAAAAACATACTGAAAACAAACCACACTGGGAAAAGCCTAATGAAAAAATCCCATTGAAAAATGCGGTGGAGGAAAAAACGCAATATTCCAAAGGAAGGAAGATATTGAAAAATTATAAAAACGAGTGGACGAGCGCCATCAAGAGGGGGAACAGAGAACGAGAGAGAGGGAGAGGGAGATGGAGAGGGCGGCGAATAAAAACGCCGATGACGGAAAAAGTCACGCGGCCGTGGAGTCCAGACTAAATTGGTTCGAATAAAAGATCAAATGTTGTAAAATTTATAAATGCGACTACAATAAACTCACACGGTGGGAGAGAGGGGGGCGGTTAGGGAGGGAGGAGGGGAGGGTTCGGAGTAAGCGGTTTAATGGTACGATATTGCGTGAAACTTGTGAGCTCAACAAATTTGTATATTGTTTGTCGCATGAATGGATATTTTTGTTTCGGGTTTTTCTCCGCTCTGCGGGTTCCCGAAAGGAACTGCCGAAGTTTTGGCTCTCGCCTCGCCGGCCGCAAGTAATTGACAATTTACTCGCCGCACAAACCGCCGACAAAATATGATTGAAAATAATATAATAAACAATATGCGATTATTGTGAAAACCGATACCGACGCGGAGGCAGAAAAAACTGTGTGCAAAAGTAATGAAAATAGCATTGACAAGCATTTAGAGAGGGATTAAAAAATTGTGGAAAATTTCCGATACTGAAAAAGCATCTCAATTCAATGCCGAAAAAAAAATGGACTCGAACACAATCGCCAAATATATGAAAATATGGAAATTTCGCCATTAAATGTAATGCGGGGAAATGCTTAAATAATTATCCGGATAACACAATCACAAAAGTGATCTGCGAGTGGTTTTTAAAGTGTAACTGTTTGCACGAAGAAAGCTTGGTAGTGGTAAAAAAAAAAACCATCAAGAATCAAATTAATGAAGGTGTTGTGTTTCAGGCATTGTGTTGGGTTCGCCAAAAAACACACTAGCTGTAATGAACAGGCGAGAGAGCGAGAGCGCGAGAGGGGAACGGGAACAAGGTAGTGAAAAATGTGATTAAAAATTGATGGAAAGTTTGCGAATCGATCGCTCTCTCGCCGGCAGCCGAAGCTCGGTCGTGGAACGCTCTCGTCTCCTCCCACCTCTCTCTCCCATGCCTCTCTCTCTCCCTCTCTCCCTTGCTTTGCAAAGCGTGAAGGGATTGAAATTCCATATTTTCTCTTGTGCCTTTTGCGAGTCGCTCAAAAGGAATTCATCGCATCGCACTTCACTCTGCATATCTCACGAATGTGAGGCATAAAGATTAAATCCGCAGCAACAGCCGGAACGCCAGGACTCCGCCAGCAACAACTGCAACTACTCCCACAACAAAAACAACAACAACAATCACCACTGCTACAACAACGCGCAGGGACCAAAAGCGAAAAAACCCGAACTCAACTGCAGCGATGGAAAATGAATTTTTAATTAAATATGTTCGAGGGAACTTCTTTATTTCGCGCTGTTTGCGTTCCGCGCAATAACAACAATGGCGACTACCAACACTACAACAACAACAACAACAACAAGCCCAAATAAAAATCACAAAACAACAGCTTGAAAAGCACCAACAATAACACAATAACAACTACAAATACATGGACAACAATAGGATCTCGCAGGACTCGCCACGAGACGAAAACGTGCCAAGGCTGGAGCCCGAAAACAACTGTCAAAATTGTGCCAGTTACACGAGAGACAGAGTGAGGGAGAGAAAGACAGAGACAGAGAGAGAGAGAGAGAAGGGGATAATAAGAGAGACCTACAGTAGGAGCGTGTGAAAGGCGAGAGAGAAGACGGAGTATGAAATTAAATTTCACCAAAGGTTGTGGGGCTTCGACAGTCATTTTGTCGAAAGTTCGAAATAAAGCCATCGTTTTCAGGCGAACATTTGGCGAATTTAATAAGAAATACGGAGAAAATGCTGTGCCAAAAAGGGAAAAAGAATAAAATTGTAAAACTTCTCCACAAGGAGAGTAAAAAGAAAACCTGAAGAGAATTCGTCAAAAGGAAAGGGAAACGAAAAATTCCTTGTCCTTTTTAGGTGTTATTAAGGTAAATTCAAAGAATTAAATTGATGAACATTAACTCTATGGAAAATGAGTTCAAAGAAGGAGGGATAGAAGGGAAGCAAAGGATTTCTCCCTGACCTTAGGCCCAGTTCGACCTTTAATAACCCATATGCGATCAGCAGAAATTCATCCGCGATGCCCGATTTCCGAGAACGAGACCTACTTCCAGGGACACCTGCTGCTGACCCACAAAAGCCCAACCTTCGGCGTTGAACCAACCTTGCCAGAGCAATCGCAACAGAGCAAAGCAAAGTAAAGTAAAGTAAAGTGAAGTGAGAACAGTGGAGGGAGAGCGGAGCGTCTGCGTTGCGTCCCGCTCGCACCGGCTGCGTCCTCTTCGCTCGGTCGAGTTCAAAAAGTCATATTTTCCCCGATGATGAGTTTTCCTTTCATCCATTCATGCCGGGGAAAATGCTTCGCCCGCCGTGGCCGTTATTTGCATTCGCTGCGAGTGGAGACGAAATGGAAATGTTGTCGCCGAACGGCGGCGAAACCAACAACAACACGCCCAACCCTCCACAAGTGAGAGAGAGAGAGAGAGAGAGAGAGGGAGGGAGAGGACAGGAGGAAAGGGCACAAGTTCAGAAAGGATTTTTTCCACGGAGTTTCGCTCGATCCGTCGTCGTAGTCGTGCGGACGACACGCAAATAATTTTCTTATTTGAAATTTTGTTTGCTTTTTGAAATGAGCAGAGTTTCGTTCAATTTCACACAGTCACTGCAACTATCTCCCTCTCTCTCCTCCTCCGTCTCAGTCTCAGTCTCCGTCTCCTTCTCTTCGTCGTCTTCCTTTTCTTCGCCTCCGCTCCACGGCCTGATTCGATTTCATCTCGCCCTGCGGTTGGCGTTTAGCGGACGAGCGAAGGGCGCGGAGGGCGAACTTTTTTTCGATTTCTCACTTTCCCTCCCTTCTCCCGAGGATTTTAATAACTTTCACCACTCCCTCCTTAATTCGTTGGCCCCGCGCGCGAGTGTTCGAGGTGGCAACGCCGCGGGCCCTCCGCGAGTCCCACCGCCAGCTCTGCGAGTTGACAGTTGCAGTGGTGAGTTTTTAATGAACTTCACCGGCTTAAATGCGACGCCGCCTGGGGCCTGGGGCCTGGGGCCTGGAGCCTGGGGGTCCGGCAGGGGCCATCGAGAGCGCCGTGAGCCAGGTTTATGAAATTTCACTCGAAACAGAAGACAATTAGGAATAAAAGGAAGAACTTCATATCAAGTGCCTTTTGTATAGTTTTTCGAACTCTTGATTTAATAATTAATTTTGTTTTCCTAATGCGAAACTAATGTAATTTTAAAAAAAACTTTATTTTATAATAATTCCACTTTTGTAGTTTCTTTGAGATTTCATTAATTAAGAAAATTAATTTCTATATTAAACCAAATTAATTAAACCAAATTAATTAAACCAATTAATTTCTATATATCCAAATTTTCAACAACTTATGTCTTGAAGTCTGAAACTTTCTCCCTCGCACATACGGCTCGACCCTTTCACTCACTCTCTCTCTCTCTCTCTCTCTCTCTCTCTCTCTCCCTCTCTCCTACTCCGGAGGGTTCCTGCCAATGTCAAAGACCTCTCCAACGTAATCCCAATTCGCCCCGAACTCACCTCGACTCATTCATTCACTCCCACACCCACCGAGTGTGGGGAGATTCCCCTCTCGCCCTGTGGTGAATGAACTGTGGAACACGAGTTTCCCCAGCTCGTGGTGGGTTTCGCTTCGCCCTGAGCTCGAAACCAGGCCGAACCGTCGCCGTCCTCATTGTTGATGTTGTTCTTGTCCTCCCGACGCCTCCTCTCCGTCCGCCTACGCTGTTGTTGTTATGGCTGTCTTTGTGCTCGCTGCGCTCGTTGTCTTTGTTGGCATTGTCCGCGTAGTGGTTCGAAGTCAAAAGCCCGTCATAATAAATGACATTCTGACATCTCAACTTGGGGCTTAAATAATTCTGCTCGATTTTCGGCTTCTCCTCTTTATCCTCATCTGGCTGCACTTCTGCCTCCCTTACGCCTCCTTTACGCGCCCTACTCTCTCTATCTCTTCTCAACCTTCCTATTCTCATCCTGCCCCTTCTCGTCCTTCGCCTTCGTCTCTCCTTCTCCGTCCTTCCGCTCATCTGCTGCAACCAGTCGTTGCCAATTTTCCACAAGACACAGTCGAACTTCCGCCGACAGACGTCTGTTCGGAGTTGCCGTTGATGCCAGGACATTTTCGTGTTGCTCCTCCCAGGGACATCTGCCGTCACATGGCGTGCAGCAGGAGCTTCGTTCCATCCCGGTTTCCTCAGATTTCGTTCATCCCCGGCACTCGTTCCAGCGTCGGTTCCCTCGTTTCATTTGTTTTTCATCAACCTTTCCCTCCCTCGCCCTCCTCTCGGGGCTAATGATTTATTGAGAATCTCGGGGATTTCATTTGTTGCCTTGCACTTCAAGGATATCCAGGACCGTTCGACCGTTCTCGACCGACTCGCTGGAAACTATTCGCGCGAACGTTCGAGGAAAATCGTGGCGGAAATGGAAATGAAAATGAGTTTGAGCCATTCGTGCGAGGACTAAAAACGAGCCCTGGCTCGATGATCCTTCGCCACGGGGGGCGGGGCAGGCGTGGCAGGCGTGGCTGGTGGAGAATGTTGCATCGTAATATTTAATGCTCGAATAAGGGACGTCATGAGAGGATTTTGAATGTCAGCCACTTGGGTTATTGCGGGCGCGACATGGCGACATGGCGACAACGACCACGTCACACACATGCCACACTCACACAGACACACGTCGTCCCACACACCACTGGGTGCATTCACAAGACAGAGGTTTTGATGTCCTCGCCACGGGAGCCCGGAGCTGTCGAGCACTCCAAAATCCCGACTCTGCTGGTATCTCCTCACTTCACGTACTCCTCGACAACCGCCACTCTTCCACTCGTCATGCGCTCCGACTCCCTCACCTTCATCCTCCTCGCAGCCTCCTCCTCCCACCCTCGCTTCCCCAGGCTTCAGCCCTCATTCTCCGCGTTTCCTTGGTCTTTGCCGATTCCCCACAAGGCGTTCATTATTTTATTCCCGGCATCGTCTTCTTTTCAATCTTCTTCCTCTAACACTCATTTAGCCCTTCTCCGTTTCGTTTCTCCATCTCTCACTCTCGGTCCTTCACAGCGTCGATCGCTCTTTCACGCTCTTTCTCTTGCCTTGCGTCCTCTCGCCAGCGTTTGTGCTAAGCAATTTCGGAGGAAAATCCTGCGAACGGATGGACGGAATTTCTCCGGATTGGAGTCCTCGTATTTTCGCGGTGTCGAGGAGCACGAAGACAGAGCGGTGTTGGAGGGAAGTCTCCGGGGAGTCTGGAGTCTGAGCTGCTCGGCACGGCCCGAGGACACGCTGCGGATTTCGATAACGCGTCCATGCAAAGTTATTGTTTGTTATCCTGCCGCCTCCCAGGAGCGCTCGAAAAGTGAGCGTCGATGCAGGCGTGCCAGAAACGAGGCTGGAGAGGGTGGAGGATTTCAAATATATATTAACCTCCACACCATCATCCTCCCCCCCCCCCCCACCTATCGGGACCACTCGGGGTCGCCTCCTGAAATCTCTTCGAATGCACGCCGGGCGCTCGGTTAATGGTGCAAATGAATTCCACCGAGCCAATGGCGGGCGGAGGAAGACGAAGTTGTCAGTCACTCACTCAGGGTCGATGAAGTCATATTTCGACGCTAGCTCGCTCGCTCGCTCGCTCTATTTGTGCGTGTGTGTGGGGGGGGGGGGGGGGGAAGCGTTCAATTTATTCATGCCAGGAACGTGCGCAACATCCACAAATATGAGCAATCAATCTGTCATGTGTGTAACTTTCAGCATTCTTCATGTATTTCTGCACCGAGCTGTCGATGGGGCGCCAACGGATGGCGGGTGGGGGGTGGAGGAACGAAAGGGCTGGTTGGTGGATCGAAGAAGGGGTTGAGCGGGCCATGACAATAGCAAAACGCTGGCGGGGCTGCGGGGGTGGGGAAGAGAGAGGAAGAAATGGAGGGATGAGGGCGAAAAAGGGAAGGATGCGAGCGAAAGGCAGGAAGGATGGGTGCAAAAAAGGAAGGATGAGGAGGGTGGGAAAAGTGGGAGGAAGAGGCGTGTGAAGGAAGAAAGCGCGAAGGCCAAGGTTGGGGAGAAGGAAGGGAAGGAGAACGGAAAAGCGAAAGGGAAAAGGACGGTTGTGGAGTAGGACGGGAAGAAGCAGGATGAAGAGGAGGACGGAAAGCAAAGGAAGAGCCTGAAGCAAGCGCCGAAAGGATGACGAATGATGGGGCCTAGGAGAAGGCAGAGAGGCTGCGAAAATGAGGAGGATGACGGGGAGATTCGGCAGGCACCAGGATGACGAGAGCGAAGACGAAGACGAAGACGAACAAACTCGAAGCAAGGATGACGGCCAAGAATTCGATGAATGCGAAGCTAACGAAAGGGGACAGAAGGAACTGGGGAGAGTCACGAAAAGCGACGAAGACGCAGTCGAGAACCCGTTGAAGGCGAGGAAAGCGACGATGAAGACGGCAGCGAAGGCGGAAGTAAGACAACAATCGAGGCTGAGTGAAAGGAACGGCAGACCAGCAGGAGACAATGTGAGAGAGGAGGAAGGAGAGAGAATGAGAGATCACTCGAGCCCGGACGGGAGCGAGCATGTGTGGAGAGCGAGAGAGCAACAACAAGACCAACAACAACAATGTTCAACCCAGGATCCTGTTAAGTTATCATGTCACGAAGGCAACTGAAACGATTTCCATTTTTTATTCTCCTCCGTTTCGACCTCTTTCGCTCTGTCTCACTCTCACTCCCGCTCACTCTCTGTCTTTCGCACTGTGTGTCTTTCCCTTGTCCCCCTGGTATTTTGGAAGTCTCTCTTTGTCCCTCTTTCTGTCTCATTCCTACTGTCGGTCTCGCTCGCTCGCATCCTCGGCATCCCCGGCTGGCAAACACAGCTGAAAGCAGGAAGATTTTTATGCATGACATGCAGCGCCCAGAAGGAGGAGGGGGCGCAGAAGTCGGGAGAGGGGGAAGTAGAAGGGGAAGAAGCAGAATAGCAGAATAGTTTCCCCCAACAGCCCCCACCCCTGCCATCGTCTGCATACGACGCGAAATATTGTTATTAGTTTATGTTGATCCGGCTTTGTTTATTGTTATCCCACACAAGGCGCTTGGCTCACGCTCGGCTCCTCCGCCTCCGCCCGCGCCTCCAGCTCCAGCTCCACCTTCTCCTCCTCCTCCTGCACTCGGCGGACTCGCTCTTTGTTTCTTTTTCCTCCTCCCTCTCGCTTTGCACTTCCTCGCTCTTCCTCTCTGTGCCTTGCTCTCGGCTTTGTCGAGACATCTGCGCCTATCTCCATCATTTCTCACGAGTCAATCAGTCGCGATGAACACTTGACTTCATGAATCCTGTCAATCAGACTCGCAGCCTCCTCGTCCTTCGTCCTTCTTCGTCCTCCTCTGCGCTTCCCTTTCGTCGCTGACGTGGAGATAAGTGAGTTATATTTGATTACCATCGGATTCGTTTTATCGCCCTCGCCTCCTCGCTCCCTGTCTCCGCCGATCGCTTCCACATCAAAGTCAATTTCTCTTCGTCCAACCCTCCGCCCTTCGTTCGTCCTCCTTCGCAGACGTCATTTTCCACTGGATGTGTTTAATAAATCTCACCGGAAGTCGTCGGCCCTGCCGGCAGGTGCCACTCAGGCCGCAACCTCACGTCACGGCCGTCTGCGGGCGTCCCCTGCTCGCCCCCCATCGAGCTTTTCACAGCCGTCGAGCTCTGGATGCTCGGCTTTCTCATTGTCCTCCTCAGCTTCGTCGCCTCCTCCTCCTCATCGTCCGCGTTGTCATCCTTTTCGATGTTTGCTATCCGTCGCCGTCGTCCTGATCGTCTGTCGTCCACGTCTTCATCCACCGCTTGATCGTCGACATCATCGTCGTATCCTATTCGTTTTTCTCTTCTCCTCCACGCCGCTCGCCTGCTCTTCCTTGTCATCCCCTCCCACCGAGGACGGCGGGGCGTCTCCAAAGTCGACGCGCTCCTCTGACGACGCTTCCTTCACATGGCCCTCGTTTAAGCCGACTCGACCTCCTCTGCCGACCTCCTTTTGCCTACTTCTTGTTCTCTATTTACCTGTATTTTTCCCACTCACTCCTCCACCTCCCCTTCTCCTTCGATTTCTCTTCTCCTCTTGATTCATCGCATCTGCTGCTGAAACCCTTCCATCACCTCGATCATCTCTGAACCTGGGAGCTATCGATATTCGCCTCCAATCCTGGCTTTCCCTTTCTGTTGATTCTTCTACTCCTTTTCTTTAAAGACTTCGCTCTCTTTCTTTCCTCTTTCTTTTGCCCCAGTCCGACACGGGAAGCGGAAGTCGTCAATAAAACTGTCGTCTCTGACGGTGCACCGGGTGTCGTCAGAGCCCCGTTGACGTTGCGTTGCGTTGCGTCACGACTTGACGTAATCGCGTCTTCCAATCGACGCAAAAATTCGCCGCCTCGCCGAGGGGTCGGGAAGTCGCCGCATGCAAAGGACTCGAGCCGGAGCCCAAGGGCATCGTCACAAAATCGCTCACAGCAGGTGGACGGACGGAGGACGGAGGGACGGACTGTGGACAGATACACGGACCGTCATCCACTCGAGAGGACATGCGACCGCTGGTGTGTGTTTGAATTTTTATGAAAACAGTCAACAGGACCTTTGAGCGGTTCCTCGTCTGCGTCGGTGTCGGCGTCGGCGTCGGCGTCGCCCTTGCGAGCGTTTTGTTTGCACTTTTGTCTCCGTCTGGCCAACTGTTTGCGGACGAGAGTCGAAATAGCACGAAGTGCAACAACATCAATTACAACGAATGAAATGAATACGGCAACTGTAACAACAACAACAACAATAGCAAACAACAATAACAACAAGTGCATGCGAAATGACAACTTGTGGCTTTTTATTGAAACGCGTTCGCCAAGTATTAAAATTTTGTCATTGTGAACAAGAGCGAGATCTTCTCCCTCCCTCTCTCTTGTAAGCTCTCGCGCGTTTTTTATTAGTATTTCCCACTCGCTGTCCCTCGTTCTCTCTGCCTTTGTCCTGCGCTCGCTCTAAACTGTTGCAATAAACTGGCGAAAGGACGCTTGCCTGGATGCCACACGACGGCGATAGTGGAAGCAGAGCGAGCGCATGTTGGTGCTGAGAGGGGGGGGGCGAGAGGGAAGGGGAGACGGTGCGACATGTCCTCTTGAACCTCGCTCTCGACGGTTGCTGGGAACAACCGCAAGGACGGGCCGTGCATGGGATCGGATGAGGGGAGGCGAGGGGAGGCGAGGGGAGGCGCGATTGGCGCTGAGTTCAGGGGTCGAGTGGGTTTGTAAGAAATTAATAATGGCGAATGTCATGTCAACATCTCTTTGCCGTCGCTCGAGCTGCATCCGGAATCCTTCAAAAGTCATCAAAAGCAATCAGGATTCGATTAATTTTTCTTCATATCCAGCCAAAGGTCTGCTCCGGAATTTCCTCCTACTGCCTCGCATTTGTTCTGCCGCCAAATGTTTCGCCCCCCAACGGCCGCTCATGAATTCATCATGGACTCGAACTGAGCTCCTGTAAGCCGGCAAATCCCTTCCGCACACCCGCCTCGCCCAACCCTTCCAGCTCGGGAACATCCTCATGTTCCTCGGATTAAGTTTCTTCCGCGAACATTTCGATCCTTGTCGTAATCCTCTTAAAACCGGCGTCGAGCTGTCGCGTTAACAACGGCTCCAGCGCACCATCACATCGGCGCAACGCATTTGGCAACACTGCCACGACGTCGACGTCGACGCCTCCGCCCCCGACACGCCCACCGGCAGCCGCGCTTTCGGGCCTGCCGCCCCCGATGTGGCTCCGAATGGAAAACCATCAAAAGACAAAGTTTTCCTTTCCTACTCTCTGCAGGCGGCGCCGGGCCGATGCCGGAGGACGAGGGCGAATCCCGTCGCTCATTTATTTTGCATGCCTCCCAGCAGCCATGTGTTGTGCGCCCCGTTGTTGCTCAGCCGCTTGATCTGCATGAAGTTTCCACATCAATTTTAATTAAGGCTTTAAAATTCGCTCCCACCCGCACTCGACACCTTCCTGCCCGCTCCCGCTCTGCCTCGCCTCCTGCGTGCACTTGACTTGCACTCGGCCTCATCGTCCTCGTTCTCCTCTAGTCCGCCTCATTCCTCGTCTTCGTCGCCCACTTGTTGTAGGCGGCCGAGCAGCAGGAGGTGACGCTCGACGGAGTCTGAGCTCTTTCCTCTCGCTCTTCTCCCTCCCTACTGCAGAAGTTTCTCCTTTTTCTCTCTCATTCCTCCTACTCCGCCGACTCCGCCCACTCTGTCTTCCCGCCTTCCCCACGTCGACTCCCATTTCCATATCCTCAGCTCATGCTATTGTAAATATTTCAGCTAATTTTTAATGTGTTTTGCAGCACCAGCAGCAGCAACAACTTCAAGAATCCCACTTATGGTTGGTTTTTATTGTTTTCCTTTTTTAATTTCCCCCCTCGTGTCGTGGCCACCCACCATACGCTGTTGTTGTTGCCCCACCCCCTACTACAGTGTTTTTGCTGCCCCCACAACTTGTAAAGTTTACGCCATGAAGCATAAATTGTTGCAATTTCCGATTGTTGACATCGCACGACTTTGCACGCGGGTGAGGGGCAGTGGGACTGTGTGTGTATGCGCGTGTGTGTGCGTGTGTGTGGCTCTCGAGTGGATGTTGAGTGAGTGATTCCAGTGTGGTGCCGTTATTTCTGCAGCTGCATTAAGTAGTGCGCGGTCAGAGCGCCGGATGGTCCACGTAAGGGCGATTTTATCGCTGCTCCGAGGGCACGATGAATTTTATTACACGTCGTATGAGTGATTTCATCTCGCGCCATTGGAGTGGCACTGGGTGGCTTTTTATGTGTCCCGCAATAAGGATTTAAGAGGCATCATGATGGGAATCATCACACGACGTCCTTTGAATTGCGTGTTTATGGCGATCGATTTCGCCGGCACTTCCCAGTGGCTTGGGTGGCTTCCTGTTAGAATCCTGCCTAATCAGGTTATCTCATGGGAACATTGCCAATTAAATGCGAGAATATTGTTTTGTAATTATTTCGTCCTGGTCAAATTGCCGTGAAACTTAAGGTTAACCCGTCGTTTCATCCGAATTTAATCCGACCGCACCTCGCTCCAGTCAGTTCCGCCCTCAGCCACAGCGTCTTCTCGACAATGAGTCGACAATGATGGAAGTCAAGCTTTTCATTCGAATAAATCGGATGTCTTTGAGAAATTTGGAGAATTTTCGAATTCCCTCATTCGAAACATTGGAAAGCCAATCGATTGCTTTAATAATTAAATAAACTCTTGCGGTTTATTTCTAAGGGAAATACAAATGCGATTGAGTTAAAATTGTTCATTCTTCAGCCGACTTTTCCTGTTTTCTAGTCTTGGGATCTTAGGACTTCTCTGCTCATCAAACACAGTTGATAGTGGAAAATTGTTTGAAAAATTGTTTCTATTTGTTGGCGTTCCGTGATTCTCTTGAGTTGGCCGCACATTACAATTAGCACAGCAATTAGCCTGAGGTGATGCAGGGCGATGGCCAAGAGGTCGAAGGCCCTGCGGTCAACCTTGGAGGGCCCCTGACTGGCCCAGCACCAAACTTGCCTCCCACCACTGTCGCTATCGCCGTCCCCACCTCGTTCGCCATCCACTTTTCCACCTCTTTCACCGTCAATTTGACTTCGCTCTCTCTCTCCCACTCTCTCTCTCTCTCGGCCTCCCTGGGGCTTCTGCTCGTGAGTGAAATGTGTGTATATTAATTGCATTTATATTTATCGCTCCGACTGTCACGATTTCAATTCTCGGCTGACGCAAATCGGCCCCGACCGACGCCCCACAGGGAGCTTCCTTTGAATTGAATCGCCGTCGTCTTCCCTCCCCCTCTCTCTCTCTCTCTCTCTCTCTCTGTCCCTCTCGCCTTGTTTGTCTGTCCTCGGTCGGTTACATGCTCGCCGACTGTGCTGGAAACCGCGAAAATAAATTTCGCAAAATAATAAACCACTCAAAGCCCAGGGCGAATCACGCACAAACACCGAGGGAGCGAGACGAAGACAGGACGAACAACTCATGACGACCCTCGGAGCCCCCTGCCAGGCCCACCAACACCGCCACGGCCACCGTCACCACCACATGACAAAGAGCGCAATCGAAATCACGACCTCGGCTCACGTTTTCACTTATGCCTCGGTCCACGGATCGCCCTCCCGCCGCCGCCCACCTGGCGCCCGCCGCCCGAGGTCGTAATGAGGTGAAAGGCTATGCTTTTGCTCCCAACAACAACACCAACAACAACAACAGACACAGCAACAACAACAATGGCCACATATACAGACAGGACAGGAGAAACGTTTGCCATTATTATCCAAATGCTTTGTCAACATGCGAATTCTTAAGGTGTCAGCGGCACATTTGTGTGAGGCGAACTCCGGAGACACCAACAACAAAGACAACAACAATAATGGTCACAACACACGACCATCAACAACAACATCAACATTATCTAACTGGCAGCAAGAACAACAACAGCGTGGAGAAACCCATTGGCAACACCAGCCGAAGCCCGGCAGCGGGAGCGGCATCGGCAAACCTTCAACGGAAACGAGGCCGCCGAGGAGACACGAGCGAAGGAGACAGAGTGAGAGAGACAACGGGAGGGAGTGGGAGAGTGAGTGAGAGCGGATGACAAATAGGCGCGTGTGTTGTTGTCAAGGGCACTTAAATAATCTCCCCGCACTCACACACACGAGTTAATTTGCGACTCCGACCGCAGGTTCCACCAGCAAACAACGGCCACTGGGGGTTGGGGGGCGACGGCAGGAAATTTATATGGGCCCCGACGGCGTGCTGCGGCTTCTGGTGTCTGGCGGTGGGCGCTGGCACTGGCGCTGGGGAGCCTGACAAGGGGTCGCGCCGATAAATGGCCTCGCGGGATCGGGCCGAAGCCGGCGGATGGGCCTCGGTTGTTGACGGCGGGCGTCGGGGGCGGCTGAGGCTGAGGCTGAACCTGAGGCTGAGGGTGACGCTGAGGCTGAGGCTGAGGCTGAGGTGGCGAAACGTGCGTCCCGGCGGCGGCGCGTGCAGCAGCTGTCAGGCGGCGTTTAGGCCCGTTCCTTGGCTGGCTTCTGTGACATCATCATTAATTTGGGCTAATGAGATAAGGCTGGAAAGCCAGGCGCCGAATGGGAACGGAAGGGGCGAGGGGTGGCGAATGGTGGGGTGGCGTGGGGAGCCGGGAAGGCGTCACGTTTTGTATCCTGGCGACAGTTTCGTCCTGCTCTGGACCTAATGCTGCGTCATAATTCAACAATAACCAGGAGTTGACAACAACCACAACTAGGGCAGGAACAACAACCGCTTCAACAACAGCTTCTTCTTGAACAACAACAGCTAAGACAACAACTGCATACAACAGCGGCTAAAACAATAGCAGTGGCTAAAACAACAACGTCTTAAACAACAACGGCTAGAACAACGATTACAATTATAACGCCATGCAACAACGTGCTGATCCCAAGAGAGCGAGCCAGAGTGAACGGGAGAGAGTTGAGGGCGGGTGAGCGGGAACGAGATAAGGATAGAAAAATGGCAGCGACCGCTGACCGACCACAGGACGATATCGCAGTCGGCGACAGCATGCAAAGAGAAGGAAAGGCAAAAGGGCGGGAGAGGGAGAAGCAGAAAACACAAGGTACGACGGAGTGTCCAGGACGAGGCTTGGGAAGGAAGTCGACTGAAGTCTTCTGTTGGAGGATTTGTAAAACTAAAATTATGATAAAATCATGAAGGTGAGAAAAATGTTAAATTCTTCAAACTATTGACCGTACATTTCTGAGAAAATCATTAAAATATATCCTTAAAATATATTTATAATTCTCTAAGAACACAACTAGACAAATCAATATTTAGGCGTAAGCTTTAATTATATTCATAATAAAAATATATTTATTTAATCTTCAAACTATTAACCGTTGACTCTTGAAAAATAATGTTTAGAAAAATGAAGAAAAATATTTTTTTCTCTTCCTTCAGTTCGTCTTGTGAGTTTGTGGAAAATAATACAAATAGAATTTAAATTATTTTCTTCCTCATTTGGTTCGCCTTGTGATATGTTGAACGCTAAAATAAAGCTTTAAATAGTTAATGAATTTATAGTATAACAACTGGTATATTTAAGCAATTAAAGTCGTTTAATTTTCGCAATTTTCGATCCTTGCTTCCGGGCGAGTAGTCGAAGCTCGCATTAAAGTTGCGCAGCTCGATGCCATTAAATAATTCCCCTCAAATAATTTCCGCCACAGGAGACGCCTTTGAGCAACTTTAATTGCCAATCAGATCACAATCGAAACCATCCCGCCGCCGACTGCCGAAATGCTTGAAATTTCCCGCCAAAGGACGAATCCAGCCGCACCTCATGTGTGTGTGTGGCCGATTGCGGACACAGAGCGATAGAGAGGCACACACGGAGGGCCACAGCGCGTGTGAGAGAGAGAGGGGGGATCAGGACGTTGTTGACGTACGGCCGGCGTGACGTAATGAGAACGCGACTTATTGCCAGGGGAACGGCGACGTAATGCGAGCGCAGTGTAATGGAAACGTAATGTAAATTCGCCACAATAAATTGTTGCTGGCCGAGATAGGAATTGCGCCAGGCCCGGGCGTAAATGGTCCGAATTCGGCGACCGCGCGTCTGCAAACGGAATGCGGAATCCGGGCCCCGAACTCGGTACTCCGGAATCGGGAATCGATGGCATCAAAAATGCATGAAAAGCCTCACTCTGGCAAATCACGGCAGCGGCCCCAAAAACAGCAGACGAAGCGAAGAGAAACGAAAGAGAAAAACATACTATATAAAGGAAATAAACAAATGTATAGAATCTATACGAAATCCACAAAAAATCGTTGAATATATGAAATAATATGTGATAGGAAAAATACCAAATATTTATAATATATATAAATTATGCCAAAACGATATAAAAGATATATTAAAAATATATAGTTGAAAATATAGCAAAACAAATGTAAACAATTTATAAGAAGCATAGAAGCAATACATAAAGCATGCATTAAAAAAATGTTTAAATCTATTTGTAAAATAAATGAAAAATGTGCAATAAGCATGCAAAGCACATAAAGAAAATATAAAAGATATGCAAAATATTTAATTAATATATAACAATATACACATAATGTGTAGAAATGTTATATAAATAAATTATTTGTAGAGTAGTACATAAAAATTATAAAGAAAATCAATTCAAAATATATTTTTGGATAGAACAATGACGGAATATTTTATAAAACAATCCAAAGCAAACAAATCAAGCAACGCAAATCTCAACAAATTAAACGAAAAATAAACGAAAATGAAACCAAAAACACACAATGAAATGCAACAGCAGTCGAGCGAGAAAGAAAAGGCAAGTAGAGCAGATAAGGCTCTAAAAAGGTCATAAAAGCAACACGTTAACGTTAACATCGAATGCGTTCCTTTCTGTGCATGTGTGTGTGCGCGACCAATTTGTAAAGCTCTCAAAAATCGCGAATAAAAATTCGGCATCCCGAAAACGATTTGTCTCTCGACGAGAACGTGAGCGTAAATGTGAAATGTGTGTAGACAGGAAGTCGAACCAGTCGAGCAAAAACAACTTGCCGGGATACAGGGTGTCGGGCCCGAGAATTAATGGCCATGTGGTGGAGGAGGAGGAGGAGGAGGAGGTGGAGGCCGTTGGCTTTTTCTCCCGCACCCTGTTCGCAAATCAGAGCAGCCTTTAATTCCCAAATGGCACATTTGCCTCCTTCATCCGAGCTTCCGCAGGAGCCGAGTGTGTCTGTGAGTGTTGGAGTGTGTTTGTGTCCTGTATGTGTGCCCTGCATTATTTATTGTCGTCAATGCTTCGATTCGAACGACTCGGCTGGCAGAACCCACAAGCTGGGAAGGAGAAAAAATTACAATACAAAAAAGTAACAGCATGAAACATTCATTTCTTTGCGAGCAGGCAAAGCTTGAGCCAGAGAGAGAGAGAGAGAGAGGGCGGAGGGAACAGGGTGCCTGAGAGTGGGGCATGCGTGGGGTGAATGGGCGGCATATTAATTTTTAATCCATTTATAAATGAAAACCAGAGCAACCTGAGAGGCGACGAGAATAAACCGAAGGCTTCTATAAGACCAACAAAATAAGACCAACAAAAAGGACGTGTTTAGGGACAAGAACCGTAGGTCTAAGGCTGAAAATAGAAGTGGGGAGACAAAAAACAATAGAAAGAATAGCAGAAACCCAATAACAAGAACAACAACAGCAACAACAACGACGACTGTCCGACAGCCTTGGGCAACGAATCGTTGTGTGCTCACGCCACTCACACATGGACACAGCCCCGCACGCACACAGCCGCACGACAGGCACGAGCGCCGCCGTTTTCCCCAATGTCGTGTTGCTGTCCCTGTTCCTCTCATCTCATGTCCCTCGTCCTCAGCATCTTCATTTTCTTCCCCGATCTTCCTCCCAGGTCTGCAGCCGCCTTCTTCTTCCAACGCGTCTTTCTTCGTCCTCTGTCTTCCTCCTTCTTCAGTTTCGCCCTTCTTCTCTATCCCTTTCAGCGCCTTCCGCCAACCTCCTCGCCCCCCCTTTGATCCTGTCGCCCTTGGACCTCCCCCACACGATCCGCCCCGAACTCGATCTCGCTGTGACGTCGCTTGGATGCGTCTGACGTCGGAATTCGGCCCATCTGTCCATCCTCCCCGACCCGTCCACATCTCCATCTCACCCACACGCCCTCATCCCGCTCAGGCCCGCCCGCAGAGACCGCCGAGTCCGCCGAGTCCGTCCCTTTCGCACGCTGTCAGGGCTGACGTGTGTGTTGTCAGTGGTCGAGTTTTGATCCCCCGTCTGACAGATGTCGCCGTCGGACATGCTTCGGCCGACATTAATGTGACAAAGAACGCCCCTCTCTGTCGCACACAATCACCCTCTCCTTCCCCTCGTCCCCACTCCTCGCTCGTGCACGTGAGAAACTCGCCTGGGAGTCCTCGCATGTCGGCGACTCCGCCTGGCCTAAGCCGTCGGCTCTGGTCCTTCTCAAAGGCTGAGTGTGTGGTTGTGTCGCAGTCGCTTCGTGTATGTGTGTGTGTGTGCGTGCGTGTGTCGTGGCTCATTTGCGAAGGGTTGTCGCCGGCGAGCGGCCCAGCAACAGCTGCTGCGGCTCCAGTCTCGAGCCCGAGCCCGAGCCCGATCCCTCAGGCCCGCTGTTTCTATTTGAATCACTGCTCAAATCTCTGCACCAACATCCCACGTCCGGCCGCGTCTCCTTCACGGCCCCCGGGTCCTGGATCGATGATGGGACGGCGACGAACAAAGGACTTGTTAACTGATGTTTTCTGGCCATGATTTGTGGACATTGCCAGCGAAGGAGCGAAGGAAGCCATCACAGGAGCATGCAGAAGACGCACCAGGCGGAAGGTCCCGGCCGCCGCAAACCGTGTCCTTCTCCCCCCCCCCCCCCACTACGTCCTTATTCCCAACACAACCTTCTCCCGAGGCACCATGTCGTTGAAGTCCTTGTTTCGGCTCGTGTCCGTCGTTGAACTTTTCCTCGGAAGTCAAATTTAATCGAGCCGAACGAGATTATTTATTTACACACTCAAGGTGGACGAGGGAATAAGTTATTAAATTCCGATCTCGGTGCGAAACATTCTCGGGTCAATCCGAAACACATTCACGCCCTTGGCGCCAGGCCCTGGCTACAGGAAGTTTCGGCCTGCGAAGGACGGAGACTTCGTCATCGCGCCAGGTGGAACAAGTCGAAAGAGGAATGAAAACGAGTAATAAAAATTGTAATATCTTGAACAATTTTATTACGAACTCAATTAAATTAATTCTTAGAACTCAACTTATTTTTCTAATGAACTACTTCAAGTTATGAAACAAAAGATTTAACTTTTCATGAGAGATAACAAAATTTAGCATTTATTACTTTTAACTTGTTTTCCTCAATTTTGACAGAGAGCGACGGCTTTGTTCAAAAACTATAAAAATTCACAATACCTTGCGAAAATCATTTCTCATTCCTTTTCAATGAAACCCTTGAATCTTTTCGAATTCGGGCAATTTCGTTCTTCCTCCAAAAAGTCCTAGCAACAGCTCCTTGCGCTCGCCTTGGTCGTAAGAAAGTTGTTACAACTATCAAAAAGGATTTACGAAGAACTCGTAATGCGTCAACGCACACACACAGCCACACACGCACACACTAACGCACTCGCCCGCTCTCGTCACGTCACTGGAACTCGGCCACCAGGGACCGACGGCAGGAGCGAGGAAAAGGGTCAAATTGGAATTTTATTTGTTTAGGTTTTTTTCGGTCAAGGTGTATTACGAGAAGATGATGGTCGTCAGGAGGGACGTCCTTCTGACAAGGACGACGAGAGGCGGTCCTGATGGTTTCGCACATGTGCCCGGTTGTCGGCGCAGATAACGGACATGGAGCATGGCGTAATCGCACGGACGACAGGACTTTATTTCGGGTCAAATGTGGATTAAACAATTGAGAATGGATTAGATCCGTATGGGCTTCGTGTGTGTGTGTGAGTGTGTGTCTGTGTGAATGAGTGTGTTTGTGTTTGGGTTCGTGTTCGTGTGCGGGCCTCCTCAGCTCAAAATTACGGCTTATGGGATTGAATTGGATTTGAATTCTCTCCGGACAATACTTAATGAGTCCCATTTCGAGTGCGAGTGTTTCTTCGAGATTATGTGTGTGAAAGGAGTCAGGGTGTGTGTGACGACGTGTGCGTGAGCGCCGAGGTCGGAGGACACGCATGCGAACAAATTCAAGCCATTCAATTACGGACCTCGACGAGGGACCGCCCGGCTCCAGGCTCCAGGCTCCAGGGGATTAAGCGAGGCTTAAGCGATGCCGGCGCAGGTTGCGAGATTTCTTTCTCTCCCCCCCCCCCCCCGTCGCCGGCTCCTCTCCTTACCTTCGCCCCTCGCGTCAATCGAGCCATCAATCTCGAGAGCCTGGAGGAATTAAATTTAAATTCGTTCTTCATGCGGAGTTCATGCGACCAGGCGCGAGAGTGCTGCGAAGACCAACAACGACGACGAAAGCACTGTGAGGGACAGGGTGGTGGACAACAACAACAACCACAAATTAGAGACCAACAACAACAACTACGCGAAGCTCACGAGCGACAGCAGCCGGAGCAACAAATCAATACAATGCTAATGCCGGCAGCCGACGTGGCTGACACGAAATTAACACCGGCGACAGCGGCCAGCCGGCGAGCTACGAGGGACCGTCGAAGCGACGGAGAGACAGACGCACGGATGGACAGAAAGAGTGGACAGGACGAGGGGCCTGACGGGGGTTGGGGTCGGGGACGGATGGGGCGAACAGAGAGAGAGAGAGACATGAAGGAGGTTCAGAGACAGCCAGACAGCAGTAGGAACAAGTGCGATGGACGACTGATGGAGGGCCGATGATCGATTAAGTGGAAGGACAGATCGGACGACTACGGCTAGATGGACAGATGGACAGACACGACGGATGACGAGCAACCCATGGACGGTGGGGAGGCAGCGAGAGGGGGAGAACGAGTCGTAGCCAGGGGCAAAGTGGACGAAAGCATCGGGCATCGACACCAGCAACAGCAGTCACGAGCGAAAACAACAATTATTTGACAATAACAACTATTCCCCAACAACAACAATTCCTTAATAGCAACAATTTCGCAAGAACATTCGGTAAAGAAAACAACAAGCAGTGCATCCTGCTGGACACTTGGCTTAAATGCGAGGCAAAACATTGCACTTCGCAGACGACAGCGAGCAGGGAGTGGGAAAGAGAGGGAGGGGAGGGGAGGAGAAGCGGGAGTGGGAGCAAGAGGGAGATAGAGAGACCGGCAATGCCAAGTCTGAGAAGAACGACGAATGGATTTGGGTGTGAAGAAGCATCGACAGGACTCGTCGTACCTTGGCCACCTTCTCCCATCTCTTTAGCCATCGCTCCATCTCCCTCTACCGCTCTCTACCGCTTTAAACCTCGTGATCCAAAAATTCTCGACTGGAGCATCGGCCGACTTGGTGCGGAGGATAATGGAAGCATTAAGAAGATGATTCCTAATTGGATGGAGCCATAACAACATCGTCAGCCAGGCCCTGAGCCTTGGCAACAATGTTCACAACAACAATAACAACAATGGCATCCCGTCAACAGGAACAATTCACGCAATTACAACAACAACAACAACATCGGGAAGGAGCTGAAGGGCCGCAATTACAACAAAGCCGAACTCTCAATAACAACTTTCATTACAGGAAACACAGTAATTACAAGCAATGGAGAGAAAACGCTCATGAGCCTCGAGAGCTCACTCATCGCTCACTCTCTCTCTCTCCCTGTCTCTCTCCCTGTCTCTCTCGTTGTCTCGGCCCTCGCTGCAATGGATGAGTTCGCTTCACACATACAGCGCTATTTATTCATTGCTTGTATGCAGGCGCCAAGACTAATGGCAAATGCAGGCGCTCAGGTTGAGGAGGGCAGGGGCCCACGAAGAGGAAGAAGAAGAAGAGCAGGGCGAGTGCCTTCCATTAATAACTGTTCGGTCGGCTCGATGTCCCGGATCCTCGTCGGCCCACCGCCGGAAGCCGACGTCAAACATCGATCGGCGGCACTGGGCAGCACGAAGAATGCGAGTGGGTGTGTGTGTGTGTGTGTGTGTGTTCATGCTTCCTCTCGCTCTCGCTCTCGCTCTCCCTCTCTCTTGCCAGGGATCATGCATTTAAAGGATAAACGAATGTAATAACCGAGCATAACTCATGGCCTTCGCAATAATTCAAAAGTAACTCAGGCATCGATAACAACAACACCAACAACACCAACAACAACGGGGGGAAGGCAACTGAACTACCAACCGAGAACAAGAACAACGACAACAACAACAGTGGTAAGAACAACAACAAGGACAAGGACCCTTTACCCTCGCTTTCCTTTCTGGCGCTCGACACCCCGGGGAAACCTCGTCACACAACGAGGTTGTCGGGGCTCCTGCAACAAAAACGTCGTCGGCGGAAACAATAATAAAGCCGCCAACAACAACAACAACAGCAACAGCAACAACAATGGGCAAAACAAAACAAAGGGCGAACCGCGTTCAAGTCGCTCGAGACACGTTGGCCAGGGCGACGGCGAGGGCGAGGGTGAGGGCGCGGCGAAGTCATCAAATGGAACGAAAACGAAATGAATTGAACGCGAAACGGATCGAGACGAAACGGAATGAAATGAAGGCGATGAGAGATGAAATGGAACAACAATTGGAACAAGAACAAAGTGCGAATGAGACTGAAATCGAAGAGGAAATAAAACGATATGAAACGTAATCCAAATGAAATCCATTTCAAGAGCGGCAAAAATTCAATAAACTTCAGGAGTGAATCTCCAAAGTAATCGAATTCATAAATTGCTCTCGCCGTCCTCCTCTACCCCTCTCCCTCTCTCTCCCTCTCTCTCTCACTCTATAGCCTTCCCCTCCACTTCCACTGCACGAGTTCCCTCCATTGTTTCAACAAATTGAGTAGCAGTCGAGGCAGAGCAGCTGATGAGGGAGAGCGAGATAGAGTGAATGAGAGGGAGAGAGAGAGAGAGAGAGTGAGACAGAGAGCGAGAGCGAGAGAGCGAAAGAGAACCCCCTGTGTGAGTGAGAGGCAAACGTTGTAATAATAGAAAGTTACTTGATAACAAAATATCGTATTTTTCATTTCCACATTTCCACTCGAAGATTTCAACGGCTTCATTGAAACAACACACGGTCTGGAGACTCCCTCGACCCTCCCGCCTCCTCCCACCCCCTCAAATTCCCCCCACTACCACCCACACCAGGCCCCAAAGGTGGGAAATAATTCAATAATTTCCAGCTCGAGTTTATTGATTTCAGTCGAGGTTCAAATGAGGCAGACCCCGAGACGGACAGACGGATGGATGGGTCGAGGCATGAAGGGACGGACAGGAGGGCAAGAGACAGGCGGCAGACGGATTGGGAGCCTGGAACCTGATTGGGGAAAACGAGGAGAAGAGCAGAGGAATGGATTGGTCGAGGGCCAACAGGGAGCAGAGCAGACGACGTACAAACGAACGTCGAATCCAAGGACATGGCCAGAGACCGAAAGACAATCACACAGGCAGCCAGACAGAGAGAGAGAGAGAGAGACAGAAACTCACGGACGGATGGACGGACAGCTGGAAGAAGCGTCTGCTTCGATAGGCAAAGCGACAGGCAAATAGACATGTAATCAGGCGCAGGCAAATCTTGATGAGTTCGAGAGGCCATAATGAGAGTTGGAATCATTCTCTCTCCCTCTTCCTCTCCCTCTCTGTCTCCCCCTCTCCCTCTCAACTTTCTGTTTCTCTGTCTCTGTCGCTGTCCCTCTCCCACCATGTGTCGCCGGTACGCCACGGCCACAGACTGGCGGACGGACGGACGGACGGACTGACGGCGCCTCGCAGGTGTGTTTGACTAGAATTAGTATGTCGGGTGCTTGTGGTCGACGGCGAAGGCGACGGCTGCGAGGGGGCGTGGCCAAGGCTGCGGTATTGACACAGATTCAATTCCAAAGCGTGGAATTGATTATGAGCCAACATGGGCGAGCGCAGGCTCCTCGGACAGGGAATTTCTCGGCCGAATTGCGATGAAAATCGTTTCCCCAGGACGAGGGAAGGCGGCTCCAATGAGGGAGACGGCGATGGGCGGCGAAACGATTCGGCCCGAAGGATCACCGCAGTCAGAGGGCGGCCAACTCGAGTAGGCGGGAGTTCCCTGCGGCTCGGAAGATCCCACTCAGACCTCGGGTGGGCGCGACGACAGAGCAGGCCCGAGTTCGCAGGGCAAAGAGGGAGGAGAAGGAGCTGGCGCAACAGCAAGTGGAAGGGAGAATGGAACAGGGTGAACGGGAGAGAGAAGGGAGATGAGGAGAAGAGGCTGAGTCCAAGTTGGATGAAGGACGGCCGAGAACTCGCTCGAATTATGCGGAGCTCCTGAAGCGGAGCATATTTAATTGCTCGCTGATGATTCATTCGACGGAGCAAAGTCGGGCGCCGTTTGGGAGCCCAATGAGAGCAGGGGAGAGGGGGCGGTGGAGGGAAGGACGAGAGGAAGGGCAGCGTCATCGCATTATGGCGCTGGAGCGGCCACAAAGTCATCCGACTTGTCTTCCGTTCCCCACGGGTGCATTCGAAATGGATGCGGACGAGATGAAGAACGAGGGACGAGCGAGGGCAGGACGGCGAGGGCAGGACGGCGAGGGCAGGACGGGCGACGGCAGGACGAGCGACTACCGTTTGATAGATTCGGAGTCACGAGCGTTTAATGGAGCGCCGAGATACTGGGCAAGCACCCGAATACAGAGCAGGTCCCGGACCCCCGCCCACCGCGACCGCCCCCGGCGAGGTCGGGCCCGGCGGCGATCGATGGCGTTTGGCCCGTTGACCTGGCGACGACCCGGCGACGACCCGACCCCGACCTTCTCGCGGTCGGAGGATCCAGAACTGATTCGGCTGATGCTTCGAGCTTGACCCTGTTGGCAACCGCCCCGCCGCCCTCTCTCTCTCTCTCTCTCTCGCTCTCTCGCTCCATCACTCTCTGTGGGTCTCGTCCGTCCCTTTCTCTCCCAGTGTCTCTCTCGCCCTCTCTCCCCGTGTCCCTCTCGTTTTCCGCACATAAATCATTTTGTAGCAATTATGGTGCGGCGTCCGTCCCGCTCGCTCGTCCCGTCTCTCGCTCTCGCTCTCGCTCCGACCTTTTGAATTGCGGGTCGAGGACGGAATGCGTGTGAGAGTGCGAGGGCGAGTGCGAGTGTGTTGGGAGCCTGCGTGAGGGCGAGGGAGGGGGAGCGACTCGAGTCATTTTCATGCTTCATAACATGGCATTCATGCATTTCCGACTCAGCCGGCTCAGGTTCAGCGGACCGGGGGCAGAGCGGCAGGGCGAGGAGAGGAGTGGAGAGGAGAGGGGGGAGCGGGAGTTGGAGCTGGATTCGAATCGAATGCTCGAATGATGCGGCTCGGTCGGGTCGCCGGGCCACGGTGTTGGTATACGATGTGGCCACAGAGCAGGAAGCGGTGGCAACAACAGGCACGGAGAGAGAGAGAGAGAGGGAGAGAGGGGGAGAGGGGGCAACGACAACAACAGCGACGCACCGCCAGCGACATGGAAGCCGGAGCTGGGACAAGTCTGGAGCCGCCGAAGCCATTGTGAGGCCTACCGAGCGACCGGAAGCGGAAGCATGCAATCCGAGTACAGTTTAACAATCTAAATAATGTGCTGCCTCACACACACACCCACGCACTCCCACCCACTAGGGAGAGAGGGGGGGGGGGGGGGCTGAGCCTTCCTTCAACGCCCGAGGTCGGTCGGGGGCTCGGAGGTGATGAGAACCGGAACCTTAAGTACTCCCAAATCGAGACGAAGGACGACGACCATAGGGGGAGAGAGAGAGAGAGCGAATCAGGTAGTTAGGGCGAATGAAAGAGACAGAGCACGGTGGGCGAATTGGAGACAGATGGACGGATTGAGGGAATCCCAAATCGAATCACCACACGAAATCCCAATTCCATCAGACGAATTACAAAAGCCGCATTTTATTCCCCTCGTTCCCCACTCTCTGCGACCCGTTCGCCCTCCTTCCGGCCATCACTTTTCGCCCCCCGCATTTCCTAAGCGTCTTCGCTTCGCCTGCTCCCAACCCCCGGCCCGGCGGCCTCCGCTCAATCCAGTTGGAAAAGTCAAACAATGGCGACGACGCCCCGCCTTCTGTGAGCGACTCGGCGGCCACTCAGGCTGCCTCGGAAGGCTCCGGGCGGCACAAAGAGAAAACCCTCACGACCTCCGCCCACTCGCCCTCGCCCGATCCCAATTACGCGGAGATTGTCTACTTTCGCTTATTGGATTCGAGGCCCGTTGATCGGGCACCGAGCGGGGAGGGCGCGGCCGCAACTCGTCAGCTGGACCGCGGGCTCGTCACGATGATGACGTGGGCCAAAAGCCGTCCTCCCCTAGTCCAGCCACTTACCCTGCCACGCCCCCTTTTGCCGCCCCTTCCCCTCCCTCGTCACGACAACGGCGCAAATTGGTCGGCATTAAAAAGCCAAATAAATTCGAGCCAAGCCGGCTCCACCCCAACCACGGGGGCCACAAAGGAGCGGGCAGGAAATTTACATAGCCCTCTCTCTCTCGCTCCCTCCATCTCCCCCCCCGCTTTCTCCCCACCCCTCCGCCCTCTCTCAGTAGGCGAACTTTTTCCACTGCTCGCTTTCACTGCCGTTCGATTCAATTTGATTCGTTTCGATTCGATTTCTTTATTATTCAATTACCGATTGCCAGGGCGACGGGAACCCAAAAATAGCCACAATTCACTGCCAGGGGTTGGGCTGGGCTGGGGCAGCGGTGGAGTCTGAGTCTGAGACTGGGTCTGGGCTCGCCGGCCCTCGCTAGGCAGAGGCGGGAGCCCGACATGTGCCGACGGCGGTCATTCACATCCAGAAGGTCGCAGGCCCGGCTCGTCGCGACCTGGCGGGTGGTTGTTGGGTGGAGGGTGGGGCTGCCATGGCCGCCGGAAGCCCGCCAAGTGGTGGAATTCAATTTGAATAGGCGGTCGACGTGACGAGGGCTTTCGAGGGCCCGCCAACAAATTATGACGGTCTCCTGCTACTTCGGCCATCGCCCGCCCTCCCTGCGAGCCGCCGAGCCGTTGGCAGTAATTGAATTAGCCATTTGCGTTCCTTATCGGCCGACGCCGACGCCGACGCGGACGGCGAGGATTACGTGTTGGCTTCCTGCTGCACTCCAGCCATACCAAAGCCATCATCACCAGCGTCGTCTCGATCACAATCTCCATCATCTTCTCAATCGCCAGCGTCAACAAATGGCGCGGTTTTACTGAAAGCACTCGGCTTATTTCGCGATCATTTCTACCGTTTTTATAATTTTCCCCCTCATAATCGGTCGTTATCACCATGGAACGTCATAATCCCGAATCGGCTCCGCCTTGTCATCAACGCAACCGCGATCATCGCTGATTTCCATCCCCACCCACCATCCTTCGAATCCTCCTGTTTGTGGCTCTTGTGTCTTTATTTGTGGTGCCCACCCCGCCCGCTCGCAGTCGGCGTCCTTGGGCCGCCATCGCTCCTCGTGCTTATTTTCGTGTTCATCCTCTCGACGTCATCATGGCCTTGTTAAACCATCGTCGCCGTCATCGTCGGCCTTGATGTGAAGTTTTATAACTTAATTCGTTTCCCGGCTTCGCTCCAACTGCATCCACTCAGTTCCCGCCCCATCCGCTCAGCTGGCTTCCTCCAGGTCCCCCACCCCTCCGTCTCGACCTCATCATCGTCGCCCGCCGTTGAATCACCGGCAACCTCGGCTTCGATGGAGGATATCGGATATCCTTTGCACAAACGCCACGCAGCCGGCGGAGCAAAATCCATTACTTATCCCCACTGCTCCCCAGGACCGCCCCCCCCCCCTCTCCCGCTAATAAGCCGCCGCCCTGAGTGGATGAAAGGATTATCGGGAACGGCGAGATTGTTGAGTGTTTATTGCTGGACGTCAAAGGCTGCGCGGCAGCGAGAAGGCCGAGGGGGAGAGCGATTTCAGGTAGGCAGTGACCCGGTTCCCCTCGGCGGGGTGGAGGCGCCCCGGTCTCCAGGAGTCGGCCGCGCCATCTCCGTCCCGCAGGAAGAGCAGGCACAGCAGTCGGAGTCTGGAGGAATCTGGCCGGAAGCCCGAAGTGTGTGGCGACGAAGGCGGACCGCGAGGCAGGTTCGGGCGGTGTTGGGAGCAGAAGGAGGCGTGGGAGGAGTGGGAGGAGGTGAAGAGAAGGAGGACGAGGCGGAGGCTCCGGGAGACGGGAAAGTTTTCCGCGGCTGTGCTCAGCGAGTGAATGGAGCCGAAGTGGAAAAGTTTGAGGAGAGCGGGTCGAGGCAGCTCGAGGAGGGCCGGATTTGACCGGGCCTTGATTTATTGCCCGGCTGGGCCAGGGCGCAGGCGAGGAGCCAACGACGATCGCCAGGACGCCCGGACGCCCGGACGGCTCGGCTCGGCTCGGTCGACAGAGGCAAATTAATATTTTACAGCCCCGGGAGCCTCGGGCGCCGCCCTGTTGATGCGAGGGGCGGCCCCGCACACACACACACACCCACTTACCTTGTTAACACACGCATTGGCACGCACGAGGACCCTCGGTGGGTCTGAGCCCGTGTCTGTGTCTGTGCCTGTGTCTGTGTAATTATCATAATTTGGCAAACAAATGGCAGCCGAGTGGAATCCTCGGAGATTAACACTTGAACCTGCTTGCGCTCTCTCGCTCTCGCACGTCGTCGTCGTTGTTGCCGTTGTTGTTTTGGCCTCCCAGTCCTGCCCGAGGCCGCCGTCGGACGGACGGACGGACGGACGGAAGACCGGGAGATGGACCGAGTGCCAGACAACGTTGTTCACACCTGCGAGTGCGTAAACAAAGGTCGTCTTAACCTTCGCCCCCCCCCCCGCACTCCCCCACTTCCCCCCACTCTCCGCCATCCATTAGCACCAACTTATGTGTGGCCGCCTCAGTCCAACCCAGGCTCGCTCTCGCCCGGCCCGACGTATTTTTAGTTTCCTCCTCGGCTTCGGGCTCGGTCTCGGTCTCGCGCTCGGTCTCGGGCTCGGGTTCGGCCTCGGCTGGGCGGAAGACGTGTGTTTGTCGAAGTAATTAAAACTTGAGTCGTTAAGCAGGCGAGGGACCTCGGCAGGCACGTCGCCCTTTCCAGCGACGGGTTCCCCGAAAGGATCCTTCGTGGCGTGGCCCGGTTTACGGCCGCAGCAATAAGGCGCGAACGCCGAGAAGTCAGCCGGGCCGATGGAGGATCACGTGCTGGGGAGTGGAAATCTTGGCCTCCTGCTCCGAGTTCCCTGCTCGCAGGACGTTCTCGGATCCCTTCAAGGCCGCAGGAACCTCAGCAACATTTTTCAACAAGATGCCACGGGACCTAAGAAGGCAACATGTTTCCGTGAAGCTGAACGAATGCTGCTGGCTGTCGCCAATGTCTTCCTCAACATGTTGTACCACGCAACAACTGCCAGTCAACATGTGTCCACCAAGCAACCTTCGCCCCAACATGTTCAACCACGCAACAACCGCCAGCAACAAACTGCTGCATCAACATGTTTACGGTCAATTTGTTAACAACTCATATCTACATTGGCAACATTCCACAGGCAAATGGAATGTTTCATACTCAACCCAACATGTTGCCAGCGACCCGTTACACTGTGGAACGGTGACGAGTGTCAAAATTCATCCGCCGCCCTCTCGCTCGCACCACAACTGTGGGCTGTTGTGGACTGTGGATGGTGTACGGATGGATGCTGGAGCCGATGAACTCGCGTCGACGAGACAAACAACACCAACAACATTGTGTTCTTCGGCTATGGTCGGTGTTGCCGTTACTGCCGACCGAATTGTTATTGCCGTCGTCGTTCGCGTTGTTCTTGTTCCGCCTGTTGTCGTTGGCGTGGTCGTGGTCGTGGTCGTGGCCGTAGTCGTTGCAGGAGACGACGCGTCGGCCGTCAGACATGATGAGTTGGCGCCCGGTCGCTTCAGTCCTTCGCGAGTTCTCGAGGCGAGCGGTTGCGCGCGATGCCAGAGCGCTCGGAAAATCGCGACTGAACACGAAAGCCCCGAAGAAGCGAACGCGAACGCGAACGCGAAGTCACGCCGCGAACAGGGCGACGATGGTGAATTGTTGAGCGGTCGGCCGTGGTGAGCTCGAGTCGCGGACTCGTGGAGTGGTGAAAATAGAAATTAAATAATAATTCTTAACAACAATACGATGGCGAGAAAGTGACCGATAGAGTGTCGTCGAGGGGGCGAAGGCGGCGGAGGAGGTCGAGGAAACGACTCGAGGAGGCTCGAAGAGTTCTTCGTCCTGGACCATTTTCGCTGCTGTCTCCCTCCCACACACTCTTCTTCTTCCTCCCCTTCCCGCGATCGCTCCGACGTCCCTTCCATTCAGCCGTTGGAATAAAATTAGCATCACAAAGCGTTGCCACAGCCTGCGAATTAACTGGGTTTTTCGTGTTAATTGCTTCGGGAAGAAGAAGAAGAACAACAACAACAACCAAAACACCCACGACTCGATCGCGATCAACGCCGAAAACAACTTGACAACAACAACAACAACAACAACACTCGAGCTTAAAATAGGCGTGAAGAAAGCGTTCGCATAAATTCGCCCTCACGCACACATCGGCAGGGCACACGGACAGAGGCTGGAGGGGGGCGGGGAGGTCCCTTGAAAAGGGTAAAAATCACGGTCGTCGCTGCGAACAACAACAACAACAACGAGGCCTGGTGGGGGCCACAAAAACGCCCCACTTTTTGCCCTTTAATTGCTGCTGCCGATGCCGTGGAATTTGTGTTGTTGTTGAGGTTGTTGTTGTTGTCGGTGCTGTTGTTGCTGTTGCTGTTGTTGTCGATTACATTTGTTCGCGTGAGCGGAAAACACTCCGGCTGTCCAACCGGAAGGCCTGACAAGCGGACGGACGACCGACAGAGAGGGAGGGAGGGAGGGAGAAGGGGTGCGGAAGGGGGCGGCAGGAAGGACGGAAGGAAACGCGGAAATATGCGGTCGACCCGCGTGTGTGTCGGTGTCCGTGTCGGTGTCCGTGTCGGTGTCTGCGGGCGTGTGTGTGCGTGAGCGCGTTTGCATATTTCATTTTAACTCGCGTGTGAAATCCCGAGCCGTTAAACAGCTTAAAGTTCCGCCAGCCGACCCGAGAGGTCGCCCCGCATTCATGCAGCGAAGAAATCGAGCTGAAATTCCTAACAGTCAAATTCAGAAACAATAATCGCATTCGATAAAAAAATCTACTCAACATCATATCGAAATAATTGGCTTTCGAATAATTTCAGAACATTTTCGAAAATAAACAAACCTCGTTTTCGACCGCTGTCCGCGGAAAAGACAGAAAAAATAATCCGAAATTCCATGAATACGTTGAATAATCTGCCGAAAGTTGAAGCGCGAAATATTCGAAAATTATGCAAGAGTTCTCGTGAATGCCAAAATAATGCCCAAAATAGAAGCCTGCGAATTCCGAAAAAGCACACAAAACAACAATAACAAAAGCGAAAACAACAGCACTGCCGATAGGCAAGAGTGAATTTATTCAGAACATAGAAGAAAATTTCAAAAATACAGATACAGTGTCGAATAAAAAGAATTCCGTGTCGAAGTGTGAGTCCTGCCATCCTTCACTGGCCGCCGTCCTGGTCCTCGTCCTTGCGCCCGACGTCGCGCTCGTCCTGAGACCCGTCTCATTTTAAATTCCTGCCGAAACGCACGGCAACGAACAACAACAACAACAACAAAGACCGCCACAACTACTGCGACCGGGCCCGGCCGAAGCTGCCAACGTGTGAAGAACCCTTCGGCGAGCAGCACCAACAACAACAACAACGACAACGATATCATCTCGCGCATTTCCGCCGCGCTCGACCGGAAACCGGAAATAAAATTATGCTAAAGTACGGATGTTAATTCAGGACCGTGAAGAGTAAGCAACAGGATCGAGAGCGAGAGAGAGAAAAAATTGTGTTTGTGAAACTCGGAAGAATGTGAAAAATAAGAATACACAGTGATAGGAATAGGAAAAAAGTGGTGAAAATTGGTTTCGAAAATCAAACAGGCGAAACAGGCAGAGCAGAGCTGGGCGTGGAAGAGACTGCAGTAAGCTGAGCTCGCGGTAAGTTGACTGCCACGGCAGCTGAACCGGCCTGGGTTGGCCACTGACCGACACCGCCTGACCCCCGCACCCGCAACCAGCCCTTTCCCTCCCCGCCTGCCACCAGGTCCCACGTTCACGTGACGTCGCCGGCTAAATAAATGAATTAATTGAAGTCACTTTCTGCAGCCTCCGCCAGCTGTTGTCGGCCTCTAATCTCGGCCTCTTCCTCCTCGTTTTCCCCAAACCACACGCACACACACCCATCCCCCAAGTACAACAAATCTTGGCGCGAACCCGCCTCGTGCCCATAAATTACCGCCTTGAGTCGGATGGGATTTATTTAATTAACATACAACATGACAGTTAAAATTGGAAAATGTCAACAAAACCGTTACGAAACGTCCTTCCCATTATCGTTAGATCGTCCCGACGACGATTTCCCCCGTCATCATCGTCGTCGTCATCATCGTCCTGGTCGTTATCTGTCGCGATAACATCTACAACATCATTGCCGTAATCCATTCATATCATCATCCGGAACCGGATCCGGAACCACAACAACACGAACGCGCAACGCACACTAATACAGCTTAATTTTACGAGCTCCCCTCTCGCTCTCCCCCCTCTGTCTCTGTTCCTGTCCCTGGCCGCTTCAGTCCGATTCGTTTTGGTTCGAAATGCCAAAGTTATTGATTTTCACCCACGACGTCAAGTTAATTGGATTAGCGACAAATTAGCAGCGAGACCGGCCAAATACAACAACAACGAGGAAGACAATGACAACGACAAAAACCACTCAAAGGACAACAACAATGTAGAGCGTCGAGGATTATCGCGGATCCGGCGGAGGTTTCGCCCAGGTCAAAGGTCGGCTTTAGCTCCCCAGAGCTCCCGGCTCGAAGGCGAAAGCCAGTAGTTGTTTAAGTTCATCGTTGATGGGATTCATTTGGGAACCCCTGCTCCGGCGATTAGGTCCGGAATACGCCGAGAGCCGAAGCAGCTTGCGCGAATTACGGCCCTTGACACGTTGGGATTTGCGAGGCACGAGGCGGCGGCACTTGGCGGTATTTACAGGATTTGGGCGAATTTCAGGAATTTCAGGCAGGAAATTCCGACAATTATTTTCCACATTTTCTCCCGCACTAAATTGAATAGAAATGCTTTCAAATTCATCAAATTAAGTCGTTGCTGAATCGTTTTGATTAGTTTCATTTTATGGAATTGCATTCAAAAATTTCGCGTCGCCAAAAAAATGGTTGCCTTCAACACATGGCATGAAATTGCATAAAATAAACGAGCCGAAGTTTCGTTGCATGTCCTTCGATGCGAAAAATACGCAATTTATATACGGCCTCGAGGGTGGAGGGTCGAGAGTCGACGGCTGTGGGTTGGGCGACGAGGGTTTCGGGGTTTACGGGGGTTCACTTCAAAATGCCATCACACACGATGGCCGAACTGCGACAAAAACAACAGGTACTAAGGCAACACCAGAAACACTGCAACAACTACAACAAAAACACTACAACAACGCCATGTCCACTGTGGCACAACAATATAACTATAGAGCGGGCCAACAATGCGGGAGCAGAAGCTCGAAAAGGCCAAAACTCGACGGCAAAAACGGCGAAACATGCGCATTTTTCATCTCATCTCCGACTTCGGACACGCGGCTCTCCCTGGCCCTGTCTCTGTCCCTGGCCCTGTCCCTGCCCTGTGGCTGTCCCTGGCACCGCTGTCTGGGCCTCTGCGGCCGCGGTCATCCATCACGGGAAGTCGTTAGAATATATTTATATTTTATATATTTTTATTTTACTTTTTCTCCCAGCATATTTTTCCCATACACTGTGCTCGGGCCAACCGAACATGGGACGTGGCGTGTTGTTGTTGTTGTTGGTGTTGTTTTTTACACACCACGAACATTTGGGGCCCCGTCACCGTTACGTGAGGTCAAGGTCGCTGTGGCCGAGGGCGGTTTTCGGCAGGCCCAAAGTCAAAGGTGAAAATCGGCGGAGATTTTCAGATTCCGGGCCCGTCATATTTCCGTAATAAATGAGTTTTTCCCACGAACGAAACCAAACCTGTCTCCCGTCCATGTCCGGCGCGTTTTCCCCCTCGCCTCCTCCAACCGCTGGCTCAAACTCTCGCTGCCCAGCTGCAGCAGGGCAGGAGTCGTTGCCAGGATAACTCGGCGGAATTGGCGTGAAATAAAACTGCCAACAAAGGAAGCGAGAGAGGTGGGAGGCGGTGGGGGCAAAAATCAGCAGCCGAGAACCGCACTTTCAATAGATACAGCGATACAACACAAACTGCTACAGCCACAGATACAGCAGATACAAATTGTAGTCGGAGGAAATTCCATTGTCTGAGATTTAATTTTACGATTGCGTCTCGTCGAGAAGCACGAGAAGCTCCCGGTGGTTCTGAATGGGGAAGAATGGGAAGTGAAATAGATTTGAATAGCGGTGATAAAATTGCGATACTTTGTCATCAGATACTTTATGACACACGCCCCGGCTGCTTTGTCTCGACTAATTCTCCAACAAGTTTTTCTTCGGGCTCAGGGCAAGTTGTTCTGGTGCTTGTAGTGGTGCTGCGTTGGTGATGGTGGTGGTCGTGGTGCTTTGAGGTGAGGTGGAGCCGAGTTTGAGCGCTTTGAAGTTGTTAAAAAGAAGCGTAAAAGATTTTAGTGCTCGCCGTTTTCGTCCCCCGAAGCTTTTATGCTTCCGATATTGCTCTGGCGGCCGTTTCGCCTCGCTCGAATGGATTTAAACAGCTGCAGCATCAACAGTAGCTCGATGGCAAATCCCGATCGTCGCGAACCAGGTCCACAGGAGCAGCGACATGAGCAAAGGCAACAGTGGCAGGAACAAAGACAAAGACAACAATAACAATAGCAAAGACAATAATAAAACCCTCCTCGGACGACACTTGCTTTATCTAATTTCCAGAGCTTTTGTGTGAAGCTTGGAAGCTTCAACATCAGTGACGTGGGTGAGCGAGTGAGAGGGCAGTATTGGAGTTCTTCATCCCTGAACGACTTCCTTCCTGCCACTCTGTCTGTCTCGCTCCCACTCTCTCGCCAGCACCTCCTTCTCCTCCTCCTCCTCCGCAGCCACTTCTGCTCTTCGTTGCCGGCCTTTGTCTTCTGGTTCTCCTCGTTTCCTTCGCTACGAGTGGTCTATTGTTCGCACTGTTGTTGTATTTCATGGCAGCGCCTCTTTGTTGTAATTGTTGTTGCTGCTGTGGTTCTTGCTGTTGTTGTTGTCGGTTCGGTTCGGTTCGGTTGTTGTTATATTATTGCTCATAATTAAATTAAATTAAATGCGTTTTGGAAACAATGGAGGAAGAGCTTTTGGTCTATTGTTCCGTGGGTCGTTCGGGACCCACGATTTCCAGATCGACGCTAAGGGTCGGCGAGTCGAAGTGTGTCGAAGTGAAGTGAACAAGGAGGCCACAACAACAACAGCAAGAGTTACAACAACAACAATCATCGGCACAACAAAGCCAACAGCAACAAGAACATCTCTGTTTCTTTCATTTAATTAATTTGAATTTCATGTTAAAACTTTACGAGTCAAGAGGAAGGGACTTGAAAGCGAGTTGAATGAAGGTATGGAAAGGATAACGAAACGAGGAGGAAGTGGAGGAAGAAGAGGAGGAGCAGGATAAGACATTCGAAAAGGCCAATGAGAGCTTACGGCCAGCGAGTTGTGGGAGTTTATTTCGAACTTTGTGAGAACGAAAACGGGCTCGAATAAACCGGAAACAAAGGCGACCTCGGGAGGAGAGGGAGAGAGAGAGAGAGAGAGAGAGAGAGAGAGTATAATGAAAATCGGAAATAAATAAGGCTTGTGGTTGTTCGGTGCGGGAACTCGCCCTAAAAGCAAAAGCCCGAGTAGAGGCATTTGATCGTGATCGCGAGCCGAACGGATCGATTTATCGCCGACTTCCTCCGCTGGCCATTAACGCGGCCATAATCAAGTGGGGTGTTGACGAGCCAATAAAACAACAACTACAACAGCAACAACAGCACTGGCAGGAGCCGGCTCTAAATGGCGAAAGGGTCGGCGCGTGGCGTAGGAATCATTATTCAAGCGAAAGCGTGAAACCGCGAAATATTTTCGCAAAACAACTGGCACCAGGAATGCGATGACAACAACACCAACAACGGGCCGTCGTGGTGACAACAACAACATCAATGGGCTTGGAGTAATTTAAATATTTATTACTTGCCACTGAGGGGCGGCAGAAGGAGTGAGAGAGACAGAGAGCCATAGAGCCAGAGAGACAGCGGCAGCATCATAAAAAGCTTAACATTCCATTTATTTGCGGAATTCGACGCTTTGCGGAGGAGATGGAAAACAACAACAACAACAATGATACCTACCATAAAAGCCTGAAAAACAATTTCCCAGATTTCGTTGATGTTTTTTCTCTCTCAAAACAAAAGCCCAGAGCACAAGACAAGGCAGAGACAAAGACAAAGACAGAGAGTTGAAGAAAACTTTTTCGTCCCGCATAAAATTAGCGTCGAATAAGAATTCTCCGAGAGGGAGAGAGAAATCGCTCCTTCTCGCCCATTGCCATCAATTACAGGCAACGATTGTCGAACGAACGAAGCAATAAAATATCCCGAAAACAATGGCTTCCAAACGATGTATAATGGATGGCCGAGCATTTGTCGGAGCGAGGAGGAACAGAATGAACAGAAGCCGACGTCGCAGGACTTCATTAGCCGCGTCCAAGGCGGCGAAAGGACGTTTAAACTTTTCCTTAACTTCCGATCGAATTAGAGGCGAGTTCTCGTCATTGCTAATGGTGCACAGTTTATTCCCTCCAGACCCTCCAGGCAAACGGGGAAGCGGGGAATTTGTCAGAATTTTCTCGGTATTTTTCAAACTCCGACACCGAATGGACTTTCGAATAATTTTATAATTATTTGCCCGCAACCACAAATGGAATTATTTGGTAGGCTTTCCATACCACGCTCGCTCAAGCTAATGAATTCCTCCGGCACCCAGTAAAATTTATAATCGTGCTTTGAAATTAATAATCGCCACTTCATGAACCACTGGGAATTCAGTGGAAATTAAGTTGCGAAACATTCATAAAAATCCACTTGGTTGGATTTGAATTTTCGTTTTTTTTGTTTTATTATTCATGGTGGTCACAAATATAATAAAAATGTCATTTACTCAATTTAAGTATATTAGAGAATATTAGATGAATAATAGATGAATTCAATAATTTAATTTTTATTGAGCATGTGCAAGAGTTTTATGCAAACAGCCTTATTTGAGAAAATTACATCAAATTTAGTTCATAATTTATGGAATAAAAATAACTTTTTGGAAATAAGAAATAAAATTAAGAAAATGAAGCATTTTAGGAGCATAAAATAAAAAAATATTAGAAAAATCCGACCGAACCCTCCAATAAAAATGTCAAGAATAACAAATTATAATAATATAATGTAAAAAAACTGACTAAACGACCTCCGGTAAAAAGTTTTCGACACATTTATTTGCAGTCCAAATTATTTTCGCGTAACCCGAACCGGAATTATCTGCTGGAATACGGCTCAGATGGCAACACCGAGGGCTACCTAAGCAACCAGGACTCAGGCCGAGCGATTCTCGGGCCCCGCATCGACGGCTTCCAATCGCCAGCCGTTGAGCCCCCGCTTGGCAGAGTTGCCAGGGTTCGGCTTCGAGTTCGGGACAGCGATGGCGATGGAGCCGAGGTCCGGGAGGAAGTGGGGGCGTCAAGTAAGCGTGAATTAAAGTTCGGACCCAACTTTCTGGCACATGAAATGAAAGTTTTAATTGCATTAAATTGGCGCGCAGCTCGTGACAGTTGACAGTGCGGCGGTCGCCGGCACTGGCAGGAAAAACAACAACAACCAAATACAACAACAACAATAACAACAACAACAACAATAACAACAACAACAACGACAAAGACAAAAAAACCGGAAGCCGAAACACACACAGAAATAATCCACTAATGAAATTTTTGACAATATGTGTCACCCGGGACCGCTGCAATTGCGAGGGCGACAGAGGCAGTGAGAGAGAGAGAGAGAGAGACGTAGATAGTGAAAAGGAGAGCACTAGGGGACACCCTCGTGGCGGAAGTGGATGGGAAGAAGACGAGTAAACGGATGTTGGTGAATCATAAAACAAAACCTCGTCAAATGAAACAACAGCGTAAACAAGGACTCCTGACAGGGCGTCCGCAGAGGGTGGGAGGGAGAGAGAGAGGAAGGACAAAATAGAGAAGCAGAGATAGAGTGAGGGAGAGAGGGAGAGAGGGAGAGGACGCGCTCCCAGTCGAGTGTTTTTAATTATCCATGAACCAGACGAGCCTTCGGAACGCATAAATTTCCAGCTCCAACTTGTCCCGCTGATGGAAAACCTCCAGCGGACGCCCCCGGACCTCCGTCTCCCTCCCTCTCACTCGCTCCCTCTCACTCGCTCTCTCCCCCGGCCCACTCGCCACAGGAAAACGACGGAGAAGACGATAATGGAAGCCGGGATCGAAATTGAGCTGCGAGAGGAACTGCTTATCCTTGTTGTTGTTGTTGCTGCCGCTGCCGTCGCTTCTGCTGTCGCCACCGACGCCGATGCTCCAAATTGAGTGGGACGCAGTTTGGACTCCCCTGAGCCCGGTGAACCGGGGGGAATTCGTCGTTATCCTTGAACCCGTGAAACAGATCGAGAATGAGGGGCAGCGAAAGAGAGGCTTTGCCAGGAGACAGAGGGGGAGAGAGAGAACGACGGTGGAGAAGGAAGGGATTCAGAGCAATGGAGTCGCGTGGCAGGAGCGCGATTTTGCATTGGCAACATTTCTTGAAGCGAGCCACGTCGATATTCTTTGTGAAGTAAACCGTTAAATTAATGGCAGCTCGAGTGGGGAGAGGAGGAGGAGCAGGAGGAGGAGGAAGATGGGGCAGCAACAAGGCTCAACCTGCAACAACAACAACAACGAAGACAGGCACCACAACAAGGACCGCACGATAGGACCAGCAACAACTCGTCGTCGCGTGTCCTGCCCGACGGCGCTTCGGGCTCGCTGAACACAAACAGGATTTGGCGTCGCAACCTCCAGCTCAACCTCAACCTCATCCTCAGCCCTTCCGTGTCTTCCTCCCCGAGGCCGGGCTGTCCGCGCGTAGGCATAATTCTCCAGCCTCCAGGCGAAGTCGTCGCCGATGCCGGCCCCGCCGTCTCCGTGACAACCGCCGGCTCATAACTCTTGGCCGTCAAGCGTAAAAGTGGACGCTTTCCGCGGCACGCGAGAGGCTTTGGACGGATGGATGACGGACTGAAGGACGGTGGGAAGGACGCCGGGATGATCGGAGGAAGAAGGGCGGCAAAACCGCATTAAAAGTTTCCTCGTCCCTCGCTTCTCGAGCACGAGCTGATGGCAAAAATACTCGCCCTGAGATGATGACGACGACGACGACGACAGCAGGAAGGCATAATATCGTCCTCCATCCCTCTTCGTTCCACCTTTCGCCATCTTCTCTCGCCACTCGTTCGGTGCTCCAACTCTTTCCCCGCTCTGATTTGCTCTGCCCTCCTCCTTCCCTCCTCCTATTTATCCATCCTCGAACTCCTCGGACTTCTTGTTGCCATCAAGTAGAAAATGATGAACATTTTATTGAGCCCATGATGGAAAGAGAGGGAGGGAGAGCGAAAGGAAGGAGGAAGATTGAGTTTGTTAAGGAAGGAAGAAGGAGAAGGAGAGGGAGTTGGGAGGAAAGGGTTCGCGAGTGGATGCTGAAATGTAATCAAAGTTTCTCGTTTTTAACAAATTTGTCAACTCAGGTGAAGCTAATCTGCGGCAAGGGAGCGAAGAGTCGGGGCGAAGGAAAAGATGGACAGAAAACGGAAAGGAAGAGATGATCAGGTTCCCAGGAGACGACTCCCGATGGCGACCGCCCCGCGTGGGTTCTTCAAAGTCGCAGTAATAAGCTTTTGCCTTGAGTCCGGCGACCAGATTTGATGATCGTCCGGTTGAGGGGATTTGTCGTCGTATTCCGATTGAGGGGAAGCAATTGAAATTCTTAAAAGTCCCTAATTTACTTTAAGAAATCGCAAACTGCCTTGAAAACTCCCAAATGAAAGTGCAAAAATCTAATTGTCATTGACAATCATTCACTTAGTCCGGGCTTTAACGGTCTGATGAACGATTTCGGCTCGACCGGCGGATTCCCCGCTAGCTGCCCGCCGCTTGCCGCTCGCCGCTCGCCGCAAAAAACCGCAGATAAATGAGACGAGCGGATTTTGGAAAACTCCATCCACCCACTCCGCCTCCGACGATTTGGTCGCCTACGACCAACGAGTCCATAAATCGCTGTTAATGCTGTCCGATATTTCGATATTTCGCCATGTACAACAGTTCGACTAATACATGCAGGCGTACAACTATGCATGCACACGCACACACACGCATCGAACCCTCTGTGCATGTGGCGGCCATGTCGATTGCTCGCACATTAGTGCGCCATTTTGAACCCGAATGCAGAACACAATTTGTTATCATAATGGAATTAATTAATTGTCCTCTCATTAAGGCACGGCCTGCCACCCCAGGCAACCCAACAACACTCTCAGACCCCCTTCCTACCTCCCTCATCCTCCCTCCTAAACATCCGCACACAAATCTCTGTGCGGCCCGGGCAATCGCTCCATTAGGGTTTGCGGTTAACGCGTGGTGAACTTCTGGGTCCAAGGACGTCGCCACAGCCCAAGCCAGCAGGTCACGGCTCGGCCCGGGGCTCGGTCCAGGGCTCCGGGCAATTAAAACACATACACAAGACTCTCGCTCAGCGCTGGGCTCGGGGTTGGGTTTCATTTACAACTGGATTTCGGATTCATTTACGGCCGGATATGGGATTTTGTAATCTCCTTAATTATTGCAATTCCGAGGCTACAAGATGTCATTCCGGCAACGATAAAAATTTAATGGCATTCAATTTAGGTTCGAATTGGGCTTCAGTTGCGCCATTGTCGCCTTTAGTTCTGGCCTCCTTTCTCGTATAGAAGGATCCCTCTACTGAAGTGAATTCCTTTGCTCCCATTTGAACACATCAGAGTCCCATCCTCGATCTCTTTATTTCGTGATTCGCTGCTGACCCGTCTTCATCACGCACTTCGCTCTAATCCTCACTTATCTTAGTATTTGGCTATGCCATCATCATATCTTCAACTGGCGCTCCCTCTCCCTCTCCCTCTCTGCACTATTGTTTTCTCGTTTCCTAATCCATCCCAATCTATCATAGACTTTTAGTACCAATAACATTTTCATCTTTCATGTTATATTACTTTGCCATAGCCATCATAAAAGTTAACAACATCTTCAGCCATGGCCGAGGACATCATGCCATCTCTCTCCCTCCCCCTCACACACACACAAACGCTGTTCATCCGTCATCCCTGCAGCCGTTGGCCATGTTGAGCCTACTTGCGGCGACCTTCAAACTACGAACCCCAGGCTGTAACCTCGGATCCAGAACCAAGTGCCAAGGGGTCAGTGGACTGTGTGTGTGTGTGTGTGTGCGAGGGTGTTTGTTTGTGTGGGTGTTGCCTGTGTATTAGTGAGGTTTTATGCCCATGCACGAACTCTTTTACAACTGCAACAGCTGTTGCTGGCACGAAAACAACTCCTGGCGCCTGCAGAAAAATCTCGCTGTCGAAACCCCTTCGCAGAGATCGTAAAAATGTTTTCGACTGAAAAACAAAAACCAGTCCACACTTTGTAAGCAGTTAAGTGTGTGTAGTTGTTGTTGTTTTTGCAAGGATGTCGATTTTGTTATCCCTCATGATGTTGTTTCGATTGTTCCGGGTCTACTGGGTCGATGTCATAATTTGGCCGGAGTTTGCCAAAAATAGTGCTTTAAATGATTCGAAATTTTTATTTTTCCGTAGATTTTTATATTTCAATACTTTTCCTGTCGGTCTCGCTCTCCCTATTTTAGAATTCCGCTAAGGCGAGAGATGTAAATAATGCTGTTTGGAGTTTTCTGGTATTTTTATTTGGTGCTCTGAATAAATTTTGCTCTTTCTGTTTGTTCGCTTTTCTATTTCTATTTCCATCAAATATTTGCCTAATAATGTTTGATGATTTCTGTCAACATGCTGTCCGTCCCTCCGTCCGTCCGTACCTCTGTTTGTCTCTCGCTCTGTCGACTAGTTGTCAACTGGCGTGGCCAGCTTAATGCGAATTTTCTCTCTTTTCGCCGCCCGCCTAATAAAATGCCGCGCGAGAGAAATTTTTCCATTGACATTTCGTCTGTGATGCTGGCGACGATGGATGGATCGCTGGAGATGATGACAATGATGACGATAGATGGATGGATGATGACGGTGATGGTGACGATGATGAAGCTGTTGATGGTTGGGACGACGTCGGTGCTCGGTTCTAACATGCAAATATTTGCGTTGGCCATATTTTTGTGATTCCTTTTGCCCATGGCCATCAAATATTGAGCGAATTCGCCTTTTTCACCCGACGTTCATTTCGAAAAATACAATAATTGGAAATCGACATCGAAATCGATTCGATTTTCAGCGGAATTATAAGATTTTCCCTTCCGACTTGTGAATAAAAACATTTTTGGAGGAATGATTGATTAATTGAACCCACTTAATTGAAGCGGACGTTGTAACATTTTCGATTTTCGTTCGAGTGTCCGTCACTTTTGTTTCCAAACCCAGCATTTCCAAGGTCTAGAAAATTTTGAAATTTCAATACAATTCTTCATCTTCTTCTTCTATGCAATCCATGGAGATAATTTCTTAATGAATTCCCGGTGTTGGATCAAAACAACGGCAAACACTTGTGATTGATGGCCTCGAGTCCGATATTTTTTTAAATCCCTGGATTTTTAAAGACGTAAACTTGAATGGGATCTCGCTCCAAATCTTCTTCGACTTCAATAAATTCTGAGGAGATAAACCCAGGCTATAATTTCTCGATAAATTCCGGCTGTTGGATGAAAAGAATGGCCAAAGTAACAGGCACGAAATGGGGTCAACAGCAACAGTCGGAGTAATTGGAGCAGGGACCACGAACACCAACAACAACTACACTATCGAACACAACAACAACGACGACGAAGACGACGACAACGACATCGACATCGACGACGTCGCCACAAATCATCGTCATATCAATTTGAGCCTTCAAACAAAACAATTAGTTGAGAAAATGTCAAGGCAAGAACAACAACAGCAACAGCAGCAACCTCTCGACAAGCAACAACAACAACAACGAACGAACGAACGAACAAATACGAATAACAGTATCAGCGAAACACAACAAAAACAACAACAGCAACAACAAGAAGAGCAACAACGCGGAGACGACATGAGGAAAATAAATATTTATTATTTCTCGAGCGCGAGAATTCATTAAAATTCAAAGCACACACACAGACGCGAGCAAACATTCGGGCTCACGTACACACACACGCACACAAACAAACTCACACACAAACACACACACACATTCGCCACGGCACGTACGTCAGCAGCAACAGCGAGGACGACGACGAGAACGACGTCGATGAAATTGTCGAAATTGCTGTGTGCGTGCGAGTGCGATGTGTTCGGGCGATCGTGTGTGTGTATGTGTGTGTGTGTGTGTGCGAGGAGGCTCTCGTGTAAACACGAACATATTAATTGGAAATTTACGCTCACTCACACGCGCCCTCATCGTCCGGCGCCTCCCTCGCCCCCGATCGCAGCGGTTCTCCTTCGTTTCCTCGCTTTTTCCTTCAATATTTTCCCCTTCCTCTGTCTCTCGCTCCTTCCCTCCATGTCCTCCCCTTCTCCACGTCCTTCCGCCTCCCGCGTCACGCTCTCAAAACGCAAATAAACAGGCGAGATGCGATTTGTCGGTCCCTCCCCGTGACGGCTGCCATCGAACCCTCCTGCTCTCGACTTCCTGGCTTCCGTCACCTCCTCCTGCTCCTCGATCGCCTCCTCCCCCTGTTCCCCTACCTCCGTTTCCGCTTCCGGTTGGTGCCACCAGCGCCATCGCGACTGACATCGATGCCTCAAATTTGTGCCTTGTTGTCATTGGCAAATTCAAATTTGCACCCGGGCCGCGAGGCGAAGACGACGACGACGACGGGGAGTCGGCGAAGAAGGTTGTGGACGGGGGAGGGGGGGGGGAGGGGGCCGTGGGCACGGGATGCAGAGGACTCTTGCTCATTATGCGACATCCTTGAATGTTAATGTGGCGTGTAAAAAGAAGCCGAATGCGAATGGAGGACGAGGGCGAAGGCGAGAGCGAATGAGTGGCAACCGAAGCTCTTCTCAAAGGACTCGCTCTCCGTCTGTCTCTCTTACTCCCCTTTCTCCCTCTCCCTCGCTGACACATGCACACTCATATCCAGGTTATTTGCTCACGTCTCGGCGCGGAATCATTTTCGCGAAATTTGTTTCCCGTGAACGCAATCGAATGCTCATCGAGACGGAAGGCGCCGCAGCGGGTGGGACCAGGGATGACACGAAACGTGCTGTGGTCGTGAGGGGGGGGGGGGGGTTGAAGGAACCGCTCCTCAACCCCTCGCCCCCTTGTCGTGACTTCGGCGACAGGACGTGGGCCTGGGCTTCGACTTCGACTTCGACTTCGGTCGTTTCTGGTTCAGGTTGTTGACGATTGTTGTTGCGCTTGTTGTTGCGGCTTCTGGTGGTTGTGTCTATCGAGTGATTGTTGTTGTTGTTATTGGTGTAGAGTGATTTGTTGATGGTTCTTGTCTTTCATTGTTCTTGTATTCATGGCTACAGCACTCATTGTTATTGCTTTCTCCGTTACGGTTCGCCCTGATGTATTCATTCTTAAGGTTGTCATTGTTATTGCCGACGGCGACGCCGACGGCGATGATGTCGCCGATACAGTTGACGGTGTCGCCAATGCCTGTGGCGAGAACGTCATCGCTGATGTAATCGATATTTGATAGGTCGGTGGAAGAGTCTTCGTCTTTATTTGCGCTATCCAAATTCTTTCCACCACTCTTTCCCTCTCTCGTTTGCTTTCGCTACTATGAGTTGCGGACAAAATCGAACGAAATCCATTTCTTTGCAATGAAATAACAAACGTAGGCAAAAATTCCGGAGTTTGAGTGGCGGAGTATTTTCGAAAATAATGACAGAAAACTTCCAAAAATGCAGCATGTTGGAAAAATCTGCAAAATATTTAAGCGAAATGGAAAAATTCAACAACTGCCGAAGGAATTCGAGCGAAGCGGTTGCAAATGTTTTAATTTGAGCACCGAGTGAAAGTAGAACAATAACAAGGACGGCAACAACAACAATGACAACGTCAACGACACAGAAGGCAACAACACAAAAATGCGGACATTGGCAACAGCACGGATGGGGGCAACAGCAGTTCAAGCGGTGGCGGGAGCAACAAGAAAAAACTACAACAACAATATTGGCGACAACAACATCATATTTGAATGCGGACAATGACGTTAACAACACTCGGATGCTGCAACAACAGTGGAACGACAACAACAGCATCAACGACAACAACAGCATCAGCGACAACAACGACGACGACGACAACGATCGAGTGAACCAACGAACACAGACACAAAACATGAACGCAAACATGTGTATGTGGACAGCGGCGGCGGCAGCAACAACAACAACATGATGACAACGACAACGACACGAGTAACTGCCAACAACCACGAATCGACAACTGCAACAGCAACAAGAGCAGGGAGAACAAAAACAACAAGAACAACAACAGCAAGAACAAGAACAGCTAGAACAACAACGATGGCAACTACAACAACAAGAATGACATCAATTCCAGTGCGAGTGCGAGTGCGAATGGCCGTGTAAATGTGTCTGGGTCTGTGTTCTGCGAATGTGTTCGTGTTTCGTGCCTACGTGCGATTGCGGTGGTGTGCGGGTGTGTGAATGTGTTCGTGTATTTGGTTGTGTGCGAGCGGGAGTGTTTAGTCGCATGTGTCGTGTGTGATTGGGATGGCCTACAACGTATGTATGTGTGTCTGTCCGTCCCGTCACGAGTTTAATGTATTGGAGAATATGTGTCCGTGTATGTGGATTGTGTTTGTGTTCGTCTGCGGCCATGAGGACGCCGACCTTCTTCCTTCTTTCCATCTTTCCTTCTTCCGGTTTCCCCTTTCCATGCTCAGTTTTCTTTCCTGAACATCTCAAGCTCCCTCGCTCTTCAACTCGGTCTCTTCGTCCCACTCTCTCCACCTCACTCGCGCTCTCTCTCCCTTTCTCTGTCCATCTCCCCCTGCCCTCCTCCTGCCCTACGTAATGCACCGTGACGTAACGCAATAGTCATTACGTAAACTCGATGTTAAACATAACAATTAGAGTTAAACGCAAGTGGCAGAGAAGGAGAGAGCAAATGGAAAAAAGAGCTCAGCCAAGGCAAAGCGCCGAAGATGTGGAGCATGAGGAGAAGCGGAGAGAATGGGAGAGGGCGCGACAGTGTGGGAGAGAGTGGAAGAGAAGGGATTTAGAGAGAGGACAACCTCCTCGCCTTGTAATGCCTCCATTTGCGGTAATAGAACAACAAGAGATAATTGTGATAAAAGCGAGCCATAAAAATCTCTCCCACAGCTCCTCGTTCCCTGCTCCTCTCCCTCGCTCGCAGTCGCACACTGCCTCCCTCTCGCTCCCTCCTCCGCTCTTTGTAGCACTCTGAAAGCCCCGGATACGTGCGAAAAAGTCATGGACGGAGGTTCCTTTCAAGGGGGTTCCTTTTAGGGAGATTCGAAACTTGAAGCTCGACTCCCGGCTCCACGATGAACACAGAATAACTTCCAGCAACGAAGAGAAGCTTTTAAAAAGTTTGCCCGAACTTCGCTTTTGGCCTGGCCTCAGCAGCCGAGTAGTTTGCATCGAGTAGTTCGCAGAACCGAGTCAATTTTTCAGAAACTTCTGAAATTATTCGCATGCTTTCATAGTTTTCAAAAGGTTATTCGTCTGCCGCTGATAAGAAGGGCAATTATAAGAACTGAACTCCAAAATTATTGGCAAATACATGGAGGTGAATCTTCGGATAAATAAGGACAACAACAACGACGTACAGGGTCGATACAACACATCGGCCGATATACGAAAAGGAGAAATAAATCAAATTTCGTCGGGAGTTTCTCAATCAGCCTGGTTGTTTTTCCCGCCTCGGGCGTTCCATCGTCATCACCAAAATCTCTCTTCTGTTCGCTGCTGCCTTGGGTCCATCCTTCACTCGTCTTCTTCCGTCTCGTCTTCCGCCACGCCCACTCCTGCGCGTCCTTCCCAAAGTCGCTCGACTGAGATTTTAATTTAAATGCAAGCTCAAAGGAAGCTCCCGTGGTTTTCCTGTTGAATTTTATATTTTTGTTATAATTCCTGTTGTCGTTGCCACTGGCTGTTGTTTTTCCAGGTTGTTGTCTTCCGATCGTTGTTGTTGTTTTTTCCTCGTTGTTTCTCCTGGTTGATGTTTTTCCTTGCCCTTGTTTTTCCTGGTTTCTCTCGCAAATTGGCAACAAAACAATTCATCGCAAATTAAAAAAGTAACGAATGAATCGATAACAACACAGGACAACAACAACGAGGCCTAGAGCTGAAACAACATTGGCAACCTGAAACAACAACCTGACGAAAAGCAACAACAACACCAGCAGCTACAACAACTACAATTAGAAGATTCGGCGAAAAGAAAATCACGTGTGGCACCAGCAGCATTTTCGTCTTACGCACACAGCCACACACACTCACATACACAGAGACTCTCGCGTATAATGAGAATTGCCGAGAGGAGGCACAATAACAACAACAACAACGCAAACAACGACAACAGCAACAACAACAACGCAAACAACGACAACGCCAAAAACAAACAACCACAATGGGAAAAATAAACGAACGAACGAACGAAAGCAAAATAACGAAAAATAAACCAAGATCGTAACAAGAACATCGAGCAGGATAACAACGTCGACAACCTCGACGATAACAACAACAACCACATTGACGTGAACCTCAGCAACACCGCCAACTACAACAACAACATCCTCATGATGATAACAACTCACAAAGGAACGGCAATAAAAATGTTCGCCGATTAGGATTATGAAAAAATGATTGCCAAAAAATGGATGGATGGATGGATCAAGGGCGGACTGCGCTGGGGGCACTCGAGGACAAGGCGACGGCGACGGCGAAGGCGACGAAGAAGACTTGGTCGGTTGCTTGGATGGATGCATGGATCGATGGATGGTGGAAGGAATTACGAGCAAGGGCAGACACACGAGCACGAGACCTCCCGAGCCGCGATTGCGGCGATAAAAAGATGGCGAGGGTCGGGGAACGAGCGAAGGATGCCACACACACAGACACATTCACATTTCCATGCAAATAAATTCATCACCAACATGTGCGTGTTGCTGCCGCGGACGTTGTTGTTGTGGTTGTTCTCGATGATGGGTCCTCGAGGAGGAATCGGGATGGAGACGAGACGAGGTTGGGGAGACGACGATGAGTCGAGGGCGCGGAGTCGAGGGCGCGGAGTCGCCTCGTGACGGGGCATGAAGGGAGCTCAAGGGGCCTCCTCTGACTCTCCTCCGATTCGATTGCTACTCGAGACAAGGAGGACATCCGAACAAATTTCCTGTCGTTTCCTCGTTCCTTGTTTCTCCCCTGTTGTTGCAACTGATTTTGACGTTGACTTGCCAAGAAAATGCCAGTAACAAAAACAATATTCCTCTCTCATCCAAGAGGAACGACGAAAGGGAGAAGCGAGGAAGAACCAAAGTCAAGTCAAAATTTCTCCCTTGAGCCGACGCCGTTGTTGTTGTTGTTGTTGTTCTCATATGCATATCTCCCTTGTTTAATAATAATTTGCGTACAACACAACCTCATCGACAACGACGATGAAAATTAAAATCGCAACAAATCACGGTAAACATTGAGAGGGGAAAAAAGCAAAATTAATGCAAATTCTCAGAGCGAGCGAAATTTATCAGATTTTCAATTTTAAAAATTAGCTTCCCGGGATGTCGTGCTTGTTCTTCCCCTTGTCCCAAGCAGATTAAAACACGTGGCAACCCTCTGCGTGTGGATATTGCTCTCGGTGGCATCGTTCGCGGCACTTGACTCTCGTTCCGCCAAAGCAGATCAACTTGGAGTCCGCAGCTTGAGGGATTTTGCGGTTGATTGGGAAATTTTTTGGCACAAAGCATTTGCATTGATATTTCTAGAAACCCTTGAGGCCTGCCTGGTGGATTAAAATCACGCGAAACCTCGTAGGCGAGCAAGGAAGCAAGTTCCCATAGGAACTTGAAAACCAGCCTTCAGTTCTCTACACATGACTCCGAGATCCCCACCTTCAGGCATCGCCGATGTTCTGCACAAGCCCCCAAGTCTCCCTCATACCCTTGGACCTTCATCAAAGCCTTCCCTAGCCCTCATTTGAACCCATCAGACCCACATCTTTCTCACGACAGAAAACGTTCCAGAAAGATTCCACTAACAGAATCGATTCCCGTGACAAAGGTGAAAAACACAAAAATTGAAGAATCATTTCTGAGACTTCAGCACCAAGTGCAGCTGCCAACACAACACCGACCACAAATGACGGCAAAACAACCGACAGCAACCAACCAACCAACAACAACAACCTAGCAACAACCAGCACCAATATACGGAAAACCCAGGAGACAAAAGAATTCGTGAAAAGATGAGAATCGCGACGATGCGAGTGAAAAATGGACAGAGGGCAGGTCGGACTTGGGCGAGAAGGGAATGGAGAAGAGGATGAGGAAGAGAGTGATGAAGGGCACGGGATGGAGCGAAGAGGAGGAGATGGCGGAGGGTGAAAGGCGGTCGTCGTCTCGTCGTTAAATCGCCGCGCTACGACGATTTCATGAAGCATTAGCGCCGGAGAACTCGCCAGCGAGGCGAAGGTCCTGCGATGCCGAGGGCGAGGGCGATGGCGAAAGGACGACGACGTCGTTCACCCGCGAATTGTTCTCCCAATGCCTTTGTTTTTCCTTCCTCCGCTTCGGCATCTCCTTCCACTTGGGTGTTTGTTTCGCGCTCTCCTTTTGCTGCCACTTTCGTTACGCTTAACGTGTCAAAGACAATGCGACGACGACGAGTGGGGTCAAAGAACAAGGCGCCAAAACAACAACAACAACAACAACAATGACACCTACAACAACAAATCTGTCAAGAGCAATAACAACAACAACAATTGAATTCTGGCCGCGACGCGAATTTCGTCCTTTCTGTTTTTTGCTATATAATTGTTGGTTTATGTTGTGGAAGTTGTTGTTGTTGTTGTTGGTGCCATGGTGTGTGTTTGTGGGTGCGCGCAGAGGTCGCTGCTGTTGGCTGTTGGCTGTTATCAGTGTCAGCAGCAACAACAACACCAACAACAATCTGAACCCCATAAACAATGAACAAACAAAGGCGTCAACGTCAATAACAACAACGACGGAGCAACAGCACCAACAACTACAACAACATCGCGAAAATGAAGGAGATGAAGAACAGCTGCTGCTGCTGATGTTGTTGTTGTTGTTGTTGTTGTTAACACCATTGTTGTTGTTCTCTGCTATGGAATAAAATATTTCGCCTTTTTGGAATTTTTATTTTATTTTCGTGTCGTTTCGCTGTTTGTTGTTGTTGTTATTTTTGTAATGTCCGGCACAAGCTGTTGCTGTTGCCACGTTTTTTCTGTGATTTTTGTTTTTGTTGTTTTTGTTATTGTTTTTTTTTTTTTTTTGAATTGCCGCTTCTGCCGCCTTCGGCGTCGCCAACTTTGCTATTGTCGCTTTTGTTGTTGTCAGCGCTGAAATTGCTTTTGTTTGTCGTTCTTACAATGCTGCTGCTGTCGTTGTTGTTGTGGTTTGTTGTCTTGTTTGCAGTTGTTGTTTGCTTTCGTGTTGTTGTAAGTGGTTCCTGTTGTTTGCAGTTGTTGATTGCAGTTGATGAGAATCGTATCGGCGTTGAAGTTGAAAGAATTTATTTCGAATAATTCGCGAAGAATGATTAATTTTTACACTTCTCATCCTCTCCCTCTCCCCTCCTTCCTGGTCTCTTTCCGACACTCGACTCACCCTCTCTCTCCCTCTCTATCTCTTTCCTTCTTGAAAGCAACACTTGAAAAATCTCTCCTAGTCGTCGTCAATCCAGCTTCTACAGTTTTTGTTTCTGTTGTCCGAATTTATATTGTTGTAATTTTGTTCTTACTTTTGTTTTTGTTTTTTTGTTTTTCTGTTGTTGTTTTTGTTGTAGTTCGTTCTAGTATTTTTGTTTTTGTTGGCGTTATCGCAGCTGCTCCCGCAGCTGTCAAAGATTATCAGCTTCCATTGAAACCATTTCGATCGCCACCTCGCCGGCCTCTCCGCCCTCCTCCCACTCACACTCCTACTCTCTCTGTCTATCTGTCACTCTCTCTCTCGCTCTCCCTCTCCCTTCCGCCGTGTCCTTGCCCTTGCTCTGTCTGCCTTTCTCCCCTTCGCTCCGTCTTCTTCCCTCGCTCACTCCCCTCCCAGTCGCTGTCGGTTCACGAAATTACCGGAAATCCGGTCCCACTGAGGACGAGGGGGAAAAGGTCGAGAACGAAGACGGAGCTGATGAGGAAGATGAGGAAAAATTGTGGAGGATGAGCAGGAGGATGACAAGGAGAATGAGCACGATGGAGATGAGGACGATGAAGCTGAAGATGAGGATGATGAGGATGATGACACGATAAGAATGAAGGACTACGAGTACAAACGAGGAGGGGCAGAAAAAGCCGAAGCTCTGAACTCGGCATGAGGAGGCCGGCGACTGAGGACGCAGATGGAGGTGGGCGGAGTCTGCGTCAGCGGCAACGGCAACGGCGCCAATTTGCAATGCACAACAACGACGACAGCCCCCGATTCCAAGGCGGCGATGACAAGAACAACAGGGACGAGGACAACGACAGCAACAATGACAACAACAACGGCGACAATGACAAGAACAACAAGAGCGACGACGACGATGACGATGACAATGGCAACAACACCAACAACAACAAGTGCGTACGCCCCACAATGACATCCGCCCAGGATATTACTTCCATCCAAGGCTCCGACCTTTGACCCAACCTTCTGTCATTTCCCTTCTCTCTCCCTCTTCCTCCCCCCTCTCTCTCTTTCTCTCTCTCTCTCTCTCTCCACTGCCCCCTTTTCATATATTTGCTCCTTTTTCCTCGCCATTGTTGCTCCTCCCCTCCTGAGACCCGGCGATAAGCGCAGATATTTGTAAAGGCGTGACTTTGTTGTTGTTTTCTCTGCTGCTTTTTGTTGCTGTAAATTTCTGTACTTGCCGTTGTTGCTGTCGCTCTTATCGCCGCATGTCCTGCGGCGGTGGGGCCAAAAAGGACGCGTCTCGAAATTTGAATCAATTTGTTTGCAGCTGTCGTTGGCGATATTTTTAGCGAAATTGATTTTGCCAGGCCCCAACAGCAGCAACGCCTGCCCATCGCTCTAGCCATCCCTCTCTGGCTCGCTGAACGTCCTCGCACTCCTCTTCTGCTTCCTCTTGTTCGTCCCCTCCCTTTGGCTCACGCTTCGCCGCCGCCGAAATTCGCATTTTTAGAGGTCATTTGCGACAATTATCTTTCCCGGGCCGACGTCCGTCGCTCCATTAATTATAAATTTCTCGCTCCCACACTCACTCTCCATCTCGCTCTCTCTCTCTTTCTTCCCTCTGTCTCTCTCTCGGCCTTTTGCAGACATTTTCCCTCCCCTTTGTTCGTTCTTTTCTTGGCCTGCCTTCTTTTCATCGCATATTTGTCTGCTCCTTCCGCTTGGCCCTCCATTTTTCCCTCATTTTCCTCTCCATCTCCATCCCTGTCTCGTCGCCCCTCCCTTTCGTCCCCCTCCTGTTTGTCGCATTCCTCTTCAGGACATACGTCGTCCTTTCGTTGAAAGTTGGTCCTAAAATTAAAACTTTTCGCCGAACTTCAGGAATTCGCCAACTTTTAAACTCGCCCTGTCGCTCTTCCTCTCTCTAGTTTTCACCCTCCCACCTCCCTCTCTCCTCCTGTCCGTCTCTTCCAATCTCCTTCGACTTCTCCCTTCCATTTTCTATCTCTCAGCTCGGTTGTTTCAGGATCTTCCGTTAAGATCTTAAGTATGCTCTAAAACCTTCTCTCGGTCCTTCTCCTCGCCCTGACCCGTCGTCCTTCCATCCCACTGACCGATGTCCTTTTCACGTCACTCCATCAGGCCCTGCGTCTCCTCTTCGCCGGCGAGTCGAGTCCCTGCCATTGCCGAGAATCTCATGCGACATCAGATGCTGGCAGCACATCCGTCGGATGAACGGAAGCGCCATTTTTCGCCAGCAGCCGCCCCCCTCTCTCCCTCTCCCTCTCCCTCTCTCTTTCTCTTTCGCTGTCGGTGTGGTCTTGGGACACATGTTGCCAGCCGCACGACCTCCTCGAGCCGGGCCAAGAGCGCGTCCTCGCATCATCCTCAATTCTCCGCATTTTTTCCTCTTCCTGTCCACGTCCTCGCTCGGCCCCTTTATCTTCTCATCATTTTTCGTTTCCTGCTCCTCCTTTCGCCTCCTCGGCTTTTTCGCCTCTGGGTTTTGCGTCCGTCCTCCCCCTTTTGGTCCTCCTTATTTTGCCCTGCTTCTTCTTGGCTTCCTTCCTTCCTCCGCTCGCCACCCGCACGTCCCTCGCAGTTGCCGATTGAATCAATTGATTTTGAAGTTGATCGAATTTTTTGCATTCGTCGCGATTCCTCATGCTTCCCGTCAGCTCCTCGGTTCTCCTCCCTTCGGCCCCTTGAACGGAGGCCTCTCCCTCTCCCTCCCTCCCCATATTCCCATGCCGACCTCGGAGTCTGTCCCTCGGCCTGTCTGTGCGCCTCTCCCTCCCAGCTCCAGCTCCCAGCTCCTGGCGACACGTTCTTCTATTTCTCTCTCAGTCTATGGGTGTGGGTGTGCGTGTGTCTGGCTCGGGTGGCTCCTTCAGGACTCGGACGTGCATGTGTCGGGCGGTCGCTGGAGCCGCTGGGATTCCGACAGCCTCGCGTTCGTCCATCCGACCATCCTTTCGTCTGTCGCTTCCTCCTCCGCTCCCCCGCTCTCTCCACCCCTCGGCCGGTTCTCACTTTTCCGGATTTTATTTAAGAAAATATTTTTTTATTGTTGCTGTTGTTGTGGTCACACTCCGTTGTTGTTGCTGCCGCCTCGACTGTTGTCGCCTCAGCTGGTTCTGTCGTCATCGTCGTTTGCTGATTCTATTGATGTCGCTATCGTTGTTGTGGTTGTTTTCTTCTTCTTGTTGTTGTTTTTGTTGTGGTTGTTGCTGCTCATGCCATGGCGGCTGTTGTTGGTGTTGCCCTCACTTATTTATGCAGAACGTGCCACGATTTCGCCAATTCATGCGGCAAACATGTTGTTGCTTCTCCTCGTTATTGTTGTTGTTGTTGTTCTTGTTCTCGCCACTCTCCCCACCCGTCTCTCTCTCGCTCGCCTTCTGCTTCTGCATTTCTTCGGTCGGTCGCCGTCGATGTGGATTATTTGTATTTTATTTATTTTGTGTCTTTCTTGTTATTCCAGCTCATGTTTCCGATAATGTTGTTGTTGTCCTGTTCTAATGTTGTTGCTCCGTCCATTGTTGATACTGCTGTGTTTAACAAATTCAGATTAGAAAATGATTCCTTGTCCTCCCTCTCCCTCGCACACTCACTCATGCTCACTCTCGGCACATCCGCTGCCGCCGCTTCCTTCCTTCCTCTTCCCTTCGTCCTCTCGCCTCTTCTTTTCGCCTCCTCCACTGAGTTCCCGCATTATTTTCCGATCGTCTCTTGAAGGTCGCCTCGCCTTCGTCTGCCGGCCCCTCGAACCCCGGACGACGGACCCCGGACCCCGAGGCCCTGTCCCTTGGGCTTAGCCAGGCCATCCTTATGACAACTGCTTTATTGCTTTCGAGATGCTCCGGTAGTCGTAGTAGTTGTTGTTGTTGGTGGTGCTGCTGTTGCTGCCGGCCTTACACGTGTTCTCGGCCTGTGGTTCTTGTCCAGTGATTTGGCCCTCGTGTCCTTGGCTCATTTAAATATTCGCTGTCGACATTTGCGATTTATTGTCAATCGATGCGGGGGTTTGTAGTTGTTGTTGTTGCTATTGAGAATTATTTTTCTTTTTTTTGTTTTTCGTTTTCCGTTTCCTGATTCGCTGTCATCATTTGATTGATTTATTGCCCGGTCATGTCATGATCCAGTCTTCATTCGCCTTGATCCAGCCTTTGTTTCTCTTTAATTCGACTTCATCCCTCTTCTTAACTCGTGGTTTCATCGTCTCTTAATTCACTCCAACCTCTGCCACCTCGTCCTCCTCCTCCTCATGAATTCTCCTTCCCTCGCCCTTATCCAGTGAGCCTTTGTCGAGAAAATTCTCGTATTTATTATTTCGAAGCTCAATTAAGATTTAAGCTGGACGTTTCTCCACCACCCTCCCCGTCCCCTCCGCCAGACGGAGTTTGTTGGCCGAATGTGGATGTGCAAACGAGTGACTCAACGGCGTCACCGACGTGTGGAACTCGCCAGCTATCGGCGCAGGCAACAAAACAGCCCTAACAGCAGCGGCAGAGGCAGAGTCGGCAACTTCAGCCGAGATGACAACAACTTCATCATACACATCATCATCCCATCACCGTCGACCTCATCCGCATATTTCTCGTCCTCATACTCATGCTCGTCCTCCTCTTCGTCCCCATCCTCATTCTCGTCCCCACACTCCCTGTCCCGGCCATCTCGAGTCGAGTTTTGACTCCTGTCACGACTCCGCCAACACAACGTCCCTTGTTTATCACAACTGGAAATGAAAACGAAAATGAAAACGAAAATGAAAATATAACTGTGGGCGAGGAGTTTGAAAAATTCCAACACGACGTCGCCCCGCTCCCACCGCCCTTCACTCAACTGACTGCGGCTCTGACTCCGGCTCTGCCTCGGCCACTCGTCCTTCGTCCTGCCGGATTTTTCAGGCTGGACAAGTAAACATCAGACTGCATGCTCTGGAGTTGTGTCCGATTGTTGTCGTTGTCGTCGTAGTTGTAGACGTGCTGCATTTGCTTCTACCATGTCCAATAGTCCTTGGGTTGAGCACACATGGGTGTATGTGTGTGTGTGTGTCGATTTGTTTGTACGTGCGCCTCTGGGCCTGAGCTGACTTAATGAATTTATAATGATTCCGGACTCCGGCTTCGACTCCATTTCGCTCCATGGCCGCCTCTCGGCGCTGCAACTTCCTGTCGACCAATAAGCTGTGTGGTCATTTCTTCCTCTGCCACGCCCTCTCGCATCGTTAGGCTTCTCTCGCCCTCTCTCTCCCTCACTCCCTCACTCCCTCTCTGTTTGTAACTTTTCTCTCCTCCCCGCCTGCGTTTCTGTCTCCGAGCTTGGTGTGCATTTTTTGCGGCTTCCGTTTCTTGTTTTGACTAAATTTTGCTTTCGAGAAATGTGTTTATATTTTCGCATATTGTTTTCAACTCCTCGCCTCGCCTCAGCCCCGCCCGCTCCACCGCAGCTTCGTGGCTTCCGCCGGTTGGCCCGAGAGGCCTCTGAGGTGTCTCGGGGTGGACTCGAGTTGGAAATCGAGCCGTGCACAAGTTGCCCATTGTGGTGTTTGAGTTGTTCGTCGGTTGCGAGTCGGTTGAATGGGAGGGGACAAAAAGTAATCGAAAATGTTTCCCCGAAACGCATGGTGTGATCACCGGAACCACCAGACCGGAAGCCGAAGCCCCGTAGATTTATGTGTGAAAGCAATGGATTTCAGACGCAATGGTGGATTCAAAACTGTTGCATTGAATTCCGATATCTCTTCGCAGAACGTGCGAATATGAAATATTTCAGATGCTGCTGCTTCCTTACGACTGGCTGGAGTGCAGGGAATTCGAGGTTTACAGCCATGGAGTTCGTTGGAACACAAAATTTCCAGAGCTTCGCTGAAGATACCAAACATTCCCGGGAAACTCCGTCCTTGAAGTCGACGGAAGTGGCTTCGAGCAACACCTTCATCTTCTCCCAGCGCCAGCCCTTTCGGAAATTATGTTCAGCCAAGGCCCCGCCCCCCGCCCCGCGGCCCTCGTAAATCCCATCAGTGCTATTCCGCAAATTATATCCTCATCTTCGGCCACTTAGAGAGATGGCTGCTGCCACATTTGCTCGTCATTCGACGGCCCGGTCGACGCCGCCACAATGAACAGCAGCCTGATGAATATTTAAAAGTCTCCACACACTGCTCGCTCTCCTCATCTCCCTTCCACACTCGCCCCCTCTGTCCTCGGGCCACCCTTGTCTCTCAGGCGCCTTCTTGGCTCGGAGTCCTTTCGTCGCTGGCAGAAAAGTTCATAAATTAAACCCGGCCAAGGATCGCATTAAATAAACGGGATGAATGCGGCTTTCGTCGAGCTCCAGGGGCGCCCCAGCAGTCGCTCCCTCTCCCTCTTTTCCCCCCTTTTCCCTCCCTTGTTCCTGCAACCCCATTTAAATTGCCTCTGACGTGAGGAGACTTTTTGAAGATTTTGCATTCAAAATAAGCACAACAAAGTGTGGGTTTGTTGGAGGGAACGAGAGCGAGAGCGAGTGTGCGACAAAGGAAGGGCCACAAAGGAGGAACTGATGTAGAGAGTGAGAGCGAGAGAGAGAGGGCGAGTGTGCGTCAAGACTCACACATAAATCACTGACATTATAACTTCCTTTATTGTCCCGTTGGGAACTATTTCACGCCCGTAATAGACTCCATTCACTGTGGCCGACAACAACAACAACAACAATCGAAACAACAACAACAATCGAAAAAACAACAACAATCGAAACAACAACAAGAAGAACAAGATCAGTGACGCCAGCAACAACTACTCAACAAGAGCCCTAACGACAACCACATCATCGAAGGCGGCTCCGGCCACGCTGCCGCTGACGCTGACGACGAACGCGACGGCGCCCGCGACGCCTCTGACGTTGCCGACACGGCACGGCGTTGCCACAGCGAGCCTGGTGCAAAGCCCGGCAGCCGCCTCGACTCGACTCGACTTCGGTCCCGCTGAAATTGGCCGACTAATGTGTGAATGTGCTCGTGAATGCGAGAGCGTGATGGAGCGAGTGCGAAGTGTGCGGGAGTTGAGAGGCCGATCAGACGACGGAAGCCCCGCGGCGTACGAAAAAGCGAGGCCCATCGATGGGATGCACTGGGAGAAAACCAGGAGGAACCGCCAAAGATTTCGCTCAAGTCGGATGATCCTGTCTTTCGAAGAAAAGAAATTCGAATCCTTTTCAACGAGTTTTCGGTTCAGTTCTGTAGATTTTCCCCAGAGGTCTCGGCGTTCAGTGTGTTCTCAACGTCTCAGCAGCGACACCAACAACAACGACTTCGTCTTTTGCCTCCTTCGACTCCTCCTGCCGTCGTTCAGCGTCGAGGTGGCGTGAAGATTTATCGCCGACCGAAGGAGACTCGGCAAATCGCCGAATGTTGGCTCCTGGGGCTGCTGGTGGTGGGGATGGTGTTTTTGTTGTTGCCCTCCACCATCTTGTTGTTGCTTTTTCGGTACCCAATGTCGCTGTTGTTGTCGTTGGTGTATCCATTGAAATTGCCGCTAAATGATTTTGAGCCGAGCCCATTGAAGCGGATATTTTGCAAAAGTTGCCAGAAGGCCTTCTTCCCTTCTCCCTCACACCCTCACCCACTCACCCACTCACTCGCAAACACACACACATTTCCATCTGTGTCCACACTGCGGACTCCGAAGCTCGGATCATGACCATCGACAGTGTCTCTGGGAGCGGCAGGAAATTTAGTTAACAAAACATTTTTGCAACGTGAGCGACACGACGACGCACACAGGCACAGGGGACGGGTGGGGCGAGCGGGACGTGGTCGCCGAAGGTTGGAGGATGTCGACGTAGATGTGGATGGGAAGTGTGAAAAGACGACAACAGGCTGCAGCAGCCCGGGTTCAATATGCTTCGACTGTCATTATCATCAATCCTGGCCTTAGGAGGCCTCGAAGGCCGCAGGCCGACGACGTCGAGGGTGACCGAGGCGAGGACGTGCGGAAGCCTCGCTGTGGAAGGGAGGTGTCGAGGGATGGCTGGAAAAGTTCGCCAGAGCCGGACAATGTGTTTGACTTTTGAGTGACTCTAAGGCGATTAGGCAGCCGACCTGGGGCGGCCCGGGGGTCAAGCGGGGGGCAGGCACGGATCACGGCCAAAAGGCCAGATAGACAGAGGAAGAGGCTGAGGCTGACAAGGACGAGGCATTGGGTACGGGAGCGGGAACGGGAGCGGGAGTGTGTGAATATGGTAATGAAAAGCGCTATTAAAAGCACATTAAATTCGGAGATATTTGATGTCGTCATTGAGACGCTCAGATCAAGGACAGCGATAGGGAGAGAGGTGGGAGAGAGAGGGGCCGATATCAGAGGCGGAGGACGGCTGTCGAAAAATGGATTATGACTTTCAGTTGGGGCGAGGAAAAGTTCCACTCAATAGGCTACATCAAAAGTCAGCCATCCGAGGGATCTCCCAAAACAGATTCATCAGGAGATTAGTTTGGACCAGCACCGAAGGTGACGCCGAGGAAGAGGACTCGATTGGGGAAGGGGGCTATAAAAATATAGTGAAAATACATCGGCTTCTACTAAAACTCAATTTGGATTATATTCGTGTACATGTTTGGCCAGTGGAAACTGTGGGTTTTTGTGGAACAGACATGATTGGGAAATTTCGAAACATTTCTTTGTGTGAATTTGGAATCTTTTAATCGATCAGATTGAATGATTTTCGTGCCATTGACATTAATTGTGGATATTTGTACGAATTTTCTAAATATCTAGTCATATATGCTATGATAATGACATCTAGATTTTACAATCGCATTATTAGTATTTGTTAGTCATACAATTATACGATGATTTATCCTTCCCAAACCCCAAATTCCAACAGGTGTCTCCTTAAAGATTACCCCAAATCAACCGATGTAAAGTCGTTTCATCATCGACTTGTCTTCCTCTATCAGCACGATGTCCTCCCGGCTTCGCTGGGCGCCATCCGAAGTCCTTGTGGAGACCTGAATCCCCCCTCCGCACTTTAAATCTCAGAATTCCGAACTGTAACTCACGTCATCTCACACCGTTTTTCTCTCCATTGCAGTTGGCACGGAACGGCGGCGAAACCTCGGAGGACACGGTGGAAGGGACGACTGCAAATCGAATCTAAACCCGCAATTTCCGGGAAATTAGGAGCGACAGTCGCCGCAAAAAGCCTCCGAGCCACCAACCTCGATCCCATAAAAGCCATAAACCATCTGAAAAAGTACGCCCGAAATCAGGACGAGGGAGGGGGAGTGCGGGCGGCGGATCGCGAGAACGTGGTGAATTCGCGAAATGCCGTTATGACAAAACCTCGCTGAGAAAAGGACGACAGCAGCGGCAGAGCGGGACAACGGCACACCGAGCGACGGCGGGCAGGAGGAAACCGCGAACAGTCGACGATTCGACGTGGAGCATACGGAAGGTGGCCGCGGCGTTGCCAGATCCGCGCATAATTGACATTCGATAACGTGTGGACGGACGGACGGCCGCCGTTCATCGCGGTCTGGCGCCGTCTGTCGTCGCCGGGTGGCCGCAGACCACGTCGCCAGTCCCCGTTGTCTTCGTCATCGCCATCGCTGTCGGCATCGCTGTCGAGCCCGTGCTCGCTGCGCCAGGTTGCGCCGTTTCACGTCGTTTGGCCCGGGCCGTTTGTGTGCGTGCGGGTGATGAAAATTGACTGAGCCAGAGCCAAAGGGAGGCAGAAAGGAGAGAAAGAGGGAGCGCCAGGGAGCGAAGCAGAAGTCGATTTCTGTCCGCGGCCCTTCCGACGGCGCCGCCCACGGCACCGGCCCCGCCCCCCGCGCCTCACCGATGCCCCAGCCAGGGAGACGCCGCCGCGCCCAAACGTGACCCATGGCTATGTACTATTATGCCAGTAAGATATCGGCAATCGCTTGCGGGGCTCGGTGCAAGAGGTCGGTGCTGCAGAAGTCGCGCGGCCAACGCGACCGCGACAAATGCCACGCCTCCAACGCCTTCTGCGCCAACGGCCACGGCCGCGACCACGACCATGGCCACGGCCACGGCTCGGGCCTGGGGCTGGACGGGCTCGAAGGACTCTACGATGGGGCCGAGGAGCCGGACGTTTTCGCCCTGGGCGCGCTGGCCGGCGACGGCGTCCGCCTGCGCCGTCGTCACAGCGACCAGATGGACGGAGGAGTCGGAGTCGGCGGTTCCGGAGTCGGCGGTGGCTGCCTCGCGGTCGGCGGGCTGCCAGGAGTCGGTGGCGGGCTGGAGGCGGACTTCCAGAGTCTCGAGGTGAGTGAAAATGTTTGGCTTTTCATCCGACGGCTTTGATTTCGATTGATTGAGTTTGCTACACATCTGGCCTTGATCCTCTTTCCGATGCCTTTCCGTGTCTCCCTTGGGAAATCCCATTCGTTACTTGAGCTCGCCCTTCTTTAATCCCATTTTCGCGCCTTCTTCAACCACCCACCCACCACGCCCTCCTCACAGTCCTCTTCCAGTCATCCCATTGCGCCAACCCTGATCCGACCATAAGCCCGCCAAAGCTTCTCCCTCCGGCCCCGTACCCCGTCTCCCACTCAATACGATTCAATGTTCCAGTTCCTTCTTCGCGGACGAATGAACTTCCGGCCGGAATCGGACCAGATCGTCCCGAAATTAAAGTCAAATTCAAACTTTTCGCAGGCTGCAACGTTTAATCGCGTCATTTTTGGAAGCTCATAAAAAGTTTTCCCCCACGCCCCACCCTCCGTCGACAGCGGCTGGGGTGGGGGGCTCAACAAGTTCTCGCACAGATGGCGTCGCCTCTCGAAACAGCGGCGCCGGCAGCGGGAAAGGAATGGAACGAGAGGGAGAGAGAGAGAGAGAGAGTGGAGCGAGCGAGCAAAAGACGAATCCCGAAAAATTCACAGATTTAAATTATGCATGTATTTGTAATTGTAGGATGTTTCCGGTGGCGACGCCGACGACAAGGCCAACGTTTCCGGACCGCCTGTGTGTGTGTGTGGGTGAGTGTGCAGAGTGTGCGGCGCCATGTTCTTGCTCCACACCGTCGCCATGGCGCCGACGGTAGCTGGGAGCATTCAAATTTTGCAAAACGGAATTTTAAATTCGGAACTCGTGAAGTTTCATGCGAACCTCACACGCTCACACGCTCCCACAGCCACTCACACGCATACATGCGCACAGAGACACATTTGCCTACCGGCCCAAGGCCCTCCTTCTCCTCTTTCTCTCCCGCCCTTTGCCCCTCACTTGGCCGACTCATCTATTTTAAAGTAGATGATCGTCCTCGCACTCAGTCCTCCGAGTGTTTGCAGGCGCAGACTTGCCTATGACTATGAGTGTGTGTGCGTGAAATTTGTATGCCAAATTTGCATTAACACACACACACACCCATACATATCTCTCGTCTGTCGATACACATGCACCCACAGTGGCGTATGTGTGCCGTTGTAACCGGTAAGCAAAGTGCTTTCGGAAAACTTTCCACGAGAAACTGCGACGAAAGAAGCGAGGACGACGGCGGGTGGGAGCGAGGGGCCGGAGACGAACAGGGGCTGGAGGCCCGAGGAAGTGCATGATGAATGGGCGGGGAGGCGCAGGAGGCGGGGTTCGGCGGTTGCTCGTTGGCAAATGGCTGAAAGTTGAATTTTATTGACAGACAACTTAAGCCCCCATCCGTACGTCTGTCCGTCCGTCGGCCTGCCCTTCGCTACTCCCACCCTCCTCAACTCCGAGTTGATGTATGACGAGGGATAGAAAGCAGGCTGAGGGTGTGACGTGGAGCGAGAACAGTGAATGGCATTAAGCTTTCACGATTATCTCCAGCGGATGTGGGGGAATTTAAATTCACCCCGAATTAACCCAGACCATCTGCTCCACCGATCTCGAACTCCCCACCTAATCAGCGCTTTTTGCCGAAATGACTTTTGATTATTTTTCTGTGTTTTCCAACGTTTGATTGTAATTTTGTTATTTTTCTCCATTTTCCAACATTTTACTGTAATTTAATTCGCGTAATTAAATGTATTTTTCAGTTTTTGCCGCCGATTGCCATCGATTTCCCCGTGGAAAACACTCATTATGAAATTAATCTGTTTTCATTTTTTCCAACAAGCAGTTTTTTTCGATTCCTTTAAAGCCGTTTTAATTTTTATTTCGCTAGCCGAGCTTTTCGCCCTGGTTTCGCCTCTGAAATATTATGCGGTCGTTTTGTTCGCATCCGGTTTTGGCCACCCTCGAGAGGGGGTGGGGGAGCGGGACCCCATCGACGTCCTTCAAAGGCTTTCGGCCATAATTTAGTTAGCCTCGAACTGCTTGCCGCAGATTTGGTCGTGAGCCAAAGGGTTTTTCCGGCCTCCCCCTCTGACCGCTGTGTTTTTTCCCGGCTCTCTCGCGCTTTTCGGGGTTGGCGCGAAGCTCGTTTTTCCGCGGCAACTCTTGGTCGCTCTTTGGACCTCGTTTCGAATCCCGTTTTTGCTAATTTCCCTCCATTTCAATGGGGTGAATGAAGAAAATTGCTAATTTGCGAAATTGCAAAATTTAAGCGAAATTACCTTGCATTTATGCACGTCCTTTCGCGGGGCGAGAATTAAATTTCGTTCCCAAAATTACAACGGCAACACCTGTCATTATGGTGAAATGCAAGGTAAAAAATTTGTGTGGCCGTCATTTACTTTGCATTAATGCATGTAAATATTTCAGTTTTTAATCATTGTCGCTTACATGTGTCGCAATTTCGCCGTTAATCGCGTTCAGCACATGTTCACAACCCATTTCCCTCACCTCACCTCAATTCGCTTCACCGCACCGCACCGCCCTCCTTCCCTGCTCCACCGCCCTTCCCCCCAGCAGCAGCGCCAGTCACGTCAGACCTGCAATTAAATTACATTCGGTCGGAGTAAATTATTTTATATCGACGTCCGAGCGCCGCCGTCCCGCTTCCTCTCGTCCCAGCCCTCGTCTGCTGCGCCCTACGGGCTGGACGTCCACGAGATCGACACGTGTCCTCGGCAGACTTCGGACGTCGCTGGTGGTATATTTGAACATTTAGTTTCCCTACATTCCCAAGCGATCGAGAGAAGATTTTAAAGGCCAATGAAATAAATGTTTGAGAATATTTTTGATAAATCGGCGATCACTAAATATTCACTTTTCTATAAATTTGTTGATTGTACTTTCAACGACTTCCATATTTAAATTATACTTGTCTAAATTGTTGTTTTAGTCCTTATTTGAATGGTCTCTAAAAGGAAATGTAAAAAAACCAACAATTTATTTCTCAACAACTCTGTAAATTTAATGCTATATAAATTCTTCTTCATCCTTGAAAATCAAAATTTGACACAAGTGGGCAATTTTAAATTACTATTGATAATTTTGTACTTTTATATAGCCCAAAAACATTCGATGATCTGCTTCTATATAATATCTATCTGCCCTGCTCCCCACTCCACGACCTGACCACACCGTTTGTACCGTGAACATTTAATTTCCAGCATCATTAATGCAACTTTCTTCCCATGAAAATTACATATTTTAATTTTTCCCGCACATGTTCGTCGTGCCCTCTCTCTCTCTCTGTGTCTCCCCCATGTTGCTCGGATTTCCTTCAATCCATCATATGCTTCGACTTTAAATACGCACAATTTGCAATTAATTAACAGCGCACTTAACCGAGTCTCAGTCGGGCTCACTTTGAGCGAGTGTCACGTCACGTGGACGTCACGTCGGCGTGTCAGCAACATGATTTCGGTTGCAGGGGTTTCTGCTTGACACGCCGATTGCGGGGAACTCTCGAATTAAGTCATGAAATATGAATTTCCTCAAAGGAGCCCCGGCCGATGCCGATCGTTTTGTGCGCCCATTAATGGCGATTATGAGGTCAAACTACATTTAATGAAGTCTCGTTCTCATGTGCCCGAGGGCATTAACTGAGTCTGCGCTTAATTAGTAATTCATTCGTGCTCTTTGCGGAGAATTCCGAATGAGAAAACCATATTTTTTTATACCTCAGTACTTTTTATTGTCCACAAACGGCCAGCGGAAATTGATTTAATGTCTCTTGGACTTTCGACTGGACTTCGACTTTAGTCAAGGTGATTTTTCCTTCCTTTATTTATGACTACGAATTTCCCGTCTATTTACGTACGACATTTTGAGATTCATTTGTCTCTCTCTCTCTCTCTCTCTCTCTCTTTCTGTGCTCTTTCTCAATCTCATTAATCTTTCTCTATGATTGTTTACACGTTTTCGGCCTCGGGTCTTCAAAGTTTGCTTGGCTCTTTCCTTTCTCGCGATATCGCCTGCTCACTCGACCTCGCTCTCCTTCCCGCTCGCTCGTCTCGTCCCGTCACCGAATGAGGAGTCCTTCTTCTTCTTCTTCTTGAATGTTTCTCGCTTTGAGATAAGCCGAGATTTTTTCTTTAATTTTTCCCATTGTAATTCACTGTAGATTTTGTTGTTGCTTCTGATGCCGTGGTTGTTGTTCATTTCGAGATTGTTGTTGATTCGTAGTTGTTGTTGATGCTGAGGTTGTTGTTGTTAATATTGTGTTGTTGCTCTTTGTGGCGCCTGAGTGTTTTTTAATTGTTGCTGTGGCGATGCTTTGCCGGGCCGCAATATTTATTAAAGCAATAATTGCTGCATAAATCACACTCGTACCATGTTGACACTCGGAGTCTCATTAATTCATTATGAAACATAATTAAAAGGACAAGTAATAAATTTCTCCTCACCCTCGCTCCTTCTCGAGCCCTCCTCGAGCTGCCCCCACCCCCTGGCTCCCTCTCTCTCTCTCGTGTTTCCTCTGGCGGCACACATTATTCAAGTTGAGAGTAGCGAGGGCAACAACAAGAGCAACAAAATCCGGAACAACAGCGTCAACAACAACCACAACATCAACATCAACTTCAACTAAAAAATATTCCGACAAAATTAAAAACTGGGTGTCGACGGGTGGAAATCGCGGTTGTTGTCGCTATTGATGTTTATGTTGTTGTAGTTGTTGTACACGTTGTTACTCTTGCGCTGGTTTCCGTGTGATCTTGTTGATGTTGTAGTGGTTGTTGTTGGTGTCGGTGGGAAATTTGCCCGAGCATTTGTTGCTGTTTGCCAGCGTTAATGTGTGTGAAATTCATCGCTTAATGGCAACAACTTTTAATGCCATGCGGCTTGTCCACGTTGTTGTTACCAATTTCATTATTGCTGTTGTTATTGTTGGCGATTTTTGTTGTTGTTATTGTTGTTGTTGCCATCGGCCCTGGCTCGGTTGCCTCTGTTGCCTTCGCTGTCGTCGTTAATGCAATAAAACACTTAAACGACTTTTTAATGGAAAAAATCCAATTATCGACGTGCACTCAATTAAAGTGCGTGGTGCGCGAACGGAAACGGAAATTGCACCCCCGAGGGCATTGCAGAGGCCCTCCGGGGACCAGTCGGCCAGATGATCGCCGGCGAGAGCTGCGGTAATTGATTTTAGCCGAGCCGAACGTGTGGCGAAGACTTGCCTCCAGGGGCAACTTTCTCCCTCACTCCACCCCAATCGGCCTCACTCCTCATGCCCTCTGCCACTCACGTCGTCTTGGCAGCGACTTTAAAAATCCCTAAAAACTCCACTCTCTCCTCTTCAGTTCAGTCCACTTCCCTTCAGTTCACTTCACTCCTTTTGCCTCTCGACCCCCCGAAACCTCCATTAAAATTCATTCCCCTCCCCTCCACTCCCGTCCTTCGAGGACATCAGCAGTTCTCGTCTCTCGCACTTAGACCACGTCCTTTGCCCTCGCTCTCCCAGCACTATTTGTCATCTCTTCGCAGCTCCCGGCTCCGTGGAAAGCGTCGAACGTCCGTGAACCGATAGAAACCCCAGCCAAGCGACGTTGCATGCATTTTCCACCTCCTCTTCTTCCTCCGTACCTTCCCCTGCCTCCCCCTTTCGTGGTCCTCCTCTTCTTCTGTGCTGTTTCAGCCTCTCCCCCCTCGCTTCGGTCGCTCGCTTTGGAGGAAGTCCAAAAGTTTCCACTCGAAATTGGCTCCGCCGAACTGTTTATCCACGGCGAATCAATTAATCATTCCTCGCACATTGCAACAACTACAACAACAACAAGAGGAACAACCTCGCACTCGCTTCCGCCGCCTCCCTGTCGCCCTGTCGCTCTTGACAGTCCTCGCCCCTCCCTCGTCCCAGGGACTTCCCTGGTCCGTTGGGCACTTGACTATTTTTCCTTTGCTCGCCTCGAATGCGCTGCAGCCGCGATCTGCCTCTGACGGCTGCCGATGGACGGACAAACAGACAAATAGACAGTTAACGACTGGCAAAGGAAGGCCGGACAGAGAGACAGCGAGTCAGCGACAGGCGGTTGACGTCCGTCTGTCGGCGGTTTTTGATTTCTGGCGACGACCTTCTCGCTGATGGCTGACAACTGAAGCCTGACGACTGATGCCTGACGACTGATGGCTGCCGACTGACGACCGACGACTGTTGCTGAGCGGCGACATCAATTTGACATTCAATGAATATCAATGAGCGATCGACTTTTAAGTGCTTTCGTGCCGCGAATGCAAAGAGTCCTTTGGCCCATTTGCCGCTCTTAGTTGCCATCGCTCACCCCGTTTCCCTCTCTCCCTTGCTCCCTCTGTTTTTTAGCTGCTTCTGCAGCTCGAGTGCTCCTCTTCAGGGCTGCCTTCTCAAGTCCTCCGCTCTCCCCATTATTTCTCCGTGTTCCTTTGGCCGTCTCTGGCCTCGATTCCGCCAGTTGCTCGCTAATTTCGTCCCTTCCTTTGAGTCTTCCGTCCACCCTCCGACGTTTAGCCAAATTACCGCCACTTCCCTCTTTCCTCCATCGCCCCCTTCACCATCGTCTTCATCTGTCCCTCCCCATCTTTCTATCATTCGCGTTCGGTTCCCTTCTGTACCTTTTCCGATCTGTCATCGGTTCGCGCTCTTCCCGACTCTTCCGTGATTTGTTCGTCCATCCAGCGGCAATAATTTCCTTCATTACGCCCTCGTCGCTCTTTCTCTTTCCTTTACCATCTCTCCCTGTCTCTCCCCCTCTCTGGTCCTCGCTGTCGACGACCTCTTGTGGTTCAGTCGGTTGTTAAATTGCGGTTTTTATGGAGATTTTTATTTCCGTTCAAAATGGCATTTCAACATTCGATGGCCTTCGACACGCTTCCGTTTCCTTTCAATTTCCCATTTTCTCGCTTGCTGTCACTTTTTCAACTTACTGTTTGTTGTTCTTTTCCTCCCGCAAGCCCTCGGCTCCTGCTTGACATTACTTGAAGTCCTCGGGATTTCTCAGAGTTTACTGAAATTTTTCGCCCCCTTTTTAAGTTTTCCATCACTTTAAGTTCGCACATTGATCATACTTTGATCAATCTGAATCCTTTTTGTAATATTTATTTCCATGTTTTGCAATATTTCCCTCACAAACGGCGATGCCGGAATTTTTACTCAATCGTCGACCTCGCGCAACCCTTCGAGAGGAAAATCTCCGCCCACCCTCATGACTGAGTCAGCGGATTCCCCACAAAATTCGCATAAAAATTCGACGCCATCCCATCCACTACTTGCGCCTCCTCCCACCTCCCGTCCTTCACCCATTCGCCTCCTCCGCCTTCTCGGCCCCATCTCGACCTCCAGTCGCGGCATTCGGTTCAACGCCAGACAATGAAAAAATTATGAAAACGCTATTCATTTCGCAAATGACGTTGAATTTCTCACAGCGCCACGTCCACCTCCGGACCACGCCCAGCTCCTCCAGAACCACCTCCCCCACCCTCGGGTCGGTCCAAGTTGGCTGCAGTCCTGAAATCGTGAAACACAAGAATTTCGTCGTTGTCTCTGGTGTCGGGAAAATAATCTTTGAGCAATATAAATCTTTCAAAAATACCATAAAAAGTGACGGCCACGGGCGGGGCGAGGCCGAGAAGAGGGCGGGAAGAGTGCGGGAAGAGGGCGGGGCGTGGGGCCAGCGATGTAGGAAACCATTATAAGCCACACAAACACACGCACACACCAACTCACACAAATAGCGCTCTCCGGTCCCATTCGTATTATCGTACACCCGGTGGAAAATGTTAGACGCAGCCGACATTGACAAATGACTCGTTGGCACTCGAGCAGACGTTCGTTTCTCGTCCGTCTCGCTCGTGCTCGTGCTCGTGGTCCTGATTCTGCTCGTATCGCCTTCCCTTTTCCCTCTCAGCTCCCGGTTGCCTCCTCTTTCGATCCCTTCTCCGGCCACCCTCCTTCGGTCGAGTCCGGTTGGCATCTGCGGGCGAGTTTCGTACTAACTTTTTTCCCTGGATACCGTGTTGTGGTTGTTTTTGTTTTCGTCTTTGTTTTTACGCTTGGCTTTGGTAGTGAAATTTATTTTATTCATTGCATGATTGTCATTAATTTCAATTTGTCAAAGTGTCAGAAACGCACACATGTTCTTCCTCCCTATCTCCATCTCGATCACACTCCCTCTCTCTCTCTCTCTCTTTCACTCTCCGCCTTCCGCCCTGTATCTGTCTATTTTCATCCGCCTCTCCCTCCGTCTCCGTCCGACTCGATTAGGCTGACGTCTCGTTGTTTCGAAGCTCATTCCTTTCCCTGGATCATCTTCGCCATCATCTCCGTACCACTTCCTCCTTCCCTCTCCCTCTCTCCTTCTCCCTCCCTCCTGCCCTACTCCGCTTCACGTTTCCTGCCCTGCATTGATACGTTTTTTATTTAGTTTTACAAATGACTCGACATCCATCTCAATGAACCCGTCGCATATGCTTGGCTCATGAGTGTGCATGCGAGTGTGAATGAGTGTGAATAAGTGCGCATGTGTCTGTGTTGGTGCGCCCTCGTTGCTTAAAGATCTGACATCCGGAGGCGGAATTCGCTCATTGGGAGCTAATTGAGCGAACAAGCGAAATTTTGTCTCTGAATTCCAGTCGCTGACTCCGGCTGGGACTGCGGAGTGTGAGGGAATGCTAATGAAGCGATGTGATTAAAGTGAAGAAAAACAAGGACAACGATTTCGGGTGGAATAAAGTGGAATCGGGTACAAATTTGATACTCTAAATCATGTAGAAGTGTCCAACCAGGACGATTGGAGGAGCCGAGTTGTTTTGTGATTGAATTTAAGTCTCACCTCAGTGGTGATAGAAGGTTCAGGCTGATAATAAATGAAAGCTGAGAGATTCTACTTTCATTTACTACAGCCTTGCCCGATGAAAACTTTTGTCTCAGTAAATCCGCAAAGTGGACCTGGAAATTCAAACAAAAAATGAACTTTTTTTTGGGTTTTTCGCGATCTTGGGGTATCATTTCCGATCGTCTCCTGGCCAAAGTCTAAGCCGGAATCAAATGAAACTTTAGAACTACGTAGGGGAGGAGGTGCTCTTTCAAATGTCCAAAAAGCTCCTCTCTAGCTTGCTTGGGACGGCTGCAATCACGAAAAAAAGTTTGAAAAACTTTAAACCGCTCTACAGGCTAAACTACGGCAGTTAGAGCGGTTAAAGTTGAACAGGGCAAATTTTCAAAATTTCGATTTTACTCGCCAGCACTCAGCAAATGTTCCCGAAAATACCTTTAGACTGCTCTACTGGCCAAACGACAACAGCTAGAGCAGCCAGCAAAATCAACTTTTAATTTTTTGGGTTTTTCGCGATCTTGGGGTATCATTTCCGATCGTCTCCTGGCCAAAGTCTAAGCCGGAATCAAATGAAACTTTAGGACTACGTAGGGGAGGAGGTGCTCTTTCAAATGTCCAAAAAGCTCCTCTCTAGCTTGCCTGGGACGGCTGCAATCACGAAAAAAAGTTTGAAAAACTTTAAACCGCTCTACAGGCTAAACTACGGCAGTTAGAGCGGTTAAAGTTGAACAGGGCAATTTTTCAAAATTTCGATTTTACTCGCCAGCACTCAGCAAATGTTCCCGAAAATACCTTTAGACTGCTCTACTGGCCAAACGACAACAGCTAGAGCAGCCAAAGTATGCAAAATCAACTTTTAATTTTTTGGGTTTTTCGCGATCTTGGGGTATCATTTCCGATCGTCTCCTGGCCAAAGTCTAAGCCGGAATCAAATGAAACTTTAGGACTATGTAGGGGAGGAGGTGCTCTTTCAAATGTCCAAAAAGCTCCTCTCTAGCTTGCCTGGGACGGCTGCAATCACGAAAAAAAGTTTGAAAAACTTTAAACCGCTCTACAGGCTAAACTACGGCAGTTAGAGCGGTTAAAGTTGAACAGGGCAATTTTTCAAAATTTCGATTTTACTCGCCAGCACTCAGCAAATGTTCCCGAAAATACCTTTAGACTGCTCTACTGGCCAAACGACAACAGCTAGAGCAGCCAAAGTATGCAAAATCAACTTTTAATTTTTTGGGTTTTTCGCGATCTTGGGGTATCATTTCCGATCGTCTCCTGGCCAAAGTCTAAGCCGGAATCAAATGAAACTTTAGGACTACGTAGGGGAGGAGGTGCTCTTTCAAATGTCCAAAAAGCTCCTCTCTAGCTTGCCTGGGACGGCTGCAATCACGAAAAAAAGTTTGAAAAACTTTAAACCGCTCTACAGGCTAAACTACGGCAGTTAGAGCGGTTAAAGTTGAACAGGGCAATTTTTCAAAATTTCGATTTTACTCGCCAGCACTCAGCAAATGTTCCCGAAAATACCTTTAGACTGCTCTACTGGCCAAACGACAACAGCTAGAGCAGCCAAAGTATGCAAAATCAACTTTTAATTTTTTGGGTTTTTCGCGATCTTGGGGTATCATTTCCGATCGTCTCCTGGCCAAAGTCTAAGCCGGAATCAAATGAAACTTTAGGACTACGTAGGGGAGGAGGTGCTCTTTCAAATGTCCAAAAAGCTCCTCTCTAGCTTGCCTGGGACGGCTGCAATCACGAAAAAAAGTTTGAAAAACTTTAAACCGCTCTACAGGCTAAACTACGGCAGTTAGAGCGGTTAAAGTTGAACAGGGCAATTTTTCAAAATTTCGATTTTACTCGCCAGCACTCAGCAAATGTTCCCGAAAATACCTTTAGACTGCTCTACTGGCCAAACGACAACAGCTAGAGCAGCCAAAGTATGCAAAATCAACTTTTAATTTTTTGGGTTTTTCGCGATCTTGGGGTATCATTTCCGATCGTCTCCTGGTCAAAGTCTAAGCCGGAATCAAATGAAACTTTAGGACTACGTAGGGGAGGAGGTGCTCTTTCAAATGTCCAAAAAGCTCCTCTCTAGCTTGCCTGGGACGGCTGCAATCACGAAAAAAAGTTTGAAAAACTTTAAACCGCTCTACAGGCTAAACTACGGCAGTTAGAGCGGTTAAAGTTGAACAGGGCAATTTTTCAAAATTTCGATTTTACTCGCCAGCACTCAGCAAATGTTCCCGAAAATACCTTTAGACTGCTCTACTGGCCAAACGACAACAGCTAGAGCAGCCAAAGTATGCAAAATCAACTTTTAATTTTTTGGGTTTTTCGCGATCTTGGGGTATCATTTCCGATCGTCTCCTGGCCAAAGTCTAAGCCGGAATCAAATGAAACTTTAGGACTACGTAGGGGAGGAGGTGATCTTTCAAATGTCCAAAAAGCTCCTCTCTAGCTTGCCTGGGACGGCTGCAATCACGAAAAAAAGTTTGAAAAACTTAAACCGCTCTACAGGCTAAACTACGGCAGTTAGAGCGGTTAAAGTTGAACAGGGCAATTTTTCAAAATTTCGATTTTACTCGCCAGCACTCAGCAAATGTTCCCGAAAATACCTTTAGACTGCTCTACTGGCCAAACGACAACAGCTAGAGCAGCCAAAGTATGCAAAATCAACTTTTAATTTTTTGGGTTTTTCGCGATCTTGGGGTATCATTTCCGATCGTCTCCTGGCCAAAGTGTAAGCCGGAATCAAATGAAACTTTAGGACTACGTAGGGGAGGAGGTGCTCTTTCAAATGTCCAAAAAGCTCCTCTCTAGCTTGCCTGGGACGGCTGCAATCACGAAAAAAAGTTTGAAAAACTTTAAACCGCTCTACAGGCTAAACTACGGCAGTTAGAGCGGTTAAAGTTGAACAGGGCAATTTTTCAAAATTTCGATTTTACTCGCCAGCACTCAGCAAATGTTCCCGAACATACCTTTAGACTGCTCTACTGGCCAAACGACAACAGCTAGAGCAGCCAAAGTATGCAAAATCAACTTTTAATTTTTTGGGTTTTTCGCGATCTTGGGGTATCATTTCCGATCGTCTCCTGGCCAAAGTCTAAGCCGGAATCAAATGAAACTTTAGGACTACGTAGGGGAGGAGGTGCTCTTTCAAATGTCCAAAAAGCTCCTCTCTAGCTTGCCTGGGACGGCTGCAATCACGAAAAAAAGTTTGAAAAACTTTAAACCGCTCTACAGGCTAAACTACGGCAGTTAGAGCGGTTAAAGTTGAACAGGGCAAATTTTCAAAATTTCGATTTTACTCGCCAGCACTAAGCAAATGTTCCCGAAAATGCCTTTAGACTGCTCTACTGGCCAAGCGACAACAGCTAGAGCAGCCAAAGTATGCAAAATCAACTTTTAATTTTTTGGGTTTTTCGCGATCTTGGGGTATCATTTCCGATCGTCTCCTGGCCAAAGTCTAAGCCGGAATCAAATGAAACTTTAGGACTACGTAGGGGAGGAGGTGCTCTTTCAAATGTCCAAAAAGCTCCTCTCTAGCTTGCCTGGGACGGCTGCAATCACGAAAAAAAGTTTGAAAAACTTTAAACCGCTCTACAGGCTAAACTACGGCAGTTAGAGCGGTTAAAGTTGAACAGGGCAATTTTTCAAAATTTCGATTTTACTCGCCAGCACTCAGCAAATGTTCCCGAAAATACCTTTAGACTGCTCTACTGGCCAAACGACAACAGCTAGAGCAGCCAAAGTATGCAAAATCAACTTTTAATTTTTTGGGTTTTTCGCGATCTTGGGGTATCATTTCCGATCGTCTCCTGGCCAAAGTCTAAGCCGGAATCAAATGAAACTTTAGGACTACGTAGGGGAGGAGGTGCTCTTTCAAATGTCCAAAAAGCTCCTCTCTAGCTTGCCTAGGACGGCTGCAATCACGAAAAAAAGTTTGAAAAACTTTAAACCGCTCTACAGGCTAAACTACGGCAGTTAGAGCGGTTAAAGTTGAACAGGGCAATTTTTCAAAATTTCGATTTTACTCGCCAGCACTCAGCAAATGTTCCCGAAAATACCTTTAGACTGCTCTACTGGCCAAACGACAACAGCTAGAGCAGCCAAAGTATGCAAAATCAACTTTTAATTTTTTGGGGTTTTCGCGATCTTGGGGTATCATTTCCGATCGTCTCCTGGCCAAAGTCTAAGCCGGAATAAAATGAAACTTTAGGACTACGTAGGGGAGGAGGTGCTCTTTCAAATGTCCAAAAAGCTCCTCTCTAGCTAGCCTGGGACGGCTGCAATCACGAAAAAAATTTGAAAAACTTTAAACCGCTCTACAGGCTAAACTACGGCAGTTAGAGCGGTTAAAGTTGAACAGGGCAATTTTTCAAAATTTCGATTTTACTCGCCAGCACTCAGCAAATGTTCCCGAAAATACCTTTAGACTGCTCTACTGGCCAAACGACAACAGCTAGAGCAGCCAAAGTATGCAAAATCAACTTTTAATTTTTTGGGTTTTTCGCGATCTTGGGGTATCATTTCCGATCGTCTCCTGGCCAAAGTCTAAGCCGGAATCAAATGAAACTTTAGGACTACGTAGGGGAGGAGGTGCTCTTTCAAATGTCCAAAAAGCTCCTCTCTAGCTTGCCTGGGACGGCTGCAATCACGAAAAAAAGTTTGAAAAACTTTAAACCGCTCTACAGGCTAAACTACGGCAGTTAGAGCGGTTAAAGTTGAACAGGGCAATTTTTCAAAATTTCGATTTTACTCGCCAGCACTCAGCAAATGTTCCCGAAAATACCTTTAGACTGCTCTACTGGCCAAACGACAACAGCTAGAGCAGCCAAAGTATGCAAAATCAACTTTTAATTTTTTGGGTTTTTCGCGATCTTGGGGTATCATTTCCGATCGTCTCCTGGCCAAAGTCTAAGCCGGAATCAAATGAAACTTTAGGACTACGTAGGGGAGGAGGTGCTCTTTCAAATGTCCAAAAAGCTCCTCTCTAGCTTGCCTGGGATGGCTGCAATCACGAAAAAAAGTTTGAAAAACTTTAAACTGTTGAATAATAATTTTAGATTAAGAAATTCATGTACTGTATATACCTTGATATAAAACACTGTATAAAATATAACCTTAGTAGCCTTAGATTTTATACAGAGAAAATATTGTATGAAAAGTATTTTCGTATCACTTCTCATTTGAATCTTGATTAAATCGCTTCTTCTTTGTTTTTGTAAATAAGATTGTTTTATTGACTGCGCCAATAGGTTATGGGCCACACGTACACACATTCAGCATAAAAAAAAAAAAAATAAATAAAATGGCTAACGAATTAAGAACGGGTTTTGAGAAATTGAATCGCAAAAATTATATAATTTGGAAGAAAAAGGCGGAATGCGTCCTGATAAAAGAAGATACCTGGAGCGCAATTTGTGAAGAAAGTCCTGCAAGTCCTGATGAAAAATGGAAACGCAAGGATCAAGGTGCAAAGGCTTCAATATATTTGATGATCGAGGACGATTTGTATTATATAATTGAGAATGCCGAAACTGCGAGGGATGCGTGGAACTGCATACGTGAGCATTTTGAAAATTATTCATTTAGTGAGTGCGTTTTTATTATGAAGAACATATGCAAAATGCAACTATCTGATGACGGAGATTTGGAAAAACACATCAACGAAATGCAGCAAGAATTAAAGAAGTTGTCAGCAATGGGAGATGCATTGAGTGAAAAATGGGAAGTCGCAATGATTTTGAGAAGTCTGCCGGAATCATACGATGTATTGGTCACAACTCTAGAAGCAAGAAGTGAAGGAGTTCCTTCGCTGAAGATGGTCAAATCAAAACTTCTGGAAGAATACAAGAAGAGAATTCATAAGGTAGCCACATCCAGTATGGAAATATCAGCATTAAAGATTAATCATGGTCAGGGTAAGCGTCAGGACAAAATTCATTCTTCATCATCTGTTGTTTGTTTTTATTGTCAAAAACCTGGTCATTATCGTAAGGACTGTAGATTTTATCAGGCTTATTTGAAAAAGAAATCAAGGTCTAATATGGTATTTGCTGAGAAGAATATGGATGGTCGAGAAGACAAATGTTTTTGGTCTGGAAAGTTCAATGAAAGAAATAATTGGTATGTAGACTCTGGTGCAACGAGTCACATTACAAATCAGAGAGATATTTTTGTGTCGTTTGATAAAAATTACCAGGAAGTAGTCTATGTCGCCAATGGATCAAGGTTGAAGGTTCATGGCAGAGGTAACATAAACTTGTTTGTTATTAATAAGTCTGGTAATATAGAAAGAATATTAGTTAAAGATGTTTTATATGTTCCAACTATACAGAATAACTTGTTATCTGTCCATAAGCTAATGGAAAAGAAGTTACAAGTAATCTTTAAAGATAGATTTTGCGAAATTATGGACAGTGATGGAGTTATTGCGATTGCAGAGTTGTACAATAATTTGTTCAAGTTAAAAATTAAGAACAATTTTGAAAAGAAACAATTAGTTAACCTAACCACTGAAATTGAATGTGTTCACAATTGGCATAGAAGATTTGCACATCGTGATGTTAACATTATTAGGAAAATGTTAAAAGAAAATAATATAAAGATTCGTGATTGTCAATGTAAGGACATTTGCGAAGTATGCATCAAAGGAAAACTAACAAGGAAAACATTTCCAAAAGTGTCATCTTATCAATCAAAAGAAGTACTTGATTTAATACACAGTGATATTTGTGGACCAATAGATGTCAAAACTCCTTCAGGAAATCGATATTTCTTAACGCTAATTGATGATTTCAGCAAATACGTAAACATTTATTTAATTAAAGAGAAATCTGAAGTCATTGAAAAAATAAAAGAATTTATTGAAATGGTTCATACAAAATTTGGTAAATATCCTAAAATTTTAAGATCAGATAACGGCGCTGAGTACACTTGCATGAAAGTTTCGAGTTATCTAAAGCAACGTGGAATTAAGCAACAATTCACAACTCCATATACACCAGAACAGAATGGTATCGCAGAGAGACGAAACCGGTATTTGGTAGAAATGATAAGATGCATGCTGTTTGATGCGGAGTTGCCGAAATGTTTTTGGGGAGAGGCTGCAGTTACAGCTGCATATATCCAGAATCATTTACCAACAAGATCAACAAACAAGATTCCTGTTGAACTTTGGAGTAGTAAAAAAATGAAGGTTAGTAATTTTGAAATTTTTGGATCAGACGCATTAGTTTATATTCCAAAAGAAAAAAGAAGAAAGTTGGATGAAAAGGCACAATATTTGAAATTTGTTGGATTTTCGGAAGAATCGAAAGCTTTACGTTTTGTTGATTTGAAATCGAAAAGAATTATCATCAGCAGGGATTATAAGATAATTCCAAGAATATCAAAAATTAATAATATAAATGAACGAAATGAAATTTACATTGATTTTTTAGCACCGAAGATTAATTTTGACGAAGAAAATATAATAAATATTGATAATGAATATACAGAAAATGATAGTTTAAATACTGAAGAATACGACAGCGATATTGAATTTTTTGATTCCTTCAGTGCACCGGTTTGTAATGAAATTCCTATCCAGCAAGAATATCAACAACCAAGACGATCGCAGAGAACAAATAAAGGTATTCCACCAGAAAGGTATACTGCGAATTTAATTGTACACTCTAAGGAACCGAAAAGTTACAAGGAAGTATTAAAACGACCAGATAAAGAACAATGGTTAAATGCCATGAGAGAAGAATACAATTCACTTTTGTTAAATAAAACATGGAAATTGGAAGAATTACCCGAAGGACGAAAGGAAATTGGTTGTAAATGGGTTTTTAAATTAAAATCGGATGTCAACGGAAAAATAATTAAATACAAAGCAAGATTGGTTGCACAAGGATTCAATCAAAAATATGGTGTAGATTTTGACGAGATTTTTGCACCAGTAGTTCGACAAACAACACTAAGATTGTTTTTAACAGTAGCTGGAGAAAATCAAATGCAGGTAAATCATTTGGATGTGAAGACAGCGTTTTTATATGGGAGTTTAAAAGAAACTATATATATGAAACAACCACCTGGTTTCGAGGAGCAACAGAATTTGGTATGCAAATTAAAAAGAAGTATATATGGACTCAAGCAGTCAGCTAGATGTTGGAACGAAAAATTGTTTTCAATTCTTTACAATGATGGTTTTCGTAAAGGTGATGCTGATGCCTGTCTTTTAAAGAAACAAATACATGGTGAGTGGATTTTTGTTTTAGTATATGTTGATGACATACTAGTAGCAGCAAAAAGAAATGAACACTCTGAATATGTTGAAAATTTATTAAAGCAACATTTCGAAATATCCAATTTAGGAGAAGTCAATCTTTATTTAGGAATAAATATTGAGAAGGGGACAGATGGATATTATAAAATGTCTCAACACAATTACATCAAGAAAATTGTAGAAGAAGCGGAATTAGAAGAATCAAAATATTCAAAAATACCTTTGGATATAGGTTATTTTAAAAATGTTTCAAAACCAAATGAACTTTTACCAGATAACACGAAGTATCATAAATTGATTGGGAGTTTACTTTATTTAACAGTAAATACAAGACCTGACATAGCTGCAGCAGTATCAATTTTGAGTAGAAAAGTAAGTAGCCCGAATAGTCAAGATTGGACAGAATTAAAAAGGCTTATAAAATACTTAAATGGTACAAAATCATTTTGGCTCTATCTAAATCCAAGTGACAAGAAAGGATTATACGCATATGCTGATGCTGATTGGGCACAAAATTCAATTGATAGGAAATCTAACAGCGGATATGTTTTTAAATATAATGGAGCATGTATAGATTGGAGTTGTAGGAAGCAAGACTGTGTTTCACTTTCATCGACAGAAGCTGAATATATTGCACTAGCTGACGCATCACAAGAACTAAGCTGGTTAAGAAGACTTTTGCAAGATTTTGAAATACAACTAACAGAACCTACAATCATTTTCGAAGACAATCAAAGTTGTATAAAATTAACACTTTCTGATAAATTAAATAGAAAAACGAAACATATTGAAACAAAATATCATTTTGTAAAAGATTTGCAGCAGAAAGGAATTTTAAAATTAATCTATTGTCCAACAGAAGATATGCAAGCAGATTTATTAACAAAACCACTTCAAGCTTGCAGATTAAAATATTTGAGAGAATTACTTAATTTGAAAAATTAAGAAGGGGTGTTGAATAATAATTTTAGATTAAGAAATTCATGTACTGTATATACCTTGATATAAAACACTGTATAAAATATAACCTTAGTAGCCTTAGATTTTATACAGAGAAAATATTGTATGAAAAGTATTTTCGTATCACTTCTCATTTGAATCTTGATTAAATCGCTTCTTCTTTGTTTTTGTAAATAAGATTGTTTTATTGACTGCGCCAATATAAACCGCTCTACAGGCTAAACTACGGCAGTTAGAGCGGTTAAAGTTAAACAGGGCAATTTTTCAAAATTTCGATTTTACTCGCCAGCACTCAGCAAATGTTCCCGAAAATACCTTTAGACTGCTCTACTGGCCAAACGACAACAGCTAGAGCAGCCAAAGTATGCAAAATCAACTTTTAATTTTTTGGGTTTTTCGCGATCTTGGGGTATCATTTCCGATCGTCTCCTGGCCAAAGTCTAAGCCGGAATCAAATGAAACTTTAGGACTACGTAGGGGAGGAGGTGCTCTTTCAAATGTCCAAAAAGCTCCTCTCTAGCTTGCCTGGGACGGCTGCAATCACGAAAAAAAGTTTGAAAAACTTTAAACCGCTCTACAGGCTAAACTACGGCAGTTAGAGCGGTTAAAGTTGAACAGGGCAATTTTTCAAAATTTCGATTTTACTCGCCAGCACTCAGCAAATGTTCCCGAAAATACCTTTAGACTGCTCTACTGGCCAAACGACAACAGCTAGAGCAGCCAAAGTATGCAAAATCAACTTTTAATTTTTTGGGTTTTTCGCGATCTTGGGGTATCATTTCCGATCGTCTCCTGGCCAAAGTCTAAGCCGGAATCAAATGAAACTTTAGGACTACGTAGGGGAGGAGGTGCTCTTTCAAATGTCCAAAAAGCTCCTCTCTAGCTTGCCTGGGACGGCTGCAATCACGAAAAAAAGTTTGAAAAACTTTAAACCGCTCTACAGGCTAAACTACGGCAGTTAGAGCGGTTAAAGTTGAACAGGGCAATTTTTCAAAATTTCGATTTTACTCGCCAGCACTCAGCAAATGTTCCCGAAAATACCTTTAGACTGCTCTACTGGCCAAACGACAACAGCTAGAGCAGCCAAAGTATGCAAAATCAACTTTTAATTTTTTGGGTTTTTCGCGATCTTGGGGTATCATTTCCGATCGTCTCCTGGCCAAAGTCTAAGCCGGAATCAAATGAAACTTTAGGACTACGTAGGGGAGGAGGTGCTCTTTCAAATGTCCAAAAAGCTCCTCTCTAGCTTGCCTGGGACGGCTGCAATCACGAAAAAAAGTTTGAAAAACTTTAAACCGCTCTACAGGCTAAACTACGGCAGTTAGAGCGGTTAAAGTTGAACAGGGCAATTTTTCAAAATTTCGATTTTACTCGCCAGCACTCAGCAAATGTTCCCGAAAATACCTTTAGACTGCTCTACTGGCCAAACGACAACAGCTAGAGCAGCCAAAGTATGCAAAATCAACTTTTAATTTTTTGGGTTTTTCGCGATCTTGGGGTATCATTTCCGATCGTCTCCTGGCCAAAGTCTAAGCCGGAATCAAATGAAACTTTAGGACTACGTAGGGGAGGAGGTGCTCTTTCAAATGTCCAAAAAGCTCCTCTCTAGCTTGCCTGGGACGGCTGCAATCACGAATAAAAGTTTGAAAAACTTTAAACCGCTCTACAGGCTAAACTACGGCAGTTAGAGCGGTTAAAGTTGAACAGGGCAAATTTTCAAAATTTCGATTTTACTCGCCAGCACTCAGCAAATGTTCCCAAAAATACCTTTAGACTGCTCTACTGGCCAAACGACAACAGCTAGAGCAGCCAAAGTATGCAAAATCAACTTTTAATTTTTTGGGTTTTTCGCGATCTTGGGGTATCATTTCCGATCGTCTCCTGGCCAAAGTCTAAGCCGGAATCAAATGAAACTTTAGGACTACGTAGGGGAGGAGGTGCTCTTTCAAATGTCCAAAAAGCTCCTCTCTAGCTTGCCTGGGATGGCTGCAATCACGAAAAAAAGTTTGAAAAACTTTAAACCGCTCTACAGGCTAAACTACGGCAGTTAGAGCGGTTAAAGTTGAACAGGGCAATTTTTCAAAATTTCGATTTTACTCGCCAGCACTCAGCAAATGTTCCCGAAAATACCTTTAGACTGCTCTACTGGCCAAACGACAACAGCTAGAGCAGCCAAAGTATGCAAAATCAACTTTTAATTTTTTGGGTTTTTCGCGATCTTGGGGTATCATTTCCGATCGTCTCCTGGCCAAAGTCTAAGCCGGAATCAAATGAAACTTTAGGACTACGTAGGGGAGGAGGTGCTCTTTCAAATGTCCAAAAAGCTCCTCTCTAGCTTGCCTGGGACGGCTGCAATCACGAAAAAAAGTTTGAAAAACTTTAAACCGCTCTACAGGCTAAACTACGGCAGTTAGAGCGGTTAAAGTTGAACAGGGCAATTTTTCAAAATTTCGATTTTACTCGCCAGCACTCAGCAAATGTTCCCGAAAATACCTTTAGACTGCTCTACTGGCCAAACGACAACAGCTAGAGCAGCCAAAGTATGCAAAATCAACTTTTAATTTTTTGGGTTTTTCGCGATCTTGGGGTATCATTTCCGATCGTCTCCTGGCCAAAGTCTAAGCCGGAATCAAATGAAACTTTAGGACTACGTAGGGGAGGAGGTGCTCTTTCAAATGTCCAAAAAGCTCCTCTCTAGCTTGCCTGGGACGGCTGCAATCACGAAAAAAAGTTTGAAAAACTTTAAACCGCTCTACAGGCTAAACTACGGCAGTTAGAGCGGTTAAAGTTGAACAGGGCAATTTTTCAAAATTTCGATTTTACTCGCCAGCACTCAGCAAATGTTCCCGAAAATACCTTTAGACTGCTCTACTGGCCAAACGACAACAGCTAGAGCAGCCAAAGTATGCAAAATCAACTTTTAATTTTTTGGGTTTTTCGCGATCTTGGGGTATCATTTCCGATCGTCTCCTGGCCAAAGTCTAAGCCGGAATCAAATGAAACTTTAGGACTACGTAGGGGAGGAGGTGCTCTTTCAAATGTCCAAAAAGCTCCTCTCTAGCTTGCCTGGGACGGCTGCAATCACGAAAAAAAGTTTGAAAAACTTTAAACCGCTCTACAGGCTAAACTACGGCAGTTAGAGCGGTTAAAGTTGAACAGGGCAATTTTTCAAAATTTCGATTTTACTCGCCAGCACTCAGCAAATGTTCCCGAAAATACCTTTAGACTGCTCTACTGGCCAAACGACAACAGCTAGAGCAGCCAAAGTATGCAAAATCAACTTTTAATTTTTTGGGTTTTTCGCGATCTTGGGGTATCATTTCCGATCGTCTCCTGGCCAAAGTCTAAGCCGGAATCAAATGAAACTTTAGGACTACGTAGGGGAGGAGGTGCTCTTTCAAATGTCCAAAAAGCTCCTCTCTAGCTTGCCTGGGACGGCTGCAATCACGAAAAAAAGTTTGAAAAACTTTAAACCGCTCTACAGGCTAAACTACGGCAGTTAGAGCGGTTAAAGTTGAACAGGGCAATTTTTCAAAATTTCGATTTTACTCGCCAGCACTCAGCAAATGTTCCCGAACATACCTTTAGACTGCTCTACTGGCCAAACGACAACAGCTAGAGCAGCCAAAGTATGCAAAATCAACTTTTAATTTTTTGGGTTTTTCGCGATCTTGGGGTATCATTTCCGATCGTCTCCTGGCCAAAGTCTAAGCCGGAATCAAATGAAACTTTAGGACTACGTAGGGGAGGAGGTGCTCTTTCAAATGTCCAAAAAGCTCCTCTCTAGCTTGCCTGGGACGGCTGCAATCACGAAAAAAAGTTTGAAAAACTTTAAACCGCTCTACAGGCTAAACTACGGCAGTTAGAGCGGTTAAAGTTGAACAGGGCAATTTTTCAAAATTTCGATTTTACTCGCCAGCACTCAGCAAATGTTCCCGAAAATACCTTTAGACTGCTCTACTGGCCAAACGACAACAGCTAGAGCAGCCAAAGTATGCAAAATCAACTTTTAATTTTTTGGGTTTTTCGCGATCTTGGGGTATCATTTCCGATCGTCTCCTGGCCAAAGTCTAAGCCGGAATCAAATGAAACTTTAGGACTACGTAGGGGAGGAGGTGCTCTTTCAAATGTCCAAAAAGCTCCTCTCTAGCTTGCCTGGGACGGCTGCAATCACGAATAAAAGTTTGAAAAACTTTAAACCGCTCTACAGGCTAAACTACGGCAGTTAGAGCGGTTAAAGTTGAACAGGGCAAATTTTCAAAATTTCGATTTTACTCGCCAGCACTCAGCAAATGTTCCCAAAAATACCTTTAGACTGCTCTACTGGCCAAACGACAACAGCTAGAGCAGCCAAAGTATGCAAAATCAACTTTTAATTTTTTGGGTTTTTCGCGATCTTGGGGTATCATTTCCGATCGTCTCCTGGCCAAAGTCTAAGCCGGAATCAAATGAAACTTTAGGACTACGTAGGGGAGGAGGTGCTCTTTCAAATGTCCAAAAAGCTCCTCTCTAGCTTGCCTGGGATGGCTGCAATCACGAAAAAAAGTTTGAAAAACTTTAAACCGCTCTACAGGCTAAACTACGGCAGTTAGAGCGGTTAAAGTTGAACAGGGCAATTTTTCAAAATTTCGATTTTACTCGCCAGCACTCAGCAAATGTTCCCGAAAATACCTTTAGACTGCTCTACTGGCCAAACGACAACAGCTAGAGCAGCCAAAGTATGCAAAATCAACTTTTAATTTTTTGGGTTTTTCGCGATCTTGGGGTATCATTTCCGATCGTCTCCTGGCCAAAGTCTAAGCCGGAATCAAATGAAACTTTAGGACTACGTAGGGGAGGAGGTGCTCTTTCAAATGTCCAAAAAGCTCCTCTCTAGCTTGCCTGGGACGGCTGCAATCACGAAAAAAAGTTTGAAAAACTTTAAACCGCTCTACAGGCTAAACTACGGCAGTTAGAGCGGTTAAAGTTGAACAGGGCAATTTTTCAAAATTTCGATTTTACTCGCCAGCACTCAGCAAATGTTCCCGAACATACCTTTAGACTGCTCTACTGGCCAAACGACAACAGCTAGAGCAGCCAAAGTATGCAAAATCAACTTTTAATTTTTTGGGTTTTTCGCGATCTTGGGGTATCATTTCCGATCGTCTCCTGGCCAAAGTCTAAGCCGGAATCAAATGAAACTTTAGGACTACGTAGGGGAGGAGGTGCTCTTTCAAATGTCCAAAAAGCTCCTCTCTAGCTTGCCTGGGACGGCTGCAATCACGAAAAAAAGTTTGAAAAACTTTAAACCGCTCTACAGGCTAAACTACGGCAGTTAGAGCGGTTAAAGTTGAACAGGGCAATTTTTCAAAATTTCGATTTTACTCGCCAGCACTCAGCAAATGTTCCCGAAAATACCTTTAGACTGCTCTACTGGCCAAACGACAACAGCTAGAGCAGCCAAAGTATGCAAAATCAACTTTTAATTTTTTGGGTTTTTCGCGATCTTGGGGTATCATTTCCGATCGTCTCCTGGCCAAAGTCTAAGCCGGAATCAAATGAAACTTTAGGACTACGTAGGGGAGGAGGTGCTCTTTCAAATGTCCAAAAAGCTCCTCTCTAGCTTGCCTGGGACGGCTGCAATCACGAAAAAAAGTTTGAAAAACTTTAAACCGCTCTACAGGCTAAACTACGGCAGTTAGAGCGGTTAAAGTTGAACAGGGCAAATTTTCAAAATTTCGATTTTACTCGCCAGCACTCAGCAAATGTTCCCAAAAATACCTTTAGACTGCTCTACTGGCCAAACGACAACAGCTAGAGCAGCCAAAGTATGCAAAATCAACTTTTAATTTTTTGGGTTTTTCGCGATCTTGGGGTATCATTTCCGATCGTCTCCTGGCCAAAGTCTAAGCCGGAATCAAATGAAACTTTAGGACTACGTAGGGGAGGAGGCGCTCTTTCAAATGTCCAAAAAGCTCCTCTCTAGCTTGCCTGGGACGGCTGCAATCACGAAAAAAAGTTTGAAAAACTTTAAACCGCTCTACAGGCTAAACTACGGCAGTTAGAGCGGTTAAAGTTGAACAGGGCAATTTTTCAAAATTTCGATTTTACTCGCCAGCACTCAGCAAATGTTCCCGAAAATACCTTTAGACTGCTCTACTGGCCAAACGACAACAGCTAGAGCAGCCAAAGTATGCAAAATCAACTTTTAATTTTTTGGGTTTTTCGCGATCTTGGGGTATCATTTCCGATCGTCTCCTGGCCAAAGTCTAAGCCGGAATCAAATGAAACTTTAGGACTACGTAGGGGAGGAGGTGCTCTTTCAAATGTCCAAAAAGCTCCTCTCTAGCTTGCCTGGGACGGCTGCAATCACGAAAAAAAGTTTGAAAAACTTTAAACCGCTCTACAGGCTAAACTACGGCAGTTAGAGCGGTTAAAGTTGAACAGGGCAATTTTTCAAAATTTCGATTTTACTCGCCAGCACTCAGCAAATGTTCCCGAAAATACCTTTAGACTGCTCTACTGGCCAAACGACAACAGCTAGAGCAGCCAAAGTATGCAAAATCAACTTTTAATTTTTTGGGTTTTTCGCGATCTTGGGGTATCATTTCCGATCGTCTCCTGGCCAAAGTCTAAGCCGGAATCAAATGAAACTTTAGGACTACGTAGGGGAGGAGGTGCTCTTTCAAATGTCCAAAAAGCTCCTCTCTAGCTTGCCTGGGACGGCTGCAATCACGAAAAAAAGTTTGAAAAACTTTAAACCGCTCTACAGGCTAAACTACGGCAGTTAGAGCGGTTAAAGTTGAACAGGGCAATTTTTCAAAATTTCGGTTTTTCTCGCCAGCACTCAGCAAATGTTCCCGAAAATACCTTTAGACTGCTCTACTGGCCAAACGACAACAGCTAGAGCAGCCAAAGTATGCAAAATCAACTTTTAATTTTTTGGGTTTTTCGCGATCTTGGGGTATCATTTCCGATCGTCTCCTGGCCAAAGTCTAAGCCGGAATCAAATGAAACTTTAGGACTACGTAGGGGAGGAGGTGCTCTTTCAAATGTCCAAAAAGCTCCTCTCTAGCTTGCCTGGGACGGCTGCAATCACGAAAAAAAGTTTGAAAAACTTTAAACCGCTCTACAGGCTAAACTACGGCAGTTAGAGCGGTTAAAGTTGAACAGGGCAATTTTTCAAAATTTCGATTTTACTCGCCAGCACTCAGCAAATGTTCCCGAAAATACCTTTAGACTGCTCTACTGGCCAAACGACAACAGCTAGAGCAGCCAAAGTATGCAAAATCAACTTTTAATTTTTTGGGTTTTTCGCGATCTTGGGGTATCATTTCCGATCGTCTCCTGGCCAAAGTCTAAGCCGGAATCAAATGAAACTTTAGGACTACGTAGGGGAGGAGGTGCTCTTTCAAATGTCCAAAAAGCTCCTCTCTAGCTTGCCTGGGACGGCTGCAATCACGAAAAAAAGTTTGAAAAACTTTAAACCGCTCTACAGGCTAAACTACGGCAGTTAGAGCGGTTAAAGTTGAACAGGGCAATTTTTCAAAATTTCGATTTTACTCGCCAGCACTCAGCAAATGTTCCCGAAAATACCTTTAGACTGCTCTACTGGCCAAACGACAACAGCTAGAGCAGCCAAAGTATGCAAAATCAACTTTTAATTTTTTGGGTTTTTCGCGATATTGGGGTATCATTTCCGATCGTCTCCTGGCCAAAGTCTAAGCCGGAATCAAATGAAACTTTAGGACTACGTAGGGGAGGAGGTGCTCTTTCAAATGTCCAAAAAGCTCCTCTCTAGCTTGCCTGGGACGGCTGCAATCACGAAAAAAAGTTTGAAAAACTTTAAACCGCTCTACAGGCTAAACTACGGCAGTTAGAGCGGTTAAAGTTGAACAGGGCAATTTTTCAAAATTTCGATTTTACTCGCCAGCACTCAGCAAATGTTCCCGAACATACCTTTAGACTGCTCTACTGGCCAAACGACAACAGCTAGAGCAGCCAAAGTATGCAAAATCAACTTTTCATTTTTTGGGTTTTTCGCGATCTTGGGGTATCATTTCCGATCGTCTCCTGGCCAAAGTCTAAGCCGGAATCAAATGAAACTTTAGGACTACGTAGGGGAGGAGGTGCTCTTTCAAATGTCCAAAAAGCTCCTCTCTAGCTTGCCTGGGACGGCTGCAATCACGAAAAAGAGTTTGAAAAACTTTAAACCGCTCTACAGGCTAAACTACGGCAGTTAGAGCGGTTAAAGTTGAACAGGGCAAATTTTCAAAATTTCGATTTTACTCGCCAGCACTCAGCAAATGTTCCCGAAAATACCTTTAGACTGCTCTACTGGCCAAACGACAACAGCTAGAGCAGCCAAAGTATGCAAAATCAACTTTTAATTTTTTGGGTTTTTCGCGATCTTGGGGTATCATTTCCGATCGTCTCCTGGCCAAAGTCTAAGCCGGAATCAAATGAAACTTTAGGACTACGTAGGGGAGGAGGTGCTCTTTCAAATGTCCAAAAAGCTCCTCTCTAGCTTGCCTGGGACGGCTGCAATCACGAAAAAAAGTTTGAAAAACTTTAAACCGCTCTACAGGCTAAACTACGGCAGTTAGAGCGGTTAAAGTTGAACAGGGCAATTTTTCAAAATTTCGATTTTACTCGCCAGCACTCAGCAAATGTTCCCGAAAATACCTTCAGACTGCTCTACTGGCCAAACGACAACAGCTAGAGCAGCAAAAGTATGCAAAATCAACTTTTAATTTTTTGGGTTTTTCGCGATCTTGGGGTATCATTTCCGATCGTCTCCTGGCCAAAGTCTAAGCCGGAATCAAATGAAACTTTAGGACTACGTAGGGGAGGAGGTGCTCTTTCAAATGTCCAAAAAGCTCCTCTCTAGCTTGCCTGGGACGGCTGCAATCACGAAAAAAAGTTTGAAAAACTTTAAACCGCTCTACAGGCTAAACTACGGCAGTTAGAGCGGTTAAAGTTGAACAGGGCAATTTTTCAAAATTTCGATTTTACTCGCCAGCACTCAGCAAATGTTCCCGAAAATACCTTTAGACTGCTCTACTGGCCAAACGACAACAGCTAGAGCAGCCAAAGTATGCAAAATCAACTTTTAATTTTTTGGGTTTTTCGCGATCTTGGGGTATCATTTCCGATCGTCTCCTGGCCAAAGTCTAAGCCGGAATCAAATGAAACTTTAGGACTACGTAGGGGAGGAGGTGCTCTTTCAAATGTCCAAAAAGCTCCTCTCTAGCTTGCCTGGGATGGCTGCAATCACGAAAAAAAGTTTGAAAAACTTTAAACCGCTCTACAGGCTAAACTACGGCAGTTAGAGCGGTTAAAGTTGAACAGGGCAATTTTTCCAAATTTCGATTTTACTCGCCAGCACTCAGCAAATGTTCCCGAAAATACCTTTAGACTGCTCTACTGGCCAAACGACAACAGCTAGAGCAGCCAAAGTATGCAAAATCAACTTTTAATTTTTTGGGTTTTTCGCGATCTTGGGGTATCATTTCCGATCGTCTCCTGGCCAAAGTCTAAGCCGGAATCAAATGAAACTTTAGGACTACGTAGGGGAGGAGGTGCTCTTTCAAATGTCCAAAAAGCTCCTATCTAACTTGCCTGGGACGGCTGCAATCACGAAAAAAAGTTTGAAAAACTTTATACCGCTCTACAGGCTAAACTACGGCAGTTAGAGCGGTTAAAGTTGAACAGGGCAAATTTTCAAAATTTCGATTTTACTCGCCAGCACTCAGCAAATGTTCCCGAAAATGCCTTTAGACTGCTCTACTGGCAAAGCGACAACAGCTAGAGCAGCCAAAGTATGCAAAATCAACTTTTAATTTTTTGGGTTTTTCGCGATCTTGGGGTATCATTTCCGATCGTCTCCTGGCCAAAGTCTAAGCCGGAATCAAATGAAACTTTAGGACTACGTAGGGGAGGAGGTGCTCTTTCAAATGTCCAACAAGCTCCTCTCTAGCTTGCCTGGGACGGCTGAAATCACGAAAAAAAGTTTGAAAAACTTTAAACCGCTCTACAGGCTAAACTACGGCAGTTAGAGCGGTTAAAGTTGAACAGGGCAAATTTTCAAAATTTCGATTTTACTCGCCAGCACTAGCAAATGTTCCCGAAAATGCCTTTAGACTGCTCTACTGGCCAAACGACAACAGCTAGAGCAGCCAAAGTATGCAAAATCAACTTTTAATTTTTTGGGTTTTTCGCGATCTTGGGGTATCATTTCCGATCGTCTCCTGGCCAAAGTCTAAGCCGGAATCAAATGAAACTTTAGGACTACGTAGGGGAGGAGATGCTCTTTCAAATGTCCAAAAAGCTCCTCTCTAGCTTGCCTGGGACGGCTGCAATCACGAAAAAAAGTTTGAAAAACTTTAAACCGCTCTACAGGCTACACTACGGCAGTTAGAGCGGTTAAAGTTGAACAGGTCAAATTTTCAAAATTTCGATTTTACTCGCCAGCACTAAGCAAATGTTCCCGAAAATGCCTTTAGACTGCTCTACTGGCCAAGCGACAACAGCTAGAGCAGCCAAAGTATGCAAAATCAACTTTTAATTTTTTGGGTTTTTCGCGATCTTGGGGTATCATTTCCGATCGTCTCCTGGCCAAAGTCTAAGCCGGAATCAAATGAAACTTTAGGACTACGTAGGGGAGGAGGTGCTCTTTCAAATGTCCAAAAAGCTCCTCTCTAGCTTGCCTGGGACGGCTGCAATCACGAAAAAAAGTTTGAAAAACTTTAAACCGCTCTACAGGCTAAACTACGGCAGTTAGAGCGGTTAAAGTTGAACAGGGCAAATTTTCAAAATTTCGATTTTACTCGCCAGCACTAAGCAAATGTTCCCGAAAATGCCTTTAGACTGCTCTACTGGCCAAGCGACAACAGCTAGAGCAGCCAAAGTATGCAAAATCAACTTTTAATTTTTTGGGTTTTTCGCGATCTTGGGGTATCATTTCCGATCGTCTCCTGGCCAAAGTCTAAGCCGGAATCAAATGAAACTTTAGGACTACGTAGGGGAGGAGGTGCTCTTTCAAATGTCCAAAAAGCTCCTCTCTAGCTTGCCTGGGACGGCTGCAATCACGAAAAAAAGTTTGAAAAACTTTAAACCGCTCTACAGGCTAAACTACGGCAGTTAGAGCGGTTAAAGTTGAACAGGGCAAATTTTCAAAATTTCGATTTTACTCGCCAGCACTCAGCAAATGTTCCCAAAAATACCTTTAGACTGCTCTACTGGCCAAACGACAACAGCTAGAGCAGCCAAAGTATGCAAAATCAACTTTTAAGTTTTTGGGTTTTTCGCGATCTTGGGGTATCATTTCCGATCGTCTCCTGGCCAAAGTCTAAGCCGGAATCAAATGAAACTTTAGGACTACGTAGGGGAGGAGGTGCTCTTTCAAATGTCCAAAAAGCTCCTCTCTAGCTTGCCTGGGACGGCTGCAATCACGAAAAAAAGTTTGAAAAACTTTAAACCGCTCTACAGGCTAAACTACGGCAGTTAGAGCGGTTAAAGTTGGACAGGGCAATTTTTCAAAATTTCGATTTTACTCGCCAGCACTCAGCAAATGTTCCCGAAAATGCCTTTAGACTGCTCTACTGGCCAAACGACAACAGCTAGAGCAGCCAAAGTATGCAAAATCAACTTTTCATTTTTTGGGTTTTTCGCGATCTTGGGGTATCATTTCCGATCGTCTCCTGGCCAAAGTCTAAGCCGGAAACAAATGAAACTTTAGGACTACGTAGGGGAGGAGGTGCTCTTTCAAATGTCCAAAAAGCTCCTCTCTAGCTTGCCTGGGACGGCTGCAATCACGAAAAAAAGTTTGAAAAACTTTAAACCGCTCTACAGGCTAAACTACGGCAGTTAGAGCGGTTAAAGTTGAACAGGACAATTTTTCAAAATTTCGATTTTACTCGCCAGCACTCAGCAAATGTTCCCGAAAATACCTTTAGACTGCTCTACTGGCCAAACGACAACAGCTAGAGCAGCAAAAGTATGCAAAATCAACTTTTAATTTTTTGGGTTTTTCGCGATCTTGGGGTATCATTTCCGATCGTCTCCTGGCCAAAGTCTAAGCCGGAATCAAATGAAACTTTAGGACTACGTAGGGGAGGAGGTGCTCTTTCAAATGTCCAAAAAGCTCCTCTCTAGCTTGCCTGGGACGGCTGCAATCACGAAAAAAAGTTTGAAAAACTTTAAACCGCTCTACAGGCTAAACTACGGCAGTTAGAGCGGTTAAAGTTGGACAGGGCAATTTTTCAAAATTTCGATTTTACTCGCCAGCACTCAGCAAATGTTCCCGAAAATGCCTTTAGAGCGGCCAAGCGACAACAGCTAGAGCAGCCAAAGTATGCAAAATCAACTTTTAATTTTTTGGGTTTTTCGCGATCTTGGGGTATCATTTCCGATCGTCTCCTGGCCAAAGTCTAAGCCGGAATCAAATGAAACTTTAGGACTACGTAGGGGAGGAGGTGCTCTTTCAAATGTCCAAAAAGCTCCTCTCTAGCTTGCCTGGGACGGCTGCAATCACGAAAAAAAGTTTGAAAAACTTTAAACCGCTCTACAGGCTAAACTACGGCAGTTAGAGCGGTTAAAGTTGAACAGGTCAAATTTTCAAAATTTCGATTTTACTCGCCAGCACTAAGCAAATGTTCCCGAAAATGCCTTTAGACTGCTCTACTGGCCAAACGACAACAGCTAGAGCAGCCAAAGTATGCAAAATCAACTTTTCATTTTTTGGGTTTTTCGCGATCTTGGGGTATCATTTCCGATCGTCTCCTGGCCAAAGTCTAAGCCGGAATCAAATGAAACTTTAGGACTACGTAGGGGAGGAGGTGCTCTTTCAAATGTCCAAAAAGCTCCTCTCTAGCTTGCCTGGGACGGCTGCAATCACGAAAAAAAGTTTGAAAAACTTTAAACCGCTCTACAGGCTAAACTACGGCAGTTAGAGCGGTTAAAGTTGAACAGGGCAATTTTTCAAAATTTCGATTTTACTCGCCAGCACTCAGCAAATGTTCAAATGTCCAAAAAGCTCCTCTCTAGCTTGCCTGGGACGGCTGCAATCACGAAAAAAAGTTTGAAAAACTTTAAACCGCTCTACAGGCTAAACTACGGCAGTTAGAGCGGTTAAAGTTGAACAGGTCAAATTTTCAAAATTTCGATTTTACTCGCCAGCACTAAGCAAATGTTCCCGAAAATGCCTTTAGACTGCTCTACTGGCCAAACGACAACAGCTAGAGCAGCCAAAGTATGCAAAATCAACTTTTAATTTTTTGGGTTTTTCGCGATCTTGGGGTATCATTTCCGATCGTCTCCTGGCCAAAGTCTAAGCCGGAATCAAATGAAACTTTAGGACTACGTAGGGGAGGAGGTGCTCTTTCAAATGTCCAAAAAGCTCCTCTCTAGCTTGCCTGGGACGGCTGCAATCACGAAAAAAAGTTTGAAAAACTTTAAACCTCTCTACAGGCTAAACTACGGCAGTTAGAGCAGTTAAAGTTGAACAGGTCAAATTTTCAAAATTTCGATTTTACTCGCCAGCACTAAGCAAATGTTCCCGAAAATGCCTTTAGACTGCTCTACTGGCCAAACGACAACAGCTAGAGCAGCCAAAGTATGCAAAATCAACTTTTAATTTTTTGGGTTTTTCGCGATCTTGGGGTATCATTTCCGATCGTCTCCTGGCCAAAGTCTAAGCCGGAATCAAATGAAACTTTTGGACTACGTAGGGGAGGAGGTGCTCTTTCAAATGTCCAAAAAGCTCCTCTCTAGCTTGCCTGGGACGGCTGCAATCACGAAAAAAAGTTTGAAAAACTTTAAACCGCTCTACAGGCTAAACTACGGCAGTTAGAGCGGTTAAAGTTGAACAGGTCAAATTTTCAAAATTTCGATTTTACTCGCCAGCACTAAGCAAATGTTCCCGAAAATGCCTTTAGACTGCTCTACTGGCCAAACGACAACAGCTAGAGCAGCCAAAGTATGCAAAATCAACTTTTAATTTTTTGGGTTTTTCGCGATCTTGGGGTATCATTTCCGATCGTCTCCTGGCCAAAGTCTAAGCCGGAATCAAATGAAACTTTAGGACTACGTAGGGGAGGAGGTGCTCTTTCAAATGTCCAAAAAGCTCCTCTCTAGCTTGCCTGGGACGGCTGCAATCACGAAAAAAAGTTTGAAAAACTTTAAACCGCTCTACAGGCTAAACTACGGCAGTTAGAGCGGTTAAAGTTGAACAGGTCAAATTTTCAAAATTTCGATTTTACTCGCCAGCACTAAGCAAATGTTCCCGAAAATGCCTTTAGACTGCTCTACTGGCTAAACGACAACAGCTAGAGCAGCCAAAGTATGCAAAATAAACTTTTAATTTTTTGGGTTTTTCGCGATCTTGGGGTATCATTTCCGATCGTCTCCTGGCCAAAGTCTAAGCCGGAATCAAATGAAACTTTAGGACTACGTAGGGGAGGAGGTGCTCTTTCAAATGTCCAAAAAGCTCCTCTCTAGCTTGCCTGGGACGGCTGCAATCACGAAAAAAAGTTTGAAAAACTTTAAACCGCTCTACAGGCTAAACTACGGCAGTTAGAGCGGTTAAAGTTGAACAGGGCAAATTTTCAAAATTTCGATTTTACTCGCCAGCACTAAGCAAATGTTCCCGAAAATGCCTTTAGACTACTCTACTGGCCAAGCGACAACAGCTAGAGCAGCCAAAGTATGCAAAATCAACTTTTAATTTTTTGGGTTTTTCGCGATCTTGGGATATCATTTCCGATCGTCTCCTGGCCAAAGTCTAAGCCGGAATCAAATGAAACTTTAGGACTACGAAGGGGAGGAGGTGCTCTTTCAAATGTCCAAAAAGCTCCTCTCTAGCTTGCCTGGGACGGCTGCAATCACGAAAAAAAGTTTGAAAAACTTTAAACCGCTCTACAGGCTAAACTACGGCAGTTAGAGCGGTTAAAATTGGACAGGGCAATTTTTCAAAATTTCGATTTTACTCGCCAGCACTCAGCAAATGTTCCCGAAAATGCCTTTAGACTGCTCTACTGGCCAAGCGACAACAGCTAGAGCAGCCAAAGTATGCAAAATCAACTTTTAATTTTTTGGGTTTTTCTCGATCTTGGGGTATCATTTCCGATCGTCTCCTGGCCAAAGTCTAAGCCGGAATCAAATGAAACTTTAGGACTACGTAGGGGAGGAGGTGCTCTTTCAAATGTCCAAAAAGCTCCTCTCTAGCTTGCCTGGGACGGCTGCAATCACGAAAAAAAGTTTGAAAAACTTTAAACCGCTCTACAGGCTAAACTACGGCAGTTAGAGCGGTTAAAGTTGAACAGGGCAAATTTTCAAAATTTCGATTTTACTCGCCAGCACTCAGCAAATGTTCCCAAAAATACCTTTAGACTGCTCTACTGGCCAAACGACAACAGCTAGAGCAGCCAAAGTATGCAAAATCAACTTTTCATTTTTTGGGTTTTTCGCGATCTTGGGGTATCATTTCCGATCGTCTCCTGGCCAAAGTCTAAGCCGGAATCAAATGAAACTTTAGGACTACGTAGGGGAGGAGGTGCTCTTTCAAATGTCCAAAAAGCTCCTATCTAACTTGCCTGGGACGGCTGCAATCACGAAAAAAAGTTTGAAAAACTTTATACCGCTCTACAGGCTAAACTACGGCAGTTAGAGCGGTTAAAGTTGAACAGGGCAATTTTTCAAAATTTCGATTTTACTCGCCAGCACTCAGCAAATGTTCCCAAAAATACCTTTAGACTGCTCTACTGTCCAAACGACAACAGCTAGAGCAGCCAAAGTATGCAAAATCAACTTTTCATTTTTTGGGTTTTTCGCGATCTTGGGGTATCATTTCCGATCGTCTCCTGGCCAAAGTCTAAGCCGGAATCAAATGAAACTTTAGGACTACGTAGGGGAGGAGGTGCTCTTTCAAATGTCCAAAAAGCTCCTCTCTAGCTTGCCTGGGACGGCTGCAATCACGAAAAAAAGTTTGAAAAACTTTAAACCGCTCTACAGGCTAAACTACGGCAGTTAGAGCGGTTAAAGTTGAACAGGGCAAATTTTCAAAATTTCGATTTTATTCGCCAGCACTAAGCAAATGTTCCCGAAAATGCCTTTAGACTGCTCTACTGGCCAAACGACAACAGCTAGAGCAGCCAAAGTATGCAAAATCAACTTTTAATTTTTTGGGTTTTTCGCGATCTTGGGGTATCATTTCCGATCGTCTCCTGGCCAAAGTCTAAGCCGGAATCAAATGAAACTTTAGGACTACGAAGGGGAGGAGGTGCTCTTTCAAATGTCCAAAAAGCTCCTCTCTAGCTTGCCTGGGACGGCTGCAATCACGAAAAAAAGTTTGAAAAACTTTAAACCGCTCTACAGGCTAAACTACGGCAGTTAGAGCGGTTAAAGTTGGACAGGGCAATTTTTCAAAATTTCGATTTTACTCGCCAGCACTCAGCAAATGTTCCCGAACATACCTTTAGACTGCTCTACTGGCCAAACGACAACAGCTAGAGCAGCCAAAGTATGCAAAATCAACTTTTCATTTTTTGGGTTTTTCGCGATCTTGGGGTATCATTTCCGATCGTCTCCTGGCCAAAGTCTAAGCCGGAATCAAATGAAACTTTAGGACTACGTAGGGGAGGAGGTGCTCTTTCAAATGTCCAAAAAGCTCCTCTCTAGCTTGCCTGGGACGGCTGCAATCACGAAAAAAAGTTTGAAAAACTTTAAACCGCTCTACAGGCTAAACTACGGCAGTTAGAGCGGTTAAAGTTGAACAGGGCAAATTTTCAAAATTTCGATTTTACTCGCCAGCACTCAGCAAATGTTCCCAAAAATACCTTTAGACTGCTCTACTGACCAAACGACAACAGCTAGAGCAGCCAAAGTATGCAAAATCAACTTTTCATTTTTTGGGTTTTTCGCGATCTTGGGGTATCATTTCCGATCGTCTCCTGGCCAAAGTCTAAGCCGGAATCAAATGAAACTTTAGGACTACGAAGGGGAGGAGGTGCTCTTTCAAATGTCCAAAAAGCTCCTCTCTAGCTTGCCTGGGACGGCTGCAATCACGAAAAAAAGTTTGAAAAACTTTAAACCGCTCTACAGGCTAAACTACGGCAGTTAGAGCGGTTAAAGTTGGACAGGGCAATTTTTCAAAATTTCGATTTTACTCGCCAGCACTAAGCAAATGTTCCCGAAAATGCCTTTAGACTGCTCTACTGGCCAAACGACAACAGCTAGAGCAGCCAAAGTATGCAAAATCAACTTTTAATTTTTTGGGTTTTTCGCGATCTTGGGGTATCATTTCCGATCGTCTCCTGGCCAAAGTCTAAGCCGGAATCAAATGAAACTTTAGGACTACGTAGGGGAGGAGGTGCTCTTTCAAATGTCCAAAAAGCTCCTATCTAACTTGCCTGGGACGGCTGCAATCACGAAAAAAAGTTTGAAAAACTTTATACCGCTCTACAGGCTAAACTACGGCAGTTAGAGCGGTTAAAGTTGAACAGGGCAAATTTTCAAAATTTCGATTTTACTCGCCAGCACTCAGCAAATGTTCCCGAAAATGCCTTTAGACTGCTCTACTGGCAAAGCGACAACAGCTAGAGCAGCCAAAGTATGCAAAATCAACTTTTAATTTTTTGGGTTTTTCGCGATCTTGGGGTATCATTTCCGATCGTCTCCTGGCCAAAGTCTAAGCCGGAATCAAATGAAACTTTAGGACTACGTAGGGGAGGAGGTGCTCTTTCAAATGTCCAACAAGCTCCTCTCTAGCTTGCCTGGGACGGCTGCAATCACGAAAAAAAGTTTGAAAAACTTTAAACCGCTCTACAGGCTAAACTACGGCAGTTAGAGCGGTTAAAGTTGAACAGGGCAATTTTTCAAAATTTCGATTTTACTCGCCAGCACTCAGCAAATGTTCCCGAAAATACCTTTAGACTGCTCTACTGGCCAAACGACAACAGCTAGAGCAGCCAAAGTATGCAAAATCAACTTTTAATTTTTTGGGTTTTTCGCGATCTTGGGGTATCATTTCCGATCGTCTCCTGGCCAAAGTCTAAGCCGGAATCAAATGAAACTTTAGGACTACGTAGGGGAGGAGGTGCTCTTTCAAATGTTCAAAAAGCTCCTCTCTAGCTTGCCTGGGACGGCTGCAATCACGAAAAAAAGTTTGAAAAACTTTAAACCGCTCTACAGGCTAAACTACGGCAGTTAGAGGGGTTAAAGTTGAACAGGGCAACTTTTCAAAATTTCGATTTTACTCGCCAGCACTCAGCAAATGTTCCCGAAAATGCCTTTAGACTGCTCTACTGGCCAAGCGACAACAGCTAGAGCAGCCAAAGTATGCAAAATCAACTTTTAATTTTTTGGGTTTTTCGCGATCTTGGGGTATCATTTCCGATCGTCTCCTGGCCAAAGTCTAAGCCGGAATCAAATGAAACTTTAGGACTACGTAGGGGAGGAGGTGTTCTTTCAAATGTCCAAAAAGCTCCTCTCTAGCTTGCCTGGGACGGCTGCAATCACGAAAAAAAGTTTGAAAAACTTTAAACCGCTCTACAGGCTAAACTACGGCAGTTAGAGCGGTTAAAGTTGAACAGGGCAATTTTTCAAAATTTCGATTTTACTCGCCAGCACTCAGCAAATGTTCCCGAAAATACCTTTAGACTGCTCTACTGGCCAAACGACAACAGCTAGAGCAGCCAAAGTATGCAAAATCAACTTTTCATTTTTTGGGTTTTTCGCGATCTTGGGGTATCATTTCCGATCGTCTCCTGGCCAAAGTCTAAGCCGGAATCAAATGAAACTTTAGGACTACGTAGGGGAGGAGGTGCTCTTTCAAATGTCCAAAAAGCTCCTCTCTAGCTTGCCTGGGACGGCTGCAATCACGAAAAAAAGTTTGAAAAACTTTAAACCGCTCTACAGGCTAAACTACGGCAGTTAGAGCGGTTAAAGTTGAACAGGGCAAATTTTCAAAATTTCGATTTTACTCGCCAGCACTCAGCAAATGTTCCCAAAAATACCTTTAGACTGCTCTACTGTCCAAACGACAACAGCTAGAGCAGCCAAAGTATGCAAAATCAACTTTTCATTTTTTGGGTTTTTCGCGATCTTGGGGTATCATTTCCGATCGTCTCCTGGCCAAAGTCTAAGCCGGAAACAAATGAAACTTTAGGACTACGTAGGGGAGGAGGTGCTCTTTCAAATGTCCAGAAAGCTCCTCTCTAGCTTGCCTGGGACGGCTGCAATCACGAAAAAAAGTTTGAAAAACTTTAAACCGCTCTACAGGCTAAACTACGGCAGTTAGAGCGGTTAAAGTTGGACAGGGCAATTTTTCAAAATTTCGATTTTACTCGCCAGCACTCAGCAAATGTTCCCGAACATACCTTTAGACTGCTCTACTGGCCAAACGACAACAGCTAGAGCAGCCAAAGTATGCAAAATCAACTTTTCATTTTTTGGGTTTTTCGCGATCTTGGGGTATCATTTCCGATCGTCTCCTGGCCAAAGTCTAAGCCGGAATCAAATGAAACTTTAGGACTACGTAGGGGAGGAGGTGCTCTTTCAAATGTCCAAAAAGCTCCTATCTAACTTGCCTGGGACGGCTGCAATCACGAAAAAAAGTTTGAAAAACTTTAAACCGCTCTACAGGCTAAACTACGGCAGTTAGAGCGGTTAAAGTTGAACAGGGCAATTTTTCAAAATTTCGATTTTACTCGCCAGCACTCAGCAAATGTTCCCGAAAATACCTTTAGACTGCTCTACTGGCCAAACGACAACAGCTAGAGCAGCCAAAGTATGCAAAATCAACTTTTAATTTTTTGGGTTTTTCGCGATCTTGGGGTATCATTTCCGATCGTCTCCTGGCCAAAGTCTAAGCCGGAATCAAATGAAACTTTAGGACTACGTAGGGGAGGAGGTGCTCTTTCAAATGTCCAAAAAGCTCCTCTCTAGCTTGCCTGGGACGGCTGCAATCACGAAAAAAAGTTTGAAAAACTTTAAACCGCTCTACAGGCTAAACTACGGCAGTTAGAGCGGTTAAAGTTGAACAGGGCAAATTTTCAAAATTTCGATTTTACTCGCCAGCACTCAGCAAATGTTCCCAAAAATACCTTTAGACTGCTCTACTGGCCAAACGACAACAGCTAGAGCAGCCAAAGTATGCAAAATCAACTTTTCATTTTTTGGGTTTTTCGCGATCTTGGGGTATCATTTCCGATCGTCTCCTGGCCAAAGTCTAAGCCGGAATCAAATGAAACTTTAGGACTACGAAGGGGAGGAGGTGCTCTTTCAAATGTCCAAAAAGCTCCTCTCTAGCTTGCCTGGGACGGCTGCAATCACGAAAAAAAGTTTGAAAAACTTTAAACCGCTCTACAGGCTAAACTACGGCAGTTAGAGCGGTTAAAGTTGGACAGGGCAATTTTTCAAAATTTCGATTTTACTCGCCAGCACTCAGCAAATGTTCCCGAAAATGCCTTTAGACTGCTCTACTGGCCAAGCGACAACAGCTAGAGCAGCCAAAGTATGCAAAATCAACTTTTAATTTTTTGGGTTTTTCGCGATCTTGGGGTATCATTTCCGATCGTCTCCTGGCCAAAGTCTAAGCCGGAATCAAATGAAACTTTAGGACTACGTAGGGGAGGAGGTGCTCTTTCAAATGTCCAAAAAGCTCCTCTCTAGCTTGCCTGGGACGGCTGCAATCACGAAAAAAAGTTTGAAAAACTTTAAACCGCTCTACAGGCTAAACTACGGCAGTTAGAGCGGTTAAAGTTGAACAGGTCAAATTTTCAAAATTTCGATTTTACTCGCCAGCACTAAGCAAATGTTCCCGAAAATGCCTTTAGACTGCTCTACTGGCCAAACGACAACAGCTAGAGCAGCCAAAGTATGCAAAATCAACTTTTAATTTTTTGGGTTTTTCGCGATCTTGGGGTATCATTTCCGATCGTCTCCTGGCCAAAGTCTAAGCCGGAATCAAATGAAACTTTAGGACTACGTAGGGGAGGAGGTGCTCTTTCAAATGTTCAAAAAGCTCCTCTCTAGCTTGCCTGGGACGGCTGCAATCACGAAAAAAAGTTTGAAAAACTTTAAACCGCTCTACAGGCTAAACTACGGCAGTTAGAGCGGTTAAAGTTGAACAGGGCAAATTTTCAAAATTTCGATTTTACTCGCCAGCACTCAGCAAATGTTCCCAAAAATACCTTTAGACTGCTCTACTGGCCAAACGACAACAGCTAGAGCAGCCAAAGTATGCAAAATCAACTTTTCATTTTTTGGGTTTTTCGCGATCTTGGGGTATCATTTCCGATCGTCTCCTGGCCAAAGTCTAAGCCGGAATCAAATGAAACTTTAGGACTACGTAGGGGAGGAGGTGCTCTTTCAAATGTCCAAAAAGCTCCTCTCTAGCTTGCCTGGGACGGCTGCAATCACGAAAAAAAGTTTGAAAAACTTTAAACCGCTCTACAGGCTAAACTACGGCAGTTAGAGCGGTTAAAGTTGAACAGGGCAAATTTTCAAAATTTCGATTTTACTCGCCAGCACTAAGCAAATGTTCCCGAAAATGCCTTTAGACTGCTCTACTGGCCAAGCGACAACAGCTAGAGCAGCCAAAGTATGCAAAATCAACTTTTCATTTTTTGGGTTTTTCGCGATCTTGGGGTATCATTTCCGATCGTCTCCTGGCCAAAGTCTAAGCCGGAAACAAATGAAACTTTAGGACTACGTAGGGGAGGAGGTGCTCTTTCAAATGTCCAAAAAGCTCCTCTCTAGCTTGCCTGGGACGGCTGCAATCACGAAAAAAAGTTTGAAAAACTTTAAACCGCTCTACAGGCTAAACTACGGCAGTTAGAGCGGTTAAAGTTGGACAGGGCAATTTTTCAAAATTTCGATTTTACTCGCCAGCACTCAGCAAATGTTCCCGAACATACCTTTAGACTGCTCTACTGGCCAAACGACAACAGCTAGAGCAGCCAAAGTATGCAAAATCAACTTTTCATTTTTTGGGTTTTTCGCGATCTTGGGGTATCATTTCCGATCGTCTCCTGGCCAAAGTCTAAGCCGGAATCAAATGAAACTTTAGGACTACGTAGGGGAGGAGGTGCTCTTTCAAATGTCCAAAAAGCTCCTATCTAACTTGCCTGGGACGGCTGCAATCACGAAAAAAAGTTTGAAAAACTTTAAACCGCTCTACAGGCTAAACTACGGCAGTTAGAGCGGTTAAAGTTGAACAGGGCAATTTTTCAAAATTTCGATTTTACTCGCCAGCACTCAGCAAATGTTCCCGAAAATACCTTTAGACTGCTCTACTGGCCAAACGACAACAGCTAGAGCAGCCAAAGTATGCAAAATCAACTTTTAATTTTTTGGGTTTTTCGCGATCTTGGGGTATCATTTCCGATCGTCTAAGCCGGAATCAAATGAAACTTTAGGACAACGTAGGGGAGGAGGTGATCTTTCAAATGTCCAAAAAGCTCCTCTCTAGCTTGCCTGGGACGGCTGCAATCACGAAAAAAAGTTTGAAAAACTTTAAACCGCTCTACAGGCTAAACTACGGCAGTTAGAGCGGTTAAAGTTGAACAGGGCAATTTTTCAAAATTTCGATTTTACTCGCCAGCACTCAGCAAATGTTCCCGAAAATACCTTTAGACTGCTCTACTGGCCAAACGACAACAGCTAGAGCAGCCAAAGTATGCAAAATCAACTTTTAATTTTTTGGGTTTTTCGCGATCTTGGGGTATCATTTCCGATCGTCTCCTGGCCAAAGTCTAAGCCGGAATCAAATGAAACTTTAGGACAACGTAGGGGAGGAGGTGATCTTTCAAATGTCCAAAAAGCTCCTCTCTAGCTTGCCTGGGACGGCTGCAATCACGAAAAAAAGTTTGAAAAACTTTAAACCGCTCTACAGGCTAAACTACGGCAGTTAGAGCGGTTAAAGTTGGACAGGGCAATTTTTCAAAATTTCGATTTTACTCGCCAGCACTCAGCAAATGTTCCCGAACATACCTTTAGACTGCTCTACTGGCCAAACGACAACAGCTAGAGCAGCCAAAGTATGCAAAATCAACTTTTCATTTTTTGGGTTTTTCGCGATCTTGGGGTATCATTTCCGATCGTCTCCTGGCCAAAGTCTAAGCCGGAATCAAATGAAACTTTAGGACTACGTAGGGGAGGAGGTGCTCTTTCAAATGTCCAAAAAGCTCCTATCTAACTTGCCTGGGACGGCTGCAATCACGAAAAAAAGTTTGAAAAACTTTAAACCGCTCTACAGGCTAAACTACGGCAGTTAGAGCGGTTAAAGTTGAACAGGGCAATTTTTCAAAATTTCGATTTTACTCGCCAGCACTCAGCAAATGTTCCCGAAAATACCTTTAGACTGCTCTACTGGCCAAACGACAACAGCTAGAGCAGCCAAAGTATGCAAAATCAACTTTTAATTTTTTGGGTTTTTCGCGATCTTGGGGTATCATTTCCGATCGTCTCCTGGCCAAAGTCTAAGCCGGAATCAAATGAAACTTTAGGACAACGTAGGGGAGGAGGTGATCTTTCAAATGTCCAAAAAGCTCCTCTCTAGCTTGCCTGGGACGGCTGCAATCACGAAAAAAAGTTTGAAAAACTTTAAACCGCTCTACAGGCTAAACTACGGCAGTTAGAGCGGTTAAAGTTGAACAGGGCAATTTTTCAAAATTTCGATTTTACTCGCCAGCACTCAGCAAATGTTCCCGAAAATACCTTTAGACTGCTCTACTGGCCAAACGACAACAGCTAGAGCAGCCAAAGTATGCAAAATCAACTTTTCATTTTTTGGGTTTTTCGCGATCTTGGGGTATCATTTCCGATCGTCTCCTGGCCAAAGTCTAAGCCGGAATCAAATGAAACTTTAGGACTACGTAGGGGAGGAGGTGCTCTTTCAAATGTCCAAAAAGCTCCTCTCTAGCTTGCCTGGGACGGCTGCAATCACGAAAAAAAGTTTGAAAAACTTTAAACCGCTCTACAGGCTAAACTACGGCAGTTAGAGCGGTTAAAGTTGAACAGGGCAAATTTTCAAAATTTCGATTTTACTCGCCAGCACTCAGCAAATGTTCCCAAAAATACCTTTAGACTGCTCTACTGGCCAAACGACAACAGCTAGAGCAGCCAAAGTATGCAAAATCAACTTTTCATTTTTTGGGTTTTTCGCGATCTTGGGGTATCATTTCCGATCGTCTCCTGGCCAAAGTCTAAGCCGGAATCAAATGAAACTTTAGGACTACGAAGGGGAGGAGGTGCTCTTTCAAATGTCCAAAAAGCTCCTCTCTAGCTTGCCTGGGACGGCTGCAATAACGAAAAAAAGTTTGAAAAACTTTAAACCGCTCTACAGGCTAAACTACGGCAGTTAGAGCGGTTAAAGTTGGACAGGGCAATTTTTCAAAATTTCGATTTTACTCGCCAGCACTCAGCAAATGTTCCCGAAAATGCCTTTAGACTGCTCTACTGGCCAAGCGACAACAGCTAGAGCAGCCAAAGTATGCAAAATCAACTTTTAATTTTTTGGGTTTTTCGCGATCTTGGGGTATCATTTCCGATCGTCTCCTGGCCAAAGTCTAAGCCGGAATCAAATGAAACTTTAGGACTACGTAGGGGAGGAGGTGCTCTTTCAAATGTCCAAAAAGCTCCTCTCTAGCTTGCCTGGGACGGCTGCAATCACGAAAAAAAGTTTGAAAAACTTTAAACCGCTCTACAGGCTAAACTACGGCAGTTAGAGCGGTTAAAGTTGAACAGGTCAAATTTTCAAAATTTCGATTTTACTCGCCAGCACTAAGCAAATGTTCCCGAAAATGCCTTTAGACTGCTCTACTGGCCAAACGACAACAGCTAGAGCAGCCAAAGTATGCAAAATCAACTTTTAATTTTTTGGGTTTTTCGCGATCTTGGGGTATCATTTCCGATCGTCTCCTGGCCAAAGTCTAAGCCGGAATCAAATGAAACTTTAGGACTACGTAGGGAGGAGGTGCTCTTTCAAATGTCCAAAAAGCTCCTATCTAACTTGCCTGGGACGGCTGCAATCACGAAAAAAAGTTTGAAAAACTTTATACCGCTCTACAGGCTAAACTACGGCAGTTAGAGCGGTTAAAGTTGAACAGGGCAAATTTTCAAAATTTCGATTTTACTCGCCAGCACTCAGCAAATGTTCCCGAAAATGCCTTTAGACTGCTCTACTGGCAAAGCGACAACAGCTAGAGCAGCCAAAGTATGCAAAATCAACTTTTAATTTTTTGGGTTTTTCGCGATCTTGGGGTATCATTTCCGATCGTCTCCTGGCCAAAGTCTAAGCCGGAATCAAATGAAACTTTAGGACTACGTAGGGGAGGAGGTGCTCTTTCAAATGTCCAACAAGCTCCTCTCTAGCTTGCCTGGGACGGCTGCAATCACGAAAAAAAGTTTGAAAAACTTTAAACCGCTCTACAGGCTAAACTACGGCAGTTAGAGCGGTTAAAGTTGAACAGGGCAATTTTTCAAAATTTCGATTTTACTCGCCAGCACTCAGCAAATGTTCCCGAAAATACCTTTAGACTGCTCTACTGGCCAAACGACAACAGCTAGAGCAGCCAAAGTATGCAAAATCAACTTTTAATTTTTTGGGTTTTTCGCGATCTTGGGGTATCATTTCCGATCGTCTCCTGGCCAAAGTCTAAGCCGGAATCAAATGAAACTTTAGGACTACGTAGGGGAGGAGGTGCTCTTTCAAATGTTCAAAAAGCTCCTCTCTAGCTTGCCTGGGACGGCTGCAATCACGAAAAAAAGTTTGAAAAACTTTAAACCGCTCTACAGGCTAAACTACGGCAGTTAGAGGGGTTAAAGTTGAACAGGGCAACTTTTCAAAATTTCGATTTTACTCGCCAGCACTCAGCAAATGTTCCCGAAAATGCCTTTAGACTGCTCTACTGGCCAAGCGACAACAGCTAGAGCAGCCAAAGTATGCAAAATCAACTTTTAATTTTTTGGGTTTTTCGCGATCTTGGGGTATCATTTCCGATCGTCTCCTGGCCAAAGTCTAAGCCGGAATCAAATGAAACTTTAGGACTACGTAGGGGAGGAGGTGTTCTTTCAAATGTCCAAAAAGCTCCTCTCTAGCTTGCCTGGGACGGCTGCAATCACGAAAAAAAGTTTGAAAAACTTTAAACCGCTCTACAGGCTAAACTACGGCAGTTAGAGCGGTTAAAGTTGAACAGGGCAAATTTTCAAAATTTCGATTTTACTCGCCAGCACTCAGCAAATGTTCCCGAAAATACCTTTAGACTGCTCTACTGGCCAAACGACAACAGCTAGAGCAGCCAAAGTATGCAAAATCAACTTTTCATTTTTTGGGTTTTTCGCGATCTTGGGGTATCATTTCCGATCGTCTCCTGGCCAAAGTCTAAGCCGGAATCAAATGAAACTTTAGGACTACGTAGGGGAGGAGGTGCTCTTTCAAATGTCCAAAAAGCTCCTCTCTAGCTTGCCTGGGACGGCTGCAATCACGAAAAAAAGTTTGAAAAACTTTAAACCGCTCTACAGGCTAAACTACGGCAGTTAGAGCGGTTAAAGTTGAACAGGGCAAATTTTCAAAATTTCGATTTTACTCGCCAGCACTCAGCAAATGTTCCCAAAAATACCTTTAGACTGCTCTACTGTCCAAACGACAACAGCTAGAGCAGCCAAAGTATGCAAAATCAACTTTTCATTTTTTGGGTTTTTCGCGATCTTGGGGTATCATTTCCGATCGTCTCCTGGCCAAAGTCTAAGCCGGAAACAAATGAAACTTTAGGACTACGTAGGGGAGGAGGTGCTCTTTCAAATGTCCAAAAAGCTCCTCTCTAGCTTGCCTGGGACGGCTGCAATCACGAAAAAAAGTTTGAAAAACTTTAAACCGCTCTACAGGCTAAACTACGGCAGTTAGAGCGGTTAAAGTTGAACAGGTCAAATTTTCAAAATTTCGATTTTATTCGCCAGCACTAAGCAAATGTTCCCGAAAATGCCTTTAGACTGCTCTACTGGCCAAACGACAACAGCTAGAGCAGCCAAAGTATGCAAAATCAACTTTTAATTTTTTGGGTTTTTCGCGATCTTGGGGTATCATTTCCGATCGTCTCCTGGCCAAAGTCTAAGCCGGAATCAAATGAAACTTTAGGACTACGTAGGGGAGGAGGTGCTCTTTCAAATGTCCAAAAAGCTCCTATCTAACTTGCCTGGGACGGCTGCAATCACGAAAAAAAGTTTGAAAAACTTTATACCGCTCTACAGGCTAAACTACGGCAGTTAGAGCGGTTAAAGTTGAACAGGGCAATTTTTCAAAATTTCGATTTTACTCGCCAGCACTCAGCAAATGTTCCCAAAAATACCTTTAGACTGCTCTACTGTCCAAACGACAACAGCTAGAGCAGCCAAAGTATGCAAAATCAACTTTTCATTTTTTGGGTTTTTCGCGATCTTGGGGTATCATTTCCGATCGTCTCCTGGCCAAAGTCTAAGCCGGAATCAAATGAAACTTTAGGACTACGAAGGGGAGGAGGTGCTCTTTCAAATGTCCAAAAAGCTCCTCTCTAGCTTGCCTGGGACGGCTGCAATCACGAAAAAAAGTTTGAAAAACTTTAAACCGCTCTACAGGCTAAACTACGGCAGTTAGAGCGGTTAAAGTTGAACAGGGCAATTTTTCAAAATTTCGATTTTACTCGCCAGCACTCAGCAAATGTTCCCGAACATACCTTTAGACTGCTCTACTGGCCAAACGACAACAGCTAGAGCAGCCAAAGTATGCAAAATCAACTTTTCATTTTTTGGGTTTTTCGCGATCTTGGGGTATCATTTCCGATCGTCTCCTGGCCAAAGTCTAAGCCGGAATCAAATGAAACTTTAGGACTACGTAGGGGAGGAGGTGCTCTTTCAAATGTCCAAAAAGCTCCTCTCTAGCTTGCCTGGGACGGCTGCAATCACGAAAAAAAGTTTGAAAAACTTTAAACCGCTCTACAGGCTAAACTACGGCAGTTAGAGCGGTTAAAGTTGAACAGGGCAAATTTTCAAAATTTCGATTTTACTCGCCAGCACTCAGCAAATGTTCCCAAAAATACCTTTAGACTGCTCTACTGTCCAAACGACAACAGCTAGAGCAGCCAAAGTATGCAAAATCAACTTTTCATTTTTTGGGTTTTTCGCGATCTTGGGGTATCATTTCCGATCGTCTCCTGGCCAAAGTCTAAGCCGGAATCAAATGAAACTTTAGGACTACGTAGGGGAGGAGGTGCTCTTTCAAATGTCCAAAAAGCTCCTCTCTAGCTTGCCTGGGACGGCTGCAATCACGAAAAAAAGTTTGAAAAACTTTAAACCGCTCTACAGGCTAAACTACGGCAGTTAGAGCGGTTAAAGTTGAACAGGGCAAATTTTCAAAATTTCGATTTTACTCGCCAGCACTAAGCAAATGTTCCCGAAAATGCCTTTAGACTGCTCTACTGGCCAAGCGACAACAGCTAGAGCAGCCAAAGTATGCAAAATCAACTTTTAATTTTTTGGGTTTTTCGCGATCTTGGGATATCATTTCCGATCGTCTCCTGGCCAAAGTCTAAGCCGGAATCAAATGAAACTTTAGGACTACGAAGGGGAGGAGGTGCTCTTTCAAATGTCCAAAAAGCTCCTCTCTAGCTTGCCTGGGACGGCTGCAATCACGAAAAAAATTTGAAAAACTTTAAACCGCTCTACAGGCTAAACTACGGCAGTTAGAGCGGTTAAAGTTGAACAGGGCAATTTTTCAAAATTTCGATTTTACTCGCCAGCACTCAGCAAATGTTCCCGAACATACCTTTAGACTGCTCTACTGGCCAAACGACAACAGCTAGAGCAGCCAAAGTATGCAAAATCAACTTTTCATTTTTTGGGTTTTTCGCGATCTTGGGGTATCATTTCCGATCGTCTCCTGGCCAAAGTCTAAGCCGGAATCAAATGAAACTTTAGGACTACGTAGGGGAGGAGGTGCTCTTTCAAATGTCCAAAAAGCTCCTCTCTAGCTTGCCTGGGACGGCTGCAATCACGAAAAAAAGTTTGAAAAACTTTAAACCGCTCTACAGGCTAAACTACGGCAGTTAGAGCGGTTAAAGTTGAACAGGGCAAATTTTCAAAATTTCGATTTTACTCGCCAGCACTAGCAAATGTTCCCGAAAATGCCTTTAGACTGCTCTACTGGCCAAGCGACAACAGCTAGAGCAGCCAAAGTATGCAAAATCAACTTTTAATTTTTTGGGTTTTTCGCGATCTTGGGGTATCATTTCCGATCGTCTCCTGGCCAAAGTCTAAGCCGGAATCAAATGAAACTTTAGGACTACGTAGGGGAGGAGGTGCTCTTTCAAATGTCCAAAAAGCTCCTCTCTAGCTTGCCTGGGACGGCTGCAATCACGAAAAAAAGTTTGAAAAACTTTAAACCGCTCTACAGGCTACGGCAGTTAGAGCGGTTAAAGTTGAACAGGGCAAATTTTCAAAATTTCGATTTTACTCGCCAGCACTCAGCAAATGTTCCCAAAAATACCTTTAGACTGCTCTACTGTCCAAACGACAACAGCTAGAGCAGCCAAAGTATGCAAAATCAACTTTTCATTTTTTGGGTTTTTCGCGATCTTGGGGTATCATTTCCGATCGTCTCCTGGCCAAAGTCTAAGCCGGAATCAAATGAAACTTTAGGACTACGTAGGGGAGGAGGTGCTCTTTCAAATGTCCAAAAAGCTCCTCTCTAGCTTGCCTGGGACGGCTGCAATCACGAAAAAAAGTTTGAAAAACTTTAAACCGCTCTACAGGCTAAACTACGGCAGTTAGAGCGGTTAAAGTTGAACAGGGCAATTTTTCAAAATTTCGATTTTACTCGCCAGCACTCAGCAAATGTTCCCGAAAATACCTTTAGACTGCTCTACTGGCCAAACGACAACAGCTAGAGCAGCCAAAGTATGCAAAATCAACTTTTAATTTTTTGGGTTTTTCGCGATCTTGGGGTATCATTTCCGATCGTCTCCTGGCCAAAGTCTAAGCCGGAATCAAATGAAACTTTTGGACTACGTAGGGGAGGAGGTGCTCTTTCAAATGTCCAAAAAGCTCCTCTCTAGCTTGTCTGGGACGGCTGCAATCACGAAAAAAAGTTTGAAAAACTTTAAACCGCTCTACAGGCTAAACTACGGCAGTTAGAGCGGTTAAAGTTGAACAGGGCAAATTTTCAAAATTTCGATTTTACTCGCCAGCACTCAGCAAATGTTCCCAAAAATACCTTTAGACTGCTCTACTGTCCAAACGACAACAGCTAGAGCAGCCAAAGTATGCAAAATCAACTTTTAATTTTTTGGGTTTTTCGCGATCTTGGGGTATCATTTCCGATCGTCTCCTGGCCAAAGTCTAAGCCGGAAACAAATGAAACTTTAGGACTACGTAGGGGAGGAGGTGCTCTTTCAAATGTCCAAAAAGCTCCTCTCTAGCTTGCCTGGGACGGCTGCAATCACGAAAAAAAGTTTGAAAAACTTTAAACCGCTCTACAGGCTAAACTACGGCAGTTAGAGCGGTTAAAGTTGGACAGGGCAATTTTTCAAAATTTCGATTTTACTCGCCAGCACTCAGCAAATGTTCCCGAAAATGCCTTTAGACTGCTCTACTGGCCAAGCGACAACAGCTAGAGCAGCCAAAGTATGCAAAATCAACTTTTAATTTTTTGGGTTTTTCGCGATCTTGGGGTATCATTTCCGATCGTCTCCTGGCCAAAGTCTAAGCCGGAATCAAATGAAACTTTAGGACTACGTAGGGGAGGAGGTGCTCTTTCAAATGTCCAAAAAGCTCCTCTCTAGCTTGCCTGGGACGGCTGCAATCACGAAAAAAAGTTTGAAAAACTTTAAACCGCTCTACAGGCTAAACTACGGCAGTTAGAGCGGTTAAAGTTGAACAGGTCAAATTTTCAAAATTTCGATTTTACTCGCCAGCACTAAGCAAATGTTCCCGAAAATGCCTTTAGACTGCTCTACTGGCCAAACGACAACAGCTAGAGCAGCCAAAGTATGCAAAATCAACTTTTAATTTTTTGGGTTTTTCGCGATCTTGGGGTATCATTTCCGATCGTCTCCTGGCCAAAGTCTAAGCCGGAATCAAATGAAACTTTAGGACTACGTAGGGAGGAGGTGCTCTTTCAAATGTCCAAAAAGCTCCTATCTAACTTGCCTGGGACGGCTGCAATCACGAAAAAAAGTTTGAAAAACTTTATACCGCTCTACAGGCTAAACTACGGCAGTTAGAGCGGTTAAAGTTGAACAGGGCAAATTTTCAAAATTTCGATTTTACTCGCCAGCACTCAGCAAATGTTCCCGAAAATGCCTTTAGACTGCTCTACTGGCAAAGCGACAACAGCTAGAGCAGCCAAAGTATGCAAAATCAACTTTTAATTTTTTGGGTTTTTCGCGATCTTGGGGTATCATTTCCGATCGTCTCCTGGCCAAAGTCTAAGCCGGAATCAAATGAAACTTTAGGACTACGTAGGGGAGGAGGTGCTCTTTCAAATGTCCAACAAGCTCCTCTCTAGCTTGCCTGGGACGGCTGCAATCACGAAAAAAAGTTTGAAAAACTTTAAACCGCTCTACAGGCTAAACTACGGCAGTTAGAGCGGTTAAAGTTGAACAGGGCAATTTTTCAAAATTTCGATTTTACTCGCCAGCACTCAGCAAATGTTCCCGAAAATACCTTTAGACTGCTCTACTGGCCAAACGACAACAGCTAGAGCAGCCAAAGTATGCAAAATCAACTTTTAATTTTTTGGGTTTTTCGCGATCTTGGGGTATCATTTCCGATCGTCTCCTGGCCAAAGTCTAAGCCGGAATCAAATGAAACTTTAGGACTACGTAGGGGAGGAGGTGCTCTTTCAAATGTTCAAAAAGCTCCTCTCTAGCTTGCCTGGGACGGCTGCAATCACGAAAAAAAGTTTGAAAAACTTTAAACCGCTCTACAGGCTAAACTACGGCAGTTAGAGGGGTTAAAGTTGAACAGGGCAACTTTTCAAAATTTCGATTTTACTCGCCAGCACTCAGCAAATGTTCCCGAAAATGCCTTTAGACTGCTCTACTGGCCAAGCGACAACAGCTAGAGCAGCCAAAGTATGCAAAATCAACTTTTAATTTTTTGGGTTTTTCGCGATCTTGGGGTATCATTTCCGATCGTCTCCTGGCCAAAGTCTAAGCCGGAATCAAATGAAACTTTAGGACTACGTAGGGGAGGAGGTGTTCTTTCAAATGTCCAAAAAGCTCCTCTCTAGCTTGCCTGGGACGGCTGCAATCACGAAAAAAAGTTTGAAAAACTTTAAACCGCTCTACAGGCTAAACTACGGCAGTTAGAGCGGTTAAAGTTGAACAGGGCAAATTTTCAAAATTTCGATTTTACTCGCCAGCACTCAGCAAATGTTCCCGAAAATACCTTTAGACTGCTCTACTGGCCAAACGACAACAGCTAGAGCAGCCAAAGTATGCAAAATCAACTTTTCATTTTTTGGGTTTTTCGCGATCTTGGGGTATCATTTCCGATCGTCTCCTGGCCAAAGTCTAAGCCGGAATCAAATGAAACTTTAGGACTACGTAGGGGAGGAGGTGCTCTTTCAAATGTCCAAAAAGCTCCTCTCTAGCTTGCCTGGGACGGCTGCAATCACGAAAAAAAGTTTGAAAAACTTTAAACCGCTCTACAGGCTAAACTACGGCAGTTAGAGCGGTTAAAGTTGAACAGGGCAAATTTTCAAAATTTCGATTTTACTCGCCAGCACTCAGCAAATGTTCCCAAAAATACCTTTAGACTGCTCTACTGTCCAAACGACAACAGCTAGAGCAGCCAAAGTATGCAAAATCAACTTTTCATTTTTTGGGTTTTTCGCGATCTTGGGGTATCATTTCCGATCGTCTCCTGGCCAAAGTCTAAGCCGGAAACAAATGAAACTTTAGGACTACGTAGGGGAGGAGGTGCTCTTTCAAATGTCCAAAAAGCTCCTCTCTAGCTTGCCTGGGACGGCTGCAATCACGAAAAAAAGTTTGAAAAACTTTAAACCGCTCTACAGGCTAAACTACGGCAGTTAGAGCGGTTAAAGTTGAACAGGTCAAATTTTCAAAATTTCGATTTTATTCGCCAGCACTAAGCAAATGTTCCCGAAAATGCCTTTAGACTGCTCTACTGGCCAAACGACAACAGCTAGAGCAGCCAAAGTATGCAAAATCAACTTTTAATTTTTTGGGTTTTTCGCGATCTTGGGGTATCATTTCCGATCGTCTCCTGGCCAAAGTCTAAGCCGGAATCAAATGAAACTTTAGGACTACGTAGGGGAGGAGGTGCTCTTTCAAATGTCCAAAAAGCTCCTATCTAACTTGCCTGGGACGGCTGCAATCACGAAAAAAAGTTTGAAAAACTTTATACCGCTCTACAGGCTAAACTACGGCAGTTAGAGCGGTTAAAGTTGAACAGGGCAATTTTTCAAAATTTCGATTTTACTCGCCAGCACTCAGCAAATGTTCCCAAAAATACCTTTAGACTGCTCTACTGTCCAAACGACAACAGCTAGAGCAGCCAAAGTATGCAAAATCAACTTTTCATTTTTTGGGTTTTTCGCGATCTTGGGGTATCATTTCCGATCGTCTCCTGGCCAAAGTCTAAGCCGGAATCAAATGAAACTTTAGGACTACGAAGGGGAGGAGGTGCTCTTTCAAATGTCCAAAAAGCTCCTCTCTAGCTTGCCTGGGACGGCTGCAATCACGAAAAAAAGTTTGAAAAACTTTAAACCGCTCTACAGGCTAAACTACGGCAGTTAGAGCGGTTAAAGTTGAACAGGGCAATTTTTCAAAATTTCGATTTTACTCGCCAGCACTCAGCAAATGTTCCCGAACATACCTTTAGACTGCTCTACTGGCCAAACGACAACAGCTAGAGCAGCCAAAGTATGCAAAATCAACTTTTCATTTTTTGGGTTTTTCGCGATCTTGGGGTATCATTTCCGATCGTCTCCTGGCCAAAGTCTAAGCCGGAATCAAATGAAACTTTAGGACTACGTAGGGGAGGAGGTGCTCTTTCAAATGTCCAAAAAGCTCCTCTCTAGCTTGCCTGGGACGGCTGCAATCACGAAAAAAAGTTTGAAAAACTTTAAACCGCTCTACAGGCTAAACTACGGCAGTTAGAGCGGTTAAAGTTGAACAGGGCAAATTTTCAAAATTTCGATTTTACTCGCCAGCACTCAGCAAATGTTCCCAAAAATACCTTTAGACTGCTCTACTGTCCAAACGACAACAGCTAGAGCAGCCAAAGTATGCAAAATCAACTTTTCATTTTTTGGGTTTTTCGCGATCTTGGGGTATCATTTCCGATCGTCTCCTGGCCAAAGTCTAAGCCGGAATCAAATGAAACTTTAGGACTACGTAGGGGAGGAGGTGCTCTTTCAAATGTCCAAAAAGCTCCTCTCTAGCTTGCCTGGGACGGCTGCAATCACGAAAAAAAGTTTGAAAAACTTTAAACCGCTCTACAGGCTAAACTACGGCAGTTAGAGCGGTTAAAGTTGAACAGGGCAAATTTTCAAAATTTCGATTTTACTCGCCAGCACTAAGCAAATGTTCCCGAAAATGCCTTTAGACTGCTCTACTGGCCAAGCGACAACAGCTAGAGCAGCCAAAGTATGCAAAATCAACTTTTAATTTTTTGGGTTTTTCGCGATCTTGGGATATCATTTCCGATCGTCTCCTGGCCAAAGTCTAAGCCGGAATCAAATGAAACTTTAGGACTACGAAGGGGAGGAGGTGCTCTTTCAAATGTCCAAAAAGCTCCTCTCTAGCTTGCCTGGGACGGCTGCAATCACGAAAAAAATTTGAAAAACTTTAAACCGCTCTACAGGCTAAACTACGGCAGTTAGAGCGGTTAAAGTTGAACAGGGCAATTTTTCAAAATTTCGATTTTACTCGCCAGCACTCAGCAAATGTTCCCGAACATACCTTTAGACTGCTCTACTGGCCAAACGACAACAGCTAGAGCAGCCAAAGTATGCAAAATCAACTTTTCATTTTTTGGGTTTTTCGCGATCTTGGGGTATCATTTCCGATCGTCTCCTGGCCAAAGTCTAAGCCGGAATCAAATGAAACTTTAGGACTACGTAGGGGAGGAGGTGCTCTTTCAAATGTCCAAAAAGCTCCTCTCTAGCTTGCCTGGGACGGCTGCAATCACGAAAAAAAGTTTGAAAAACTTTAAACCGCTCTACAGGCTAAACTACGGCAGTTAGAGCGGTTAAAGTTGAACAGGGCAAATTTTCAAAATTTCGATTTTACTCGCCAGCACTAGCAAATGTTCCCGAAAATGCCTTTAGACTGCTCTACTGGCCAAGCGACAACAGCTAGAGCAGCCAAAGTATGCAAAATCAACTTTTAATTTTTTGGGTTTTTCGCGATCTTGGGGTATCATTTCCGATCGTCTCCTGGCCAAAGTCTAAGCCGGAATCAAATGAAACTTTAGGACTACGTAGGGGAGGAGGTGCTCTTTCAAATGTCCAAAAAGCTCCTCTCTAGCTTGCCTGGGACGGCTGCAATCACGAAAAAAAGTTTGAAAAACTTTAAACCGCTCTACAGGCTACGGCAGTTAGAGCGGTTAAAGTTGAACAGGGCAAATTTTCAAAATTTCGATTTTACTCGCCAGCACTAAGCAAATGTTCCCGAAAATGCCTTTAGACTGCTCTACTGGCCAAGCGACAACAGCTAGAGCAGCCAAAGTATGCAAAATCAACTTTTAATTTTTTGGGTTTTTCGCGATCTTGGGGTATCATTTCCGATCGTCTCCTGGCCAAAGTCTAAGCCGGAAACAAATGAAACTTTAGGACTACGTAGGGGAGGAGGTGCTCTTTCAAATGTCCAAAAAGCTCCTCTCTAGCTTGCCTGGGACGGCTGCAATCACGAAAAAAAGTTTGAAAAACTTTAAACCGCTCTACAGGCTAAACTACGGCAGTTAGAGCGGTTAAAGTTGAACAGGGCAATTTTTCAAAATTTCGATTTTACTCGCCAGCACTCAGCAAATGTTCCCGAAAATACCTTTAGACTGCTCTACTGGCCAAACGACAACAGCTAGAGCAGCCAAAGTATGCAAAATCAACTTTTAATTTTTTGGGTTTTTCGCGATCTTGGGGTATCATTTCCGATCGTCTCCTGGCCAAAGTCTAAGCCGGAATCAAATGAAACTTTTGGACTACGTAGGGGAGGAGGTGCTCTTTCAAATGTCCAGAAAGCTCCTCTCTAGCTTGTCTGGGACGGCTGCAATCACGAAAAAAAGTTTGAAAAACTTTAAACCGCTCTACAGGCTACGGCAGTTAGAGCGGTTAAAGTTGAACAGGGCAAATTTTCAAAATTTCGATTTTACTCGCCAGCACTCAGCAAATGTTCCCAAAAATACCTTTAGACTGCTCTACTGTCCAAACGACAACAGCTAGAGCAGCCAAAGTATGCAAAATCAACTTTTAATTTTTTGGGTTTTTCGCGATCTTGGGGTATCATTTCCGATCGTCTCCTGGCCAAAGTCTAAGCCGGAAACAAATGAAACTTTAGGACTACGTAGGGGAGGAGGTGCTCTTTCAAATGTCCAAAAAGCTCCTCTCTAGCTTGCCTGGGACGGCTGCAATCACGAAAAAAAGTTTGAAAAACTTTAAACCGCTCTACAGGCTAAACTACGGCAGTTAGAGCGGTTAAAGTTGAACAGGGCAATTTTTCAAAATTTCGATTTTACTCGCCAGCACTCAGCAAATGTTCCCGAAAATACCTTTAGACTGCTCTACTGGCCAAACGACAACAGCTAGAGCAGCCAAAGTATGCAAAATCAACTTTTAATTTTTTGGGTTTTTCGCGATCTTGGGGTATCATTTCCGATCGTCTCCTGGCCAAAGTCTAAGCCGGAATCAAATGAAACTTTAGGACTACGTAGGGGAGGAGGTGCTCTTTCAAATGTCCAAAAAGCTCCTCTCTAGCTTGCCTGGGACGGCTGCAATCACGAAAAAAAGTTTGAAAAACTTTAAACCGCTCTACAGGCTAAACTACGGCAGTTAGAGCGGTTAAAGTTGAACAGGGCAATTTTTCAAAATTTCGATTTTACTCGCCAGCACTCAGCAAATGTTCCCGAAAATACCTTTAGACTGCTCTACTGGCCAAACGACAACAGCTAGAGCAGCCAAAGTATGCAAAATCAACTTTTAATTTTTTGGGTTTTTCGCGATCTTGGGGTATCATTTCCGATCGTCTCCTGGCCAAAGTCTAAGCCGGAATCAAATGAAACTTTTGGACTACGTAGGGGAGGAGGTGCTCTTTCAAATGTCCAAAAAGCTCCTCTCTAGCTTGTCTGGGACAGCTGCAATCACGAAAAAAAGTTTGAAAAACTTTAAACCGCTCTACAGGCTAAACTACGGCAGTTAGAGCGGTTAAAGTTGAACAGGGCAAATTTTCAAAATTTCGATTTTACTCGCCAGCACTCAGCAAATGTTCCCGAAAATGCCTTTAGACTGCTCTACTGGCCAAGCGACAACAGCTAGAGCAGCCAAAGTATGCAAAATCAACTTTTAATTTTTTGGGTTTTTCGCGATCTTGGGGTATCATTTCCGATCGTCTCCTGGCCAAAGTCTAAGCCGGAATCAAATGAAACTTTAGGACTACGTAGGGGAGGAGGTGCTCTTTCAAATGTCCAAAAAGCTCCTCTCTAGCTTGCCTGGGACGGCTGCAATCACGAAAAAAAGTTTGAAAAACTTTAAACCGCTCTACAGGCTACGGCAGTTAGAGCGGTTAAAGTTGAACAGGGCAAATTTTCAAAATTTCGATTTTACTCGCCAGCACTCAGCAAATGTTCCCAAAAATACCTTTAGACTGCTCTACTGTCCAAACGACAACAGCTAGAGCAGCCAAAGTATGCAAAATCAACTTTTCATTTTTTGGGTTTTTCGCGATCTTGGGGTATCATTTCCGATCGTCTCCTGGCCAAAGTCTAAGCCGGAAACAAATGAAACTTTAGGACTACGTAGGGGAGGAGGTGCTCTTTCAAATGTCCAAAAAGCTCCTCTCTAGCTTGCCTGGGACGGCTGCAATCACGAAAAAAAGTTTGAAAAACTTTAAACCGCTCTACAGGCTAAACTACGGCAGTTAGAGCGGTTAAAGTTGAACAGGGCAATTTTTCAAAATTTCGATTTTACTCGCCAGCACTCAGCAAATGTTCCCGAAAATACCTTTAGACTGCTCTACTGGCCAAACGACAACAGCTAGAGCAGCCAAAGTATGCAAAATCAACTTTTAATTTTTTGGGTTTTTCGCGATCTTGGGGTATCATTTCCGATCGTCTCCTGGCCAAAGTCTAAGCCGGAATCAAATGAAACTTTAGGACTACGTAGGGGAGGAGGTGCTCTTTCAAATGTCCAAAAAGCTCCTCTCTAGCTTGCCTGGGACGGCTGCAATCACGAAAAAAAGTTTGAAAAACTTTAAACCGCTCTACAGGCTAAACTACGGCAGTTAGAGCGGTTAAAGTTGAACAGGGCAATTTTTCAAAATTTCGATTTTACTCGCCAGCACTCAGCAAATGTTCCCGAAAATACGTTTAGACTGCTCTACTGGCCAAACGACAACAGCTAGAGCAGCCAAAGTATGCAAAATCAACTTTTAATTTTTTGGGTTTTTCGCGATCTTGGGGTATCATTTCCGATCGTCTCCTGGCCAAAGTCTAAGCCGGAATCAAATGAAACTTTTGGACTACGTAGGGGAGGAGGTGCTCTTTCAAATGTCCAAAAAGCTCCTCTCTAGCTTGTCTGGGACGGCTGCAATCACGAAAAAAAGTTTGAAAAACTTTAAACCGCTCTACAGGCTAAACTACGGCAGTTAGAGCGGTTAAAGTTGAACAGGGCAAATTTTCAAAATTTCGATTTTACTCGCCAGCACTCAGCAAATGTTCCCGAAAATGCCTTTAGACTGCTCTACTGGCCAAGCGACAACAGCTAGAGCAGCCAAAGTATGCAAAATCAACTTTTAATTTTTTGGGTTTTTCGCGATCTTGGGGTATCATTTCCGATCGTCTCCTGGCCAAAGTCTAAGCCGGAATCAAATGAAACTTTAGGACTACGTAGGGGAGGAGGTGCTCTTTCAAATGTCCAAAAAGCTCCTCTCTAGCTTGCCTGGGACGGCTGCAATCACGAAAAAAAGTTTGAAAAACTTTAAACCGCACTACAGGCTAAACTACGGCAGTTAGAGCGGTTAAAGTTGAACAGGGCAAATTTTCAAAATTTCGATTTTACTCGCCAGCACTAAGCAAATGTTCCCGAAAATGCCTTTAGACTGCTCTACTGGCCAAGCGACAACAGCTAGAGCAGCCAAAGTATGCAAAATCAACTTTTAATTTTTTGGGTTTTTCGCGATCTTGGGGTATCATTTCCGATCGTCTCCTGGCCAAAGTCTAAGCCGGAATCAAATGAAACTTTAGGACTACGAAGGGGAGGAGGTGCTCTTTCAAATGTCCAAAAAGCTCCTCTCTAGCTTGCCTGGGACGGCTGCAATCACGAAAAAAAGTTTGAAAAACTTTAAACCGCTCTACAGGCTAAACTACGGCAGTTAGAGCGGTTAAAGTTGAACAGGGCAATTTTTCAAAATTTCGATTTTACTCGCCAGCACTCAGCAAATGTTCCCGAACATACCTTTAGACTGCTCTACTGGCCAAACGACAACAGCTAGAGCAGCCAAAGTATGCAAAATCAACTTTTCATTTTTTGGGTTTTTCGCGATCTTGGGGTATCATTTCCGATCGTCTCCTGGCCAAAGTCTAAGCCGGAATCAAATGAAACTTTAGGACTACGTAGGGGAGGAGGTGCTCTTTCAAATGTCCAAAAAGCTCCTCTCTAGCTTGCCTGGGACGGCTGCAATCACGAAAAAAAGTTTGAAAAACTTTAAACCGCTCTACAGGCTAAACTACGGCAGTTAGAGCGGTTAAAGTTGAACAGGGCAAATTTTCAAAATTTCGATTTTACTCGCCAGCACTCAGCAAATGTTCCCAAAAATACCTTTAGACTGCTCTACTGTCCAAACGACAACAGCTAGAGCAGCCAAAGTATGCAAAATCAACTTTTCATTTTTTGGGTTTTTCGCGATCTTGGGGTATCATTTCCGATCGTCTCCTGGCCAAAGTCTAAGCCGGAATCAAATGAAACTTTAGGACTACGTAGGGGAGGAGGTGCTCTTTCAAATGTCCAAAAAGCTCCTCTCTAGCTTGCCTGGGACGGCTGCAATCACGAAAAAAAGTTTGAAAAACTTTAAACCGCTCTACAGGCTAAACTACGGCAGTTAGAGCGGTTAAAGTTGAACAGGGCAAATTTTCAAAATTTCGATTTTACTCGCCAGCACTAAGCAAATGTTCCCGAAAATGCCTTTAGACTGCTCTACTGGCCAAGCGACAACAGCTAGAGCAGCCAAAGTATGCAAAATCAACTTTTCATTTTTTGGGTTTTTCGCGATCTTGGGGTATCATTTCCGATCGTCTCCTGGCCAAAGTCTAAGCCGGAATCAAATGAAACTTTAGGACTACGTAGGGGAGGAGGTGCTCTTTCAAATGTCCAAAAAGCTCCTCTCTAGCTTGCCTGGGACGGCTGCAATCACGAAAAAAAGTTTGAAAAACTTTAAACCGCTCTACAGGCTAAACTACGGCAGTTAGAGCGGTTAAAGTTGAACAGGGCAAATTTTCAAAATTTCGATTTTACTCGCCAGCACTAAGCAAATGTTCCCGAAAATGCCTTTAGACTGCTCTACTGGCCAAGCGACAACAGCTAGAGCAGCCAAAGTATGCAAAATCAACTTTTAATTTTTTGGGTTTTTCGCGATCTTGGGGTATCATTTCCGATCGTCTCCTGGCCAAAGTCTAAGCCGGAATCAAATGAAACTTTAGGACTACGTAGGGGAGGAGGTGCTCTTTCAAATGTCCAAAAAGCTCCTCTCTAGCTTGCCTGGGACGGCTGCAATCACGAAAAAAAGTTTGAAAAACTTTAAACCGCTCTACAGGCTACGGCAGTTAGAGCGGTTAAAGTTGAACAGGGCAAATTTTCAAAATTTCGATTTTACTCGCCAGCACTCAGCAAATGTTCCCAAAAATACCTTTAGACTGCTCTACTGGCCAAGCGACAACAGCTAGAGCAGCCAAAGTATGCAAAATCAACTTTTAATTTTTTGGGTTTTTCGCGATCTTGGGGTATCATTTCCGATCGTCTCCTGGCCAAAGTCTAAGCCGGAATCAAATGAAACTTTAGGACTACGAAGGGGAGGAGGTGCTCTTTCAAATGTCCAAAAAGCTCCTCTCTAGCTTGCCTGGGACGGCTGCAATCACGAAAAAAAGTTTGAAAAACTTTAAACCGCTCTACAGGCTAAACTACGGCAGTTAGAGCGGTTAAAGTTGAACAGGGCAATTTTTCAAAATTTCGATTTTACTCGCCAGCACTCAGCAAATGTTCCCGAACATACCTTTAGACTGCTCTACTGGCCAAACGACAACAGCTAGAGCAGCCAAAGTATGCAAAATCAACTTTTCATTTTTTGGGTTTTTCGCGATCTTGGGGTATCATTTCCGATCGTCTCCTGGCCAAAGTCTAAGCCGGAATCAAATGAAACTTTAGGACTACGTAGGGGAGGAGGTGCTCTTTCAAATGTCCAAAAAGCTCCTCTCTAGCTTGCCTGGGACGGCTGCAATCACGAAAAAAAGTTTGAAAAACTTTAAACCGCTCTACAGGCTAAACTACGGCAGTTAGAGCGGTTAAAGTTGAACAGGGCAAATTTTCAAAATTTCGATTTTACTCGCCAGCACTAAGCAAATGTTCCCGAAAATGCCTTTAGACTGCTCTACTGGCCAAGCGACAACAGCTAGAGCAGCCAAAGTATGCAAAATCAACTTTTAATTTTTTGGGTTTTTCGCGATCTTGGGGTATCATTTCCGATCGTCTCCTGGCCAAAGTCTAAGCCGGAATCAAATGAAACTTTAGGACTACGAAGGGGAGGAGGTGCTCTTTCAAATGTCCAAAAAGCTCCTCTCTAGCTTGCCTGGGACGGCTGCAATCACGAAAAAAAGTTTGAAAAACTTTAAACCGCTCTACAGGCTAAACTACGGCAGTTAGAGCGGTTAAAGTTGAACAGGGCAATTTTTCAAAATTTCGATTTTACTCGCCAGCACTCAGCAAATGTTCCCGAACATACCTTTAGACTGCTCTACTGGCCAAACGACAACAGCTAGAGCAGCCAAAGTATGCAAAATCAACTTTTAATTTTTTGGGTTTTTCGCGATCTTGGGGTATCATTTCCGATCGTCTCCTGGCCAAAGTCTAAGCCGGAATCAAATGAAACTTTAGGACTACGAAGGGGAGGAGGTGCTCTTTCAAATGTCCAAAAAGCTCCTCTCTAGCTTGCCTGGGACGGCTGCAATCACGAAAAAAAGTTTGAAAAACTTTAAACCGCTCTACAGGCTAAACTACGGCAGTTAGAGCGGTTAAAGTTGAACAGGGCAATTTTTCAAAATTTCGATTTTACTCGCCAGCACTCAGCAAATGTTCCCGAAAATACCTTTAGACTGCTCTACTGTCCAAACGACAACAGCTAGAGCAGCCAAAGTATGCAAAATCAACTTTTCATTTTTTGGGTTTTTCGCGATCTTGGGGTATCATTTCCGATCGTCTCCTGGCCAAAGTCTAAGCCGGAATCAAATGAAACTTTAGGACTACGTAGGGGAGGAGGTGCTCTTTCAAATGTCCAAAAAGCTCCTCTCTAGCTTGCCTGGGACGGCTGCAATCACGAAAAAAAGTTTGAAAAACTTTAAACCGCTCTACAGGCTAAACTACGGCAGTTAGAGCGGTTAAAGTTGAACAGGGCAAATTTTCAAAATTTCGATTTTACTCGCCAGCACTAAGCAAATGTTCCCGAAAATGCCTTTAGACTGCTCTACTGGCCAAGCGACAACAGCTAGAGCAGCCAAAGTATGCAAAATCAACTTTTAATTTTTTGGGTTTTTCGCGATCTTGGGGTATCATTTCCGATCGTCTCCTGGCCAAAGTCTAAGCCGGAATCAAATGAAACTTTAGGACTACGTAGGGGAGGAGGTGCTCTTTCAAATGTCCAAAAAGCTCCTCTCTAGCTTGCCTGGGACGGCTGCAATCACGAAAAAAAGTTTGAAAAACTTTAAACCGCTCTACAGGCTAAACTACGGCAGTTAGAGCGGTTAAAGTTGAACAGGGCAAATTTTCAAAATTTCGATTTTACTCGCCAGCACTAAGCAAATGTTCCCGAAAATGCCTTTAGACTGCTCTACTGGCCAAGCGACAACAGCTAGAGCAGCCAAAGTATGCAAAATCAACTTTTAATTTTTTGGGTTTTTCGCGATCTTGGGGTATCATTTCCGATCGTCTCCTGGCCAAAGTCTAAGCCGGAATCAAATGAAACTTTAGGACTACGTAGGGGAGGAGGTGCTCTTTCAAATGTCCAAAAAGCTCCTCTCTAGCTTGCCTGGGACGGCTGCAATCACGAAAAAAAGTTTGAAAAACTTTAAACCGCTCTACAGGCTACGGCAGTTAGAGCGGTTAAAGTTGAACAGGGCAAATTTTCAAAATTTCGATTTTACTCGCCAGCACTCAGCAAATGTTCCCAAAAATACCTTTAGACTGCTCTACTGGCCAAGCGACAACAGCTAGAGCAGCCAAAGTATGCAAAATCAACTTTTAATTTTTTGGGTTTTTCGCGATCTTGGGGTATCATTTCCGATCGTCTCCTGGCCAAAGTCTAAGCCGGAATCAAATGAAACTTTAGGACTACGAAGGGGAGGAGGTGCTCTTTCAAATGTCCAAAAAGCTCCTCTCTAGCTTGCCTGGGACGGCTGCAATCACGAAAAAAAGTTTGAAAAACTTTAAACCGCTCTACAGGCTAAACTACGGCAGTTAGAGCGGTTAAAGTTGAACAGGGCAATTTTTCAAAATTTCGATTTTACTCGCCAGCACTCAGCAAATGTTCCCGAACATACCTTTAGACTGCTCTACTGGCCAAACGACAACAGCTAGAGCAGCCAAAGTATGCAAAATCAACTTTTCATTTTTTGGGTTTTTCGCGATCTTGGGGTATCATTTCCGATCGTCTCCTGGCCAAAGTCTAAGCCGGAATCAAATGAAACTTTAGGACTACGTAGGGGAGGAGGTGCTCTTTCAAATGTCCAAAAAGCTCCTCTCTAGCTTGCCTGGGACGGCTGCAATCACGAAAAAAAGTTTGAAAAACTTTAAACCGCTCTACAGGCTAAACTACGGCAGTTAGAGCGGTTAAAGTTGAACAGGGCAAATTTTCAAAATTTCGATTTTACTCGCCAGCACTAAGCAAATGTTCCCGAAAATGCCTTTAGACTGCTCTACTGGCCAAGCGACAACAGCTAGAGCAGCCAAAGTATGCAAAATCAACTTTTAATTTTTTGGGTTTTTCGCGATCTTGGGGTATCATTTCCGATCGTCTCCTGGCCAAAGTCTAAGCCGGAATCAAATGAAACTTTAGGACTACGAAGGGGAGGAGGTGCTCTTTCAAATGTCCAAAAAGCTCCTCTCTAGCTTGCCTGGGACGGCTGCAATCACGAAAAAAAGTTTGAAAAACTTTAAACCGCTCTACAGGCTAAACTACGGCAGTTAGAGCGGTTAAAGTTGAACAGGGCAATTTTTCAAAATTTCGATTTTACTCGCCAGCACTCAGCAAATGTTCCCGAACATACCTTTAGACTGCTCTACTGGCCAAACGACAACAGCTAGAGCAGCCAAAGTATGCAAAATCAACTTTTCATTTTTTGGGTTTTTCGCGATCTTGGGGTATCATTTCCGATCGTCTCCTGGCCAAAGTCTAAGCCGGAATCAAATGAAACTTTAGGACTACGTAGGGGAGGAGGTGCTCTTTCAAATGTCCAAAAAGCTCCTCTCTAGCTTGCCTGGGACGGCTGCAATCACGAAAAAAAGTTTGAAAAACTTTAAACCGCTCTACAGGCTAAACTACGGCAGTTAGAGCGGTTAAAGTTGAACAGGGCAAATTTTCAAAATTTCGATTTTACTCGCCAGCACTCAGCAAATGTTCCCAAAAATACCTTTAGACTGCTCTACTGTCCAAACGACAACAGCTAGAGCAGCCAAAGTATGCAAAATCAACTTTTCATTTTTTGGGTTTTTCGCGATCTTGGGGTATCATTTCCGATCGTCTCCTGGCCAAAGTCTAAGCCGGAATCAAATGAAACTTTAGGACTACGTAGGGGAGGAGGTGCTCTTTCAAATGTCCAAAAAGCTCCTCTCTAGCTTGCCTGGGACGGCTGCAATCACGAAAAAAAGTTTGAAAAACTTTAAACCGCTCTACAGGCTAAACTACGGCAGTTAGAGCGGTTAAAGTTGAACAGGGCAAATTTTCAAAATTTCGATTTTACTCGCCAGCACTAAGCAAATGTTCCCGAAAATGCCTTTAGACTGCTCTACTGGCCAAGCGACAACAGCTAGAGCAGCCAAAGTATGCAAAATCAACTTTTAATTTTTTGGGTTTTTCGCGATCTTGGGGTATCATTTCCGATCGTCTCCTGGCCAAAGTCTAAGCCGGAATCAAATGAAACTTTAGGACTACGAAGGGGAGGAGGTGCTCTTTCAAATGTCCAAAAAGCTCCTCTCTAGCTTGCCTGGGACGGCTGCAATCACGAAAAAAAGTTTGAAAAACTTTAAACCGCTCTACAGGCTAAACTACGGCAGTTAGAGCGGTTAAAGTTGAACAGGGCAATTTTTCAAAATTTCGATTTTACTCGCCAGCACTCAGCAAATGTTCCCGAACATACCTTTAGACTGCTCTACTGGCCAAACGACAACAGCTAGAGCAGCCAAAGTATGCAAAATCAACTTTTCATTTTTTGGGTTTTTCGCGATCTTGGGGTATCATTTCCGATCGTCTCCTGGCCAAAGTCTAAGCCGGAATCAAATGAAACTTTAGGACTACGTAGGGGAGGAGGTGCTCTTTCAAATGTCCAAAAAGCTCCTCTCTAGCTTGCCTGGGACGGCTGCAATCACGAAAAAAAGTTTGAAAAACTTTAAACCGCTCTACAGGCTAAACTACGGCAGTTAGAGCGGTTAAAGTTGAACAGGGCAAATTTTCAAAATTTCGATTTTACTCGCCAGCACTAAGCAAATGTTCCCGAAAATGCCTTTAGACTGCTCTACTGGCCAAGCGACAACAGCTAGAGCAGCCAAAGTATGCAAAATCAACTTTTAATTTTTTGGGTTTTTCGCGATCTTGGGGTATCATTTCCGATCGTCTCCTGGCCAAAGTCTAAGCCGGAATCAAATGAAACTTTAGGACTACGTAGGGGAGGAGGTGCTCTTTCAAATGTCCAAAAAGCTCCTCTCTAGCTTGCCTGGGACGGCTGCAATCACGAAAAAAAGTTTGAAAAACTTTAAACCGCTCTACAGGCTACGGCAGTTAGAGCGGTTAAAGTTGAACAGGGCAAATTTTCAAAATTTCGATTTTACTCGCCAGCACTCAGCAAATGTTCCCAAAAATACCTTTAGACTGCTCTACTGTCCAAACGACAACAGCTAGAGCAGCCAAAGTATGCAAAATCAACTTTTCATTTTTTGGGTTTTTCGCGATCTTGGGGTATCATTTCCGATCGTCTCCTGGCCAAAGTCTAAGCCGGAAACAAATGAAACTTTAGGACTACGTAGGGGAGGAGGTGCTCTTTCAAATGTCCAAAAAGCTCCTCTCTAGCTTGCCTGGGACGGCTGCAATCACGAAAAAAAGTTTGAAAAACTTTAAACCGCTCTACAGGCTAAACTACGGCAGTTAGAGCGGTTAAAGTTGAACAGGGCAATTTTTCAAAATTTCGATTTTACTCGCCAGCACTCAGCAAATGTTCCCGAAAATACCTTTAGACTGCTCTACTGGCCAAACGACAACAGCTAGAGCAGCCAAAGTATGCAAAATCAACTTTTCATTTTTTGGGTTTTTCGCGATCTTGGGGTATCATTTCCGATCGTCTCCTGGCCAAAGTCTAAGCCGGAATCAAATGAAACTTTAGGACTACGTAGGGGAGGAGGTGCTCTTTCAAATGTCCAAAAAGCTCCTCTCTAGCTTGCCTGGGACGGCTGCAATCACGAAAAAAAGTTTGAAAAACTTTTAACCGCTCTACAGGCTAAACTACGGCAGTTAGAGCGGTTAAAGTTGAACAGGGCAATTTTTCAAAATTTCGATTTTACTCGCCAGCACTCAGCAAATGTTCCCGAAAATACCTTTAGACTGCTCTACTGGCCAAACGACAACAGCTAGAGCAGCCAAAGTATGCAAAATCAACTTTTAATTTTTTGGGTTTTTCGCGATCTTGGGGTATCATTTCCGATCGTCTCCTGGCCAAAGTCTAAGCCGGAATCAAATGAAACTTTTGGACTACGTAGGGGAGGAGGTGCTCTTTCAAATGTCCAAAAAGCTCCTCTCTAGCTTGCCTGGGACGGCTGCAATCACGAAAAAAAGTTTGAAAAACTTTAAACCGCTCTACAGGCTAAACTACGGCAGTTAGAGCGGTTAAAGTTGAACAGGTCAAATTTTCAAAATTTCGATTTTACTCGCCAGCACTAAGCAAATGTTCCCGAAAATGCCTTTAGACTGCTCTACTGGCCAAACGACAACAGCTAGAGCAGCCAAAGTATGCAAAATCAACTTTTAATTTTTTGGGTTTTTCGCGATCTTGGGGTATCATTTCCGATCGTCTCCTGGCCAAAGTCTAAGCCGGAATCAAATGAAACTTTAGGAATACGTAGGGGAGGAGGTGCTCTTTCAAATGTCCAAAAAGCTCCTATCTAACTTGCCTGGGACGGCTGCAATCACGAAAAAAAGTTTGAAAAACTTTAAACCGCTCTACAGGCTAAACTACGGCAGTTAGAGCGGTTAAAGTTGAACAGGGCAAATTTTCAAAATTTCGATTTTACTCGCCAGCACTCAGCAAATGTTCCCAAAAATACCTTTAGACTGCTCTACTGGCCAAACGACAACAGCTAGAGCAGCCAAAGTATGCAAAATCAACTTTTCATTTTTTGGGTTTTTCGCGATCTTGGGGTATCATTTCCGATCGTCTCCTGGCCAAAGTCTAAGCCGGAAACAAATGAAACTTTAGGACTACGTAGGGGAGGAGGTGCTCTTTCAAATGTCCAAAAAGCTCCTCTCTAGCTTGCCTGGGACGGCTGCAATCACGAAAAAAAGTTTGAAAAACTTTAAACCGCTCTACAGGCTAAACTACGGCAGTTAGAGCGGTTAAAGTTGAACAGGGCAAATTTTCAAAATTTCGATTTTACTCGCCAGCACTAAGCAAATGTTCCCGAAAATGCCTTTAGACTGCTCTACTGGCCAAGCGACAACAGCTAGAGCAGCCAAAGTATGCAAAATCAACTTTTAATTTTTTGGGTTTTTCGCGATCTTGGGGTATCATTTCCGATCGTCTCCTGGCCAAAGTCTAAGCCGGAATCAAATGAAACTTTAGGACTACGTAGGGGAGGAGGTGCTCTTTCAAATGTCCAAAAAGCTCCTCTCTAGCTTGCCTGGGACGGCTGCAATCACGAAAAAAAGTTTGAAAAACTTTAAACCGCTCTACAGGCTAAACTACGGCAGTTAGAGCGGTTAAAGTTGAACAGGTCAAATTTTCAAAATTTCGATTTTACTCGCCAGCACTAAGCAAATGTTCCCGAAAATGCCTTTAGACTGCTCTACTGGCCAAACGACAACAGCTAGAGCAGCCAAAGTATGCAAAATCAACTTTTAATTTTTTGGGTTTTTCGCGATCTTGGGGTATCATTTCCGATCGTCTCCTGGCCAAAGTCTAAGCCGGAATCAAATGAAACTTTAGGACTACGTAGGGGAGGAGGTGCTTTTTCAAATGTCCAAAAAGCTCCTCTCTAGCTTGCCTGGGACGGCTGCAATCACGAAAAAAAGTTTGAAAAACTTTAAACCGCTCTACAGGCTAAACTATGGCAGTTAGAGCGGTTAAAGTTGAACAGGGCAAATTTTCAAAATTTCGATTTTACTCGCCAGCACTCAGCAAATGTTCCCAAAAATACCTTTAGACTGCTCTACTGGCCAAACGACAACAGATAGAGCAGCCAAAGTATGCAAAATCAACTTTTCATTTTTTGGGTTTTTCGCGATCTTGGGGTATCATTTCCGATCGTCTCCTGGCCAAAGTCTAAGCCGGAATCAAATGAAACTTTAGGACTACGAAGGGGAGGTGGTGCTCTTTCAAATGTCCAAAAAGCTCCTCTCTAGCTTGCCTGGGACGGCTGCAATCACGAAAAAAAGTTTGAAAAACTTTAAACCGCTCTACAGGCTAAACTACGGCAGTTAGAGCGGTTAAAGTTGGACAGGGCAATTTTTCAAAATTTCGATTTTACTCGCCAGCACTCAGCAAATGTTCCCGAAAATGCCTTTAGACTGCTCTACTGGCCAAGCGACAACAGCTAGAGCAGCCAAAGTATGCAAAATCAACTTTTAATTTTTTGGGTTTTTCGCGATCTTGGGGTATCATTTCCGATCGTCTCCTGGCCAAAGTCTAAGCCGGAATCAAATGAAACTTTAGGACTACGTAGGGGAGGAGGTGCTCTTTCAAATGTCCAAAAAGCTCCTATCTAACTTGCCTGGGACGGCTGCAATCACGAAAAAAAGTTTGAAAAACTTTATACCGCTCTACAGGCTAAACTACGGCAGTTAGAGCGGTTAAAGTTGAACAGGGCAAATTTTCAAAATTTCGATTTTACTCGACAGCACTCAGCAAATGTTCCCGAAAATGCCTTTAGACTGCTCTACTGGCAAAGCGACAACAGCTAGAGCAGCCAAAGTATGCAAAATCAACTTTTAATTTTTTGGGTTTTTCGCGATCTTGGGGTATCATTTCCGATCGTCTCCTGGCCAAAGTCTAAGCCGGAATCAAATGAAACTTTAGGACTACGTAGGGGAGGAGGTGCTCTTTCAAATGTCCAACAAGCTCCTCTCTAGCTTGCCTGGGACGGCTGCAATCACGAAAAAAAGTTTGAAAAACTTTAAACCGCTCTACAGGCTAAACTACGGCAGTTAGAGCGGTTAAAGTTGAACAGGGCAATTTTTCAAAATTTCGATTTTACTCGCCAGCACTCAGCAAATGTTCCCGAAAATACCTTTAGACTGCTCTACTGGCCAAACGACAACAGCTAGAGCAGCCAAAGTATGCAAAATCAACTTTTAATTTTTTGGGTTTTTCGCGATCTTGGGGTATCATTTCCGATCGTCTCCTGGCCAAAGTCTAAGCCGGAATCAAATGAAACTTTAGGACTACGTAGGGGAGGAGGTGCTCTTTCAAATGTCCAAAAAGCTCCTATCTAACTTGCCTGGGACGGCTGCAATCACGAAAAAAAGTTTGAAAAACTTTATACCGCTCTACAGGCTAAACTACGGCAGTTAGAGCGGTTAAAGTTGAACAGGGCAAATTTTCAAAATTTCGATTTTACTCGCCAGCACTCAGCAAATGTTCCCGAAAATGCCTTTAGACTGCTCTACTGGCAAAGCGACAACAGCTAGAGCAGCCAAAGTATGCAAAATCAACTTTTAATTTTTTGGGTTTTTCGCGATCTTGGGGTATCATTTCCGATCGTCTCCTGGCCAAAGTCTAAGCCGGAATCAAATGAAACTTTAGGACTACGTAGGGGAGGAGGTGCTCTTTCAAATGTCCAACAAGCTCCTCTCTAGCTTGCCTGGGACGGCTGCAATCACGAAAAAAAGTTTGAAAAACTTTAAACCGCTCTACAGGCTAAACTACGGCAGTTAGAGCGGTTAAAGTTGAACAGGGCAATTTTTCAAAATTTCGATTTTACTCGCCAGCACTCAGCAAATGTTCCCGAAAATACCTTTAGACTGCTCTACTGGCCAAACGACAACAGCTAGAGCAGCCAAAGTATGCAAAATCAACTTTTAATTTTTTGGGTCTTTCGCGATCTTGGGGTATCATTTCCGATCGTCTCCTGGCCAAAGTCTAAGCCGGAATCAAATGAAACTTTAGGACTACGTAGGGGAGGAGATGCTCTTTCAAATGTCCAACAAGCTCCTCTCTAGCTTGCCTGGGACGGCTGCAATCACGAAAAAAAGTTTGAAAAACTTTAAACCGCTCTACAGGCTAAACTACGGCAGTTAGAGCGGTTAAAGTTGAACAGGTCAAATTTTCAAAATTTCGATTTTACTCGCCAGCACTAAGCAAATGTTCCCGAAAATGCCTTTAGACTGCTCTACTGGCCAAGCGACAACAGCTAGAGCAGCCAAAGTATGCAAAATCAACTTTTAATTTTTTGGGTTTTTCGCGATCTTGGGGTATCATTTCCGATCGTCTCCTGGCCAAAGTCTAAGCCGGAATCAAATGAAACTTTAGGACTACGTAGGGGAGGAGGTGCTCTTTCAAATGTCCAAAAAGCTCCTCTCTAGCTTGCCTGGGACGGCTGCAATCACGAAAAAAAGTTTGAAAAACTTTAAACCGCTCTACAGGCTAAACTACGGCAGTTAGAGCGGTTAAAGTTGAACAGGGCAAATTTTCAAAATTTCGATTTTACTCGCCAGCACTCAGCAAATGTTCCCGAAAATGCCTTTAGACTGCTCTACTGGCCAAGCGACAACAGCTAGAGCAGCCAAAGTATGCAAAATCAACTTTTAATTTTTTGGGTTTTTCGCGATCTTGGGGTATCATTTCCGATCGTCTCCTGGCCAAAGTCTAAGCCGGAATCAAATGAAACTTTAGGACTACGTAGGGGAGGAGGTGCTCTTTCAAATGTCCAAAAAGCTCCTCTCTAGCTTGCCTGGGACGGCTGCAATCACGAAAAAAAGTTTGAAAAACTTTAAACCGCTCTACAGGCTAAACTACGGCAGTTAGAGCGGTTAAAGTTGAACAGGGCAATTTTTCAAAATTTCGATTTTACTCGCCAGCACTCAGCAAATGTTCCCGAAAATACCTTTAGACTGCTCTACTGGCCAAACGACAACAGCTAGAGCAGCAAAAGTATGCAAAATCAACTTTTAATTTTTTGGGTTTTTCGCGATCTTGGGGTATCATTTCCGATCGTCTCCTGGCCAAAGTCTAAGCCGGAATCAAATGAAACTTTAGGACTACGTAGGGGAGGAGGTGCTCTTTCAAATGTCCAAAAAGCTCCTCTCTAGCTTGCCTGGGACGGCTGCAATCACGAAAAAAAGTTTGAAAAACTTTAAACCGCTCTACAGGCTAAACTACGGCAGTTAGAGCGGTTAAAGTTGAACAGGGCAAATTTTCAAAATTTCGATTTTACTCGCCAGCACTCAGCAAATGTTCCCAAAAATACCTTTAGACTGCTCTACTGTCCAAACGACAACAGCTAGAGCAGCCAAAGTATGCAAAATCAACTTTTAATTTTTTGGGTTTTTCGCGATCTTGGGGTATCATTTCCGATCGTCTCCTGGCCAAAGTCTAAGCCGGAAACAAATGAAACTTTAGGACTACGTAGGGGAGGAGGTGCTCTTTCAAATGTCCAAAAAGCTCCTCTCTAGCTTGCCTGGGACGGCTGCAATCACGAAAAAAAGTTTGAAAAACTTTAAACCGCTCTACAGGCTAAACTACGGCAGTTAGAGCGGTTAAAGTTGAACAGGGCAATTTTTCAAAATTTCGATTTTACTCGCCAGCACTCAGCAAATGTTCCCGAAAATACCTTTAGACTGCTCTACTGGCCAAACGACAACAGCTAGAGCAGCCAAAGTATGCAAAATCAACTTTTAATTTTTTGGGTTTTTCGCGATCTTGGGGTATCATTTCCGATCGTCTCCTGGCCAAAGTCTAAGCCGGAATCAAATGAAACTTTAGGACTACGTAGGGGAGGAGGTGCTCTTTCAAATGTCCAAAAAGCTCCTCTCTAGCTTGCCTGGGACGGCTGCAATCACGAAAAAAAGTTTGAAAAACTTTAAACCGCTCTACAGGCTAAACTACGGCAGTTAGAGCGGTTAAAGTTGAACAGGGCAATTTTTCAAAATTTCGATTTTACTCGCCAGCACTCAGCAAATGTTCCCGAAAATACCTTTAGACTGCTCTACTGGCCAAACGACAACAGCTAGAGCAGCAAAAGTATGCAAAATCAACTTTTAATTTTTTGGGTTTTTCGCGATCTTGGGGTATCATTTCCGATCGTCTCCTGGCCAAAGTCTAAGCCGGAATCAAATGAAACTTTAGGACTACGTAGGGGAGGAGGTGCTTTTTCAAATGTCCAAAAAGCTCCTCTCTAGCTTGCCTGGGACGGCTGCAATCACGAAAAAAAGTTTGAAAAACTTTAAACCGCTCTACAGGCTAAACTATGGCAGTTAGAGCGGTTAAAGTTGAACAGGGCAAATTTTCAAAATTTCGATTTTACTCGCCAGCACTCAGCAAATGTTCCCAAAAATACCTTTAGACTGCTCTACTGGCCAAACGACAACAGATAGAGCAGCCAAAGTATGCAAAATCAACTTTTCATTTTTTGGGTTTTTCGCGATCTTGGGGTATCATTTCCGATCGTCTCCTGGCCAAAGTCTAAGCCGGAATCAAATGAAACTTTAGGACTACGAAGGGGAGGTGGTGCTCTTTCAAATGTCCAAAAAGCTCCTCTCTAGCTTGCCTGGGACGGCTGCAATCACGAAAAAAAGTTTGAAAAACTTTAAACCGCTCTACAGGCTAAACTACGGCAGTTAGAGCGGTTAAAGTTGGACAGGGCAATTTTTCAAAATTTCGATTTTACTCGCCAGCACTCAGCAAATGTTCCCGAAAATGCCTTTAGACTGCTCTACTGGCCAAGCGACAACAGCTAGAGCAGCCAAAGTATGCAAAATCAACTTTTAATTTTTTGGGTTTTTCGCGATCTTGGGGTATCATTTCCGATCGTCTCCTGGCCAAAGTCTAAGCCGGAATCAAATGAAACTTTAGGACTACGTAGGGGAGGAGGTGCTCTTTCAAATGTCCAAAAAGCTCCTATCTAACTTGCCTGGGACGGCTGCAATCACGAAAAAAAGTTTGAAAAACTTTATACCGCTCTACAGGCTAAACTACGGCAGTTAGAGCGGTTAAAGTTGAACAGGGCAAATTTTCAAAATTTCGATTTTACTCGACAGCACTCAGCAAATGTTCCCGAAAATGCCTTTAGACTGCTCTACTGGCAAAGCGACAACAGCTAGAGCAGCCAAAGTATGCAAAATCAACTTTTAATTTTTTGGGTTTTTCGCGATCTTGGGGTATCATTTCCGATCGTCTCCTGGCCAAAGTCTAAGCCGGAATCAAATGAAACTTTAGGACTACGTAGGGGAGGAGGTGCTCTTTCAAATGTCCAACAAGCTCCTCTCTAGCTTGCCTGGGACGGCTGCAATCACGAAAAAAAGTTTGAAAAACTTTAAACCGCTCTACAGGCTAAACTACGGCAGTTAGAGCGGTTAAAGTTGAACAGGGCAATTTTTCAAAATTTCGATTTTACTCGCCAGCACTCAGCAAATGTTCCCGAAAATACCTTTAGACTGCTCTACTGGCCAAACGACAACAGCTAGAGCAGCCAAAGTATGCAAAATCAACTTTTAATTTTTTGGGTTTTTCGCGATCTTGGGGTATCATTTCCGATCGTCTCCTGGCCAAAGTCTAAGCCGGAATCAAATGAAACTTTAGGACTACGTAGGGGAGGAGGTGCTCTTTCAAATGTCCAAAAAGCTCCTATCTAACTTGCCTGGGACGGCTGCAATCACGAAAAAAAGTTTGAAAAACTTTATACCGCTCTACAGGCTAAACTACGGCAGTTAGAGCGGTTAAAGTTGAACAGGGCAAATTTTCAAAATTTCGATTTTACTCGCCAGCACTCAGCAAATGTTCCCGAAAATGCCTTTAGACTGCTCTACTGGCAAAGCGACAACAGCTAGAGCAGCCAAAGTATGCAAAATCAACTTTTAATTTTTTGGGTTTTTCGCGATCTTGGGGTATCATTTCCGATCGTCTCCTGGCCAAAGTCTAAGCCGGAATCAAATGAAACTTTAGGACTACGTAGGGGAGGAGGTGCTCTTTCAAATGTCCAACAAGCTCCTCTCTAGCTTGCCTGGGACGGCTGCAATCACGAAAAAAAGTTTGAAAAACTTTAAACCGCTCTACAGGCTAAACTACGGCAGTTAGAGCGGTTAAAGTTGAACAGGGCAATTTTTCAAAATTTCGATTTTACTCGCCAGCACTCAGCAAATGTTCCCGAAAATACCTTTAGACTGCTCTACTGGCCAAACGACAACAGCTAGAGCAGCCAAAGTATGCAAAATCAACTTTTAATTTTTTGGGTCTTTCGCGATCTTGGGGTATCATTTCCGATCGTCTCCTGGCCAAAGTCTAAGCCGGAATCAAATGAAACTTTAGGACTACGTAGGGGAGGAGATGCTCTTTCAAATGTCCAAAAAGCTCCTCTCTAGCTTGCCTGGGACGGCTGCAATCACGAAAAAAAGTTTGAAAAACTTTAAACCGCTCTACAGGCTAAACTACGGCAGTTAGAGCGGTTAAAGTTGAACAGGTCAAATTTTCAAAATTTCGATTTTACTCGCCAGCACTAAGCAAATGTTCCCGAAAATGCCTTTAGACTGCTCTACTGGCCAAGCGACAACAGCTAGAGCAGCCAAAGTATGCAAAATCAACTTTTAATTTTTTGGGTTTTTCGCGATCTTGGGGTATCATTTCCGATCGTCTCCTGGCCAAAGTCTAAGCCGGAATCAAATGAAACTTTAGGACTACGTAGGGGAGGAGGTGCTCTTTCAAATGTCCAAAAAGCTCCTCTCTAGCTTGCCTGGGACGGCTGCAATCACGAAAAAAAGTTTGAAAAACTTTAAACCGCTCTACAGGCTAAACTACGGCAGTTAGAGCGGTTAAAGTTGAACAGGGCAAATTTTCAAAATTTCGATTTTACTCGCCAGCACTCAGCAAATGTTCCCGAAAATGCCTTTAGACTGCTCTACTGGCCAAGCGACAACAGCTAGAGCAGCCAAAGTATGCAAAATCAACTTTTAATTTTTTGGGTTTTTCGCGATCTTGGGGTATCATTTCCGATCGTCTCCTGGCCAAAGTCTAAGCCGGAATCAAATGAAACTTTAGGACTACGTAGGGGAGGAGGTGCTCTTTCAAATGTCCAAAAAGCTCCTCTCTAGCTTGCCTGGGACGGCTGCAATCACGAAAAAAAGTTTGAAAAACTTTAAACCGCTCTACAGGCTAAACTACGGCAGTTAGAGCGGTTAAAGTTGAACAGGGCAATTTTTCAAAATTTCGATTTTACTCGCCAGCACTCAGCAAATGTTCCCGAAAATACCTTTAGACTGCTCTACTGGCCAAACGACAACAGCTAGAGCAGCAAAAGTATGCAAAATCAACTTTTAATTTTTTGGGTTTTTCGCGATCTTGGGGTATCATTTCCGATCGTCTCCTGGCCAAAGTCTAAGCCGGAATCAAATGAAACTTTAGGACTACGTAGGGGAGGAGGTGCTCTTTCAAATGTCCAAAAAGCTCCTCTCTAGCTTGCCTGGGACGGCTGCAATCACGAAAAAAAGTTTGAAAAACTTTAAACCGCTCTACAGGCTAAACTACGGCAGTTAGAGCGGTTAAAGTTGAACAGGGCAAATTTTCAAAATTTCGATTTTACTCGCCAGCACTCAGCAAATGTTCCCAAAAATACCTTTAGACTGCTCTACTGTCCAAACGACAACAGCTAGAGCAGCCAAAGTATGCAAAATCAACTTTTAATTTTTTGGGTTTTTCGCGATCTTGGGGTATCATTTCCGATCGTCTCCTGGCCAAAGTCTAAGCCGGAAACAAATGAAACTTTAGGACTACGTAGGGGAGGAGGTGCTCTTTCAAATGTCCAAAAAGCTCCTCTCTAGCTTGCCTGGGACGGCTGCAATCACGAAAAAAAGTTTGAAAAACTTTAAACCGCTCTACAGGCTAAACTACGGCAGTTAGAGCGGTTAAAGTTGAACAGGGCAATTTTTCAAAATTTCGATTTTACTCGCCAGCACTCAGCAAATGTTCCCGAAAATACCTTTAGACTGCTCTACTGGCCAAACGACAACAGCTAGAGCAGCCAAAGTATGCAAAATCAACTTTTAATTTTTTGGGTTTTTCGCGATCTTGGGGTATCATTTCCGATCGTCTCCTGGCCAAAGTCTAAGCCGGAATCAAATGAAACTTTAGGACTACGTAGGGGAGGAGGTGCTCTTTCAAATGTCCAAAAAGCTCCTCTCTAGCTTGCCTGGGACGGCTGCAATCACGAAAAAAAGTTTGAAAAACTTTAAACCGCTCTACAGGCTAAACTACGGCAGTTAGAGCGGTTAAAGTTGAACAGGGCAATTTTTCAAAATTTCGATTTTACTCGCCAGCACTCAGCAAATGTTCCCGAAAATACCTTTAGACTGCTCTACTGGCCAAACGACAACAGCTAGAGCAGCCAAAGTATGCAAAATCAACTTTTAATTTTTTGGGTTTTTCGCGATCTTGGGGTATCATTTCCGATCGTCTCCTGGCCAAAGTCTAAGCCGGAATCAAATGAAACTTTAGGACTACGTAGGGGAGGAGGTGCTCTTTCAAATGTCCAAAAAGCTCCTCTCTAGCTTGCCTGGGACGGCTGCAATCACGAAAAAAATTTTGAAAAACTTTATACCGCTCTACAGGCTAAACTACGGCAGTTAGAGCGGTTAAAGTTGAACAGGGCAAATTTTCAAAATTTCGATTTTACTCGCCAGCACTCAGCAAATGTTCCCGAAAATACCTTTAGACTGCTCTACTGGCCAAACGACAACAGCTAGAGCAGCCAAAGTATGCAAAATCAACTTTTAATTTTTTGGGTTTTTTCGCGATCTTGGGGTATCATTTCCGATCGTCTCCTGGCCAAAGTCTAAGCCGGAATCAAATGAAACTTTAGGACTACGTAGGGGAGGAGGTGCTCTTTCAAATGTCCAAAAAGCTCCTATCTAACTTGCCTGGGACGGCTGCAATCACGAAAAAAAGTTTGAAAAACTTTATACCGCTCTACAGGCTAAACTACGGCAGTTAGAGCGGTTAAAGTTGAACAGGGCAAATTTTCAAAATTTCGATTTTACTCGCCAGCACTCAGCAAATGTTCCCGAAAATGCCTTTAGACTGCTCTACTGGCCAAACGACAACAGCTAGAGCAGCCAAAGTATGCAAAATCAACTTGGGTTTTTCGCGATCTTGGGGTATCATTTCCGATCGTCTCCTGGCCAAAGTCTAAGCCGGAATCAAATGAAACTTTAGGACTACGTAGGGGAGGAGGTGCTCTTTCAAATGTCCAAAAAGCTCCTCTCTAGCTTGCCTGGGACGGCTGCAATCACGAAAAAAAGTTTGAAAAACTTTAAACCGCTCTACAGGCTAAACTACGGCAGTTAGAGCGGTTAAAGTTGAACAGGGCAATTTTTCAAAATTTCGATTTTACTCGCCAGCACTCAGCAAATGTTCCCGAAAATACCTTTAGACTGCTCTACTGTCCAAACGACAACAGCTAGAGCAGCCAAAGTATGCAAAATCAACTTTTAATTTTTTGGGTTTTTCGCGATCTTGGGGTATCATTTCCGATCGTCTCCTGGCCAAAGTCTAAGCCGGAAACAAATGAAACTTTAGGACTACGTAGGGGAGGAGGTGCTCTTTCAAATGTCCAAAAAGCTCCTCTCTAGCTTGCCTGGGACGGCTGCAATCACGAAAAAAAGTTTGAAAAACTTTAAACCGCTCTACAGGCTAAACTTCGGCAGTTAGAGCGGTTAAAGTTGAACAGGGCAATTTTTCAAAATTTCGATTTTACTCGCCAGCACTCAGCAAATGTTCCCGAAAATACCTTTAGACTGCTCTACTGGCCAAACGACAACAGCTAGAGCAGCCAAAGTATGCAAAATCAACTTTTAATTTTTTGGGTTTTTCGCGATCTTGGGGTATCATTTCCGATCGTCTCCTGGCCAAAGTCTAAGCCGGAATCAAATGAAACTTTAGGACTACGTAGGGGAGGAGGTGCTCTTTCAAATGTCCAAAAAGCTCCTCTCTAGCTTGCCTGGGACGGCTGCAATCACGAAAAAAAGTTTGAAAAACTTTAAACCGCTCTACAGGCTAAACTACGGCAGTTAGAGCGGTTAAAGTTGAACAGGGCAATTTTTCAAAATTTCGATTTTACTCGCCAGCACTAGCAAATGTTCCCGAAAATGCCTTTAGACTGCTCTACTGGCCAAACGACAACAGCTAGAGCAGCCAAAGTATGCAAAATCAACTTTTAATTTTTTGGGTTTTTCGCGATCTTGGGGTATCATTTCCGATCGTCTCCTGGCCAAAGTCTAAGCCGGAATCAAATGAAACTTTAGGACTACGTAGGGGAGGAGATGCTCTTTCAAATGTCCAAAAAGCTCCTCTCTAGCTTGCCTGGGACGGCTGCAATCACGAAAAAAAGTTTGAAAAACTTTAAACCGCTCTACAGGCTAAACTACGGCAGTTAGAGCGGTTAAAGTTGAACAGGGCAAATTTTCAAAATTTCGATTTTACTCGCCAGCACTAAGCAAATGTTCCCGAAAATGCCTTTAGACTGCTCTACTGGCAAAGCGACAACAGCTAGAGCAGCCAAAGTATGCAAAATCAACTTTTAATTTTTTGGGTTTTTCGCGATCTTGGGGTATCATTTCCGATCGTCTCCTGGCCAAAGTCTAAGCCGGAATCAAATGAAACTTTAGGACTACGTAGGAGAGGAGGTGCTCTTTCAAATGTCCAAAAAGCTCCTCTCTAGCTTGCCTGGGACGGCTGCAATCACGAAAAAAAGTTTGAAAAACTTTAACCCGCTCTACAGGCTAAACTACGGCAGTTAGAGCGGTTAAAGTTGAACAGGGCAAATTTTCAAAATTTCGATTTTACTCGCCAGCACTAAGCAAATGTTCCCGAAAATGCCTTTAGACTGCTCTACTGGCCAAGCGACAACAGCTAGAGCAGCCAAAGTATGCAAAATCAACTTTTAATTTTTTGGGTTTTTCGCGATCTTGGGGTATCATTTCCGATCGTCTCCTGGCCAAAGTCTAAGCCGGAATCAAATGAAACTTTAGGACTACGAAGGGGAGGAGGTGCTCTTTCAAATGTCCAAAAAGCTCCTCTCTAGCTTGCCTGGGACGGCTGCAATCACGAAAAAAAGTTTGAAAAACTTTAAACCGCTCTACAGGCTAAACTACGGCAGTTAGAGCGGTTAAAGTTGGACAGGGCAATTTTTCAAAATTTCGATTTTACTCGCCAGCACTCAGCAAATGTTCCCGAAAATGCCTTTAGACTGCTCTACTGGCCAAGCGACAACAGCTAGAGCAGCCAAAGTATGCAAAATCAACTTTTAATTTTTTGGGTTTTTCGCGATCTTGGGGTATCATTTCCGATCGTCTCCTGGCCAAAGTCTAAGCCGGAATCAAATGAAACTTTAGGACTACGTAGGGGAGGAGGTGCTCTTTCAAATGTCCAAAAAGCTCCTCTCTAGCTTGCCTGGGACGGCTGCAATCACGAAAAAAAGTTTGAAAAACTTTAAACCGCTCTACAGGCTAAACTACGGCAGTTAGAGCGGCTAAAGTTGAACAGGTCAAATTTTCAAAATTTCGATTTTACTCGCCAGCACTAAGCAAATGTTCCCGAAAATGCCTTTAGACTGCTCTACTGGCCAAACGACAACAGCTAGAGCAGCCAAAGTATGCAAAATCAACTTTTAATTTTTTGGGTTTTTCGCGATCTTGGGGTATCATTTCCGATCGTCTCCTGGCCAAAGTCTAAGCCGGAATCAAATGAAACTTTAGGACTACGTAGGGGAGGAGGTGCTCTTTCAAATGTCCAAAAAGCTCCTCTCTAGCTTGCCTGGGACGGCTGCAATCACGAAAAAAAGTTTGAAAAACTTTAAACCGCTCTACAGGCTAAACTACGGCAGTTAGAGCGGTTAAAGTTGAACAGGGCAATTTTTCAAAATTTCGATTTTACTCGCCAGCACTCAGCAAATGTTCCCGAAAATACCTTTAGACTGCTCTACTGGCCAAACGACAACAGCTAGAGCAGCCAAAGTATGCAAAATCAACTTTTAATTTTTTGGGTTTTTCCCGATCTTGGGGTATCATTTCCGATCGTCTCCTGGCCAAAGTCTAAGCCGGAATCAAATGAAACTTTAGGACTACGTAGGGGAGGAGGTTCTCTTTCAAATGTCCAAAAAGCTCCTCTCTAGCTTGCCTGGGACGGCTGCAATCACGAAAAAGAGTTTGAAAATCTTTAAACCGCTCTACAGGCTAAACTACGGCAGTTAGAGCGGTTAAAGTTGAACAGGGCAAATTTTCAAAATTTCGATTGTACTCGCCAGCACTCAGCAAATGTTCCCGAAAATACCTTTAGACTGCTCTACTGGCCAAACGACAACAGCTAGAGCAGCCAAAGTATGCAAAATCAACTTTTAATTTTTTGGGTTTTTCGCGATCTTGGGGTATCATTTCCGATCGTCTCCTGGCCAAAGTCTAAGCCGGAATCAAATGAAACTTTAGGACTACGTAGGGGAGGAGGTGCTCTTTCAAATGTCCAAAAAGCTCCTCTCTAGCTTGCCTGGGACGGCTGCAATCACGAAAAAAAGTTTGAAAAACTTTAAACCGCTCTACAGGCTAAACTACGGCAGTTAGAGCGGTTAAAGTTGAACAGGGCAATTTTTCAAAATTTCGATTTTACTCGCCAGCACTCAGCAAATGTTCCCGAAAATACCTTTAGACTGCTCTACTGGCCAAACGACAACAGCTAGAGCAGCCAAAGTATGCAAAATCAACTTTTAATTTTTTGGGTTTTTCGCGATCTTGGGGTATCATTTCCGATCGTCTCCTGGCCAAAGTCTAAGCCGGAATCAAATGAAACTTTAGGACAACGTAGGGGAGGAGGTGATCTTTCAAATGTCCAAAAAGCTCCTCTCTAGCTTGCCTGGGACGGCTGCAATCACGAAAAAAAGTTTGAAAAACTTTAAACCGCTCTACAGGCTAAACTACGGCAGTTAGAGCGGTTAAAGTTGAACAGGGCAATTTTTCAAAATTTCGATTTTACTCGCCAGCACTCAGCAAATGTTCCCGAAAATACCTTTAGACTGCTCTACTGGCCAAACGACAACAGCTAGAGCAGCCAAAGTATGCAAAATCAACTTTTAATTTTTTGGGTTTTTCGCGATCTTGGGGTATCATTTCCGATCGTCTCCTGGCCAAAGTCTAAGCCGGAATCAAATGAAACTTTAGGACTACGTAGGGGAGGAGGTGCTCTTTCAAATGTCCAAAAAGCTCCTCTCTAGCTTGCCTGGGACGGCTGCAATCACGAAAAAAAGTTTGAAAAACTTTAAACCGCTCTACAGGCTAAACTACGGCAGTTAGAGCGGTTAAAGTTGAACAGGGCAAATTTTCAAAATTTCGATTTTACTCGCCAGCCCTCAGCAAATGTTCCCGAAAATGCCTTTAGACTGCTCTACTGGCCAAGCGACAACAGCTAGAGCAGCCAAAGTGTGCAAAATCAACTTTTAATTTTTTGGGTTTTTCGCGATCTTGGGGTATCATTTCCGATCGTCTCCTGGCCAAAGTCTAAGCCGGAATCAAATGAAACTTTAGGACTACGTAGGGGAGGAGGTGCTCTTTCAAATGTCCAAAAAGCTCCTCTCTAGCTTGCCTGGGACGGCTGCAATCACGAAAAAAAGTTTGAAAAACTTTAAACCGCTCTACAGGCTAAACTACGGCAGTTAGAGCGGTTAAAGTTGAACAGGGCAAATTTTCAAAATTTCGATTTTACTCGCCAGCACTCAGCAAATGTTCCCAAAAATACCTTTAGACTGCTCTACTGGCCAAACGACAACAGCTAGAGCAGCCAAAGTATGCAAAATCAACTTTTAATTTTTTGGGTTTTTCGCGATCTTGGGGTATCATTTCCGATCGTCTCCTGGCCAAAGTCTAAGCCGGAATCAAATGAAACTTTAGGACTACGTAGGGGAGGAGGTGCTCTTTCAAATGTCCAAAAAGCTCCTCTCTAGCTTGCCTGGGACGGCTGCAATCACGAAAAAAAGTTTGAAAAACTTTAAACCGCTCTACAGGCTAAACTACGGCAGTTAGAGCGGTTAAAGTTGAACAGGGCAATTTTTCAAAATTTCGATTTTACTCGCCAGCACTCAGCAAATGTTCCCGAAAATACCTATAGACTGCTCTACTGGCCAAACGACAACAGCTAGAGCAGCCAAAGTATGCAAAATCAACTTTTCATTTTTTGGGTTTTTCGCGATCTTGGGGTATCATTTCCGATCGTCTCCTGGCCAAAGTCTAAGCCGGAATCAAATGAAACTTTAGGACAACGTAGGGGAGGAGGTGATCTTTCAAATGTCCAAAAAGCTCCTCTCTAGCTTGCCTGGGACGGCTGCAATCACGAAAAAAAGTTTGAAAAACTTTAAACCGCTCTACAGGCTAAACTACGGCAGTTAGAGCGGTTAAAGTTGAACAGGGCAATTTTTCAAAATTTCGATTTTACTCGCCAGCACTCAGCAAATGTTCCCGAAAATACCTTTAGACTGCTCTACTGGCCAAACGACAACAGCTAGAGCAGCCAAAGTGTGCAAAATCAACTTTTAATTTTTTGGGTTTTTCGCGATCTTGGGGTATCATTTCCGATCGTCTCCTGGCCAAAGTCTAAGCCGGAATCAAATGAAACTTTAGGACTACGTAGGGGAGGAGGTGCTCTTTCAAATGTCCAAAAAGCTCCTCTCTAGCTTGCCTGGGACGGCTGCAATCACGAAAAAAAGTTTGAAAAACTTTAAACCGCTCTACAGGCTAAACTACGGCAGTTAGAGGGGTTAAAGTTGAACAGGGCAAATTTTCATAATTTCGATTTTACTCGCCAGCACTCAGCAAATGTTCCCGAAAATGCCTTTAGACTGCTCTACTGGCCAAGCGACAACAGCTAGAGCAGCCAAAGTGTGCAAAATCAACTTTTAATTTTTTGGGTTTTTCGCGATCTTGGGGTATCATTTCCGATCGTCTCCTGGCCAAAGTCTAAGCCGGAATCAAATGAAACTTTTGGACTACGTAGGGGAGGAGGTGCTCTTTCAAATGTCCAAAAAGCTCCTCTCTAGCTTGCCTGGGACGGCTGCAATCACGAAAAAAAGTTTGAAAAACTTTAAACCGCTCTACAGGCTAAACTACGGCAGTTAGAGGGGTTAAAGTTGAACAGGGCAAATTTTCAAAATTTCGATTTTACTCGCCAGCACTCAGCAAATGTTCCCGAAAATGCCTTTAAACTGCTCTACTGGCCAAACGACTGCTCTACTGGCAGCTAGAACTATGCAAAATCAGTTTTTTTTTTAAATCTTTTTTTCATTTAAAATCTGGTTGATTTTAAATGAATGCTGGGAGATCCTACTTTCATTTGCTATAGCCTTATTCAGGTCTGATGGCCTCAGTAAATCCGCAAAGTGGACCTGGAAATTCAAAAAAAAAAAAACATGGAAAATAATTATTTTTTTGGGATCACGAATAAAGCTCGGAATCTTGAAATAACGTTTCGTTTAGCCACAAGTCGCGATTAAAGTTTTTTGATGGAAAATCGGCTATAACTCTCTCCTCAGTGGTGATAGAAGGTTTAGGTTGATTTTAACTGAACGCTGGAAGATCCAACTTCCATTTGCTATATGCTATATACAACGGCTATTGACTTCTGAATTGAGGGCTTATTGATTATTCCATACATTTCGACTAAGCGTTTCAATTTAATTCGAATTGAGAGAAATGACAAAAATGTTCGATGTGACACAAATAAAGAGCATAAGAGACCGATGAAATTATGAATATATTTTAGGACTTAGATGAAGCAATTGAAATCATCGCATCAATTTTCAATTTAATTTTGAAGGATCCAAACATCACTTTAAAATTCCACTAAAATTCTTTCAATTCTTAGACAAAAACGCCACTAAATTAATATGAATTTCAGCCTTCTCCGAATGTCCCTTTTGCCCATGATGCGACACACATATACTAAAACCTCGGTCTCCGCAACCGCAACCATAACCACACCTAAACTTTCCGCAAAATTACGCACAACTCAATTATCTGATATGAATAATTAATGTCTCGTAATTGAACTCATTCGATTGCGAATTCATGAGCCACGATGCGGGACCGACGGACCCCATTTTATTAATGACCAGCTTGAGGCAGTTGCCAGGGCTCCGAAGGTCCTGCGGGTCGCGGTCGGGCCCCTTGAAATCGCTTACAAGTTGCTGCTCGATTTACGCAATTTCCTTCTGCGGGTCGTGCTCGACATCCGGTCGAGGGCTCGCAATTAATCGACTTTTGCTTTCCCGGCTTCAACCTCATCCTCTTCCTTTGCTTACATCGGTTCTTCCTCGAAGCTCTCCCAAGAGCTCGCCTCGACTGCCCGACTTTAAAGTTCGAACGCAAGGCTCATAAAATTCCCCGAAGAAAAACAACACAGGGAAAATCGATGGCTTTTTTGCCTTCCATCGATCGACCGAGTGCTCGACCCGAAATTCCCACTGCTCCCCCAGCTGTCCCTTCTCTCCCCGCAAACCAATTTCGAATGTTGTCAGAACCGATCGGCAGGTTCCGAGAATTGCGAAAATTAATTGATATAAATTTGAACTCGCCCCGCACCGCTGACGAGGGGCAGGAGCTTATTTTGGATCTGCCCGCCCTCTCCGCCCACACCACTCGTACCGAGTCCTGTGGTGCGGCGTCCCGAAAGCTCTGTCTTCGGCGGCCGACACTTTAATCATGAATATAAAGGGCTCTCACTCAATTCCGCATCGTCCTCTCGGCCTCGGGGTCCCACCCACCACACTCCAGCCCTCTGTCCCTCCTCCGTCCCCTCTTTGGTCACCGCTTCACCTCCCCGTTCGCCACTCCTCCTGACTCCTTGAAGAAATCCCTCGTGTCCGCCGGAAGCCGAGCGTTTGTGAAGATTTTATTTAATCCTTAGCTGGAATTAAATTACCGTTAGTCTGGTCGGTATGCCCTGCTCCCGCTCTGATTCCCTCCCTCCTGTTGTCACACCCGCTCCCTTCATCTCACTCCCTCTCCACGCCTCACCCTATCGTCCTCATCCTCTGAGGATAATATTGACGAGGGACTTGGCCGTGTTGTTGTGGTTGTAGCTGTAGCTGTAGCTGTCATGTAGCACACGGTTGGGATCTTGTGCGCCCTCCCTCTCTCTCTCTCTCTCTCCGCAACTGTCCGTCCTCACCCCTTCCTCGTTTCTTCTCTCAAACTCCAGGGTTCCACGGTTTTCTCCGGCTTCGAAACTAATTGAGGTGAGGATTCGGATCGAGTGGGGGATAGGCGAGATAGAGGAGCAGGGGGGGCGAGTGAGAGGGGAGGAACGTCGAGATAGAGGCGACAGGGGTCCGAAGGTTCGGAGGGAAGACAAATTGGCAGGGCGGGCAATTGAAGACGGGGAACGAGAGAACGGCGAGAGACAATGGGGGGAGGGGAGATGAAGGACTGACGAAGGCAGGGCTTTCTGACAGAGAGGAGAAAGTTCTAAGAGGCGAGGTGGCGAGGCTACAAGAGATAGAGATGGAAACAGAGCGAGGTTGGGAGGAGGGAAGGGCGAATTGCGAGGAAGCGGAAGGACACCTGCGAACGCTTGACTGACGAATGCAAAACTTCGCAGCGCCAGCTGATAAGAATGCCGAAGGACGTGCCACGACTGCAGCGAGCAGAGGCGAAAACCGAACGGGCGCGGGAGGGAGGGAGGTGGTTAGAGAAGGGAGAGAAGGCAAAGGAAACTCTCGAAACGAGACGCTTGAACTGCTCGAAAGTCATGCGAAAGGAAGCTCCAGAAGTCCGGACGACTCGAAGACCGCCGATCGGCAGCCTAATGAAGTGCGATGGCGGGGAGAGAAGGGGCGGTGGCGCTCATGAGTTGCCAACCAACCACTTGAAGGAGGGACGCAGCATTCATCTCGTGTCATTCCATCTCGCTTCATTCCTCTCCATTTCGTCTCACTACGTTTCCTTTCATTTCAATTTGTTCCGTTTAGTTCGGTTCAGTGGAGTTTCTGTTGTTCTATTTGCGGAGAAGACGACGCAGGAGGAGCGTGAGCGAGTTTTAATTAAATTTCGGTTGTCAATTAATTCGCAGGTTTCAACAGCGCCATCCGCGAAAACCACATTTGCCGGCTACGCAGTTGGCAGCGCGAGCGGCGGCGACGAGGTCGTGCAGTACGACATTCCCAAAAATACCTTCAAGCGCAGCTACACCGATGTCAATTACGAGGTGAGTTCGTTCCACAGCCCGCCAAAGCCACAACAACAATTACAACAAACACAACACCAACACCAACACCAACAGTAACAACAAACACAATAACACCCTTGAACAATAGCAACAGCACCATCAATAACAACACGAACGGCAGCAGCAACAACCACATTGGACATAATAATAATAATAAATTGGGGAGAGCGGCAGCGGCAACGGCAACAACAACAACGACAACAACAACAAAAGCCACATCAGAATCAAAATATCAATACTAGAACGGGAAAACTTGTTGTTGTCGCTGTGACAATTGTTGTTGCTGTTAACGTTGTTGTTTAGCGAATTGTTAATTGTTTTCACAAGACCCCATGTATTTGAGTGCGTATGTGTGCATGTGTGTGTGTGCGATTGGAACGCGTTGGTTACGGATGGCGGTGCTGCCAAATTTTCATTCCAATTAAATTTATTTTGGAAATTAATTTAAAACGAAAACGTTCCACTAAATCACAGTTTTGCGCACAGTGGCAGAGGGCGAATGAAATGTGTCTTCTCTCAGAGATATTTCATTTAATTTCTGTTTTCCGATTGAAATTTGAAAAACAAGGGAACACAAACTAAAACTGCAATCTCCATATGGTAACTATTTGTTACATATTCGAGTTCAATCCCATAATAATTTGGTGCCCACTCCAAATCGAGGTGACGATATTGAATGAAATAATAAGGAAGAGAAATTTTATGCAAAAACATCTGCCTTCGCGTCACCAATCATGTCCAATGGGAGTCATTCAATTCACCCCACTGTGCGGCACTTGTCACCGACGACCCTGCACACGTCGTGCTTACTGCGGGTGCATCCGATGTGTGCGTGTCACGTGCGCATGTATGCCATGCCGTGTTAATGACACGGCAACGCTTCGGCCAACATCGTGTTTTTAATTAAAATGTGCTCGTTCGCATTACGTCGTCCGTTCGCCCGACTGCTCGAACTCGTTTCGGCTCGCTTCGGTTGCGATCGAAATTCCCCAGGCTCGAAATCCGTCGATCCTTCCGCTGTTTCTTTCCCTCACTTCCTCTCTCTCTCTTTCCCCCAAGCTCAATCATTGCTCAGTTGTTGATTTTTGCCCGTGTCATTGGCGAAATCATTTGAATTTTCAATTACAATTCGCAAATTCCCTCCGCCCTCCGACCCCGCTTGATCTCGTCAATAATTGCTATATCGCATTAGTCTGGCAACGCCACACACACATTCGCACACTCGCACCGTCGCCGCTCGACGACTGCCAGAGTCGCATGCGGAATTAAGTGCGGATTATCGCAGCCATGTCGGTGTATAGCGATGACATATGGTAATCGGATCGGATTCGCGAAGGGCCCCGGCGTTGCCAGATCGCAGGAGGATTCCCCGAGGGTGCTGCCAGAGGGAGGCAAATGGCTCGCCCGCTCTCTGTCGCTCTCCCACGGCTCCGATGAGCGACGTATCCTCGAATTCGAGGCGAGTGCGTGGAAATTTATCAAAAATTTGCAAACTGCAACTCGCAGCATTTAATTAATTGAAATTTACGATGTGCACACACACACATGAGAGACACAGAGAGAGAGAGAGAGGGAGAGAGAGAGAGGGGGAGGGAGGGCGGAGTCGTGGAGCCCGATTTAACACTCGTGTGACATATTTTTGGCAGGCGAATTAAAATAATCAAATTAATTTCTGCATGCATTACCGATCCACTGACATCATCATCATCATCGTCATCCTCGCACCCACACACCCTCTGGCATGTGTGTGTGTGTGCCCACACACACGTAAATAAACGAGTGCGCTCGCCTCGGTTACAATTGAATTTCAGTCCGCCAGCGCCGGATTCAGAAGTTTTGCTGCCCGCCCGGCGAGACGTCGTTGGCGCCCATCCCTCAGTCCGTCCCCCTCCCCTCATTCCGTCATCCCTTCAGCCCTCCGTCCTCATCACCGTCGCCATCACCATCGCCATCACCATCGCCATCGTCGTAGCCTTCATTCATTTGCGCGCTCATGCATGCAACCGGAACTCGCAGACACAGACACAGACACACATGTGACAATGCGCACACACACACGCACACATGACTGCAGGGGACAGATCTCCCTCTCTCTCTCACTCTCTCTCAGTTTCTCTCCGTCTCTCACACTTCTTCGCTATCACAGTCCCATGAAATCTGCTTCGCACTCCTCTGAAATGTCCCTCATTCGCCCGCCCTCTCTCTCTCTCTCTCTCTCAATGTCTGTCTCGTCTTGCCATTGCGAAAATTGTTACATTTGTGGCAAGCGGCACGTCCGTGGCTTCCTCGCTTCAAAGCGCGCCGACCCCACCCCGCCCCTCTCTGCCCGCCTTTCGCCGGCCTCTCATTTATTTAACCCTCGCTCCGGCTCCGACTCCGGCTCTGGCACGCAGAGACGGTCGTAAGTAGATGCTCAGTTGCACGTCTCACGCCTCGTTCTCTCCCTGTCTCCCTCGCTCTTCACGTCGTTCGTGCGAGCTTAACTGTATTTGCCATGAGCCCAGATTAAGTCAAAAATTTAAATCTCTCTCTCGAGTCGCCGTCGCCTCCTCTCGTCGCTTTTATTATATTTCGCGCATTTAATTTAGCATTTCGTCTAATTAGGACAGATGAAGTCGCGTAAGCTGCACCGATGCAGCGCGGGCGGCGGAGGGGCCAAAGGGCGTTGGCCCAAAGGAAGGAGGCGGACGCGCTGCGGTGACGGCGGTTTGTTCAAGGGCTTCAGAATCGACCATGTGGCAGGGGACGCAGGCAAGAACTTCATTATCCTGCAAACGAACTTCGTATTATGGGGCAGCTGCTGCTATTAGGATTAGTCACTAAATATTTAATTAGAGTCGATTGTCCCTTCTGTCCAATTGGCTCTATGGGAGAAGAGCAAAATGCATTTTTGATTCATTTTACTAAATTTGAGTGACATTTTTATAAGCACACACCTCATAGTGAAAAACACAACTCTGTAATTAAGAACAATTTCGCTTGAAGAACTTAATTTCAACAATTTTTTTCCACAATTTACACATTTCTAATTCCAGAACTCGGTGCTCGGTTCCGGTGGAATCATGTACATAAACGGTAGGATAGTCTCGGGTCCGCTGGAGTCGCTGATTGAGGTCCTGGTGCCGAAGAACGTCATCGATTTAGATAAGGTAAACGACTCTGTAACTCCGCGATTATACCTTCTAACCCGATCCAAATCCTCAACCAAGTACCACGTCGAAGTTGGAGCAACTCTTATTTTCCCCCTCAGTTCGCTTCTCATTTTTGGTTGGCTTTTTTCGAACCCAATGGCTCAGATGTGTCCGGGATCTCGCGAAAACATCTCGTAATTATTTTTTCCTCCTGTGATAAATCAACGAACTACATGCAACTCGTTCGCAAGTAACACAGTTTCGCCATCCGGCCCGGGGTCGCGTCCAGTCGCCGCCCTTCGACCCCACCCTTCTGCCACACCCTTCTCTCCACCCTCCTCCCCACCCTCTTCCCCTTTCTCTGCCCGCACATCAATTTAAAAAGAAGAAATAAAAATCCTTTTTCACGATTTTTCGTGTCGAGGCCGGAAGGACTTGAACACCGCTACAACAACAAAAATTGTCGGTGTAAATTCTTTTTTTTTGTTTTGTTTTTTGAATTTTTATTGCTTCGTGGTACATTTCGATAAATCCGAAATCTGGTATCTATATTTGCATCTCGAGCTCACGTGGAATGGGAATCGGAATCGGAATTGGAACTGGAAATGGGTTCGGACTTGCCCAGGGCCAGGATTCCGTCCCTCCGTCCTCCCATCCGTCTGCTCGTCCACTGGAGCTCCCATCAAGTTTGCAACGACCACAAACAAGAACATGTCTAAAAAATCCGAATTAAACCGAGGAACCATCGTGAAACATTTCGAAAAACCATCGTGAAGCGTTTCGAAAAAGGAAAATGATATAACGAGACTTTCGAAATAAAGTTGCCAAAAATGAAGTTAAAATGCAGTCGCTCAGAAATGCAGTCATTCGAGCGATGGGATTTTCTAAATCGCAACTGCGGAGATTCCTCCGACGGGGTCCAGATACGAATTCTTCACGGTTTGCTGCACTCTGTGGTGACGACGAAAAAAAAATTTGTGGCCGAACCCGATGGTATAAAAATTTCGCCTCTCGACGTGGGCGTGGGCTTCCACGCACATGGATCGGGGAGCTGCGGTCGGTGGAGATCTTAAATATTGCTCCAGATACGCCACAGCACTCGCTCGGGTTCAATTCAATTAGAGAAATCGCGTTGGCCGCAGGAGAACTCGCAGGAAACCGGGCTTAGTTGAGGGTTTTAAGAAGTGGTTTAAATTGGAATCCACCATTCTTTGGGCTTACTTTTGTCGGTGAAAGCTCCGAGAACCCTTTTGGGCTTTTTCAATTACGGAGTTCGCCATTATGTTCTCTCGAATTCTCCCATATATTTTCTCGTCTCTTCTCCTATTCTCTCTCTCTCTCTCATCGCCCTCAGCCCCACGGTCGATCGATCGCTTTCTCATTTGCAGTCCATTGCTTTAAACTGCACATAAATGCCATCCTGCCGAAAATCCCTGCCGGATGCATTTCTAATAACGATTGCTCGCCATGCGAAACGTGCTGAGGTGTCGAGTTTCGCACAGAGCGAGATAAAATACTGCCCAAACAAGAGGGAGAGGGAGCGAGTGAGGGAGCGATCGGCCTTGCAATGTGAGAACTCTCGGTTGACTCCTGTTTCCTCGATTTTGAATGCGAATTTCGACAGCAGACCCAAACCCGAAGCAAAAACACTCCGAATTTCCGACGTATCTTTTCGAGTGAATTCCGACAGATTTAATTAAACCCTCTCGAAATGCAGGGGTGTGTCGGCGGCAGCGTTGCCAGGTAGCACGTTTCCAGTGGTCAACCGAGGGCCGGATCCCCTCCTCCTCCTCGTCCTACTCCTCCATGTTAAAATATACTATAGCAAATACACTTTGCGTCTTTGAAAAACATATTATATTTAGCTCATAATTTTTATTATCAAATTGTGAAAATTTTTGAAACTACTTCCCAAATTTGTTTTGTTCAATAAAGACGTGTCGTTTATATTTCAAGTTATTTCTTGCGTTATTCCTACATTTTCAACAGGTTATGGGCCTTACACCATAACGCGGAACAATTTGCAAAATATAAAATCGTGAAATTTCGACTATAAACGTTCAAATGGCAGAAGATCTGAAGACATCGATTTCAAGACTGAATAACCGGAACTACCAGATATGGAAGTATAAGCTGGAGTTGATGCTGGTTAAGGAGGGTCTTTGGGATGATGTAGTCCTTGCGTCGGCAGCTAAAACAACAGCGGATTGGTTGGCGAGAGACGGTAAAGCCAAAGCGATCATTGGTCTGTTAGTAGAAGACAACCAATTGATTCATATCAAGCGGCTAAACCACGCATATCAATATTGGAAGGCGCTGAAGGACCAGCATGAGAAGTCATCGTTCAGCAATAAGATCCAGATTCTAAAGAAACTGTTCAAATGTGAACTGGGATCGAAGACAATGGAAGAACATTTGCATAATGTATTGTCAATGGTTGATGAACTCAGTGGACTCGGTGAGTGCATCAAGGATCATATGGTTGTGGCGGTTTTGCTTGGGAGTCTTCCTGATGACTATGATACTTTGGTGACGGCCTTAGAAGTCAGATCAGAAGACGAGATATCCTTAGAGTTTGTAAAGGAGAAGCTACTCCAGGAGTACAAACGCCGTCACAGTAGAACTAATTCGGAGAGAGATGAATCTGCACTTAAAGCTAAGCATCAGAAGAAACAAATCAAGTGTTTCGGATGTGGCAAAATTGGACACTTTATGAAAGATTGCAAGTCGAAGAAATATTCAGCAAACAAGATTGGTAATCAGGAAGAATCATCAAAATCGTACGCAACTTTTCAACTTGGCGGTAGAAGCAAGTCCAAAGATTGGTTGGTAGATTCTGCAGCATCTTGTCACATGACAAATTCAAGAAATTTTTTCACAAATTTGGATACAACAATCAAATCATCGGTTTTCATGGCAAATGGCAGTCATCTTCAATCAACTGGCCAAGGCGAAGGTTTTCTAACCAGCTGTGATAACCGTGGTGAGAAAGTTGAAATTAAGGTGCATGAGGTATTGTTTATTCCAGAATTAGATAGCAACTTATTATCTGTAAAGAAGTTGGTTGACAAAGATTATGATGTTATTTTTGATAAGAAAGGATGTAAGATTTCGAAAAAAGGGAAAACTTTTGCAACAGCCTATGTCAAAAATGGAATGTTCACGTTATCTAGACCAGAAGTAGCAAAGAAAATTTCAATGGATGCAGGAGCTTGCATTCACACATGGCATAAAAGGTTTGGTCATCGAAGCATTGATGCAGTTAAGGACACAATCAACAAGAATCTCGTAAGTGGAATTTTTATTAAACCATGTAGCGAAGGCGATTCTATTTGTAAAGTTTGTCTGGAAGGGAAGATGACAAGAAAACCCTTTGAAAAGAATTTAGAAAAAAGGTCAAATTCAATTTTAGATCTGGTGCATTCGGATATATGTGGTCCAATGCAAACATGCACTCCAAGTAATAATCGCTATATTTTCACATTGATAGATGATTATAGTAGATATTGCACAGTATATTTTCTTAGAAAGAAAAGTGATGCTTTTGTAAAATTTCGTGAATTTGTGGCAAATTGCAAATCGAAATTTAATAAGAACATGAAGGCTATTCGCACAGATGGTGGAGGTGAATTCATTAATCACGAATTCAAGAATTATTTGAAACAGAAGGGGATTGTTCATTATATTACAGCTCCTTACACTCCACAGCAGAACGGAATCGCTGAAAGAAAAAATCGTTCATTGACGGAGATGGCAAGGTGCATGCTGTTTGGTGCAAACCTTCATAATAAATATTGGGCTGAAGCAGTTCATACAGCGAACTATTTGCAGAACAGACTAATAACCAGTGCAAATGACAAAACTCCGTTTGAATATTGGTATGGTACGAAACCAGATTTGGCACATTTGAAGACTTTTGGTTGCACCGTATATGTCCATGTTCCTAAAGAGAAACGGCGTAAGTTGGATCAGAAGGCAAAGAAATTGGTGTTCGTTGGATATTCTGAAACGTGTAAAAATTTTCGTTGTTTGGATATTCAAAAAGAAAGAGTTACCATAAGCCGGGATGTTGTTTTTATGGAGGAACAACAAAATGTTAATCAAGATAAACGTGCGAATTCAATTTGTAAGGATGTCATTGTGAGTTTAAAACAAGAATCTATGTCTCCTGTAGAACAATTGAATTCAGAAGGGGAAGACAATTTTAGCACAGCAAGTGAGAATGATGAAGATTGTGAGAACGATGAAGATTGCATCGAAGTTGCAACAGAAAAACCCAGAAGAGTCTCATCAAGGAGCACAAAAGGTAAAGCACCTGACAGGTATGTAGCTAAAGTAGAGACCTCTATTGTTGAACCGAAAAACTATAAACAAGCATTAGCACTACCTGAAAGTGAATTGTGGCTCAAAGCGATGGAAGAAGAAATGGATTCAATTATAAAAAATGATACCTGGGATTTGGTAGAACTGCCAGAGAATCGAAAGGCTGTGGGAAATAAATGGGTCTTCAAAATTAAACGTGATGCAGAAGGAAATATTGTTAAATATAAATCTCGATTGGTAGCGAAAGGATACTCTCAAAAATTTGGAGTTGATTTTGATGAAGTTTTCGCACCTGTAGTGAAGCAAACTACATTTCGATGTCTTCTTGCAGTAGCTTCAAGGGAGAAGATGATAGCTAAACATGTAGATATCAAAACAGCTTTTCTTAACGGCGATTTAGACACAACAATTTACATGAAGCAGCCGGATGGTTTCAAGATTCATGGTAAAGAAAATTTAGTATATAAACTTAAGAAAATTTTGTATGGTTTGAAGCAATCTGCAAGATGTTGGAATGTGAAAATGAACGATTGTTTGCTGAAAATTGGTTTTAAGAGAGGCAAAGCAGATCCTTGTCTATATAGCAAATGTGTAAATGGTGTTTGGATTTATATACTTTTATATGTAGATGACTTGCTGCTGGTTTGCAAAAATGAACAAATTATAGAGGACCATGTAGAAGAGATTGGAAAAGAATTTGAGTTAACAAATTTAGGAAATTTAAAATTATTTCTTGGAATACAAATAGAGAGAAATGATAAAGGTATTTATAATTTATGTCAAACTAATTATATTGAAAATATCTTGAGAGAACATGGATTGAAGGATTGTAAAGGATCAGCATATCCTATGGATCCAGGATATTTAAAAAATTTAAAAGAAACAATTAAGACAAATAATGAAGCAGTTGATAACGAAGAATACAGGCAAATTATTGGATCACTACTATATCTATCAGTGAATACTAGACCGGATATTGCTGTGGCAGTCTCGATATTGAGTCGCAAAGTAAGCTGTCCAACAAAAGCGGATTTTGTGGAGCTCAAGCGAATTTTGAGGTACCTGCAAGAAACTAAAAATTTAAAATTATATCTAGGTACTGCTGACCAGAAATCAGATTTTTTATTGGGTTATTCCGATGCAGATTGGGCAGGAGACACAATATCAAGAAAATCAACGAGTGGATTCATATTTCTGTTCTGTGGTGCACCAGTTAGTTGGATGAGCAAGAAACAAAGCATAATTGCACTATCATCAACAGAAGCTGAGTATGTGGCTTTAGCTGAAGCTTGCAAGGAAGCAACATGGCTGCGAAATTTGTTTAAGGATATCAACATTACAATTAAGGAAGTTACTTTGATGGAAGATAATCAAAGTTGTTTAGCATTACTAGAGAATGAAAAAGTTAGTCCACGAAGTAAACATATTGATGTAAAATTTCATTATGCAAAGGAGCAGAAACAAAATGGACTGGTTGAATTTCAGTATTGTCCTACTGACAAAATGCTTGCAGACATTTTTACTAAACCTCTGCAGCATATTAAAATTAAGCAATTTAGAAATGGGTTAAATTTAATTTAAAGACTACAAGTATATATTGAGAAGGGGTGTTAAAATATACTATAGCAAATACACTTTGCGTCTTTGAAAAACATATTATATTTAGCTCATAATTTTTATTATCAAATTGTGAAAATTTTTGAAACTACTTCCCAAATTTGTTTTGTTCAATAAAGACGTGTCGTTTATATTTCAAGTTATTTCTTGCGTTATTCCTACATTTTCAACACTCCACCGACCCTCGGCGATCCATCCATCCATCGTTCGCGCTCCCACTCACTCGCCCGATTGTTGTTCTTGTGCATTGTGATGGTAAACGTAGATTGTTGTTGTTACTGCTATGGTTACAAAACCTCCGCCGAGCAAGTTCTTTACCAAGAGTTTTTGCCTCATTTTTCGTCCTGCCTCTGGAGCTTCCCCATGTCGCTAGTTGTTGCTAGTTTTAACCTGTTGTCGATAACAAAATTCGAGGTAAATCGAGGTAAAGCTCGTCCCCCCCCCCTCTCCCCTGTCATCATATGCATTCCAAGAATTCCAATCCTTGACTCGTCGTCGACTGCGATCATTTTTGAACATGCGAAAACAACGACAATTACAACAACGAGACCATCGACAAATGCCAACAGTATCCGAACAACAACAATGTAACAATGTGAACAACAACAACAACATTAGCCAGAACAAGAACAACCACAGGAGCAGCAACAACTACAGCAGCAGAACCATGCCGATGTGTTGTAAACAATGTTCCATTAAAATTCCCTGCCATCGTTGAAATTAAGCTAATTAGCACGGAAGGCTTCGGAAGTGGGGGCCGCGAGGACCGGCGTTGCCAACAGCACGCAATGCGGCAGCCGACCGAGGCAGAGCGCGAGGCCCAGCCGAAGCCAAGCCCAAGCGAGGCGCAAAGAGATGGCCAGAGAGACAGAGGCAGAAAAATGGCGAAGCAGATGAGGGAGAGCGTGTGGGGGGAGCGACAAAAGAGAGCGAGCGACGAGCGACAGAGGGAGGGAGAAGGAAGCGGCATAAGGAAAAAAAAGTGGAGAGTGCGACGGAAAACCGCAGGAACTGATAAAAACTTTAATTTCAACGATTGTTCCGCTCTTTTCAGCGCGGCGAGAGAAAAGAACGAATCGCAGAGAAGGAGAATGAGATGGGAAGTCTCATCAGGGAAGCGCCCGACAGAGGGAGGGAGGGAGAGAGTGCGAGCGAGAGGGAGACGCTTGCGATCGAACGGGCGTGGGCGAGAAACAAAAAGAGTTTGATTATAATGCGATAATTATTCAAAAATGTTTCATCCTTTTTGCGAGGGACAACGAAAGCCGCAAGGGCTTGAGGAGGAGAGGGGAAGAGGGGGCGAGAAGTAGACTGGAAGACTGGAGAGAAAGCAAGGGAAGTGGGAGGAGAGGGGCAGGGGGAGGAAGGGGCCCGGGGCTGGAGCATGGCAGAAAGTGTGGAAAAATGCTGCGATTAGCATTTCGAGCAAATGCCGAGATTTTAATTTGCAATTCATTTCGCCGACACTGGAGTGAATAAATTACGACCCGGGGGCGGGAGGCGTGCGTGGTTGCGAGGGGAGGGGTGGAGTGGCGGAGGGGCCTCCCTGTGGCGGCTTAAAGCGCGATACGGCAACACCTTTCCCACGAGGAGCTGTCGGGCCGTGAATTAATGAGCAAAGGGTTTACGAGGCAGGGCAAACAAAGGGAGCACGAGCCGCCTGCTAAAGCCATCCGTCTTGAGGACAGCCTCCAATTAGTCCAGGAGGACACCGCGGCCCATTCGAGCCACTGGAGCCGGAGCCGGAGCCCGAGTCGGGGCCTGAGCCAAAGCCCGGTGAAGGATCCTCCTCGTCGGCAGAATTCCCGGAAAATCTTCGCCATAAATCGACGACCCCTTCGAGTGCCGCCGGCCACATCGACTCGCTCGGCAGTCGTACGTGTGCCAAAAACGCGGCCGGAGCCGCGCCATGTTCGGCCCCCCGGCCCTCAGTCACCGCGTGATGTTGGGTCTGTTGTCGTTGTCGGCAACAAACTCGGCGATGAAATAATTAATTCCGCAACAAATCCCCAGTTTATCGCCCTCCTCCCCTTCCTCTCCCTTGCCACATTCGCCTCCCCTCACTTGCTCTCACGCCCCCTTTGTACGGACAAGTGTTTGGGCGACAAATTAATTCCATCTATCTAAGCGAGCTAATCCTGCTCAGCTCCTTCTTCCTTTCTTTTCTTTTCTTTTGTGTTCTTTTCCTTATTTATATTTTCTTGTTAACACCACTTTCTTTTTCCCTGGTCTCCCTTTTCGCCCCAGCCCCCTCCTCACATGGCTCCACTTGTGCATGCAATTTTTCCACTGTGTGTTCGCCTCGCTCCATTCAAGCGCTCCTTTCTGACCACGCCATCTCCTCCCTTCGCCAGGAGTTCGTCTTCTCGTTTCTACTGTCGTCACGTCTGTTCCTGCGGCCGCACGAGCTGCTCGAGAAGCTGCTGGCCTCGGTGCCGGACGCCGGCGAGGCCCTGGAGTCGTTGGTCGCCCTGCTGGCCGAGTGGACGCGGAAGTTCCCGTACGACTTCCGCGACGAGCGGATGATGGGCCACGTTAAACATATCGTTGCCAGGTGCGTCTCCCCTCTGCTTCTCTCTCCAATAAATTTGACTAACTGTCCCTCTCCCCCCAGATGCTCCGATACACGTCTCGAGGGACTGGTTTCCGAAATATTGAGTGCCTTGTTGAACCGCCTGACCGACCTGGAGCGGCACGAGGAGGACCTGCGCGCCTGCCAGGCCCACGCCGACAAGGTCGCCCACGCCCTCCGCCCCTCCCGCCTCTGTGTCGCTAAACTCTCCCTTCTCTCTGTCGTTGCAGCTCGTGGCCGGCAGCCCCGTGGACAGCCTGACGTCCTCGCAGTACGCCCAGATCCTGTGCCGTCTGGAGAAGAAGCTGGCCAAGCAGATCGGGCCCGAGGAGTTCCTGCAGTGCAGCAGCAACGTCCTCCTGGACAAGCAGGTGAGTCCTGCCAATCGAAAAATGCCCTCCTCATTAATCCCGGATTTCGAAAAAATTCTTATCTCAACCACGTCTTTGTATTGGCCCAGGTTTCACAGCCGGTTCGCTTCATTTCTTTGCCAATATTTATTTTCCCTCATTGTTGTATTTCATCATACATGACTTGCTTCGCGCATGTCGTTTATTCCTGTTTGTTTGATTTAATTTTTTTTGCGATTCAATTTGAATTATTTTTTTTTCAATTGTTTTTATCGATTTTTTGTTGTTTTTCTTTTGTTTGCTTGTTTGTTGACATATTTGTTTATTTTAATTGGCACAGTGGTTTTTATTTATTTTTTTGAATCTCCCTTTTTTATGTTTCAATTAATTTGTCTGCCTTTTTTATTGTGTTTTAATTTCATTTCGTGTTTTGCTTTTAAATTTGCTTTTCATTGGGCGTTGTTTGTTTTTTTTTTTTTACCCACTTTATCATTATTTCACCAAATTTTCCCTCCCACTCCCATCCGATTAACTTCGGCAGTCTCTGCCTATTCCTCTCGCTCCCTCCCTTCCTATTTAGCCTGTTGCCTTCACGTCCTTCCATTCTGCACCTTCTTCAGGCCCTCATTTTTCGCCAACGTCCCTCCCGTCAGGACCTTTAAACGACTCCGAAAGGGTTCCTTGGAACGCCCTTCCAATTCGCACAGTGCGTCCACTACTTTTCTTTCTATTATCTCCTGACGTCGCTCGTCCTCCCGTCCCTTTCCATCCCCTGTGTTCTCCAGCTCTCGAGTCGAGTCACCTGCACTTTAATTTCAATAAAGTGGGAGCTTCATGGAGACGGCGTTCGTTTCGTTCCTACCTTTTTAGAGCGTCGGGCGCTTCGTCCTTCCGTCCATCCTCCTTCCTTCGTGCTTCCTTTCTTGCTTTTCTCATGCCTCCTGCGCTCCTCGAGCTCCCCGGGTCGTCCGCGCCGCGCTTTGGCTGCGTCTTCGGTCCTTGCATATTTGATTTCGCTCGCGTCCTTTTGTGGGCGTGAATAAAATTCCTTAAATGAAACTTTGATGCGACTGCGACACACACATATTGTCGTTCCCTTCACCTTTGTTGTTGGCCCAGTCGTGTGTGCGGTTGTGTCGCTGTTCTTGTTGTTGTTGTTGGCCGCGCTTTGACGCCGGAAATGCACTGAGCGAGACGCCGTGGCTCGTGCCGAGCAGCGCAGGGATCAGGATGTCGTTCGCACGAAGTTTATTGTTACAAAAGCGCCGGCGGAGCGACGGCCAGGACCCGGGGGAGACGAGCGAGGACCCGCCGGAGAGAGAGGAGTCGACCGAAGAGAGGAGTCCGGCGAGAGCAAACCGAAGATGAAGATGAGAGGGCGAGGAGAGCGCAAAAAATATTTAATTAAATCGCAGCCTTGTTGTTGGTGCGCGGCGGCGTCGGGTGGGTTTCAACGGGAGAGCGGCAGAAGAAGAGGGAGCAGGAGGAAGAGCAGAAGACGCGAACGATGAGGACTGAAAGGACCTCCTTAGTAGTGGGACATTCCAGCGCAGTTCTCTGGGATGCCCTGTTGTTATCCTTGGCTGCTTCAAGTTCTTGTTTTTTCGCTCGTCATTCGTCATTCATCGTCTCGTAGGTCGGGGAAATTCCTCAAATTGAGATGAAAATAGCATTTCGTAATTTCAAACAAATATTATTTCAATGCAATTGCATGCGGAGAATTTAATTAGCATGAGCTGAATGAACTCATTCTCATTGCTCATCTTCTCTTTCTTTCTTTTCTTTCTGCCTCATTATTATTAATTCCTCTCGACGACGTCTCCTTAGTCTACTTAGTTGTCTCTGTCCTTATCTCCGGCTCTCCATTGTCTCGAGGTGGAGACGGCTTTCGTTCTTTCTCCAATTGTTGCAGCTTGAATTCCCCATTTGGATAAAAGACTTTCTTCATGTCCTCGAATTCAGTAGAAAATCTGCGCGAATTTAGCGAGAAATCAGTATTTCATTTTCATATGAGCGATTGCCCTCATGTCTGTCCTGATGGCCTGTCCTTCTGTCCCCTTCTGGCAATTTTCCCTCTCCGACGGAACCCCTTAATAGCTGTCCCTATCCTCGAGGGACCTCCTCGATTTCTTCACTGTCCACTTTTCATTCTCCTAGTGCTGCAACCACTTGGAACTCTTTCGCCACGTCATCGACCAACAGCCCATCCATCAGCTCCATTCAGTTCCATCTTCTTCTTGTCCTTCCTCCGATCCACCCGCCGGCCCTCTGCGTGCTCCTCCACTGATGTCTCGCTCCACTGACGCCCAACACCAGTCGACTCAATCTCGCACTCAGGACTCCTCTCAGCGGGATCTCCCTCCGGTCCGACTCAGTCCCTCGCTCCCCATCCACAGTCCCTTCTTTCATTCTCACATTCTCCCCACTCGACTCCTTCCCCTTCTCACACGTTCCGCCCCCACCGCATTCATCAAATATTCAGTGAAAACCGCCCTCAATTCAAGATCTCTTCCTTTGTTTCTTCTCTTCCCACTCTTCCCTTCCTGAACTGCATCGGTGTCGGTGTCTGTTGGTGCCTCCATCGCCATCGCCATCGTGGTCGCCGTCGTGGTCGCCGTCGCCGTCGCCATCACGAAACGATGCCCGGACCTCATTTGCAAGTCACAGAAAAAATGGGACCAACCAGTGGCGTCGGGCGGGCCGCCGGGGGCGCAGGACCCGAAGAAGACCTGCAATTTGGAAACCTATCTCGACTGGTCGGCACGTCTGCGCCTCTTCGTGTGCAACGAGATCCTCCAGGTAAGTGGAACCGATCGGGCGTGGGTCGAGGGGCGAGGTCGAGCACCGGCCTCGCACTCGGCTCGGGCTGCGGCTCGAAAAAGTCCGCAGTGAAGGGAGGAGAGGGGAAAAAACACGCAAGCCCGACCCAGCCAGGGCCGCAAATCAACTTGCCGTGGCCTCGGGGGCCGCAGCAGGGGTTGGCGGGCGGCCGACCGTGACGGCGTTGCCGGACCCTTTGCGAAATGAAATTGAATTATAAAACCAAATGAACTCTTTTTCCCACCCCGACCGCTGGTGTTGTTTTTGCTGCTGCCGGAGGTCGTCGTGTTGTTATCGATGCCGTTGCTGTGGCTGTTTCCGCTGCCTGTGGTGGTCGGCAACAGTCGCTGCAGTGTTTGCTGAAAGGACGAGGGGACCGGGTCAAGGGAGGGATCCCAGAAGGAAGGAAGGAAGGATGCGAAGGGATCCCGAGATCTGCATTAAACATTTATCAAGGGTGTACGTGCGTGTTGTGCGCCCTCGGACTGTTGCTGTTGTTGTGCCTTGGCCATCGTCCATCGCGGTCCCTTTTACTGCGAAATCAGGGAATTTCCAGTGAAGCAAACCGCACGAGGAGCCCAATTAATTCCACAATAAGGCGGGCGGTGCGGGCAACTGGAGAGGAAGACAGATTTCCGCATCCCTTGATTAACATTCAGGACATCAACAGGGCCTTTGATAAAAAGAACCCATGACTTCGGACTTCACGAGCTTCGCACTGTTGTCTCTCTTCATCTCCCTTGTTGTCTCCCGCTCGTGGAATCAGCAGTCGCCAATTACCACAAATTTGCCCACAAGCTCCATAAAGTGTGCCCTGCGTCGGTCCATCGATCATTCGAACATCAAAATCAATCGAATCTTAATTGATTATCATGCGGCGAATTCATCGGCCACACCATCCATAACCCAATTATCGGTCTTTCTGACCTTTCTGCAACCTCAATTTCCGCAACTACTCGGAACAAATATTGTTTTCATAAATACTCGGAGCGCTCATAAAGGAAATGAAATTCAAAGTGTTTCTGTACGTGTGTGTGCGTGCGGTGCAGAAAACCTGCTGCAGATCCGAATGAATGTAATTTTCCCACACTCACACGCACACACACACACACGCACACCTGCAAACCTCACCCACAGCCTGAGCAAACAACAAGAACAAAAGGCACACCACACACACACAGAGAGAGGTGAAGCAAACTCTGCTCAGGTCTCCCGGAGATAAATCCATGAGTCCGAGGGAGTGAGAAAAAGCGAGATAATTGGGAAAGGAATTCTAATTACAGCGGTTAGGGATGGAATCCGTCTGGCCATTCGTCGTCGTCATCGTCGTCGCCTTCGTTTTCGTCCAGGAGACGACGACTAGTCGTAGTCGTCGTTAGTGTCGTAAGGATGGGAGGCGAGCAGCAATGTCTACAGGTAGACAACCGCGAGTGATGGACGCGGGTTTTGCGTGGTTGACCCACGACACCGTAGGATGTTCCCCAGGGGCTTCGTGTTCGAGTCGTCATGGCTCGAGCCATAACCGCCGTGTGGACGTGAGATCAGAATTTGTTAAGATTAAACTACGAGGGTTTTCCTCTTGGGATCACAATGATTAATGGGATTGCAAGGATTTTTAATAAATTCAAATCATAATGATAATGAATCGTACTCATTTATTTAAAAGTAAATCCGATCGTCGTAAAATTCGGTTATTGCTATATAGGACACATTTCAATTAATTTTCTCCACCACCTTATTCAGATGGTTGTTTGTAAATGCCATAACTCGAACACGGTGTTAGTGTTTCACAGAGTTCATCAGATTATCGGAGTCCTCGGCCCCGGAGATCTTTCAGAAAGCCGTCCACCAGCCCGTCGCCGATCGTCGGAGAGAAAGGGTCCATCTCTGATTTTCGGACACACAAGTGGCGTCGTTTTGCTGTTGATCCGACGTCAGGTTGCCACAGTACTTGTTGTTGCTACAGTACTTCGTTGTTCCGCAGTAGTTGTTGTTGCCTCAGTAGCTGCTCTCATGGATGCTCTCTCGATAGTTGTCGTTGCCTCTTCCCATTGTTCTTGTGTCCACAGTTTCCATAGTTATGGTTGTTGCCGTTGCCAGCTCAGGATCTTTCATTGTTGCTGATGATGGAGATGGAGATGGCGATGTCGGCGCTGATGATGATCATAATGCTGATGAAGATGATGATGTTATTGTTGTTGCTACTGTTGTTGTTGCTGTTGTTGTCTTGTTTGCTGTTCATTCTGTAAACAAATTTGAGATTGGTTTGTTATGCATTCGACCGAGGTTGCATACTTGAAATGGCCGAAATGTGAACACAGCAACAACACCAACAACAACAACCCCTCTAGACCGACACCGAGGCAGGCAGACAGAGGGAGAGTGGGAGAGGGAGAGAGAGGGGGGGGGGGGGCAGAGACAGAGCGATGGATGGATAGTGCAGTTGCAGTTCCAATTGCAATTGCATTCGTAATCGCCGACAACAATCGAGAACACGAGACAGAAATTCATTAGATTTCGCCAGTGGAGGAATGAAGAAATTCATTAGATTTTCCAGTGAACTCGGTGTGGTGTGGCACCGTGTTTGTTGTTGTTGTTGCTTTGGTTGTTGTTTTTGTTGCTGATGATGTAGCCATTGTTTTTGTAGCCGATGCCACTCGAACGAGTCGAGTTGTTCTGGTCAGGACTGTTGTTGTTGATGTTGTTGTGGTCGTTGTTGTCGCCGTCCGTGAGCTGTGGATGTGTCCGTTGAAGGCGTGGTTGATGTGGGCGTGGATGTTGTTGATGATGTCGTTGTTGCTGTCGATGTTGTTCCTCACACGCACAAGAATCCGAACGATGAACATTTCGGGGGTTCCTGCAGTTCCATTCGGCAGTGGTTATTGAGGCTAATTCCGATGTTCAAGTCCAGATAATTGACTCATAATCGTCAATTGCAACGGCCGGAGCACGGCCGGACGCCGGGCAGCCGGGCACCCATGTGGGAGTCGAGTGGGAAAAATGTGCAATTATCCGATCAGTCCCTAACTCGATTGTCCTGAGCTAATGGCCTGGAGCCGATTGAGAAGGACTTACTTCGTGTCTCGACTAAGTGGGGTTTGGCCGATTAAGTGATGGTCGACTAGGGTAGAGAGATGGAACAATTGTTACTTAGAAAGCAGTAGGAATGAACTCTAAACCTGCATTTGTTAGGGATTACATTATTAGAAGGAATTTTTAAGGAATCAATGATATTAAAAATCGTACCAATTTCATACACCAATATTTGGAAATGCTACTTCAATATATAATATATTTATTTATCAGGAAATTTCAGTTTACATGACGATTTCTCCCTATTTGTAATTAATTTATGTGAGATTAGGGCGAGGAAAATCTCCCTAATCTTACATCAATTATTTACAAATGAGAACATAATGTCATGGAAATTGCGATTTCTGGTGAGAGTAGTTTCATTTTGACTACTGTAATTTTCAACCAAGACCAAATCCCCAAGTGAAAAATGTCAGAGTTTCCTGCTGAGATCATTTCCACGTGCCATTTGTCACTTCGCTTAATAACACCCCAATTTGATGCCCTTCATAATCTTGTTGCCACCACCCATCACCATCAGCACTGCTCGGTGGGCACTCGGTGAGCCCTTCGAGACCCTCCTCCATTAATCTTGCCTTCTACTGGGGTGGATTAAATTCTCCGAAGCATTCTCGCAACTAATAATCATTTGTTTTCCCAAATCTCCCCCTCTAATTCCATGCGAACCGACCGAACGACGACCCCACAGTGCAGCGGCATCCGAGATCGCAGCCGGACCGTGGAGCGGTGGAGCGGGGTCGCCCAGTACTGCCTGCTGGTGGGGAACTACAACAGCGCCACGGCGATCCTCGAGACGCTGGAGTCGCCGCCGATAGCGAGGCTCAAGATTACGGTGAGTACTGCAAATTTCCGCCTTCCACAGCCACCATCTGCAGCGCCTACGGGCACGACGTTAACACAGTACTACCAGTACAGAAGCAAAAGCAAGTACAATCGCAAGAAGTACAATCACTACACAACTACAATCCCTACAACGAGTACAATCGTAACAAATCACCTCAAATTAAATGTGCTGAAAACGTGCGACGATTTCAAATTCACCTCCTCCTCCATCGTCCGTGGCGAATTTTTAATGGCGCGAGCATAAATTTCCGGCTGCTTAGGGAGCTCCTTGGCATTCCGATGGCAGCGCAGCAACAGCAAAAACACCAACGGCAGCGGTAACAACCGACAATAAGAGCAACAATAACGATGCGACGAACCTGAAGAACTTTCCCGAGGATTAGTTTGAATTGCGCCCAATCTCTCGCCTGAAGTTCCCGATGGTGTCATGGGGTTGGGGTTATTAAATTATTGACACCCCTACCCCAGCTCCAGTCCCTGGGCCGCGCCTGCTGCGCTCCTGCCCCCCACCCCCCCTACTCCTATTTACGCCCCGCTAATCTCCTCTCGCAACGAATTAATTCCGCACTCGGTCCTCGCCCTCGTTCGCGATCTCGAGCTAGTGCGCTCTGCTTCTGTGGGACGTGCGCCCGGATGTGGCGGGGGTGGGGGGGGCGTGGCAGCCGCATCGAGTGCCGCCTGACAGACGTCGTCTGGTGCGCATTAACGCCATTTAATGGAAATTGAAGGTACGTGCTAAGAGGTTGGAAATCATAATTTCAGCTCCACGATCAGGTGGCGCGAGGAGAATTTCGCCAGAGGCACTGGAGAGTGTGGTCGGGAAAATGAGGGAGGGCGAAGTCCCCAAATAATTCGACTTGACTTGAATCACCGAATGACAGTTTGAGATCGATATATTAATTTATAACTCCGTTTATCACATTTCGTTATTTCTTTAATTGGCATTCTCCTTTAAATCGTTGCACGGACCTTGGACGGAAATTATGTTATTTTCTTTAGTAATTACTCTTGGCAAAAAATCTTATAGAATGCGCCTTGACTGTACTTGAGCCAACGCCAGCAAACGCTTCTCCGACGTGTCCTCGCGTGCCGTCGCCTCGCCGGAAACGATTGTTTTTAATTTTTCCCTGATTGCACTCGCGTGTACGAACCCTTTGTATCCTTCTGCACCTTCTCTCGGTCTCTCTTCCTGCTTCCGTGTTCGTCCTTTCGCTCCCTGCTCGCTCGCCGCAACCGGAAGCGGATCCTCATCGACAGTGGCAGCGATGCGAACATGATTTTCGCATTTTCGCACGGGTCACACGTTCGCAAAATCTCTCAAATGCAAATTCGAATAAAAGGGAAGCACCGCCAGAAAGAGACAGGGAGAAGGGCCGATAGGGAGAGGACGATGGCGGCGTCGGCGGCGGCGGTGGAAGAGAAATCGAAAGACGGAAGGCAAGAAATGGCGCTGAATTCGTTATCTTGAGGAACGTAACACACACACACACACCCACATTAAACACACCAAAAACAGTGGGGGAAGGAGAAGCAGAGAGAGAGGGAGAAGGAATCTCTTGCGAAGACCAGCGCGAGCTGAAAATGTCCGAAGTAAATGTTCATGCTTTTTACACGCTGCCACGGCGTAACGGACCGAGCGAGCGCCATTAGGAACTGTCGGTGTGTGCGTGCAAGCATATAAGTGCACTGGCGCTGGTGTGAGTGTGTGGGTGTGCGGGTCGGTGCTGCCACCTGAGGGAATCCATAGATATTTTTCGTTCACAGTTGTTTGGATTTCATTCAAACACTTTTTAAATAGTCCACAGATGCGTTTGCCTTGCGTTTCGTTTGGAAACGTCTGCGTTTGTGGGATTTGATTGCGATTCCCTGCCTCTCTCTCGCCCTTCCCTCACTCCCCTCCAGCCCTCTTTATGCGCTGATGCGTTTCCCGTATCACGGAAATTCGGTTTTGCTTCGCTCGCTTCAGCGTTTGCTTTTAATGCATTTTTAAAATCCCATATTTTCCGAGCCGGGTTTTAATGATGTTGCTTTAAGAGCTCGCATCGCATCGGGAGCGAAAGAGCGGAATTTCTCACAAAGATATGGCATCATGGCGAACTGAATTTTCCATAAAAAGCCATCGCGCTCGTCTTCCGGGGAAAAAGGTCTTCACAAAAAGTCGACACAAAGAGCGTAAAATGTTGTTTTTAGACAATTCCTCATTTCCCCGAACCGTGCAGAGTTTTCAAACCCTGTCCCGAATATTTCAACCGATCAAATGTAAAGTCTCAAAGGACTTTCGAACCCGAAAAAAAGAAAAATTAAATAAATATACTTAAAAACACTTTGCCTGCCGACGAGGGAACGAAGGCTTCCGGTCGTAGGGCACTCGAATTCCCCGAGAATTTTCCGTTTCCCTGCGTGCCGCGATCCGGCAGCGCTTACGTCACGTCACGTTACGATGCGTTGCATTGCGTCGCTTCGAGTTCGCTCCTAATTCCCCCGGCGACTGGCGGAGTGTCGCCGACTGACGCATGCCACGCCCCCGGCACGCGCCGCAGTTTCGCCGATAGCGACGAGTTTCGCGTGGCTCGAAATTTAGTTGACGGCTTCGCTTTAATGCGACAATAATTGCATTAAACTCCTCCGCCCCCTTATCCCGCCCACGCCGTCCCGCCTACGCCTTCCCGCCCACCCGTTTTTTCCCGAACCAACCCGCGGAAGGCAGGAAAAGAGAGAAAGGGACGAGAAGTCGTCAGGAGCGAGCGAACGTTTATTTAATGGAACTCGCAGTTATCTAGAAATCCATTAAGAATTACGATTTCAGCGTGAGAGACTAAGAAGCAGGAGGGAGAGCAGGATGGCGAGGGGGAGGATAAGAAAGGGAAGATATAGTTTCAATAAAGGAAGGGAATTAAAAACTACCAGAATTCAAAAGAAGCTACAAAAAGGCACTGAAGGCAGGAAAGTTGAACGAAAACAGGATTAGCAAAGGCCAGATTGGAGTCGAACGAAGTGGGTTGGAAGGGACTGACAGAAACCGTAATCATGTACAGCAGATCCTTGGCAAGGAGAACATTTTCAAAGAAAATTTTTCTAGTTCCAAAGCCATGGGTTGTCTGAATAATTACGATATCCAGAGATATTTATATAACTTTAATTTTTCCCCAACACCGGTGGCCACTGGCGAACAGGGCGAATTGTTTAAACTTGTTCGATTCCCAAAATTCCAGCTCTAACGAGCGACAGGTATTGAAAACAAAGCTAATCGAAAAAGTTGCCTCTTGATCCCAGCGGGCCCTTTGCCCGGGCAAACACGTTGAAATCTGATACAACTGCAGCGAGGGAGCAAGAGCAACGGCCAGTGGAAGAACAAGCAACAAACAACAAACAAACATATTTTAACACTTGCACTCCCGACACTCGTTCGCAGCGGCCGCCCCAGGGGACGCGGGGGCGGAATAAAACGAAGCGAAACGAATCGAGAGGGAGGAAAAACCAACAAATTCTAACGGCAAACAAATCCCAAATCGATGTCCGTGATGCCGATGAATTCGGAGCGTGCAAAGTCAATGCGGCCAGCGATGGGGAATTTGATTTGCATCAGCCGTGGTCGCGGACTCAACCAGAGAGAGGGAGACAGAGATAGCGAAAGAAAGGCGGACGTTTGCACTTGGCATCAGAATCGATTTAAAAAACTCAGCTGCCGCCGTCGGTCGGCGACCACTGGCACGTAACTAACTGAAATCTATGACCTCTGAACCGCTGTTCCGAACTGCGAGCAAAAAATCCGAGCCTCGCCCTGCCCTCGCCCTCTTCAACACCCCCCAGGCCGCCAACGCGACCACCCCACGACCCCGCTTCCGACTCAGCGGCTCAGCGAGCGAGCGCCGACGATGAACCAGCCGAGCGCACGGCCATCGGGAGCGCCACGAAACGCCTCGACCACGGCCCCCACCCCCCCAACCTTCCACCGTCCCGTCCTCCATCCCTTTCCGTCTCTCCCTCCGTCCGTCCCTCCGATTATGATGAAGTGCGCCCGGGCCGTCCGCCCTGCACTGGAGGTCGTCGGCGGCGGCTGCAGCGCCTTCGCATTCCGAGCGACTCTGGTGGCCGTCGTTAGCAGCCGGCAACATGTTGCAGCCCTGACCGGACCCCAGCCGACCCTCGAAGCCCTCCATGGGCCAGAGAAGCGCACGCGAGAGAGGGCGGGAGAGAGAGAAGGAAGGGTTAAAAAGTTCGCGCAAGTTCAAACAACGTCGACTGGCGACGGGGGCGGGGGCGGGCGATCGGGGAACGATGTGGCCGGATGGTTGGCTTTATGCAGGCGGATGAAGAAGCAACAAAAACAACAACAACAACGACAGCAGCATTATCAGCATGTCCAACAACAACAACAACAACAGCGGCCGCCCATCGTCGTCGCATCGATCTAAAAGCGCCTTCATTTGGGGAAAGCGGGAGCAAAAGAAAAGCAGGAAAAGCAGGAAAAACGCTGGGGTGAAGAGAGAAAGAAGATCGGGTGGTGAGAGAGAGAGAGAGAGAGGGAGAGAGGGATAAAGAGATGGAGTCGTTGATTGCGTTTCGTCTTGCTTGCTCAGGTCGTGGATGTTGTTTACAGAATCAAATGAAGCCGGATCAGGTCGCGAGCTCGAGGTCAGGAGTTGGCTTAAACGCCCGCTTCACTGGCCACCGACGGGGACGGCGACGGCGACGGCGACGGCGCCGGTACTCCAGACAAGACTCGAAGAAGACTCGGGATCTGGGACTTCGCGCCCTGCCGCCTGCGCTGCCTCAATCGGGTGGCTAACGAGATCAGAATTCGGGCAGCAGCAGGCGATGCAACCAGAGCCGGCAGACGGCGTTGCCACGCAACGAACTCGGCGGTGGGGCTGGCGGTTGCGGTGCAGGGGGTCGGTGCAAGAGTTGGTTGGGATGCCGAGGTCGGGCCGCCGAGAGTAATTAGTTGTTGGCAATTAGTTAATGGATTGCGGTTTCCATCAGCGCATCTCTCCAACTCCCTCTCCCTCTCTCCCTTTCCCTACTTTCTCACTGCTTCAGCCACTCCTCCCCCTTCAACGACCACGCCATTCCACAGCCGACGTCCGGAGACATCGAGAGAATCGGAGAACACGGAGACAGGATCCAATCACGCCGGAGACGAATTCATTTATTCGAAGGACTCTTGCGGCATCCCGCGGAGAACCCGCTCGCGTCCGGTCCAGGCTCGTCCTCCGGTTGTTGGCGGTCGGATCCCCAGGGGAGCGGGAGCGAGCTGCGAGCTCCGGAAATATGGAGAAATATGGAGAGGGCGACGAGCAGGAAACCGCAAAATTAAGTTCAAATATTGAGAGAGAGAGGGAATGCAGTGGCCAACAACAACAAAAACAACAATAACAACGAATAATATTTGGGAGCAGCTTCGGCTTCGATTATGAAGTCGAGTGTTGGGAATGGAAATTTTTTGAATTCCTCCTTCGCTCTCAATCGGCTTCTCTTCCACTCTATTGATTTTCTTCGCTCGACTTAATTGGCACCTGAGCCGCCAAGCGGCCACCTCTGGACACCATGTGGCCATCGCCGGTGGTGTCCCGAACGTCCTCGTTCATCATAAAAATCACTCATAAAATCTTGATTACCACTTGCAGTCGATGCCAACGACAAGCTCATTCACTCACACTCACATTCGCTCTCACTCGCCCGCCCGCCTCGATGTCTTTGTCAGACACCACCCACCGTTGGCCACGCCCCCAGTGGCCTGCTCCATTATCCGATTGCGCTGCGAAAGCCCTCGGCCACTCGTCTTTTATTGATGCACTTCACAGAATGCCATCTCGCAGCTCATTCGTTGGTCCTTCCTCTGTCGTCCCTCCGTCCGTCACTCGGTCCTCGCGCGGTCCTCAGTCGTCCTCCTCAATGGGTCTTCGTCCACCTCATTCGTCGTCCCACTCTCGCTCTTGACCCCCTCCGCCCACTCATGTGCCCGAGCCCCAGCCGGATGTTTGTTCAGATGTTGTTGGTGGGTGGGCGAGGGAAGGCGGAGGAGAAGAGAATGAAGAAGGTTGCGACACAGAAGGGTAGGGAGGAGGATCAGGGAAGGGAGGTCGGTCGGAACGCACACGAGGTCGTCGTGGACGCCCTGCAGCCATCATAAAAATCATCGCACATCGCATGCAATTTACTCATCACTGATTCACGACTGTCGATAGCAGCAGCAGCAGCAGAAGCAGCGTCTCCCGAGCACCTTCGACTGCTGGCAATTGTGCGAGCTATCTCCCTCTCTCTCTTCGTCTCAATATGAAGAGATAATGCCTCCGACTTCTGCGCTCATAAAATATTAAACATCCTGATTATGATTATTTCGTTGTCCCCGATTTATTGGAGTTCATCGAATGGCGGGCGATAACTTTTGCGACTTCCTGCTGCTTGCGCTCATCGTCTTCGTGTCGTGTTTTCATTCCTTCCGTCTTTCTTTCTTTCCCTGGCTCCTTCTCACTCCCTATTCGACTCTCGTTATGTGCCTTTGTGGTCCTTTGCGGCCGGCCACGAGAAGTCCTGCATTGTGCGTTCCTTTATCGCCGCATTACGTGTTGATTGGCAGTCGCTGCCCTTCGTCCTGCGATGCCTTCGCGTTCGTTCGCATTGAGTGCCTGGATGAGATGGGATCCGTCGGTCCGTCGGTCGATCGATCCTTCGGTAGCTCCATCAATGCCTCGCTGGCTAATTGGGTCGTTCGCTCCATGTCTGCTCATGTGGAATTCATGCTCTGGACTTCGGCGAAATTGGGATCCCCAGAATCGCCTCCCGCCACCTCCGCTCTCTCGTCCTTCGCTCCCTTGGCACCCGTCCTTCCTTCCCTATCACTCATCACTGGCTTCACTTCGCTGTCTTCTCGTCCAGCTCCGTCATTTCTCGTCCTCGCTCTCGCTCTCGGTCTCGTTCTCGGTTGCGTCCTCGGGCTCGTTCTCGATCTCCCGCTGCGTTTTGAGCTCCCCTCAAAAACTCATTCTGCATCGATGTCATCAACTCAGAATTTCATTTCCGCTTCCGTTGAAGCGCACGTCCTCATCCTCGACCTCGATCTCATCCACGTCCTCGTCCACGTCCACGTCCATCCACCCCGGCTTAGACTTCCTGCAGCTCTGACTGCTTCGGTTCTGCATCCTTTGACACTCGGTAAGTCCTGCAGCCCCTGACGACCGGTGGGGTCTGGCTCGGCACCGGCATCGCCGTCCCTTGCCCTCGACCCGCACCCCCTGAGCGGTGTCGCCGATCGATTTGGGGAGCTCCGAAGGTGCCGAGCTGAGGCTTCCTTCGGGTTCCCTTTGAGGCGAACCGGCTGCCAGAAGCCCATTAAGTACTCTTCACCCAAAAATATAATCAATCTCCAACTCTTTCTGTCTCTATTTCTATGTCTATCTACTCGCCTCGTCTCGCCTCGCCTCGCCTCGACAGTGGAGCAAACTGACGACGACGTGCCAGCAACTGGACTGCATGCAGCGGCACGCCGAAGGACACGGGGATTTGTGGCAGAAGCAGGCAATCGTCTTAAACGAGAACCATCACCAGGGCCAGCCGACAACAACGAAGACTGAAGCGATGGCCAGAGCAGCAGCAGCAGCAGCAACAGCGACAGTCGCCACACCGTCGATGGCGGGATCAGGACCAGAATCAGGATCAGGGTCGACGGTAATGGTTTCGTCGCTATCGACGTCCTCGTCATCGGCGGATGCCACGGTGTTGACAGCGACAACCACCACGGCCACGTCCGCGTCCACCCCGCCCTCGTCCTCGCCGTCGACCACGGCGCTGGCAACAACATCGTCGGCTGCAACACCAAAGGCGCCCACATCGACAATAAATGTCGAGGCACTGGAGACGAACCTGACGACGACGGCAGCGGAGGCGATCCAGCTCCAGCGGCCCGCCCTCGGCCGCTCCGCCTCGCCCTCGGCGTCCTCGACCTCCACCTACTCCGCCTCCCACGCGCCCCTGACCGCGGCAGGAGCAACAACAACACTGTTGGTGACGCCAGCAGCGACCGCGACGTCCCGGTCCCCGTCGCCATCGACAGCGACAGCGACAACCAAACCGAATGATTGGGTTGTTATCCCCGTGTTTGCGGACATCGTCAAATTGGCCCTGGCCGGACGCGAGGACTGCCTGCAAAGGTGAGTAGCGAGAGCGCTCTGTGTGTGTGTGTGTGTGTTACATTTGTGTGGGTGGGTGGAGGCTGTGAGTGAGGCGACCCACGTGCGCCCGTCCCGTAACATGTGAGCGTTGCAGGAGCGACAGCCAACGGTAGCTCGTGTCCAGTTGGCCGTGAGAGCCGGGCCACTGAGCGGGAGACTCCGGTGCGTGAGCGGCTCACCTCACTCGGGGCGTGTGCGTGCGAGAGTCGGCGATGTGTCGATGTGTTTGCGCCTTTGATGGATTTAATTAAAACGATTGTAAGATTGATATCGGATAATCAAGCCGGAGACACCGGCGAGTCGCGGCCAGGACTCGCGGCGAAGGCGACGGCGACGGCGACGGCCACGGCCACCTTCGCGCCCGCTCGCCGCGGAGGCCACTCAGCTAATTAGCTCGGCGACAGCGACCAGACGCGGGCCCTGATGAGGTCTCGCCTCTCTCTCCCTCTCTCTCGCCCCCCCTCTTTGCGACGCTGTCGATGGCATCGGGCTAATTACCGAGGGGAGCGCGTGTCGACGCTCGTCGTGTGACAGGGACAGACCCAAAGACGGTGACAGTGACAGCATAGCATAGCAGACCACTTAACAACAACAACAAAATCATCATCCTGATCACCAACGACAAGCGACATTTAGGACATCGACATCGCCATCGCCATCGCCATTGACGGTAGTCAGCCGAAGCTCCGCTGGTTGTCCGGCGCGGTGACGAGACCTCGCGTTGATTGAAAACATTCTTGGTCCCAGGGGTTTCTTTGTGTGTGTGTGCGTGTGTAAGGAATAACCATGATGCTATCGAGTCCTTTTGATAGCACCGAACATCGCTGTGGACGATGATCCTTATCATCGGCACCGGCGCAGGACGATTGAAAACTATGGTGGCAAAAAGGCTCCCAAATGGCATCGACGGGATCTCATTTTGCCACTCGTCGCTCTCTCTCCAACTCCCTCTGTCCCCCTCGAATCCCTTCGGTCAAATGGACATCTCGTAGCTGGAATTTCAAGTGCGATGACAACTCGGGCGACGCCGAAACGAAAATGAAACAAAAATAAGGTCATCTGCGAGGGTCCTCTAAGGACGACGTCGTTGCCAGGACGACCGAAAGGGGACGGACCAGAGTTGAAGAGCTTTAAGGACGTGTCGGATGTGGTGCAAACTTCATATTCACACTAACATTGACATTTGCACTCACCATTGCAAGCTCTGCTCTCTCGTTCTCCCTCTGTTGACTGTGTGCGAATCGCCCTGGCTCTGTCGACGACAGTGGAATTCACTTAGTTCAAATTTGAACCCGGTTCCCACTTCCTCATTCGGTTTTTTCACACACGCAAATCCTCGCGGCGGGCGGTCGAGGAGCGGCTTCCGCGAACGGATTCCACGTGTCGTATGACGAACATTTATTTCATTCACTCTCCTCCGTGAATGCGAGTTTTGGTGTTCACGAACAGCAGGACGTCGGCTGAAGAAGCCATCAAAAGGATTTCAGATTTTTTCGCATATTCACTCTCTTGTTTTCCCCAACTCATTTCGTTGACAAGGAGCTGCGGTGGAATTTATTTATGGAAAGGCTTAAATTCGCAAGTATTCCATAAAACAAGAGGATATTTAGCATTTGAAGCGACATTGCAGCGAGAACCAGGGAGCTCGTCAGGGATATCGAGTTCAAGGAGAGCTTTGGGAGTGAAGTCGGGAACTCTCCACTGCTATTTACTTTCCAGCTCTCGTTCGTTGCCGCGCTGATCCTCGAGAGCCGCGAGTCCGGCGTCCCGGCGAGTGGCTCGTCTGCATTTTCTCAGAGAAGCCACTTTGCATCCGCCCATCCCTCGATGACCCTCGATTTAACTTATAATTAGCGAACTTTCCCTTGCGCCCGCCCTCCTTCCTTTGTGCGATTTCGCTCCCTCCCTCACTCTATCCGCCGCTCAATTATCGACGTTGGAGAAATTACAAAACGCCAGAGAAGAAGAAGAACAGGAAGAAGAACAAGCTCGGGGCATTGGGAGGATTCGAAGGATTCATTTTTCCCCGGCGAAATGTGCCGGAGATCTTCACGGAGCGGAAAATATTTTTCCCGCACAAAACAGTTTTCTTGAAAATAAAATTTCATTTTATTTTTTTTTAAGTAAAATTCTTGGGCAGAAGTCTTCAGTGAAACTGAAATAAAAAATATTTTTCTCGGGGTAAAAATCCGAAAACAAATACGAACAATTTTACACGTCGTCGAACGTCGCCGAGCGAGTGTGGGAAGGGGACATGGGGATGGAGAGAGAGAGAGATAATGCTCTGTGGCCGAGGCTGCGGGACCGTCCGCAGGTGGGGGCGACGGCAACGGCGAAAGTGTTGCCACAAAAGTTGCCAACAGCATTTAATTCGAATGATTCCGGCAAAACAATTTTCCAGATTTTTCCTCTCGTTCTCGCCTCTTTATTCCGTCCGTTCCGTTTCACGTTTGTTCCTTTCGTATGGTTCCGAGCTGCGCTCGTTACCGTCTCCTGTCCCTTGCTGCTGGCTCCCCAGCTCCCTCTCAGCAGCGGCAGAAGAGCACAAAAGCGCAAACTTCTGCAATTAAACGAGGAAACCGAGACAAGAACCGAGTCCAGGCAGAGGGAAGGATTGACTGAGGAGGCCCAGAGAGAGAGAGAGAGAGAGAGAGAGAGAGCAGGGAGGGAGGGAGGTAGCGTACGAGCGAGAGAAGCGAAGAAGACACGGCGAAGAGAACGCAATGAATGGAAATTAATTAATTTTACGCTGATGCCGACGACTGGAATATTAATTCAATGTTCATTTCAATAGATAGCCAGAGGCAGGAGGGCGGGGCGGGGCGGCCAAGGTAGCCGTGGACGAGGGCCGGAGGCTCCGCCAACTTACCTGAGCTGGGCGGCTTCCACCAACTCCCAACCAGATCCGACCCCGCCCACGTCGTCCTCGAACCGACTCCTTGGAAATTGTGGAAATAACAGCGATTCCTTCGAAGTTCGAACAAATGCTGGCTCCTTGGCGAATCCGCCGCCTCCGGCAACTATCGCAATTTATTTTCGCGGCGCATGCAAAGCTGCCAGATTGTTAGCGAAACAAGGGCGTGTAAATCAGGCAACACCTGCCGCGAGCTGCAACATTTTCCATCGCCGTCGCCGTCGCAGCCGAAGTCGCGAAATATTGACGCTAATAGCTCCCGAAAATCGCGGACTCCCGGGGCTGGGGGCTCCTGGGAGGGGCAGAGGAGGAGGAGGAGGAGGAGGAGGAGGAGGAGGCGGTGGCGGAGCCGGACCCAGCTGGGGTCCGCGAAAGTGTGGAGGCGACGGGGGGCGAGGCTGTGGACGAGGACGTGTTGGCGCAAAGAAAAGCTGTGCGAAATTGAGTTAAGCAGGAAATTGAAAATACTTGGCAGCACTCAATACACAACAGCACAGCAACCAACCGCCCCCTCTCTGCGATCCGCCCCCATCGATCCAGCTGCCGCCCAGTTCTCCCCGTCCACGACCACAACAACAAAAGCTTCGCGAAATTATGACGTCCTCGCTCGGGCTTCGTGAGGAAACGAACGAGGGACGGAAGGAGACGACGAAGGACCTGAAGACGAGGAGCGAAAGAGTGCACCGAGAAGCAGATGAAGCTGAAAATGAATAAGGGGGAAAGAAAGGAAAGCTCTGGAGAAGAGAAGAAGCGAAAATAATGAACAGAAGAGAGCAAGGCGTTGTGGAGAAGGCAACGAAATCTGGGGTCCGGGGACGGAGGCGCCGAGCAGGTAACAGATGAGGGAATATTAAAAACTTTGTTAAGAAACTCCCGCTACAATGCAGCGTGTACAGAATGCAACTGGAATGCTTCACAGGGGATGGGGAAGGGGTTGTTGGGCAGAGGCTGAGGGAAGGTTGCGTGGAGATGGCGGTGGAGCGGCGGAACCTGCGGCACCGATCGCGGATTAAGATGTAATGCGGCGACAGAAGTGCCGGAGTTCGGATGAGATGCGGTCGGCCCACATGAGTCGAGAGGGGATGAGATGAGATTGAAGTGAAGCGAGGAGGAAGGAAAGAGCTGGACTGGCAGGGAAGGTCAGCCAGAGGAATCGTAGTCAATAAAGTCGGGGAAGGAAAGCAATCGATGTTGCAGGAATCTTTGCTTTAAGTGCAAGTAAAGGAAAAATTCGTCAAAGTGAAAGTCAAAAAAATCCGTCGACTTCAACGACCGAACCCACCATTAAAACTAATTGACCACGTCAAGACCACGAGATTGAAGAAAGAGCAGAGAAAAAACTAATTTCACAAGTGGACGAGAACCCCATGCAAAAGAACAAGAAAGTGCAAGGAAAATATTCCACCGAATCCTATTTTGATCACAAGGCTGCGGTGGAAACTTTCGCCGGTGAAAGGAACTGAAACAACAACAATAACAACCATCGCCCTGGAACAACATAATCAAGTATGAAACTTCAGTAAGTGCAAGAACAACAACCAGAGCCTGAACCTGAAGCAGCCCCAGACCAAGGGCCGGAGCCAGGAGCAGGAGCAGGAGCAGAACACGATGAAGACCTCACGGCGAAAACCCCAACAATGGGAAATAATTCACCACTTGCCCCGCCTGCACCTGCACCTGCACCTGCACCCCATCGGGACCCCGTGAACCGTGGCCGTGGGCCTGGCGAGGGTCGGGTCGAAACTCCTTCGCTCGCCGGAAACTTCGCGCCAATTACGAATTTATGAGTTTATGCACAACTTTAACATTTCAACTTGCGTTCCCAACACCAAAACCAGCAGCAAGAGCAACAACAGAACCACAACACCAACAAAATTGCCAACAACAACGCTACGCACATTTTCCTCTCCCCCCTTTTCGTCGCCCAGACCTTGCAAAATCTCAGCGAACATTTTGCATTCATGGAGTTTTTGGACCCGAGGACGCGGCGCGTGGCAGGAGGGGGTGGAGGGGGCGCGAGGTGGTTCCCGGGCGACGGCTGCTTAGCTGCTCATTATCACCAGAGGTAGGACGACCCGGAGTCGAGCAGGGAGCAGAAGGGAAGAGAACGAAATCTCTTCAGCTCCCTCTTTGGCTCTCGAAGTCGCGTCAAATCTGGAGCTGGAGCGGGAGCTGGAGCCGGTGCCAGCGATATTTTGTGCGAGACTTTAAAGCTCATCTAATTGGCCCAGCTTATCGCCACCTCCCCCGATGCCCAGACTCAGCCGCTCAGTCACCCCTGGGCTCTCAGCCGATTTCATGTGACGTGTTAATTATCAAAATATTCGTTACTAATTAAATCGATGGGATTCTGGGGAAATTTGCGGCTGTCGAGCGAGGTGTTACGTTCACCACCTCAACCGCCACCCTTCAGCCTCCAACCACCGACCGTGCGCTGTGACCTCTGACCCCTAATGGCTCGTCACGCGGTCGCAAGTGTCGATAATTGAGCTATTCAGGGCATTCCGTTAATTTGAGCATTGTTTGGAGCACACATTGGGAGATTCCAAGTATTTCCAGTGCAGCGACGATTAATTGAATGGGATTGATTAAATATGTTTAATGATTCATTCACTTTTTCAATGATTTCGCTAAATTTCAAAGTGATTCAATTCAATCGAATTTTTATGAAACGAAACACTTGCAAGCTTTGAATAATGAAACATTATTGAAAACATTCCTTTGGTGAATTTCAGTATTTATTACCACTTCGAGTTATTTCATCGGTATCTTTTTAACAAGATCAGTTCAGTTCAGTTTGTGCAGTGAAATCGCATTGCACTAAACGGTTCTAGTGAAATCTCTCGGTGAATTGGAGAGTTTCGATTGGGACATTTTAGTGGCCCACTTGCAAAATATTGCAATGGGAATTTTTATCGCCGCCAGCAGCCCATTTCAATCAATCGCCAATCACTCCAGCTCCATGTATATCAAATGACAACTGCCGGCCGCTCGATTTCGGGTTTTAGTCCGTTTTTTCTCCACTCGCCAACTCCAAACTAAGTGTTTAGTCAGACGGCGACTGTGCGGCCGACGCATCCCGGCAGCCCGGCCCGGTCCGGTCCGGCTCGAATGGCGGCGATAAAAATTTTAATTTCCACCAATTGCGGAGACCACCAAAGCAGCAACAACAACAACCATGACCGAAGCAATTGCAACGGCAACGGCGACGGCAACAATCGCGGTCGGGGCAACGAGTGGCGGCAAATGTTGCCAATAAATGATGGATGCCGGCAAATGGCGCTGGCGCTAGAATCCCGATTCGATGGCGGCGAGCGGGCTTCAACAATGGAGCCCGATGAGGGGAGGGAGTGGGGGTCCCCAGGGGAGGGCTTAAAATTGTGGTAGTGGATTCGATTCTTCTCGGCCGCGAATCGAGTGGCGACTTCGCAAAAACACTTTCTGTCTGTGTGTTGTTGTCAGCAATGTCGTTGTTCTTGTTGTTGTTGTTGTTGTTGCTTTCCCGCTGAAACATTGTATGCCGTTACTGTATTTGTTGTTGTTGTTGTTTACGCGCCACCGAAATTAGCCCAGACGAAACTCAATTTCACAGCCCGAATTATTTGCGCAAAAACACTTGGCTCCGTTCGCGGCTCCCTCCGCCTGGCTCCCCTCCAGCCTCCCTTGGCTCGCCGCTCCCCTCACTTCTCCCTCCCCCCCCCCTCCCCTCTCTCCGCTCGCTGCCTCCAGCCCTTCCGATGCCAAGCGAGCGTGGCCAAATTAGCATCATGAGGTATGGCTCCGCCTGCTCTGCACCGAGATAAATCAGCCAAAGCCACCGAAAGCTGCTGAGAATTCCGTGTTGAATTTCAACTTACGAACCAAACAAACATAGTTATTTGGAGAACTTCAAAGAAAAACTTCATAAGACGCACATTTTTTTTTTGTTTTTTTGTTTTGTCAATAAAATTATTTATAAATTATTCAGTGAATTTCTTTCATTGAAGTTAAAAAATCAAATATTTTCATTAAAATATATAATTTATTTAATTAATTTTTTTCATGAAAATCTGAAAATTATTTACTTCATTTTTTTTACTTAAAATATATAATTTTTCCTCTTCTTTCTTCGCAATCTCCGAAGGCAAATAAGCTGTTTTACCTTCCACCTAATCTTGAGTTGAAATTCGATTCTTCAACAAGTTTCGTAGATTTTGAAGAACGTTTTTCCGTCTCATAACATTTGCAAAAGTGTTTTTTTCAACATTGCTCACGTCGACACGGAGTCGGAGAATAAGAATCAGAATCAGACTCTCAAAGAATCAGTCTTTTGGAATACATGCAGCTGCCAATTAATCATTTACCAACATTTCTCTATCTCACAATTATTTTGCACCCACTTTCCCTGCACCCTGCCAGCCCTTCGTTGAGGTCCGCCACCGTCCACCGTCCTCCAGCCACCGTCTCCGCTTCCGATTCCGCTTCCGGTTCTCCGCGGAATCGCATCGGCAGTCACGGGCTGCGCGTGGCCACGACTTGAATTAAAATCTAAATTGGCATCGTCTATGGCAACATTGGCAACAATTCGTCCATCAGTAATCAGTGCAATCTGAGTGGCACTAACAGCAACAATAATAATAACAATAACAACAACAACAACAACAACAACAACAATGACTCTAAAACAACAAAATCCCAACTAGAAACCGGCTACTGCAGCAACACGCGCTCGACCAACAACAACCGGGACGAGCCGGGCAGCTGCAAAAACCCTCGAATCAAAACTAATACAATCCCCTTCCCCTCGCACACCCTGACGTCCGACGGCTGCCCTCCTCGCCTCTCCCTCTCCCCTCTCCACTCTCGCACTCCACCCGTGCCTCCCGTTCGACGCCCTGCCCGGCTGGTAATGGGATTAAGGCCCATATCGAGCCAATATTTTCGCAAGCCGATTGCGAGCGCGAGAAATTCGCTGAATTTGTTATCTCGGCCGAAATGCAGGCGCAAAACTGGCGCCAACAACAACCACAACAACAACAACTTCAGCCCCGCCATCAACGCCGGCGTTGGGGAGGGGGAGTGGGCAGAAATTGCAGCGAAATCCGCGAAGTCGAAGCCGAGCCAATCAATCGCAGGTCCTCGGAGGAGGGGAAAATGACGAGAGAGCACAGTTGAAGGTTGAAGATTGTGAGGTGGAAGGCTGGGGTTTGGAGTTGGAAGATTGAGAGTTGGAAGATTGAGAGGTTGAAGGTTTACGACTGAAGTTTGAAGGGAGCAAGAGGAGCTGGAGGAGGAAACGCCTTGAATCAGAAACTTGAGCACGGTCTTTTGCTTTCATTTCATTGAAGCGACTTCTTAAAGTTCCCCAAGTCAACTAACGACGTCCTCTTCCTCCTCCAGGCCACCTTCGTGCGATCTTCTCCACCATCTTCCGCCACGGTCTTCCCCTCGATCCTCCTCGGTCTTCCGCAGTCACCCTCGCTCTTCCCCGGTCCTCCCACGCCATTTCCCGGCCATCGGCCATGCTTCCCGCTTCACTTGCTCGCTCTCGTCCCCTCACCCCACCATCCACTTTCATTGGCCACGACCTCCTCCCCTCGGCTGCCCCGACTGCGACCTCTGACCCTTTCGCCAGGCTCCTCGAGCCCGGGACCTCCTGCAGCACCAACGCACGTTGCCTTCGTTCGACATCACACACTCGCACTTCCTCTGTCCCACTCTCCCTCCCTCCTCCGCTGTCAGTCTCACTCTCTCTCTCTCTCTCTCGGTGTCTCTGTCTCTGCCTCCACCATTGAAGTTCCTTGGATTCCGCCCGTTGTTGCTCCGGGCGGCGCTCTTCATAAAAATTTTAATGAACTTAAATGCTGAGACCTTCCAGCCATAAAAGTTTGCTCCGGGCCGGGGGACACGGGATTGGACACGAGCAGCTGCCGCGCCCCTGGAGGGCGGAGGCGCTCCGAGCCGGAGTCGGAGTCGGAGTCGGAGTCACGTGCCAATGCATGGTGGACGTCCTTCTAGGCAAGGGCAGCAGGTCGAGAGCGGCAAAAACAACTGTGGGACGTGGAACAACAGAGTGTGAGGACAACAAAACAACCATAGCAACAACAACAACAACGCCCACACTCCCGCCCAGCAGCCTGCAACATCTCCGAAGGACCTGCGACGTACAGGAAACCATTCTCGATGCACTCTTGCAACCTCGTCCTGCCGCTCCCTCCGTGCCTCTCGTGCTCTTCGCTAAATTGACAACATTCTCCATAAACGACGACAGAGGAATAGACAGAGTGGCAGCGAGAGAGTGGGAGAGAGAGCAACGACTTCAGCCCGCTCGCCCTCGGCACTCGACACTCGACACAAACGAGGAGGCTGCGAGGAGGAAAATTCGCCATCATCATAGGAATTCCCCGCGTGCTCTTCGACGGCCCACGTCCCACGCGAATCCTCCTTCTCCTACACCTCGTCCCTCCTCCTCCGCGCCTTCAGTTGTCTTCTCCCTCTCTCCTGTTTAATTATTAACTTTAGCCATTATGTTTATTTCATTATAGTCTGCTCAATCGCCTGATCGAGTGCCGCCGGGCGTCGGCTGTCGGCTGTCGGTCGTCGGCTGTCGGTTGTCCATCCGATTCTGGTCACGTGGCAGGGTTTTTCCTGCTGTGTCCTCTCGCTTGCGAACGTCCAGCGTCCGTTATTGTTCTGGTGTTTTCTCTCCTCTATTTATACACAATTCTTTTCATTTATTCTCGCACTGTAATTGCTTTTCGCTCATCGCATTTGTTCTCCATTGTATTCTTCTTAATATCATTAATATTAATTGCATTACGTTATTTCCTTTCTTATCGCTTATTCATATTTCAAAGAAATTACTTAATTTTCGTACTTACGTCCTTTCATACATCCTTTCAATAATTCAAGTATTTATTATCCTTTTTGCTATTTCAAAAACTTACAAATCATGTAAAACATGTTTTGCAAAATTGTTTTTTCTTTGTATTTGGCTTGTGTTTTGTTTGCCTTTCTTAAGTTTTTCGTCCTGGTTTGTGTTTCCTTTTTTTAATTTTTCCGTTCTTTTCTTGTTATATTTTTTTCCCCGCTCTTATTTATTCTTTGCTTTCCCAATTTTACATGCATTTCTGCAACTAGTCTTCCTTGTCCTCTTCCTGCTACCCTAATTGCCTTGAAACTTGTCCTATTTTCTACTCCTCACTACTTTCTCCGCCTCCGTCTTCGCTCCCCTGACCGTCGCCCTCCCTCCCTTTCACTGGAGCACATGCGACCAGGGTTCGATCCGGCGAATTTCGATGCGAACCGAACCGAGCCGAAGTTCGTATCGAAATTCGCACTCGTGCTTTGTAAGTTATTTTATTCCCAGAGTCGCCTCCTTCGCGCCATTAAAGGGAACGACCTCTGTCTCTCCCTCTCTGGCACTCTCATCTGTGTGTGCTCGTGTGTGTGTTGGTTGCGCCCCAAGTCCTGCACCGTGCATCGATTTTCCTAACGATTTCGCCGTACGTGTCCTGTCGATGGCTCCGGTCGCCGGTCGCCGGTCGCTGGACTCTCTCACTTTCCCCGATTTTCCTCTCGCCCCCTTTTGCCACTCTCTGTTCACACTCGCCCTCTCTCCCTCTCTCTTGATGCCGGCTCTCGGTCCCTGCTCTCTGCCCCACTCTCCCCCTCGTACATTGTAATCGACTCGCCGGGCTCCGCGGCCCGGCCCTCGCTGGTCACGACTGTCTTCTTAAGTTTCCTCATTTAACACTTTACGAGCTCGGCGAGTGGGACCCACCACCGAACGAAACCATCGCCAGAGCTGCTCCAGGAGCCCCCAGACCTGGGCCACTGCGGAGCTGCAGCTGTTAAAGTTGAAGTTTAACCGGCCGTTCGTAGCGTGGCGATGGAGCTCGCACTCAATTTCGAGTTCCTGCGAGTTGCGTTCGAGGTTCTTTGGCCGGACTTTTCATGAACTCGGTGCCCGTTCGATCCCAGGCATCTCATCGACTCCTCCTCTTCTCTGTCTCCCTCTCACCGACCTCGCTTCCGCTTTCCGGGCGGTTTCGAAAGCATCCACTCTGCGTGGGATTCTCGAGCTCCTTGGAAGCGGACGGGCCTCTGTGGAAAGCGGGGCTCCTCGAACGAGCCGAGCTCCGTCCATTAGCTTAACCCTTGATTGCCTCGCTCCACGTTCCGGGCGGAGGGCGTTCGCTTCTGCCCAGTGCCCTCGAGTCCGCGACAGTCCTCGCCACACCAGCCAGCCTCCTTTCACTTTCCTCCTTGCGCCTGCTGTCTTTTGTTTGCTTGCTCATGTGGCTGCTTCAGTTGCCTTCTTCTTCTTCCCCTTAACCATCCTCCGCCTTTTTGCCGCATCTCGGCCCCTCCCCTAATCCTCTCGGCCATTGTCCTTCTCGTGAATTGATTGCATTCGGCCGCTTCTTTTCCCAATCTCGCTCTCAAACAGCCCGGTTAGTTTCCCTGCTAATAAAGCGATTGCTCCCTTTTCTCTCGCTCTCTCCCTCCCTCTCCCGCACAGGCATATTATCCCTGTCCCCCTCCCTCTCTCTCGGAGCCCGTCTAATGCCCGTCTCCGCCCTCTCGTTCCAGGCTGCCCAACGGACACATCAACATCGGCGCCTTCGATCGCGTGGCCGCCATCGTGGGCGCCTTCACGAAGCACATGCATACCGTTAAGTCCCCGAAGACAACGGCCGCGACGTCGACGGCGACGACGACGGCGACGGCGGAAACTCCACCTGGCGAATACGCGACGTTCTGCCGACGCATGCAGCAGACGACGAAGCTCGCGGAGTCCGGTAAGTGAAGGAAGGGGAAGGGAGAACGAATGGAATTGGGCGGGGCCGAGGGGGCGGCGGATCGCCCCCGGAAAGAGAAGGCACTGTCAGCCCTGTGCGAGCGAGATAAGCGAGCGCTCCGTCCGAGGGAATGCGGACCGGCAGCGAAAGTCGAGAACGGGATGGAACTTGTTGTGTTTGCTCGTCTGGCATCCGCCCATTGTCTCGGCCCATCCCGCTCTCTTTCCCTCCATCCGTCCATCCCTCCCTCCATTCTTCTCACCCTCCTTCCCCCCTTCCCGGGGTGTCTCCTGCTCGCCGCGTGTTTGTGAAAACTTTCGCGGACTCGCCTCGCCTCGCAGTGTCTTCCGGGAGCGTTTAAGCCCTAAGAAGCGCTATAAAGCGCCACTGATGCCGCTACTGCCCCTCCCCTCCCCTCTCCTCCCATTTCCACGTCCTCTTCATCCCCATCGACCACTCAATACCGTCCCTTCCACGCCTCCCCTTCTGCTTCTGCTCGGCTCCTCTGGGAAAATTAGCGCGATTTCATGGGGCGCCGACGGCTCAACGAGTTCCTGGCCGCTTGTGGTCAACGACTCCTTGCGGCCTCCCCTACCTCCCTGACCTCCCTTCAGCCCCTCCACCCCCCACCCCCTTTATCTCTCCCCCCGCCAGTCGGCGTCTGGCTCGCGAGTCCGTGGAGTAAATAAATTTAATTGCTCAAGCGGGACGAATTTCAACGTCGTCTCCAACTCAGCCTCCCTCGCGTGTTGTCGCTGTCGTTGTCGACATCGCCGACAAGACCCTCGTCGGCTGTCGACAGTGGGCGAAGAGGGCGGGGCAGACCGAGGCCGAGGAAGACCGACGAGCTCTGAGCACTTTGGCCAAAACTTTTTGATTGATTTCGTGGCGTAAAACAATAAAAGCAATAAAAGTGTTGCCAACTCGGCCTTCGGCTTCAACACCACTCACCACATTTTCTCACCCTTCTCGCTCTCCCTCGGCCTCCTTTGCTTCGACAACAGCATTCGGATTGACAGCCCGAGACGCCTCGTGGTGATTGATCGAGGCCCGCCTGGGCGTGAGAGGAGCCTTTGATGGGGAAGCGAGGGGAATGCGGAGAAAAAGGAGTAAAAGAACATTGAGAATAACGAAGACAGAAGAAGGAGGAAGAAAAAACCCCCTGCGAAAATATAAAAATTCGTATAATTCTATCTGTCTTATTTGCCACAGCGAAATCTTCCTGATCTCCTTCGTAAAATTCAATAACCTCTGGCTGCCACCGTTGCTCGTGATGTTGTCCTTGTTATTGTTGTTGTTCCTGGTCTCGTTGTCCTTGCTGCTGTTGCTTTTGTTGTCGTCGTTGTTGTTGTGTTGTCCCTGCTGCCGCCGCTATCAAACGGTTGCCGTTTCAGTTCCGCACTTACTAATAATGGACGTGTTGCCTTCGCCACGGTCATCAGCACCAACCCCGTCGCCCCCGTCCTGCCCTCGTCTCGTTACACAACCGTCTCTCCCTCTACCTCCCTTCCTCCCTCTCCCTCCCTCCCTCACTCCCTCCTTCTCCCTCTCCCTCTCCACATGCACCTCACACACAGCGAGAGCCGCACGTTTCCGCTCACACACACACACTCACTCCTTCACTCACGCACGTCGACCAGCAACTCCTCCCTCTCCCCCTCCCCCTCCTCCTCCCTCTCCTCCTTCACCTCTGTCTAGCTTCTGCCCACCCCTCGTCTCCCGCTTTCGCTCCTCGCTCCCTGATTTTAGTCGCTCATTTGACGTAGACGTAATTGGAGTCTCCCCCACCCCTCTCCCGCTCACCCTCTATCGCCCTCAACGTCTCTCTCCCTCTCGTCTTCTCTCTCACTCCATCACTCAACGTCTCTCTCACTCACTCCCTCTCCCCTTCCTCCGGCCTCACTCTCTCCCCGGAGCTGCCGTCGGTCGGATCCCGCATCCGCTTGAATTCTCCCCCAGAGAAACTCCGCCCTGGCCGGCGACTGAGGGCGAGAGGGCGTGGCAGGGGAGAGAGAGGGCTGGATTATCTAAACTGCCGAATAAAATGTTTTATTTTCGAGGGCCGAGAGCGACCTTCGTTCGACGTCCAACGTCCGACGTTCGTCCGTCGTTTGGCTGGTGCTTACACGAGCTCCTGTGTAGCTGTGTTGCTGTGGTCCTCGGTGTTGTTGTATTTTCTATTATGCTTCGCCTCTTTTTGTTGTTGTTGTTGTTGTTGTTGCTTTCGTTGTGCTCATTACTGCCCAAAGTTCTTGCGTTTGCTGCACTGGCTCTGCCGTGGTTGTTGCAGCGACCACCGACCGTCCTATTGTTGTTGTTGTTGCTGCTGCCGGTGCTCCTGTCAATGTTGGCTATTGTTGTTGTTGTTGCTGCTTCCCTCATTCTATTATACACTGCAACCCCTCGGTTGGGCCCCGCTCCTCCCTCCCGCCGCCCACCGCCAGTGTTGCTTTTCATGCCGGAAATTGCGACGACCAACACCGGCCAGTGGCAGACCGTGTGAGTGCCTGGGTGTGGGTGGGTGGAAGGGTGTGCATGGGTGTGTTCGCCCCCGCCCCCCTCCCCGTCCCGCTGGCGCAACCCCGTGTCCCCGGGCTGGAGATTATATTGATAGTCGTATTGTTGAAATATTCATCGGGCGGAAGTTGCTTTTAGTGGACGCTTCCTGGGGCCGCCGCAGGACCTCCTCCGAGCCGGCGCCGTGCATTTAATAATGGTTAGGTTTTATGAGCCCGCCGAACGTGGCCGAGCTCGCTGACGAGGACCCGACCAGGTTGGGGGCCGCCGGCGCCCATCGAGCGCAACTCAATTTGCGGGAAGTCGCGCAATTTGTGGCCCGAAATTGAGAGGCGCCGCACGAGCTGCCGTCGTATTAAAGAGTTATCAGGCTGCCGGAAGCGCAGGTGCCACGCCCCTCAACCAGCCGCCCCTCCATCCATGGCTGCGAAGCGAGATGGAAAATCAACCGGACTTGGAATCAACTGAATCAGAAACCGCTGCCAGGACGAGCGCAGAGCGAGGGAGCGACGAGGGAGGGAGGGAAGACGGGGCAGGAAGAGCGAAGAGACTCGGAGAGAAAAGGGCAGAGAGACAGGGGCAGAGACATCGAGGCGGAGAGAGACGGCGATAGACAGAGGACGCCGTATGGTCGCTGCACATCGCTCGCTGGAGCGCACGAAATTTGGCAATTAAGTTCATCTTTCTCCCAGTTCCCTTATTACTCACTGTCTCTCTCTCTCACCCTCTCTCTGCCTTCTCCCTACCACTCCCTTCTTCTCTCTCTTCCTTCTCCAGCGCTCTCTCTCCCTGTCTCTCCTCACCTCCTGCTGTTGATGCTGGAAAAACATCGGGATTTTTTCCACATTTCGGCGAATTCATCCGATTCGCCTCACTCGATTCGTGGCCGGCGGCAGGGCAGGGGAGTTGGAAAATCTCTGTCTGTGGCTCGAGCCCTGCGTCGACTCCTGCTGCAATTTTCACATTTTTGCAATTTTCCCGCTTTTTACATTGTCCATTTTTCGGTGAAAAATATGAAAAGCACACAGAATTAAATGCGAGCGCAAACGGCTGCGGAGCCAACCTGCGGCCATGAGAAAGGCGGGGGGCGAGAGGACGGACAGAGGATGTGGAGAGAGGGGGGAGAGATCGAGGCATGGGCGATAAATACCTGCAGACGAGGTGGTCGATGTGGCCGAGGTGGCCGAAGAAGGAGAAGGAGCCGAGGCCTCATCCCCTTAACGAGGCGATTTTCAAGGAATCCCAGCTGCGGGGCCGAGCTCGAGCCAGAGCCAGCGTCGGAGGTTCCCCCGTGGTCGCCAGGTCGTTGAGGGTTCGATGGATTCCATGCCGCCGCCTGGAGGCATCGACATCATCAGCGGAGACCATGAATCAAGAATCGATCATCCCCTCTCCCTCTCGCTGTTTGTTTTGTTGTTTTGCTGCCGCTTTCGAAGAGACAACAACAGGAGCAAACACTAAGGGCAAACACGCTGCTGAGCAATAATTAATGGCACATCTGGCAACGCTCATCGAGCACACGAGAGAGCGCGGCGAAAGAATACGAGACTTGTTTCGGACTCCGGCACACACACAGACAGACAGGGCCATGCAGCAACAACAAGCACTATGGCAACAACATCGCCAGGATCGTTCGCCGGTTGGCCCCGGAGTGGCCAGATCCGGGCGCCGGGTGGCAACGCTAGACGGCCTGCGCGGAAAGCAAATACATCGGCAGAAACCGCAGCGAATTTTAAGCCAGGCCCACGTGACGAGCAGCGGCCGGAGGCGGAGGTGGAGGTGGAGGTAGAAAGAGAGCAAGGAAGAGATGAACGAGGAGAGGAAAGGAAGGAGAAATAAGGAAAGAGAGGGAGGCGGAGCTGCTGACGGAGCAAATACGAGAATAATTCGATTGGCCGGATCGATGGACGCGCGTGTGGGCGGGGCGTGGTGTGGGGCACGGAAGGGAGGGGTGTGGAGGAAGAAGGGGAAGAAGGAGAAGGTGATGCAAAAGATGAAGAAGGTGTAGGGAAAGTGCAGAGAGGGTGAGGAGGAGAAGCAGCTGCAGGTGTTGATCGAGGAAGCGGCAACTGTTGGCGATCGCAAGCCATCCGAAGCGAACCGCGAACAGGAACCGGATGCGCGGGTCGAGTGGGGCGAGGGAGAGGGGGGAACGAGGGAGCGAGGGGATCGAAGGATAGAGGGATCGAGGCCCGTGTGTAAAGAATGGAAACATCCAATGAATCGCAATTAGTCGTAGACTTGGGGAAGCCCAAAAAACTGAACTGAATCGAAATCCCATCGACATCTCGTTGTGGCGTCGAATCGGCAGAACAGAGTGGGAAAATTGGAAACCCGAGCAAGATTTTCCACAAATCTCTCCTTTGTGTGATTTTGTTGCCGAACATTTTTCATTACAGCGAAATTGAAAAACGAGCAAATTCGGGGGAGGCAGAGAGAGGAAGACAGGGAAATTTGGGCAGATAAAGAGATGCAGAGAGAGACAGAGAGAGAGAGAGAGAGATAAACAGAAAGAGAGCGAGGGACAACAACGCGCGGAAGGCAGCGGAGAAAAGCGAATTATTTTCAAATCCCTTTTCCATCACCGGCAATTTTCGAATATTCCCCAAATTGGACCGGGACGACGGAGAATTTCCGATGAAACTTTTTAACTGCTTTTTCGATCGCTCTTCAGCCGTCGTTCTGTCTCTCTCCACCGTTTCCACTCTCGATTCCTCTCGCTCTCGCTCTCACTCTCACTCTCCGCACGTACCGAACTCAATTGCTTTTGAATCGAGCGTCAAGTTTGAAGAAGAAATTAAAAAACCAACAGCAAACGCGTCCCGATATCGCGATGCCGGCTCCGCACGTCTGCTCAATTATGGATGTGTGAGAGCGAGGGAGGGAGGGCGAGAGGGTGCCAGAAAGAGAGAGAGAGAGAGACGACTCGAGTGATGCCAGCGGGGAAATCAAATTTCCACTGAAACAATATTCCCGTCATTTCCGCGCGTTCAACCCCGTCTCGCCCCGCCCCGCCCCTCCATCGGACGTGAAAAATAAGGATTTTCTTGTCTATCAATTATCGCGCGCTCGCTCTTCTTCTTCTTCTTCTTCCTCTTCCTCTTCTTTTTCTACTCTCGCTCTCCCCCTCCCCTCTCCTCCCACTCGCTGTCTCCCTCCACTACTCTTGTTTAGCCTTTTTCTAAATTAATTTCAAACTCGATTCGCGCGCCACAACATCTGCTCCACACACACACACAGCCACACGCACACATGTGCGTCATCACGTGCTCGCTTCACACCAGCCACTCCTGTCATCCATCGCGCCATCTCGCTCGCTCGCACTTGCTGCAATGGCACAACAATAAAACTAATTGCGCCCTAATTAGCGCCAAAGGAGCGCGAGTCCGCGGGGCGCTCGCCGCAGGGGGAGCGAGAGGGCACATATTTCATGTATCCCCCCCTCCCCCGTCTCCCCACACCCTCTCTCTTCCTCTCTGTCGGTGCCCCCACTTCTTACTGCAGTCTCCGGGGCCCCTGGCAGCGATTTCTATTGTGGAAAACTTCTCGACTCCCCTCCCGGTTCTTCTCCTGCTCCTCGCCCCACTCCTGCTTCTCGCCCTCCCGCCTCCTCGTTCCGCTCCGCCGTCCCTCGGCGCCTCGGATCCAATTAGCCTCGCATTTAATTCCGCTCCCTCGCTTTAATTGCCCGATATTGTTCCGCTCAGCGCAGCTCAGCTGGGACCTCGTTCGACCCGACGCCAGCCACCCGCCTCGGCGCTGGTTCTGGCTGTTTTTCAGCGTTCCAGCGCCGACGCCGCCCACTCCGCCGACGGCTCCGCTCGAGACGCGGGCGACGAACCCGGCTCCGACGGCGCTCGCGAGGATCCTCGAGGCGGCTGCTCTTAAGGAAGGCCACAGATCGAGGTTTGCAGATCGATCGATTTGCGTTCAGGTCCTTGTGTTCGGTTCTCGCACATGTCATTACAGCATTACAGTTTGGACCTTGAGCCGTGTAGAAATTCCGAATTGTTTCTCATCCTCGTTCATCAGTTCTTTGCATGTTTTCTGTTGAACATTCTTTCATAAATTTTTGTTACTCGATAATGTTAGTTTCGTCATAAGTTTTGCTGTAATTTTTGTTATAATTTCTGTCACAATTTTATAAGATTTTTTCAGACGTTTTTGACTTACTTTCGTCATAATAATTGTAAGATTTTTTCACAATCTATATTTTAGTTGCGTCATACTTGTTGTTATAATTTGTGTCAAAGATTTCATTATTATTTTTGCAAGATTTTTTAAAAGATTTGTTTATAATTTTTATCTCATTTTTGTCACAATTGTTGGCATTTGGTCCTCATTTTCTTTTATTTATTTCTTTCTTTTATTGAACATCACTTTCCCAGCATTTTCGTCTCCCTCTCCTCCCCTCCTGTTTCTCATCGTTTCCTCCAATAAAAATGAGTCTGCATTTCTCCAGTTGAAGAAAAGCTCTTCGCATTTTAATAAATGTCGCCCATACGCCTCGCTCTCTCTTCGCCTTGCGCCCACTTCCCATCACCCTCCGTCTTCCCCTGCGTCGCTCTAACTAATAAATTCTTTGCCAGAGCATCTCCTGTCCTCCAACGGTAAGGTATTTTAGCCATCCGTCAAAGACCAGGGAATCACGGCCTCCCCTCTCGCTCGATCCCACTCTTTCTCTCCACCTGCTCGCCTCACTTTTGTCCCCTTTTCCAGCCGCCTCCGCCTCCGCCTCCCTCGCCTCTGTCATTTGTCAGGGATCCGCCTGCAGCCTGACGATGGGATCCTTTGTCTCGCCCCGGGTCCCTGTCGGGATCTCGCTCTTCCTGTCCTCTGCCACGGTCTTCCCTCGTCCTCCGCCTCTTCCTGTTGCTCTGGTGATGCCCCCTCCCACTCTCCCTCTCAGCCGATTCCTCTGCCTCTACCTCTGCTCTCGGCGATCTCCTTGCGACGCGAGAATCTCGTCTGGAGCCCTCGACATGTCACTCATACGCCTCGCGGAACGAATTAAATTTGAACAGACACCAACTATTGCGACGACAGCAACAGCAACAACAACAACGATCCGAACAACACGACGAACAACAGTTCCAGCAACAATTTGGACAACAACTACTACCTGGCGACGACTGCCTCCGGACTGGTGGAAGGGGGCGAGAAGGAGGCGAAGCAGGCAGCAGCAGCAGCAGCCGGCTGTTGTTACCGGAGATATCCGGATGAATATTTTTAATCCACCTGCGCAAATATTTAATGAAACATTCGTCGTTCGTCGTTCGCTCCATCTCGTTCGCACACCTCGTTCGCGGCAACGAACGAGCGAATAAACAGGCGACTGAGCAACGGCAGGCCGACGGCGGCGGAATCGCGGGCAAAAAACACCACAACAACAACAACAACAACAAGGGTATGAACAACAACAACAACAAACAACCATGCATCATGAACTAGAAAAAGAGCCACGGAGACGACAACAACTTCATCAACAACAACATCGCGTTGCTGATGACGTTCAGCCTGAAGCCGGAGCCGAAGCAGCCGAAGAAGGGGTGAAAGAGATGGACGACTGGAGCAGGAGCAGACGTAGAAAAAGAAGAGCAAGCAAACAACTTGTAGCATGAATTTCGCTGCTGCTGCTTCTTCTTCTTCCCGCCCGTGGAACCACCGCCAACGCCAGATGCAGCTGCGGCCGCCGCCGCCGTCGTCGTCGTCGTCGCCCTACCTGAGCATCCGAGGCGGCTGCTGGCTGTTTGTGTTGTGTCTGCCCATGTGTGCGTCTGTGTGCGCGTGGCGCTTGTAGGCATGTGTGTGTGTGTGTGTATTTGGAGCAATTGTAATGAATGTTATGTGAACTGGAAACACAATTTCACTTCTTCATCCCAGAGCTCCCTCGCTCCGCCCTCCGCCTACGCCTCCACCTCCTCCTCGGCATTTTTCGCTCTTTCGCAGTCTTTTCTGCTCCCTCGAACTCACTCTTCCTCCGTCCTCGTCGCCCGTTCTCCCTCTCTCGCTCACTCCCGCGCTCCCCGTCTCCTTTCCGATCTCCATTAACCCAATGCACTCGTTTTCTTCGCTCACATTCGCCGTGCTCGCAGGTTCCTCGCTCCTAAAACGCCCCGCCTGCCCCGCCCCTCGGGGCTCTCGTCGCGCCTGCCCCCCACGCCCTCGGAGCCCCGCCTCCTCCTCCTCTCCTTCAGCCTCCTCCCTGTGCATTTCCACTCGCAATCGCCTGTTCTCGCAGTGCATTAAGAAACAACTTTAGGCCGCTTCCCTGCGAACACACTGCAGCTGCTGTCTCTCTTACTCCTTCTCCCTCTCCCTCTCCCTCTCCCTCTCCCTCTCACTCTCCCCCTCTGTCCCTGTCTGCCTCCACGTCTCACTCCCTCCCACGCTCCGTTGTGTTTGCGCCGTGTAGCGTGTGATGTTCGCCGGAAGTTTTTACGATTGTGTTTGTGCATCGTGTGTTGCTACATGCATGCTGGAAATGGTTGTAGTTGCAGTGGTAGTTGTTGTGATTGCGTGTACGGTTGTATGTGTGTCCTCTCCAAAGTATTAGTGCGCGTCCGTGTAGCAATCGGAAAATCCTTAGGCCAAACAATGACAACGCACGAGGGCGGCTCGTGCGATGCGTTCAGCAAAAACAACGAGTTGAGTGCTCAAAGTGTGCGAGAGAGAAAGCGAGAGGGAGAGAGAGAGAGGCGAAACGTCTTCTTAAGCATGGGGGATTTGAGAAGAATCCACTTTAAAGGCAGCGAGAAGAGAACCCGAGAAGGAGCGGGAGAGACCGGAAGATGAGATCCTGCGAAACAACGTTCGAATTCGAATCAGGATCCGATCCAGATTTATTTGCAGTTGAAAGCAAAAGCCGTAAATCAAGAGCGATGCACCGAAGGAGGGCAAGAGAGAGTCAGCGAGAGAGAGAGAGAGAGAGATGTATTTGCGAACTAAACTCCTCTAAATACTGGGGGTACAAAGGGTTCCTCACATTGTCTTGTTTCCCGAACGACGGCTTAGCGAGACGATGCGAGAGCCGTAGTTCAGTTTCGGAGCAGCGGCAGCATCGACTTGTTTCGACAGTCGACAGTCTTTCGCCCGATATACTCGTCTCTTTCCCACCCTCATTTTCCTCCCACTCGATCTCGCTTTTCGGAGATGGTTTGAAAGTTCTCCGTGCATTGTTTTCCCTTAGAGTTCGAAGCGATTCCTCCTTTGTCTTTGTTTGCTTCACTCGTCTCCTGGCGCGACCCCAGCCTCATGAGCATCTGCTTCATCTCCTCCAGCTGGCGCTTTCTCTTTCTCACCCCTGATTAAATGGTCGTCGCGAAAAATTAAACCCTCGGAGGAAATCAATGGGGAGAGCAGAAAATTGTGGCGAGCTCTCGGTCTCTCGATTTCTCCCCCTCGCTCCTCCTCCTCCTCCTCCTTTGGATGGCAGAAGTTTTCATGTTTTCTGCACTTTTCCACCTCGCCCTTCCACCGCAGCCGCCTTATTTCCCACGTCCCTTCTTCCCCGCTCCAGCCCCCCAGTCCTCCGCAGACACCCACAACTGACCTTCCGCCCGCCGCCGCTCAGTCAGCGAACAAAGCGAGAGATCGAAAGGAGCGGTCACAACAACAGCAAAAACGGCAACAACAACATTATGAACTATTTGTATGCATTTCACTGTTGTGTTTGGCATTTGCAGCTACAAAACCAACAACAACAACAACACTAGGTAACAGCAAAAACATGAGGAACAGACAACAAGAGAAAAATAGAATCCGCTGCAAAGTCAACGGAAGTCAAAGAAAAGCAGAGCAATCGCTGGGGGCGAGGGCAGGTAAGGGAGAGGCGGTGGAGGGCTTGCGGCGGGCTGGGGTTGAGGGCGTGGTCGTGGTCGTCGGGGTATCAGCCGTGAGAGCTCTGTTGACTTTTATCTCTTTTCGATTGGGGAGGAAATGGCGTGTTTCTACTTTCGCTTCTCCCCAATTGCAAGTGCTTAAACAGCAACAGCAGCAGCAGCAGCAACAGCAATGTGGAGACTTTGTAGCACAATGTAGCTGGAACCACAACAACAAGAACCACAACAACAAGAACAACAACAACAACAACAATAGCGAGAACATCCACAATGAGAACAGCAGAAAGGTTGAACGGCGAAGGCGCTCACATGGCGAAGAAAACACATTCTGCCACGGATATCGCACCGGGGACCCGACCCGAGCGCCCCCTCCGCCCACTCCTCTCCATCATCGTCTTCCTTGCTCAGGTCGCCCCTCCCTTTCTAGCTCTGTCTCCCACCCACCCCCTAGTCCGCCGTTGCGCAGTGTGCAATCGAGCAAGTTTTGCGCAAATACTTCCGCGGGACCTGCTTGCGCTTCCCTTCGAGATTTAAATGAAAATTGCAGCCCTCCCCATCGGCCCCCTCGCTTCCGCCTTATTATTATTTATTTATCCTTATTTTTACCGCCTTCGACGCCGCTCCTGCTCCGCCGCCGCCGCCGCCTGACGCAGCTGCGAGCTCGAAACTTTCTCCCGCAGAGAGCGAGCCCCACATGTCCCGCCGGATTGGCCCACCGTGCACTGGCGACTGGTGGCATCGCCGTCTTGCATTATTTATGTATCCTTCGCTCCCATCTGAGGCCACGCGCGGGCTGGGATCGGGTCGGGCTCCTCGGGACCTCGGCTGATTGGATCGAGGCGCAGCAGCGGGCGACGACGTGGAGGGGTCAAAGGGCGAGTGTAATTGTTCTATTCTTTCAATCTCTTTTGATTTATGTTCCATTTATTGTGGTTTTTGTTGTTGTGCTTCTGCTCTTGTTGTTTTTTTTTTGCAATTGGCTCTTAGCAAATTGTTTTCCGCTGGCTTTCAAAGCCCCAGAGGCTTCGCCACTAAACTCGTACACGATCTTGGTTTTGATTCCGATGTAAGCGGAGGAAAGAAAGGGTGAACGAGAGTGGGGAAAGGACAGAGAAAGGATTGGGAATATGGCGAAGGAGTTGCAGATAATGGGGTGGGGGATGAAGGGAAGTGGAGAAACCACGTTGAGAGTCCTGGAAGGCAGGACCGAGTGGTTCCCGACTGGTCAGATTTCTGGCCTTCGTTTTTGTTCCCTCCCTCCCTGAGTCCGAGCAGGCGATCGACGAATGAATTAAGCTTGGCTTTGTGCCCAAACCTTGGCTTGACTTGAGTTCGTTATGGAAACGCCTCGAGCATGGCGTTTACACGACGACGCTTACAATAACAATAAAGGGACAACGACTTCAAAGCAGCGACCACAACTTCGAAACGCCAATAATTTCAAAATCCAATGGCTGCAAAGCAACAACAATAATAATACCAATAACAATAACAAGGGAAATTTCCACTCAATTAAAAGAATGATTTCCAAACCAACGGCAAAATATCGTTAAATATTTTATTCACATGGCCTGAGGCGCGCTGGAGACGGAGGATAGGGTGTGGGAGAGAGACGCATGTAGACAGGAGCAACGAAGGAGTCGCAGCCAGCCAGCGGCCCGAGGCCGTCGGATGGCGGTGGGTCGTCGACGGCTGTGGAGAAGGGTCACGGACGAGGACGAAGGACGATAGCGCTGACGATGGCTGCTGGAGCCTCTGAGGGCCGGATATAAAAACCCAATAACGGAAAACAATAAAGGAAATTGGCCAGCGTAACGATCGAGTGTCGTGTGGAGCGCACAAACTGTGGGCAGTGGAAAACTTGGAGCAGACCTTGGCGAGGACAGCCGCAAGCCATGGCGATGGTTTCCACAGCGGTCGCCGGGGTCTGAAGTACACCAAGCATGTGTCGGAAGGACATGCTGGGAAGCAGAACCAATTGCAAAGACGGGTAGAGAAATAACGACAAAATTATCATGAAGAGGAAGGAAAGTTACGAAGCTTTGGAAAGAAATTTGGTAGGAAGAATTGTCGAAGGAATTTCTTACAAACAAATCTTTGGATAGAATAATGTATGAGAAACACTTTTAGAACAAGTCGAAAAGCATTGCTTAAAGAATGTTATCAGAAAAATATAAAAGAAAAAAGCATTTCTTCGAAAATATGATTATTGGGAAATTAATTTTGAGAAAAATTGTTTAGTTTTCAACAGAATTTTCGTACGGAAAATCTCTGAAATCCAATATGGCGTAAGGAAAAAATGTATATAAAATTATTTTTCGGAAAGAGTACATTTTTATAGGACAAACGCTCAAAGAGCAAAAAAAGAGAAATTTTCGGAAAAAATAATTATAAATTTTCGCTCCATTTTGCACTCGAACTTAATCCGCCTGAACCCGGACGCACGACGACGACGACGACGGACTTCCGGACTCAATTAAAAAGTCCTTGCCAAGGCAGTCACGGACGCCGCCTGCGAGGATTTCGATGTTTGCCTAATCGCTCATCGGATCAACGGATCGACAGATGGAAACCAAGAGGGAAGGGAAGGGAGCGGAAGAGAGCGATAGAGCGATAGAGTGACAGAGATGGTGCGATGAGAATCTGCTTAGACAAACATTATTTTCAATCAAAACTTCTCCGAATTTATCTCGAACGCTGCACTCAATGACAACAACAACAACAAGAACTACTATTACTTATTCCATGCACGAGCGGAAGTGAGAGGGAGAGAGAAGGGGCACCGAGGGAGATGGCGATAGATTTGAGAGTTCTCAATCCAATCAATTTGTTACATATTTTGCAAAATTCCCTCGAACATCGAACAGCAAAGTTTTCGTCAAACTCGTTGTTGTTGCGAAATGTTATTGTTATTCCTCTACTTCTTCTTCTTCATCTGCTGCTTCTGCGTGTGTGTGTATGAGAGAGAGAGAGAGAGAGAGAGATAGATAGATAGCCACAAAAGCCCGCCCCAGGTCGAACTCCATGAGCGACGTCTGCTTGAAAGGATTCGCATTGTTTACACTCACGCACACAAAGACACACAGAAACACCACACATGCACACACACACATACAAGCAGGACAGACTCCCCATCCTGCCCTGATCCCTTCCCTCTCGCCCACCCATGGCCCTCGTCGTCCCCTTTGGCCGGGCGTTGAACAGTTATGGAAATTCTCCTGGAGAGCTTTTCAAAGACACCAAAACCAGCAACAACAACAAAGGTCCAACCAAGGCGAGGAAGGGGGAGTGGGCGGGGGACGGAGGGGCGTGGCGTGGCAGGATCCACATGCAGTTTTTGTCAACGCTCTTTGGCTGCAACTTCCGGTCGCGCCAACGACAACGAAAGCGACATCCTTTGTATTTGTCGCCGTCGACCGGCAAATGCACCGACAGAGGCGAAGGGCTGGGGCGCGTGGGGGGATGGAGGGAGCGGAGAGCGGAGAAGGCGAGGATCCTCGGGAATTTATTATGCCGAAGCTTCAGCGAAAAGTTTTGCGGCGAATTTTTGCATTTTGCATTTTAGTTGATTGAATTTCGTCCCCATTCTCGTACTCGCCTCGGCGTTGGCCTCGCATGGCACTGGACTGGGTCCTAGTTCTGGTTGTTGTTGGTGTTGTTGTTGTTTGTGATGCATTCTCACCCGGCCCTCAAAGGACACCTAGCCACGAACAAGAGCTCGAGGTCTGGGTCCAGGGCGAGAATCGATCGCAAGTTTGCGGTGAAGTTTTTCGGCGCCCACCGAACTTCGGCAGGACGGCATCACGACGCAGACAAACAGACACACAGACAGACAGACAGACAGACAGACGGCCCTCCATCAGTGTCCACCGTACGATGGGCCGAAAACCCGTCTGGAACCTCGCCGCGGCTGGAGTGAAGCGGAAGTCGTGCGAAGGCCTTAAAGTTGCGGAGCAAGAAGCCTGTGGAATCTTCGGACGAGGGACGGAGGAATCGAGGAGTCTGTCAGGATCCTCGCCTCCCTACCGGGACCCCGTGGGCCCCGGAGGACCTCGGTTTTCGGTGGATCACCGCAGTTGGTGCCGGCTGGCTCGGCCCACGCCTGCCGTCCCTCTGTGTTCGTGCTCGATTCGTTCGCTCCTTGTCGGCCCTACGGTCGCCACCGCGCGTTTCCTCGGCCTCCTCTCATTCCTTTATTGTCTATTGCTCGCTCCTCGCTGTCTCCTCCTCGTCGTCTTCGTGGTCGTCCCGCGAACGCATGCATTATTGAGCAGGCGGCGAGGTGGCCGGGGGCCGCAAACTTGACTGAGGCGCCCATAAATCAACCACGTCCACCAACAACAGCAGCAGCCACGAACTGGGCAGGAGCCGAAAGACCTGGACAAGCACGAAGGCGATGTGGAATGGAGAGCAGAGGAGGAAGCCAAGGATCACGACCAGGACGAAGTGGTGGCGGGAAAAAGGAGGAGGTCGACAAATAAGTATTTCCAGGACGAACTTTCACAGCTCGGCTCTCTCAACTCTCAAGCCGGAGTCAAGTCGTCGCGAAGTCGTCGGGAGTCGCCGGCGTTGCCGCACCACGAGCGCCGCCGGCGTTGCCATCGCTTGGCTGAAGCAATCAACGGAGCCTCGGAGTTTGTGTTCGGACGACGGCGCTGGCCACGGGTGAGCCGGGGTCGACGAAGGCGGCGGCTGCGTCAGCCAAGTTGTTGCTCTGACACTGGGCGCCGAGCCCTCGCCGGACCCACCTTCGCGCCTCCAACTCCCCTCCCTCCCACTCGCCCCCTGGTCGTTCCCAAAATACGCGTCGTCGTCGTCGTCGTCGTCGCCGTGGTTGTCCTGGCAGGCGGCGGACACAGAAAACAGACGAGGCGAAGCGAGGAGGACGGGATGAGGCCGAGACCGAGGTTGTGCTGAAGCTGAGGCGAGGAGACGCGAGGCACAAAGGACGACGGACGACGGACAACGGGCGACGGCCAAACGCAGGCGGCGGCCGGCGGACGTTGGCCGTTGGACAGGACCAAGATTGCTCTGTCACCAGCCGGGACCGGACGCTGGGATGAGGCGGGCCAACGTCCTTTTCGCATTCGCTCTATTTTGAGGCATGTCCTTCGCTCTCGCAGTTGTTGTCGTCGCTCTTCGCGTGGCTGTTTTCGGTGTACTTGTTATGGTGGTTGTTGCTGTAGTTGTTGCCGTTGTCGTAAATGTTGTTGTTGTCGTCGTCGTTGTAAATGTTGTTGTCAATGTTGGTTTTTGTAAATTTCAACGTCCTTAAAACGCTGACATCGACGCAATTGGTTTCCGTTGCCTCGTTTGACGCCGCTGATTGAATTACAACAAGTTTTCTCTCACTCGCACGCTGGCTCTCTCTCTCTCTCCATCTCGCCAGAATGAGGGATGGGGGCGGTGGGCGTGGGCGTGGCGCCGGCAGTTGACAGAGGAAACCCTCCGCTTAAGTGATGTTCAATAAATAATTTCGTTGTACCCGTGACGCAGGCCAAGCGAGCAGGGCGGGCTTTTGAAGGGAAGAGTGAGACAGACGGAGCGCAAATGCGAAGCAGGAGCGAGCAATGAGAAAGGAAAAGTACGGGTGAGGGGGCGAATGTAATGGATGAGAGTAGTTGAGGACTTGCGGCAAGAGGCGAGGAAGGAAATTTTGAACGTGAACCAGAGCGGCGATCGACGGGGCTCGAGGAGGGTCGAGGAGTGGCGGCGGGCGAGGGCCGGTCTTTTGGGAGTCGAGCCAGCGAAGAAGACCATGGAGGTGAAGCGAATGGCAAGGAAGACGGGAGACATGAGTGGGAGGAGGTGAGCAAGCAGGAGGTTCCTGGATGGGAATCGATCGATTGATGAGTCCGGACGCGGGTCCTCGGGCCCCTCGATGCAGTTGGACAATGTAAACGCTTTCAGGCATTATTGATGCAGCGCAAATATTCGAAAACGCCCTCCCCCCCCCCTTCCCCTCTTCCCTCCGCCTCCTTTCGCCTCCCTCTCCAGCGCTCAGCACTCATTCCCATTCCCTCATTCCCTTCAGCCCACCGGACAGCGGATCCGTTTTTCTCTCCTCTGGACACATCTCGCTCCTGTTTCGGAGGTCCTTGATGATTAATTCCTGGAGGACGTGTGGTCGAGGTCGAACGATTTCCAATTTTTTATGTCGAGTTTTTCACTTGTCATTTGAGTTTTCATAATTGTTATTTTCTTAACATTTTAACTTTCATTTCTTACTTTAATTTCCATTTGATTTTTATTTCTATTTATGTGACTTTAATTAAGTTATTATATTCAGTTATTTATTTCTTATTTATATTTCATTTAATTTCGTTTCATATTTGTGTTCACTTTGCAATTTGTATTTAATTTGGTTGTCTTTTTTGTTTGTCTTTCAATTTTGTTTAATTTGTCTGCTTTTTTCGTGTTGGTTTTGCGTTCTCATTTTTTGAAATATTTTCCCTCCGTGGTTCAAACATTTTCCCTAATTTTCTTCCATTGCCTTGCAATTTGTTGTTGTCGTGTTTCGCCCTCAATTTCTTTCGAAAACGTGCTCCGCAGCAAAAATTTCGCCAGGCGCCGCCCTCAAGAGACCTGCACCCGTCTCCGCCTCCCCCTCCTACCCTGGTCCGTCGCCTCCCTCCCTCCTCCCTCGCGCCTCCTTCTCGTTTCCGGCCGCGCGTTTAAAAATCGCCCGGGGCTCGTTATTAATTGCTCGATTGCCGGCGGGCCGGCGGGCCGGCGAGGAGGGCGAGCACTCGGAGGTGCTCTTAATTATTGGGCCGCGTCTAAGAAGCTCCACGACGGCTTCGACGGCTGCCGGGCCTTTGAGTTGGGGCCGAAAACCTGCCGTCGGCCACCGACCTCGGGGCCGAGTTCGCAGCCGGCGGGTTCGCGGAGGAGCCCGCGTTGATTGATTCGGGCTCAAGTGACATTAACTATTTACGGCGCGCCAGATTAACCATTTATTGCCCGCGAACTCAGCAACTTGCAGTCTTCGAAATTGAATATTTATCGGCCCCAAAATTGAGTATTTATGGGCTTCCGAATCAAATATTTAAGCCTTCATAAGCAAATATTTAGGGCTCACAATCAAATATTTAGGGCTTCGAAATAAAATATTTAAATGAAGTTTCGCCGCCTTCGAAACCGAAAACCATTTAATTTGAACCCATGCAATGAGCTTAGCGAGAACTTTCATTAGGACCATGAATAAAAGCGGGATTTCGGAGAAAAAAACACGAAACAGCTGGGTTTATTCGGCGATTTCAGGCTCGTAAACACGCCTTGTGAAATAGACATAAGCCGTGTTTATTTCCGCCCCTCGGCCCGGGAATCGCATCATCCTCGGCGAAGGGAGGGGGTCAAAAGAGAGGGGGACGGACGTAGTTTAATGCACAGCACTTTAGAGTAAATATAAACCGATACTGCCGTTGTTTATGTATGTGTGCGCCGATGTATGTTTTATGCAAAAACTTTTTCAATTAATTCTCCAAATCGAGCTAAAACAACAACAAGAACAACAAGTATATCAACAACAACAAGGGCAATAAAAACAAATCAACAACCAGAACAACAACAACAACACAACAACAACACCAACAAGGACCACTGTTCGAGCTGAGTAAATTCGGAGAACTCGGAGCAAAGTGTGTTTCGAATAAAACGCAATTTCGAAAATAAAACACCCAACTTCGAATTTCCGCTTCCTCAAACTCCACCGACCCCCCCTCTGACTGACGACTCCCTCTCGCTCGCTGTCGCCCCCATCGCATTGGATGGTTTTTCCAACTCGTGGCCTTATTTGTCTTTTTCGCAAATAATTCGAATGCCCAAATTAATGCCACTCGTTTCCATTTCCCCTTCCGGCCCGACTCCGCCCTCTCCCTCGCTCTCTCTCCCTCGCTCTCTCTCCCTCTTTCTCTCTCTCTCTCTCGTTGCACTCTGTCGCCGTCTCCCGGCCGTGGCCCGCTCCAAATTACAACTAACTGGCCGGAGTCGGCTGCCAATGGTCGCGAAATTGGACTTGTTTTCGACCGAAAGGCTCTTGACCTGACGCTGTCGCCCCCCCTCTCTCTCTCTCTCTCTCTCTCTCTCTCTCTCTCTCTCTCTCTCTGTCTCTCTCTCTCTCTCTGTCTGCCTGCCCGGTCTTCCCCACCCACAGGCCCTAAGTGGATTATTATAATTCCCTAATATTTCCATTGTTATCGCACACTCGATCGGCCGGACGTATTTTCGTCTGTAATGGATGCATGAAATCCCCGTAGCGATGGCACCGTGGGACGAGCGAGTGAAACTCAATTCAAATAGGGAGATTTTCCGGAGATTCTAGGGTGATGCCTTCGTCCCACTGTCGTCGACCGGCTCTGGTCGCCGAATTATAAACTCTTTGTTGCGGCCGGACTTAATGGAGTTTGGGCCGCGGCGCCCGAGGCTGGGACGAGCAGGGGGCGTGGCTGGTCCGAGCGAAGGACGATCGTGATGAACGCCGAGAACCAATGGCTAGACGGGCCGACAGGTGGACGGACAGATGGATGGATGGTCTATTGAAGGGGTGTAAAAAGTTCGATAAATTAAGGCGAACACAAACGCAGCCGTGAAATGAAACGCCATCCATCACAGACACGAAAAGCAGCAACAACAACTACTACAGCACAGCACGCCCACCAACAACAACATCGATGACAACAACAATGAAAATGATTTCTCTGAAATCAACGAATCTCACGGCGGGCAAAAGCAACAACACAAGAGCTCATCATAAAATGTAAATTTAATTGAAATTTCATTTAAACTCCGTTGTTTCCCCGCGCTTCGATTTTTTTCTCATCTCGCTCCCTTTCACTCTCGCCTGCTCTCCTTCTCCCCTCTTCGCAAGCATTTTTCCCGTTATTTCTCCCGTGCAGTTGTTGTTGGTCCCGCCTGATTTTTCAATTAATTCCTACAATTAATGAAAATGTGAATACGATGAAAACGTAATCTCAATCATCTTTGTTTAATGACCAATACAACAACAACAACAACAACAACAAAAACAACAGCAACAACAAGGAGAGTAATGCCAACAACAAGAACAACAAATAAACTCCCCATACGATCAACGGGAATACTGAATGCATTTTCATTATAAAACTAATTAAAACTCAATCGGGAAACGGAGCCAATTGCCAGAGAGTCCTTGGCGAGTCCTTCTCGCGGCTGTTTGCGGCACCAGGGCTGGCCTGGGTCCCCGCCGGCGTGTCCCTGGCTCTCGCCGGGATTTCTCTCGATTGCCTCTCGGCCATCTCGTTGACATGCCCAATTACCAGCAGTAAATCGGAGCAAGGCCGCGGGTTCTTCCATGGAATCCCCGAGAGGATAATTAACATCGCTTCGGAATTGAAATAACTCACCTCGATTACTTGCACATACTCCAGCCAGCGCCGGGCATTTGCTCGACACGGCCGCTGAAGCCCGGCAAATGTAGTTGCCGCGTTATCTCGATATCAATCATAAAACACAATAAGTGCTCACTGCCTAAGGGGGTGGAAACACCCGTCTCTCTCACGCTCTCTCATTCTCACTTTGTCTCCATCTCTCTATTTGTCCTTATCATCGTCGTCGCCCTCGCCTTCTCCACTTGTGCCAACGCCCATCACTTGGCGTAATCACTTTCGGAATATGATCTGGCTCACGTCGGCGCCGCCCGCCGCTTGCCGCCGGCACCGCTGACTCCACGCCCACGTCTCGGTCCGACCCACGCCCTCCGCCCTCCGCCCTCCTCTCCATGACACGCATCAACACCGAGGGAGCGAGCGAGCGGTGGAGAACGCGAGGAATCCCCGCGACGAGCCAGTGCTTGTCTATGCAAGTGTGCGCCGGGAGCTCGCCGTTGGATGTCGCTTGTTTATTGCACACCTGCTGACACACGGAGCCCACGCCCCCGCCCCCGCCCCCGCTCCTGCCGGCGCCCCGGACCTCCCTCGTCGCCGTGTTTATTATGTTAGGCACATTCTGTCGCGCGTTCTTCCGCTCAAGTGGCAGCCGGACGCCAGACGACGCGCGCCGGCTGCTCTGTTGACGGCGTGAATTGCCGCTGGAGCAGCGCGGAGGGAGCGAGAGGCAGGGAGAGAGGGAGAACAAAGAGAGAGAGGGAGGCAGGGCTGCCGCTTGCCGCGTGTCGGGTGGCGGGTGGCGGGAATGAAATATTCGCCGTTTCTCAGCCATTTTTCACCGTTTCGTTTGTCGCCGTCTCCGCGCCCTTCGTCCTTTTTATGGAGTTTCTTTTGACTTACTGCTAGCTCTTCTCTCTCTCTCTCTCTCTCTCTCTCACTCTCTCTATCTCTCTCACTCTTCGCCCCGCTGGCTCTGTCGCGTTTCATTGTTCCCGGCCTAACGAGGTATGAAATCAGTTCGTAAACTTCCGCTAATAACAACAACTGCTGCTCGCTCTGTCTATGTGCGTGTCTGTGAGTGTCTGCTTGTGTTTGTTTGTTTGTTTGTCTGTCCCAGTAGACACAACACCAACAATGTCTCCAAGTTGTCAACATTTATATGTTATTGTCGGCGTTGTTGTTGCAATTTTATCGCTTCTTTTCCACGGCTCCTGCTGCTACTGCTGCCGTCGTCCTGCGGTTATCGCTTTTATTGCTCCCATCCTCGGTCCCGTTGCTGGGCATCCTTCAGATCCATCTATTTCGCGAAATAATGACGTATGAGCAGGATATGATTTCCTGTGTTTTTCCTCGTTCAGTGTCGGAATTTGGATTTGGACTTTTTTTCTCGCCACATTCTTGTCGTATTTTATATTTTAATGTTCCGATTTTTACCACCCTCTTCACGGATCAGATTCATGGACTTCAGTATAAATCGACAAAACCGGTTGAAGGAAAACAAATGAATTAATATGAAATACTAATTTTCTATTTTTCGAATTTCTCTCCATACATTTTTCTCAAATTTTCCGCTTTTTGCCACCCTCTTCAAGGACCAGATTCACGAATTTCAGTATTAGTGGGCAAAGCTGGTTGAATAATGGTCAAATCAAATTATATGAATTAATAAACTTTCTTTCCGTAGTTTTCTTCGTCCTTATTCTGCTCTCCGTCGGTGTATTCCGGTTTCACGAGCAGTTTTCTCTTTACCACTTTCTTTTTCACATTGTGAAAAGTTCCCTTTATGCATATATTCATTCATTCGCTTCCCCTTCTACACAATCGCCCTTTGAGGCATGGACAATGGAAATTTAGACAGGGAAAATTCGTCGGATTTACTACTTTATTTAGAGTCAAAGAAGCCTCGACATGCAGGGCTTGAATTTGACGAGATCCTGGAAATGTCTTTCTCGTTTTAATTCCTTCCGCATCCACGGGTCTTCACAAATGTGGTCGACGTTCAGAAAATCACTCAAACGGCGAAATCCCATAGTAAAGAACGCAAAAAGAACTCGAAATGAACGCGTAAAGAACTCAAAAAACAACAAAAGAACTCAAAGAGAGCTCGGAAATAACTCGAAAAGAGCTCTCCAGCCCAATGCAAAGTGCATGTGAGAGAGGAAGAGACACAGAGAGCGAGAGATGGAGAGATGGAGGGAGACGGACGCGACCAGCCGAAGAAACTCCCGCTGAAAGAATTGTTTCCGAATAACATTCATGCCGTTGCCACAAAACTGCGAGAGAAATCAAAATCAAAATCAAACTCGCTCGACGAGCGCACGAAAAACCAGATTAAGTTGTGTCAGAAGTTCGGCGGGGCGAGTGTGTGTGAGGGAGATGGAGACAGAGAATATGAATGGTTGTTCGGGGATGACTGTGTGTGTGCGGTGGCACCACAAACGGAGCTTAATTTCGCCCGAAGAATGCGCTCCGAGCCCCAGCGCCCCGCGTCCATGGCCCATTGTGTCCTGGTCCGGGGGGTGGGCGCATGAGAACCGTTTAAGTCTTGGCTGCATCCGGATGAGCCGCGATCCGGAGCCGGAGCCAGAGCCCCAAAGGCTCTCGTGGGGAGGAGCCTGGAGGAGGCTGAATGCAATACGGAGCCTCGTGAAAAATCTTCATGGCAAAGTGAAAATACGAAATGCATAAAGGAGATGGCATGGGAAATAAAAATGTATGTAAAAATTAAGCGGAATGAAAAACCCCCAGGCGAGTGAAGAAGCAAGGGGGATGACGAAATTAAGGAGAATAAAAACATGTATGTGTAAAGACTTAAAGGGAACGAAAAACTCAGAGAGAACGAGAACTTAGAGAGGGTGAAAAAATTGAGGGGAAATTCAAAAAATAGAGGAGACTCGTAAAAACCTCAATGGGAATTGAAGGCTCTCGAGAGGAATGAGAAAAGTTAAGGAGAATGAGAAAACACGAAGCGTATGAAAAACGTCAAGGCGAATAAAAATCTTTAAGGCGAATGAAAAATTTAGAGTGAATAAGAAAGTGTGAATCCAATAAAAACATCCAAAGACAGCGATAAAACGAAATGAAAAAATGGCAGAAAATAACAAAGATGAAAAATGCTAAATGAAAAATGAGCCAGCGTAATGAATGGAGCTCGACCGCACTTGGAGCGCCAATTAAGCTCTTAAATGCTCTCGTCGGCCGCGAAACCTCCCCCCCCCCCTCACTCTCCCTCTCTGTCTCTCTCTCGGCCTGTCTGTCTCCCTTGGCCGCCGCACCTTCGGACACATTCCGGGCGCCGACGGCTGGCGTCCGTGTTTAGCACATAATTAAATTATTATTAAAATTAGTCGAGCAATTAGGCGGAGCGCAGCCGGGACCACGCCCTCTCCACCGCCGCCCGCCCTCGTCGGTGGCGGCCGCAGCTGGCCGTGGCTCGACCAGCGGTCGCTCGCTCGCTCGGTCGGTCGGTCTGTGAAGACCATTTTTAAAATGTGTATATTCGTAATTAGCGCCAGCCGCCGCTCCCTGCGCCTCGCCAGACAGTCGACGACCCCGTCCTTCGCTCCCCGCGGCCTCACTTTCTGTCTCCCCCTCACTTCTGTCGCTCCCTGCCCGGCTGCTGTTGCTGCTACTGCACTGTAACGAAGAAGCCCGAACCAACACGTGGGCGCTGATCCTGATGAGTGGCCGCGTTGGCTGAGGCCGGCGGCGACGGGCGATCAGAGGTCGGACAAATCAAGTGCTCAGTTGACATGATAACTCGAATAAGTGCTGCCTTCAAACAAGATTGTGAGATTGAAAAGGTAAAGGCATTTCGCAAATTCACCACGATCTCTTGGCCAACAGTTATGAATCGTAGTTTCGCTTCCTTCCCTTCCCTGCCAAATCGTCTCGCCAATCCCTGCAGAAAAATCGCCACTCAGGAGCCCGTCTCGCCGCTGATCCTCACGAAACCAATCGAGGCTCCTGCGAACCCACGCAAACTTCCTTCGGCCCCCACCGCCCTCCAGGACTCCTCGATCCCCGACTCCCAGAAGCCCCGAGATCCACGCAATCGACGCCGATGACTTGGCGTCGAGTCGCGGTGACGGCAGCGAGCGGATGCAAGTAAACAAATTATCTCCCCACCTCGTCCGGGGGCGTGGGCGAAGTCAACGAGCCGAAGACGCGATGGCAATAATGAGCATGAGGACGACGGCGATGATAATGAACACCGTGTTACTGGCGATGGCAAGGAAAAGTTGGCCACGAAATCCTGGCAGGGCTGGCGGCAAAGCAAAGAAGGCAAACAAGGGAAGCCAAGGCTAATAACGGAAAATCGTCATCAACGACCTCGGAAGTATCATTCGGTGAACGAATCGCAGAGGACAAGCAGTGGGCGAGGTTGGAAAACAAGAGAGGGAGAAGCAAGCAAAACAAAGAATCAGAGACTGGAATAAAAAGGCGTAGCACGACCGAAGCCGAAGACAAGAATAAATACGGCATTCGAAAGAAATACAGTTTCTCGCCGATTCGTGAAGAGTCGAGCACGACGCGGAAGTGAGTGGGAGCGAGACGGAGGGGGAGCGGAGACCACAGACAAGGACAACGAGCACGCAGCACGAGAGCGAAACGAGGACCTGGAACAAGAAGCGGAACGTGAAGCAAGTGCAAACAAGGCAAAAGGAAACGCCTCAGGATAACGTTGTTTGTCACAAAACAACTTCTTCCTCCGCCCCGGAGCGGAGCGACCGGGAGAGGGAACAGGAAGAATCGAGAAATCGCAAATTTAATCCCCGAAAGCGGCGCCAGATCGAGCGCCGACGTCGAGCGCCAACAGCGCCAGCGATCTCTTTAAGGACATTCAAGGCGACTCCGGGATTTTCATTCATAATTTGTTTAAGCTCAGGCTCTTAAGGCAACTTAATCGATTTTGATACAAATTCACAATGAACTCAACTCCGATTCAACTCCTGCATCCTGGCCATTTGTTGGCCTTTGATGCCCGCAATCCGCCAATCTAAACGTGGCAAATCCTGCTGTCCACGTCGCTGAAACAGACCAAACTTCAAATTGCTCCGACTCCGGCCCAACTTCTCCGTCCAACTCCTTCAGCCTCCCTCCTGCTCTGCACCACCCCGGGAACTCGCTCGCATGCACACAAGCCCCGAACGAACACCCGGTCCACCGGAAGCGACGCCATTAGGCGGAATTTGTTTTCGATTTCCGACCGGGCAGTGGAGCGCTCTCTGAAGCCCCGATCGGCGGACGGACTGGCGGGAAATCAGACGGAAAACCGACCGACAGATGGTCGGCGGATAGGCGGAAGGAGCGAATGGATTTATAGCTAGAACTCGGCAGAGGCGGAGAGAGAGTGAGAGAGTGAAATGAGGGGAGAGGGAATCGAAGAGAGAGAGATAATAGAAGTCAAGACAGAGCAGTGATATGGAGCGCCAGGAAGAGAGAGGGAGAGGGCACGATAGATACCTGGTCGCCGTTCGTGGTCTTAAATTTCCTTCGGCTGCGCAGGGATTTTTAATTTCCCCAGCCAAGCGAGCGGCTGCTGATGTGCTTTGTTGTTGTGGAAGTTATTGTTGTTGTTGTTGTTGTTGTGGTTTCTGCTACAGCGGTTGCACGTTCCGTGCATCATGGCAACAATTTCTGACTGCCGACACATTTGCCCTTCGCCGTCCTTCGTCCGTCTCCTCCTCCTCGCAGCACAAGCGAGTCGAATCCAGTCCGAACTTCCTCTCGGCTCGCCCGTTTCTATCGCGAGTCGCGAAGGTGCAGAGGCAGGCGACGAGGAGAAGCCGGGGGTCGGAGAAATGGAGCTGGGGCTTCCGCACGGGAAGCCCCTGAATCTCTGTATGGCTTCCCGTGCTCATCGTCCCGAGTCCCGCTCGCGATTCGCCCCGGCCGAGAACCGGAAGACGCAACAACTCACACGACCGCACACTTCCGGTTCCGCAGAAAGTCCCGCTCGCGACCGAGCTCGTGGCCGACCAAACAAACGACTTCAATTTCGCGACGTCGACGAGTTCGCTTTGTCCGTCCGTCCGTCTGTCTGCTGTTTTAATGCACTGTCGCCGACTGACCTGCTTCGCTACAACCGTCCGTCGTCCTCCCCGCAGCGCCCCTCGCGCGCTCAGCCCCTCTCTCTCCCCCACCCTCTGCTCCTGCTCACATTTCGCTCCCGCCCTCCCTCGCGGAAAGTGAAAATCTCACGAAATTAAATTCTAAACCCGATTCGCCACGACCGGGCCAGCACTCGAGGCCCGCCAGGACCCGCCCCCGAGAGCACCGCCACCACAACAACAACAGCGACGACAACAACAATGGTCCACCATCCCCGAGGGGACCGGCTGAGGGGACCGAGAGCATTTAACTCGTTTCGGCTCCATCGAGTGCCGAGTGCCGACGGCCGCCCGCCCCGACACACGGGGCGAGTCAAGTGGCTGCGAAGCCGGGCCGGTGGCCGGAAGAGCTGTTAACCGGAAGTGGTCGGCGGTCTGTGTGGGCGGACGGCGGTCGGCCGACGCTAAACCCAGCCGCCCTCGACCGCCCGCCACGCCCCACGACAGCGACGAGGGCGAGGCGCCGCTGTGTCTGGCGCAGCCTCGGCGAACAATGGAAATGCTCGTGCAATTGTTTCGCTGGGGTCGCTGAGTCGCCGGTGGGCGGTGGGCGAGGTCGTCCGTCTCTGGGGTGTCGTCTCAGCCCCTCGGTCCCTCCTCCCCAGTCCCCCTCCTTCTCCTCCTCTGCCAGGCTGCCCCGGGCTGCGCTCGCCCGTAATTTTAATTTGTCTCCTCGGGACGCCGCCGTCGACCCAGCCTCGACTCGCACTGCGTCGCCCATAATTATGCAAGGATTTTTTCCACCTCCCTCTCTCTCCCTCTCCCTCTCCCACTATCTCGCTGTCTCCCTCGGGCCTCGCTCCGCGCCTCCTCGCGGCGACTTTTATCGGCTCCCGGGGCGCTCGACGTCTGCCGCATGCTGCAGCGCGCTCCGGGAGCCATTCGTTTGTTCGCCCCTCCTTTCTTTCTGTTTGCGCCCCCCCGCCCCCCTCTCTCGCTCTCCCTCTCGTTCTCTGTTGAGAGACTTTTTCTCTCCTGCAGCTTTTAAATAAATTAAGAAATCTGATATCGCTCGGCAACTCCGATTTTCATTATTAAAAGCACTCGCTCGCCGAATGTCACGTGCAGGTAGCGGCGGGCGTCGGAGGCACCCGTCGGACAATCGTCTCTCCCCATCTCTGTCTCTCTCCCCCTCGTTCGCCCTCTCCCTCTCCGGTGAAGCGGGAACGTCCCGGGAACGAGTCCTCGCCGTCGGCCAAGACTCGGGACAATGGACGCGATTGCGGTTGTTGTTGTTGCTGCTGCTTGCATGCACCGTTATTTGCGAGGCTCGCCAGCGAAAGGACTCCGCCGAGCCCCTCGAAGGAGTCGCCGGAGAAACTCAAAACTCCATCACACTCCATCAAGGAACTTGGAGGCAGAGCGAGAGCGAGAGAGAGAGAGAGAGAGAGGGGAGGTGGGAATTCGGATTACAGGGAGCCGATGGTAGTGAAATATTATATTTCCTCAATGGGGACACGGACGGACGGGCGGACGGACGGACGGACTGCAACAACAACACGGAGTACAGTACAACAACAACGGGTGTAAGTAGAATAATAACAAAATGAAGGGACACGTCGTAAATCCAGTGTCACTCGAGCGAATAAAACTATTCTTCTCCCTCTCCTTGCACCCGCCGTGCTCGCATCGACCTCAAGGTGCTTGAATGCAATGCGTCGCCCTAAGCCGCCCCCCCCCCCCCCCCCCCACTCTTGCTCCTGCCACCCCCTAGCGCACAATGGCCGGGTGGTCCGCAGAGATGCTCATGAAGCGCTGCCATTGAAAGCGTCCCATTTGGACAATTTCAAGCAATTTTAAGGTCAGTTGGAGAGCCACGCCCCGCACCGCTCCATTCCCTGCCTCACCACAGCCCCCACCAACGGCTCTCCTTCTCCACTTCACTGAACAATGGAGAATCGAACGAGCGAACGAACGACGGTCGCCTGGTTGGACTGAGCTGAGTGGAAGCGAGGGCAGCGAGAGGGGGAGGCGATGCAGCGGCGGTGGTTGGAGCGGACGAGGGATGCGGGATGAGGGTGGGGTGGGGGAAGGTGGAGGTGAAGGGGCCGAGATGCGTATTTGTTCGATTCTCTATTCTATGGACTCGGCATTTTTCGGTGAGCAGTGCAGAGGTAATTTTTGTGGTTTCGACGATCGAATCGGGAACGAACCGACAACGACAACGAGAGCGAGACCGAGAACGAGACGACCTGCCGCAAGAGGAATAAAACATGATCCCGAACCGCTCGATTGTCACAATCGGCGCTCGTTCGAAATCGAATTTGTTCTGAATTTAAATTCCTGCCTGTGGTCGAGTGAAGTCGATGGCGGTGAGGGGAGGAAGGAAGAGGGACGAGGGAGGAAGATGAAGATGAAGATGTGCAAGGAAGTTGGACGGGCTTCCGTCCGTGCGTGTGTGTGTGTGTGTGTGTGGTCAGAAGCATAAGAAATGCTTTAATTTGCGGTCGAAAGCCAACGGAGAGAATGCCTCGAAGAGCTAGGGATCGTCTCAGCCTTTCTGTCCCTCGCCCTCTTGCACTCGCTTCGATGGCTCCTGTTGCCCTCGTCCCCGGCCGGCTGCTGACACCTCGTCCGGGCCCCCGAATTTCATTAGAGCTTCCCTCCTTCCTTCCTTCCTTCCGCCCGTCCATAGGATGGAGACGGGTTTCATAAATAAATTGCACTTTTATGTCCACCCCAGAGCCACGCGAGGGGCGCCTGAGGTGAACGGGGTCAGCGGAGCCGGCCCTCCTTCCCTTGGCCCGAACTCATCTCATAAATGCCAAATTTTCGAAAGCCGAGCATGAAACAAGTTGAGAACTTTATGATTCATGTGGGCCAGGGTCACAAAAGGCCGACACGGCCACAGACGGCGCCGCTGTGGACGAATGTGAGTGTGTGTGTGTGTGGAGAACGTGTGTGAGTGTGTGTTGGGGTCGGTATAAATTTCACTGATGAATGCACCCGCCATGACTCCATTAAAAACACGAAAACTCTTGTAATGCATCTTGCGGAAATGCGCCCAGAACAGGACGAACGAGCGGCCGGCCGGCCGGGCGACCACCCGACCACCCGACCACCCGACCGCCTCCAGCCCGTGCTCCGCCCCTCTCGTTCCCTCGCTCTCGCTCTCGTCGCTGCCCTCGGGTCGTTCCCGGAGTTGGTGGCTCGTTGTTGTCGTCCTTGTTGTTGCCCCTGCAGTGTGGGCGCCGCAGCTTCGACTATTTCTCATTCTCCTCCACAACCCACCTCTCCCTCTCCCTCGCTCTTCCGCTGGCGGGCTCAGCCTCCGGCCAACGTAAACACGAGTACTAAGAACGGCTTTCAGCAACTTTTCCTCCCACCGGCACAGACAGACAGACGGAGAGAGAGAGAGAGAGAGGGCGGGAGAAAGTAACGTGTGCGGCCAAGATGGTGCGATTAGAAGAAGAAGAAGAAGAGACGGATGCAGCTCATCTGCTCGAAGTGCAATCGAGGGGAAGGGAAAATAAGAGCGAGCTTTCGTGGAACTTGTGGGAGAAAATAGAGAGAATCCCACGATCGATCGCTGAAAAGTCCCTCGAATTGAATCGAGTTTTCGGCGACATGTGAAGGAGGACCTCCTTCGCTTCGGCCGGCCGTCGCCGGCCTTTGTCTGCCTCCGTCCTCTATCGCCGGGCTCCCCTGCGTCCCTCTCCGCGGCGGGGACGTTTCCTCGTCCTCCTCCTCCTCGTCCTCGTCGTCCTCCGGCTCCAGGCCGATCCAATTACGGCCAAATGTTGCTGACTTTTAAGTGTCCTCCGCCTCGTTAACCACTCCTCGTCCACTCGCTCGCGCCCTGGTGCCTCGTCCAACCCGCCCTCGTCCTCGTCCAACCCGCCCTCGTCCTCGTCCAACCCGCCCTCGTCCTCGTCCAACCCGCCCTCGTCCTCGTCCAACCCGCCCTCGTCCTCGTCCAACCCGCCCTCGTCCTCGTCCAACCCGCCCTCGTCTCCCAGTCGTCGTTCTTCATCTCGTCCGTGTCGCTTGTCGTCCCTCTTGTCTTTCCTTCGTCGTTCCTCCTCTCGTACCTCCGTTCGTCCCTCTTCCCGTTCCTCTCCTCCTCCCTCTGATCGCCCGTGGTCGCCTCGGAATTATTTAGAGCTCTTGAAACATGCGGCTTCCTCGCTATTAACTGCATCTCCTCACATGGCTCCCTCCCCTCCTCGTTCCCTACACCAAGCACCCATCCATCCTTCCCGCTGCAGGCCTTCGACGTCCTTCGCCCTTTGCAATGGCAACCCTTTGAACCACCACCACCGTTGTTATTGGTTTTGTTGCTATTGTTTCAGTTGCCGTTGGCGCTCCTGCTTCGGGCCATCGTTCGCTTTGTCCAACAGCAGGAGGAGCAACGGCAACAACAACAGCAACAACGAATAACAACACACATTCCTAGTCTTGCCGACATCTAGTATTTGATGAGTGACAACAAAAGCAACAACAACAATGACAATGGCAACAGTATCAACAACAACAACCATGAGCGGAGACGAAAACTCAGCGACTCCTCGTCCACCGTCCACCGTCCACTTGTCCAACGATTCCTCGCTCTCTCTCTTTCACCCTTTGTCTGGTTGTTCATTCCTCTTTTATCTAAATGTTCGTCCGTCCGTCCACCAGTCCGTCCCGTCGCCTCGTCCGTCAGTTGGCTTCACGGAAACATTTGTTACTTGTGTATAAAAATGTTTTCGTGTTTTGCTTTCTCCTTGTTTTCGTTCTAGTAGTTCGTTGTTACTCCAGTTGTACTCTTTGGGCCATGCATTATTTTTGTTATTGTTTTGGTTGTTGTTATTTTTATTTCTGTTGTTGCTGTTGTGTTTGTTCGGTTGCTGCTTGACCGAAACGCTACAGCGAGAAATTTATCCCCAACTCGAGCTCAAGTGAAAAGCATTTAAACGAGCAAAGTATATTTTATCGTCCCTCTCCCTCTCTCTCTCTCAAGCTGTCTCGCACTCTCTCGGTCTCACTCACGCTGTCACGTCCTCTATCTCTGTCTCCCTCTGTCGCGCACTCACTCGATCTCCTGTCCCTGCCTCTCGCCCTCCTGTGGCCGCCGAGTTCCTCGCATTCCTCACATGGCCATTCGTCTCTCTCCCTCCCTCCCTCCCTCTCTCTCTCCCACGCTGTCCCATCTCTCTTTTCGTCTCTTCCCTGGCGGCCCCTCCGACCTTGCGGCGACATCTGCGGGAACTTGTTGAGTACGACCGTCGCAATTTATCCGCATATTCGGCCAGTTGTTGGAATTTCTCTAATTGTTTAGCAGGTTCCTCCTTCTCCTTCTCATCACTCCTCACTCCTCCTCCTTCTCCTGCTGCTGTTCCTCCTCCTCCTTCTTAGTTTTTGTCGTTTCGCATTTTGAAAGCTTCTATGAATATTTTTTGCTGAATGGATGTTCATTGGTGTGGTTGTTGTTGACGTCTGTTTTATTGTTGTTGGCGTTGTGTTACACCTATTTTCGTTGTTGTTTTACATCCTGTTTTTGTTGTCAATTATCATGTGGCGCATTTGGAAATTAACGTTAATTTTTTACAGTGAATTTGCGGAATCCATTCGCAAAGGCCCGGTCACGACCGTCATGGACAATGCATTTCTCACCATTCACAGTAGACAACATAGTTTTTGACCTCTGATAACTTAAATGCTATTCACAATAGCCCATACTTAACCATGAATGATTGAATGTGCATTAGAAAAATTCTTCTAGGCGATTTATCGATTTATTTTCGATTTAAAATTCAAATATTCTTTTGTTATGATACCAAATCTCGCTTTATCCCATTTCGACAACAAAGGCATTTTGAAATATTATTGTTGTTCTGCTTGTCTTGATCTTGTTCTTATTCTTGTTTTTACTCCCTTTGCAAATCCCACTTTTTTCGGTCACGATCTTCCCTCTTTTTTGCCCCCCTAAACTCACACAATTACCGCACCACTTGCTTATTTATTAGTCGTATCTTTCTTTTGACAAAAGTATTTCAGGAACTTTTTATCTTCTCCTTTTTTGGAATTATTTTTTCTTCCATCTGTATTATTTTGCTTGTTCCTTTTATTAGTTGACGTTGGTGCAGTTGTATTATTATTGTTGTTGTTGTTGTTGGCAAAATTCACTCTTAGACGAATCACAATCCACTCGAGTGAATTGAATAGAACAGAATTCCCTGCTTTCAATCTGTCTGAAAACTTTTCTAAATTTCGTCAGATTTTTCTTGGACATTGTTATATTTCTGTTCCATTTATTTTCAGTCGTTTCGTTTCGCTTCCTTTTGGTGCTCTGAAAGCGAGTGCATTGGATGCAATTTGTTGTTGTTCTCGTTGTTGTTTTGCTTATTGTTGTCTTTGTTGTAGTCGTTGTTTCCACTCCTTCTTATTGTTGTCATAGTTCATTGCTGTTGTCGTACTTGTTGTTGTGCTGTGCATGTTATGGAAACATCTCGCGAGAACTTTGTCTTCTTCCTTTTCTCCTTCTTCTTCTTCTCCTGCTCTTCTTCAGCATCATCTCCTCCTCCTTTCACAATTCGTCCTCCATCCTCTCCACCGAAATAAATTCCATTCCGAGATCGAGGTCTCTCCTCTGAGGGGTTTCCGACGTTGTCTCCAGGGATCCTTTGAAGTGCTCTCTCTCTCGCTCTCAATTCGCAGAAACAGCGAAGGCCTTCAAGAACCATTTTCGAACTCCAGAAACCAACAAAGTTCGAACAAGTTCCATAATAATCAAAACCAAAAAATAATATCCTGAGTGAAATTAAACCTTGGAAAATCTCACAAGAAACACACTTGAGGTCTTTCCAAAAAAATCCCACAAATCATCGAAAAATATCCCACCATAATATCCCGTGAAGGACCTCCTCCTCTAAGCTCCCTTCACTCAACTCTCTAAGCGAAATCTCCTCAACCCTTGGTCTCCTTCTTCCCTCTCTCGCCCCGACCACACCGAAATTCCTCCACTAAATCATCCATAAAAGTCTCCCCCACGAGCGGCAATAATTTAAATACTCGGCTCCCCGGGATAATCCTCTATTTCACGGTCATAAAAAGTAGAGGACGAAGAAGAAGTCCTGTTGCCCGACACGACACGTCCTCGTGGGGTGCCGCGAGCCCCCAACTCGCAGGCCGTTGCTCGTGACATCACTTCGAAGCAGTGACGAGCCCAAAAACACAATGGAATTAGGCGACGCCTCAAGGACCCCCAATCGATGGCCTCCCCCACCCTCCCCCACCCTCTTCCTCCTCCTCTCCTTCTGCTCCTTCTTTGGAGAAAGTTGATAAACACTTTTATGACACTTTCCATGTAATTCGGCCTCGGCCGGGCGAGACAGTAAACAAACTGAGACAAAAGAGCCGGGCGAAGGACGAGGCATGTCTGCCAATTAGAATCGGAGAAGAGAGCGAACTTCTGGAAGACACGCCGGAGACAACGAGCGACGGACAGACAAAGGGAGAGACAGACAGTCGGACAGACACCCGTTCGAAGGGTTGGGTTGGGCAAATATTAGTAATTAGAGTATTATTGAGGAGACTTTCTTTCATTCATTCTCTGGCTCTGCATTGGAGTCCATTAAAAGGACATAACTTATCGGTCTTCTCTGCCTCTCTCTCTCTGTCTCTCTGTCTTTCAGAACTGATGATGGCCTCCTTCGACTGTGAGGAGCCGAACAACGCCGAGAAGCTCATGTACGACTTGAACTGAAGCGAAGGGATCCCCTTGTGAACCTTCTGATCCACCTCTAGCCGACAAATCTGGATCTGGCAAAATCCGAGCGGAGCGAGCAGGTCGTCGTAAGGAACTACAATTAGAATTTAAGTACAGTATTTTAAGGAAGTATTAATTAAGCCTCGAGTGTAAGAATTGTGTACATATAACTCTATAGGGTTAAGAGGATGAGAGAAAGAGAGATGTTGCTTAGAACTACTGGCTGACAAACCTCCTGGAAGTCCCGGCCCCTAGGCAGCATCTCGAAGCATGTTGCACAAATACTAATCATTGTGAAGTGGTTTCCTTGTCGTTCTATGATTTCAGCCATCGATGATCGAGTCTGAATGGGGATTTATTTGGAATTAATTAATCGCATATAAATTTATTTCCTACTTCCCACTCCTCTGCACACCTTGAGAATTTGTTCCTTTCGTTGAATTACATTTGGAAATTCATCTAGCACTAATTGTAATAATAATCATAGACTAAGTTATACGTGTTAATTGACCGTAAGTAGATGTGAATAAGGCAGACAATTAAACTATGTAGAGATGTAAGGAAAAGTCGTGCTAGGAATCACTGTAAATAAGCTAGTTAATGAAGTGTTGGACTCACCAATACACCTAGAGGTGCGACTGTAGACGTGTCGCGCCGTCGCAACTATGGTGGTAATTGTAATGGTAACTGTAACTAACTGTAATTAGTTAAGTAACTAGCCTGCGTTTATGGGCAGACGAGACTCGGCTAAAATAAATGATGACATTTTATATGATTTACGAAGAACCCGCTGGAGTTTGATTTCTCAAAAAAGAAATTTTTTTCAAGAGATTTTTGTGTATTTTTTGTTAATTTTTTATTCAGTTCTAATAGTCCAACAGTTGATGACATGATCGGTAAAATAATGATGCTGCATCCAGGACCTCCTCAAAGCCCGCAGTCGCTGTCACGTGTCGCGCGCCACTCTGTGGGAGAGAGGAAGGATTAAACTCCTGCCGATGACCCTCGCCACCCCTCGACACTCACTGCCGTCCGTCAGACACCTCTCCATGGCCAGCAGGCAGTCGTTGGCGAAGACCTGCGACAGGCGGCCGTCGGTGGCGCAGACCGGCAGGTAGATGAAGGGACACGCCCTCAGGCACTCAGCCCGCCCCTGCGTCGCCCCGCGAATCCGCAGCAGGTCCTCCGCCAGGCAGCGGGACATCGGAGCCAGTCGCCAGTCTGGAAGGGAGAGGCAAGAAAACCAAACATTTTCAGATAAACCATCGATGGCGAGGAGGACAACGAGGCGCCCGAGGACTCCCGCCGAAGGTAGTGTTGTTGTTGTTGCCGTACCTATGCTCCTGCGGCAGCCATCGGCGCGCATCAGGCACTCGTTGTGGAAGAATTGGAAGCCGCCAGCGCCGTCGATCGCGCAGACAGGATCGAAAATGCGGGGACATCCCACAGGGCACTCGGTTGGCGGTTGCTCCTCGCTGGCCAAAGGACTCCCCCGGCTCGGCGAACTGAGGGCCAGGACCAGGACCAGGACCAGGATCCGACTGGAGAGGCAGACGCGGAAGCTCTTCATGGCTTAGTTGTATTAAAAACAGGAGTTCTTGGGGTTAGTGTGCCGATTGCTCTGGTCCTTCTTGTTGCTGTTGTCGGAAGATCTCGTTCGTGGTCGTGGCGCTGGGAGCTGAAGGTGGAACTGCCTTTGGTGGCGCTCGCTGGGTGCTTTTATGGGGAGACTCTGAGAGGTCTTGCAATTATCTCGATTGCTTCGTCGCCCCATCGAAGGGCCCCACCTGCCACCCCGCGCCCCTGTCAACCACCCATCTTCAGTCTGACGTCGCTGCATCTTGACATTGACTTCGTCGCTCGAGTACGCAGCAGATAAGAAGAACAAGGCGACGACGGCTTATCACAGGGCTTATCCAGGAGGAAGAGGAGGGGGATGTTCGCAATTTCACTAAAACTCTTTTTCGATTTGGTGAATGAAGGGTGAAGGCAAGGCGAAAAACATCCATTTGCGAAGGCAAGAGAAAAATGGAGAAATATTTGCAGCCTTCTCGAACCGAGAAAACGAAAATGGAAAAAACCCCACTTGTAATGACCCCTCTCAACTTCCCAACGCCGCTGCAACGAGGCCCGCCCGAGCGACTTCGGCGACCTCTTGCTGCCCGCGTTGCGATTTGGAGTGATGGCCAATCAGTTCACGAAGTACCAGGCGAGCAGAATAGGGTAGACAGCGACTGGCGGCAGCGGAGACCAGAACCAAAGACAGCGACAAAGGCCAGTGTCAAACTATTCTGCAGCTTACTCCAGAGCATTCATAGCAGTCGAAAACCACACCAGTGCTCATCAGAAACACTGCAGTGTCGACACCAACCATCAACACGAAGCATTTCAAATTGTTTATATTTCTTACGAACATCGAACTGCTGGTACTACTGCTGTGCTTTCAGAACTTGAATTTAGTTGTGTTCTATTAAAAATAAAAAAAAAATGAGAAGATCCTCGCAGTCGGTAGGATTCGAACCTACGCTCCCAGAGGGAATCTGATTTCTAGTCAGACGCCTTAACCGCTCGGCCACGACTGCCACACAGGAATGTTGACTAGTGATAGTTTTTCTGGCACCAAACCTTAGTGATCGTCATCATAAATTCTCATTCAGAAGAAATTAAATAAAACAACCAAGAATTTTTCACATATAAAGTTGTTAGTTTTATTTATTTGGTTTGCATGGCTTTCGCAGCCATTTACCTATACTACGAAACATCAGTGCGACAACAACAAAAAATTCTTATTGTTATACTATTATTGTTTTCCCCATAATACATCAATTCATTGTAAACATTTTTCATTTCAATACAAAGTTCACACAAAATTAGGCTTTTAACAACTTTTGAGAAATGCCGAAGAAACAATTCTTAACAAATAGTAACTAATGACATTAAAAATCAAGTTAAATTTTCGATTTCAAAACAAGCATCGTATAAAAAACTTGCTGTAAAAATTCTAAAAATTACAATAAGGCCCTTTTGATACCTTGTACATGTTCTGCGAACTTTTCATTTACTCGTCGAGGATTACAAAGCGAATGTGTTAAGGTGTGAAGCGACTACAGTGTTTGATATATAGCAGTATAAGATTCAGTTATTACCGAAGTTTTTCGGATTCAGAAGTCTTTCCCCTCTGAAGCATCGTTATTTGGTTGACAGATTGATAGATTGGATCGGTAGATTGGAGGGAGGGGTTTCAAGGTTGTAAAAGTCTCAGAAATGTATAGAAAAAATACAAACAAAAGGAAATCAAAATTAAAAGGACATTCGTGTTTGGTTGGTTTTTATTATAGATCACAATATAACAATTTGTTAAGTACAAATCTGTATACGAAAATTTGGTTTTCTTAGATGTTGTTGTTGTTGTTGTTTGTAACGAAATTCTTAGTCTAGGAAATATATATTCTCAATATTACAGCACATATAGAAATTCGAGACCAGAACAGTGGTCCAGTTGACAGTGGTCGAACAGAGGGGAGGGAAGAGAGCGCTTGACGAAACGAATGCGTGACAAGTCTTTGGGAGTCGTCTCAATTACAAAATGTGTACTTAAATTTCGCTCCATGCTTTCATTTCATTTTTCAATTTCATATTTTATATGTTTATACCTACTTTGATATTTTTTTTAAATCGTAAGATTTTTGTTACTTCGCATTTGAGAATGAAACATTCCGGGATACATAAACAAATTTAAAATTTAATTTAAGTATTTCAACTATCTGCTGGGAATTGTATTTCAATTTTCATTTACCCAATTAGAATTTTGTATAAAAGCGCTTTGATGGAACGTATTACGAAATCAATTACATCTATAGTTTAAAGCAAATTGAAAATTCATTAAAAAAATTGTCTCAAATATACGTATAAAAAGTCGTCTTTGAGGACTCCTATGAACAGGAAACAAAACAACTTAAAGCTATTAAAGTTTTGTCCATTGTGGTTGTGTGCTTTCTTGCAGTTGTATTTGAAATACTAACTAAATATACATGTAATCATAACGTTTTATGTAAAAAGCTTTCAATGTCTTAAAAAAATTCATGAAACTCATGTGTCAGGTGATACAGAATGCCGTCACAGAAGTGTTTATGTCGTAATTAATATGTCAATGGAAAATGCTACCATATGCTAAAGACTCTGACTTTTCTAGTCCACTCTCCATTCGTTTCTTTTTCACTGGAAGGCCGTCGATAGCCTTCCTTATGCATAGTACTGTTTAATGAGACGACGAGTTCCTGACTCAGTTCGAGCCCAAGTTATGCTGAGATCTTGCGCACCGACGGGTCGGTATGGAGCATCACGATGGATCCGACCATGGCCACCAGCGTGCGGTCGAGCCAGGTTACAGGATTCGGATACACCAAACCACCTTCGTAGAAGCCCAGGTGGCCGCCGTGCGCGAGCTCCACGTAGGCCGTATTGTGACGAGAGACTGAAATAGAAAAAATAATTATTAAAGTATGGTTCCAGAAAATAGAAAAAATTAAAAAAAAAGTGGACACATCGCAGTCGGTAGGATTCGAACCTACGCTCCCAGAGGGAATCTGATTTCTAGTCAGACGCCTTAACCGCTCGGCCACGACTGCTTCGTGAGTTTCGTTCGCTACAGCTAGCTTTTGTTAAAGAGGCGATTGCATATACGCAGACTTGATTAAAAAATACAGGGTGGCGATCTGAATGACTCATAAGAACTTAACTGTGAGACGGAAAACCCAAGTGCCCAGGTGTTTTATATTTTATTTTGTTGACTCACGTGCAAACTCCTTGATGGGCGGAAGCAGCTCCTCAGGCACGAGTGGATCGTCTTTGGCATTGATGAAGATCATCGGCTTCTCGATGTTCTCGAAATAGTGCAGCGACGAGCTCCACTGGTACAGCTCGTGGGTAGAGGTGAAGTTGTGGATGCGCCTCGTGTAGGCCTCGTCCAGCTCGGGCAGTGTGGCGGCCGCGATGATGTCGCGCTCGTTCAGATTGTGGCGAGCCTTCACCTCGTCGGAGAGCAGGACAGCGCGATGCTTCAGAATGATGCTCTTCACGTTCTCCGTCATGACGTACAGATAGAAACGACGGAAGTTCTGCCAGTTGAGAAGCCATTTTGTGCCCCTGAGAGGAGGAGGAGAGAGGGTCAATTACTGGGAATTATCTTCCACACGAAGGGAAAGACAGAGGAAGGATGGAGGTCTGCCGACTTACTCGACTGCATTGTAGCCCTGGCAGATGGAGATGCCGCCGATGACGCTGTGCGGCCGGGTGCGTTGCGTCTCGCCCATGTACTTGGTCACCAGGTTGCCGCCCAGGCTGAAGCCCACCGCGATGATGTGGGTGGCCGGGTACTTGTGGTGCAGGTTCTCCACCATCTCCGAGAAGTCGTCGGTGTGCCCTGCAAATAGCACAGGTAAGCGGGCGGTTTGATTGCGGATCAATTATTCTCCAATGCGACGCCCAGATTCGAGTCTTCGCATTGGTTTTTCACGTCAATATTTGCCTCGATTTGCAATATGCCATCTGCCATCTGCCATCAGGACAGGCGGGAGGACAGGCGACACTTACCGTAGGTAAATATGCGCGATGATGTCACCTGCACGCTGGGCAGGGCGCCGATGTGGTTGAGGACGGCGCACCGGTATCCGTGGCACTGGGCGTAGTGCACGAACGTGCGAATGTAGACGCTCTCCGAGGAGTTGCCGATGCCGGGACAGATGGCCACCGTAATGTCATCTGTGGACGAGGGAAGGCGCAAAGTTATCGATTTCGTTGTCATGCATTTTTAACCCATTTAAATGCACAAATCAGCAGCAGCGAGCAAAACCGGAGGATACCCACACACGGACAGAAATTCGCACACGGCAGCGGACAACCCACGACGATCCCGAAAACTCCCAGCCAAGGTTTCGTTGGGAACCCGACCAACGGGGCCAAAGACTCCAAGTCACGGTGGGGCGATTAGTAATAATTTATCAGACCACAACACACACCACACCACACGAAACAATTCATTATTAAAATGTCCTGTGCTCGCTCTCCCTCCCTCTCTATCGGTCTCCCTGACTCACACTCGGGCCCGCCCCACCCAATGGGACCGGCGGACTCACCTTCGTACTCGTTTAGCGGCTGATACAAGTCGTAGGTTAGCGTGGAGCCGTCGTGCAGCGACAGGTAGACTCGTTCGCCCAGTGGCCAAGGGCACTTCACGCGGCCCACAATGCTGTGGAGGACCGTCTGTACGTGGCCGCTGAAGCCCCACAGTCGGGTGGGGACGTAGCTGCGGAAAAAAGAGGGGAGCGTTAGTAGGGCAGGGGCAAAGTAGTGGTTGGACATTGCGGGATAGTGAAAAGGGGTTGGCTCGACAGTGTACATTGCAAATCATGACATAGAGCAAGCTCAAAACAGATTTCCAATAAACACACCGTTCGTGATTGCAGAAAAATGGTGGGAAAAATGTCCGCGAATGGCGACCCCGACCTCATGACCATGCACTCATCTCAATGCAGAGTTCACAAACACATCTGTTGAACTTCCGCGAAGAAACCGCCAGATAAAGAGAGATAAAGAAAGACAAATCATCAACGACAACCGACAAACAGACATGACGAAGATCGGCTTCCGTCTCGGTAACACGCGCCAAGGTCGCCGACAATTATGCGAAATGAAATTCATAACGAATTCCAAAGAATACGTTAGAAATATTTTTAGTTTAAATGCCGGAGATGGTTTTACTCTAAACGGGTTTCGACTCAGCGACTCCCCCTGTGGATCCCTGAGGCTAACAGATGGTGACCCACTTCCGACGGAGGTCGCTGGTGATGAAACCGAGGAAAGGTCTTAAACTCACATCTAGCATCGGTGGTTCAGTGGTAGAATGCTCGCCTGCCACGCGGGCGGCCCGGGTTCGATTCCCGGCCGATGCAAATTGTTTTTTGTCTTCACTTGATTATTTTTTCCTCCATTAAATTACTTTTAAAACTTCATTCTTATATTATTTCTGAATTGAATTTCTGTAATTGATTTTTTAAAATATGATCCAGCTTTATATTATTTCAACTTATATTTCTAATTGGGCTTTATTTTGGTATTCAGGTCTTTAATTTATTTTGTTCTTAATTTTAATACTAATTGTTTTCTTTAAACATGTTTGTAACTTGTTATAACTTGTTAATTTAGAGTTCAGATTATATTTTTCATTTTATTTGCTGAATTAATTTAATATTGTGGTTTTATCAATTTGTTCTTTGTTTTGCTTATTTAGTACTCAATTTATTCATACTTTTTCATTCCATTTCATTTCTCCATTGAAAGTCAATCAATATATGGATATTTTTATCTACATGGAATTAAGATACGTTCCTCTTTCTTGTATGTTGAAAACAGATTTTTCCGATGAAAGAACTCCTCACGCAATGTCGTCTGTTGAACTTGTTGATGACTCAAGGCAAATATTGTATTGAACGATGGCCTGTCTAGTCATGGTTCGGGGAAAAATACATTCCACTCAATTGAATTGAGACACAAAAATCAAGGGCAACACGAAGAGTCATTCATGGAAATGATCCGCTCCCAATGGAATCAGGAAAACCCTCGTCACCACCTGCCGCCCACCGGCCCCGTAGGACGTAGGACGAGAGCCTGGAGAAATCACTTAATCTATCTGGGTGGAGGCGGAGGCTGGCAACCAGTATCGGAACGTAACGAAAATAAATATCACCGAGTGGATCAACTCCGTAATAGAAGGGAGAAGGGCGAGAAGACCATGAACAACAAATCTTGAATGTCCTCGTCCTCGTCCTCGTCGTCGTCGAGCTTAGGGCGAAGTTGTGGGTTCATCCAACAACAGCTGCCTTGACCTTCGGGCCCAATGGCGAAGCAGGACGGACGTGGAGTTGGAACTCCGCATGAATGAAGGTTTCTCCACTTTTCTTCTCTCGACTCTTCCATTTCTCCCTGTCTTGCCGCCCTTCTCTGCTCGCGTGAATTTGTTTATTTCCTTATCATTTGTCGTCTTTTATGCTGCTTGTGATGCTGTTCGATGACTTGGAATAAGGGAAATTCCACAGAAATTACTTTTTCATTCACCATCATTCTCGAAACGACATGCGGAAGTCATTGAGACGGCGAAGTTGGCAACGCAAATGGACGGGGCGGGGCGGGGCGGTGGAACCGACTTTGGCAACAGTCAGGCAGTGTTGGCGAACTGAAGGACAATGGCAAAAACAACATCACGAGAACCAGTGACATTATATAGACCATTAAACAGCGCGGGCCACAACAAGTAGAATGATGGGATCATTCGCAGTATTCAAGGCCAAGGTTCAAGATGGCTTCTGATACTCCGCGCAATATGACGAGAACCCTCTGGTTCTCCAGAGACGACGCAGCTCCGTCGGAGACCTCCACGGCCTCTGGTCTGAAACTATGGAATTTTCTTTTGGTTTATTACTCGGTCTTCCGAGCAACTTTCTTTGATCTTCCCCACCCTCGAAGCCATGATGAGGGCTTCCTGCGCCAAAAGCCATCCCCCAACGGTGTATCGTGTAATCTTCGAATCCGCTCAGCTGGCCTCAAAGGACTGCCCATCGGAACGCGGTACCCTGCCCAGTGACCACGTTGATTGCGGCCCTTCTGTCATGATTATACCTTCTTGCTCTGATCGCCGAAGTTGTTGTCGTCATGTCGTCTCGTCTCGTTGTTGATACAACTGTTTTCGTCGTACATAATTGTATGCCATCATGTGCGAATGTAAATGGCGTGGCCTTCACGCACACACCTATACAAAGAAAACGCGGAGCAACGCGAAAAGCCATCGGGCTCGAGCGCGCAGGGAATGATAATGACGACGGCATTGGCGTTGGCGTTGGCGATGGCGATGTTGATGACGATGATGATGAGGTTGGGAGCGCTTCGGGTGCTTCGGGGAGGAGGAGACGACGAAGCTTTGTTGCGAATTCAATTTGCAAAATGATATCAATTTTAAGATGAAAGTAAATTGAGTCAATTGCCGGGGTCAGGCGGTGCGACCACGTGAGCGTGGAGCCCACTGGTGGATGTGGTTTCAAATGAAAATTTGTACATCGCATGATTGAAACATAAACCGAGACAACAACAGCAACAACAAAATAACAAAACAACAAAACAGCGCCAGCAACAAAAGAGACGGCTGCATTATTAAGACAGGTTGCGACGAGTCTTCACAATTCAATTATTCCGACCGCCGACGAAGTCGAGGTGGAAACAGAAGCCAAAACGGAGGAAATAACGGACGGACCGATCGACAGGCCGACGGATGGACAGACCAACGGCCGCTGGACGATGACGAGCGAACACCTGTTGACGAACGTGATTCGCCGTGGTGGGTCGGTGGGTCGGTGGGTCGCTTTTCGAACAATTGAACAACTGAACTTTCCTAATATTCGCATTAAGAATTAAAGCACTCCCGCCGATAGGGACGAGTGGAAGGAAAACACGAAACGAAAGAGAAGCCACCGGCAAAGCAGGCGACGGAGCGAACGAGAAGGAGCAAACGAGAAGGGACGGACGAACGGACGTTGAATCAATTTCAAAGGCAATTTTCGTTAATGAGATTCGGAGAACGTGGCCGAGGAAGTCGAATAATTTCATTCATTGATACCGAGAAGACGCCTCGAACAAAGCGCCAGGACGAGGGACGGGGTGGCGATGGCGATGGCGAAGGCGTGAGGTGACTAATGGCAAATTCGACCATTTCCCGGTGCAGCGGCTTCGGCGAGGGGAGGCCGAATGACGGGAACGAAGACAGATGACGGACGTCCCAGGAACAGCCAAGGAGAAGATTCCAAAGTTGTCCCGGGCGTATGAGGAACATTTCGGCGCTGGCCAGACCAGCTGGAGGCAAAAACCAATTGTGCAATGCGGAAATGTATTCTTTAATTATTCTCGCGGATTTTCCATGCATTCGTCTGGCCTTTGTCTCCACTATCTGGCTCTGCGTATTGCCACTGAATCCACCCATAAAGCCCTAAAACGAACGACCCGCCAACTCAGCAACGAGAGATAAGGGGATTTTGGTTCTTTCCATTGTCAATCGGAAGATAGACGATACTTGACTAGAGTTCATTCTATTTGTCGACGGCGATGGAATTCAGCTGGCAAATAATTAATTTAGTAACAGCTGAAATTACCACGATAAGCGGTCGCCATTTATCGCAATGGCTTTGTGAACAAACCCAGGGCGGGGAAAAATCTCGAAATAGACACGGGGCGAAGGAAAGAAGTTCTACGAAAAATCTGGCCGAAGAAATTCCAGCATGGCAACAAAGGGAGAAAAGCAACAACCAAGAAGAATGAAATCGGCGAAAAACAGCTGCCCAAACGAGGGCTCAACCTTTAATAGAAGTCAATCAGCCGTCGGCCGTCATGCGGCAAGACATCCGAGAGATTCAGGCAAACCAATACACAACTATATGTACAAAGTGGAAGCGAAGATAGCAAAGGCGAAAATACAGCGAGCGCGAATAGCAAAGTCAACAAAAGCGAAAAAATGCGAGAAAACCCAGTGGTCGCAGATAAGCGGCCGAGTGGGGAGCGAATGCGGGAGCGAGAGAGAACAAAAAGGCCAGAGAGAGGGCGAGTGAGAGGAGCAGGGCGGGAATAGATAAAAGCGATGATTTTGGAAAAAATCAAGCGAGCAATTGCTACGTTTTGTGTCCCACTCGCCCTCGTCGTGAAACGTGAGTCATTTTCGCGGCCACTTCTGCCCACTAACGACCGCCCCCCTCGTGCCCCTCTCAATCGACATCCGCCGTGAGCCGCTTCCCGGCGAGTTCGCACCGGTTTTCATTTGTTTTGAGTTCTCTGCGCTCATTTTCGCATTTCTGATTGTGTATTTCGTATTTTGTCGCCCGCAGCTAACGAATTCAAATTAAAACATCGCATTACCGACTGCCCGGTGGACGGGGCCGACGGGTGGACGTTGGAGGGCCCGGTTCGTGGCCATCTGGGCATCTCCACGACCACCTTTCGGGCGATTGTGCAACGCCTGCTTCGCCCAGGAGGCCTCGTCTACGGACCCCACCGTGGTCCTGGTTGTTGCTGGGCCGGCTCTTTGAACTTGACGAATGCTCGCCGGGCACGGCACGGAACGGGACGTCGGAACCAATGGGCCAATGGGCGACCCTGAATGCTAATTTCCTAATTTCCCCCCAATTAAGGGCTTGATATCCGAGTCCTCGACTCGGAACACCTGGAGGGACGTCGGAGTCGCCTCCGATAACCGGAATTAATTCCCACAGAGCATTTGACAGGGTTTTAAATACGTTCACGAGTCGGGTCGTTTGACCCCAGGTTCGTTCCCTTTGAAGTTCTCCGGAAAAGGTCAGCGGGCCCGGTCGAGAGAAATCGCGGCCAGTTCACAAAAAACAAAAAAACAAAGCAAACAAACGCCAGAACCTTCCAAAACTCCCGTAATTGCCGGACGTGGTCAAAAGCAGACGAACCAGCGACGAACCTCCGCCGAATGACTCCAACCAGGTCCGAAGTCCAGTGTTAGAAAGGACTTTGGACCGTCGGATGATGCCATGCTCGTGTTATCGTGGCTTTTTTTGTTTTTCCTTTCCCTTTTATACAATTTTGTTCTTTTTTCGCGATCATCCCGCTGTTTTTTATTTTGCTACTTGGTTCGAAAAAAACGTAAACATCGAGCAATTATCAATAATTGAAGACGAACGAAATGTGGTGCAGAAATTAATCATGTCGCCGCTGATAACCGCTGGACGCGAGCGGTCTCCGCGCCGTTTGCGGTTGCCACAGCCGTAGACATAGACATGGCATGGACATATATTCGTACAGATACAGATGGACTGGTGTGGAGATAGATTGGTGTGTGGAGAGCATGAATAAATGATGGTTTATTTTTATGGCAAATCTCTCGAGAATAAATCGCAAACACAACAATCGTTTGAGGCGAGCAAAATCAACAGGTTCCCCTCATTCATTCCCTCGCTCACTCTCTCCCCGTCTCTCTCCCCCGTTCTCTCTCTCTCTTCACAGCCCCCTCCAGGTCTCGCTCTCTCATTCTCGCTCTGTCCCCTCGAAATTATTGCTAAAATGCGAAGCCGCGAAATGGCAAAAACCTGAAAACCGAATGCCTCGGTAATGACATCAACGACTACCTGCTGCTGGTGAGCCACAGCGACAGCAACAACAAATGTCCGGGATATTTGCAGCAGCAACAACAATAACAATCACCAAATAGTCGTTTTAAAGTCATGACAACAATTTGAATAATAACAATAATAACCACAATAACAACAGGAACAACAGCAACAACAACAAAGTACCAATTGCGATTCTAGTCGAAACACATGTAGGCGTTGCTGTCGAACTGATTGCTGTCGTTGGTGAACTCGCACTCGGACTCGGCGACTGGCGACGACTTCTGATGACGGCTGTTGTTGCTCCAACAGGGTGCTCGATGGCAATCAAACAAAACATGCAACAATTACCGAGAGAGGAGGAACACAAAGGGTGTCAAAAGGGAGAAAGTTCCAAGCGACGGAGCCAGAAGTCAGAGGTGGCGTCGAGGAAGGACGAAGGAGTGGCCGAGAAACAGCTATTGTACAACAACTACAACTGTAATTAAATCGCATTTCGACTCAACAACACTAGGCTCCGGACATTTGAAACAGAAGTCCAAAGTCATTTATTGGTGGCATTTGACTGAATTGGCAAGGAAAAGTGCTAAAAATGTGGACTTCTTTCACCATAATGAATTGGATTTCACTTTCCAGAGCTCTGTTTTCAAAGCGAGTAAATTCCAAGAACCTGCTGCCGTCTCGGGGCGGTCAAAGGAGCCTTAAGGGTTTTGCGGCGATGACGAGGCCGCCGCGAGGTTCCCGCCAAGCCCTCCGACATGTCGCTGAATTAATTAACAGGGGACGGTCCCCGGCTTTAGGACGGAGCGACGAGGGCCGGGTCGGGGCGGTGCTTGAGTCGGGCTGGGGTTGCGAAAGCACGGGTTGAATGACTCATGGCGCGTGCGGCCCCCGGTGCCGCGACGACCTCCGTGCATTCGAATGCATTGCGGAGCCGGCTCCACCAACAAAGACTACTACACACACGACGACAGCACAAATGACAACTACAACAACGACTACGACGACGCCGGCAACCAAGAAATCGGCGGAACCCACAACAGCAGCAACAACAACAACTTGGTAGCTAGTTAAGGCAATCGATAGGGAACCACTCACAGCTGCAACAACAACCGCAAACTGATTAGAAAGACGAAATTCTTGAAAGCAGAAAATAATACACAAAAAAACAAACAGCTTGTAAAAATAAAGCTAAACACATTACGCAAATGAATGAATATATCTCAATTAGCGAACGATTTGCATTTAATTCCACTCTATTCATTTCTATTTGTGTTTTGTGCCTGTGGTCGTAGACGTTCGTCAGTTTCGAAAACGATTTCGAACCGAAATCAATAGATTTCTAGTGATCGAACAAAGCGATTCGAAGGCTTTTGGGGGCTCCGATAAAAGATCTCTAAGGTCACAATTTTCTATCACATCCCTCTAGAGTGACAAATTCTTCGGTTTCTTTAAATTCGTCGTAGATTCAAGAGAGAATTCTTCGAGAAAATATTTAATTCTAGTATATCGTTGAGATTTCACGAGGTCCAACACGAGGAAATTAACCATTGATTCATACAAATATCTGACTTCTTGAAGATCTACTCCCTTAATGCTCTTTTGGCATTATCAATAAGGAATATGCATGACCCTGAGGTCAAAATATTCTGTGATATCACTCTAGACAAAATCTTCGGTTTCTTTTAAATCGTCGTAGATTCAAGAGAGAATTCCTCGAGTAAATAGCTCATGCCAGGGATTTGTTCGAGATCTTACGAGATCAATAGAGGAACATATAAATGTTTTAACTACATCAAAATCAACCCCCTGATGTTCCTCATGAGACCAGATGAATTCTGACGAAGACCCCAGAATGCCCTTGAAGAGCCCGATATCAGTGTTATTGCGGTTTCATCACCGCTTTGCGAAAATTCTACGACCACTGAAGTGTAATTTCATAAGTGCTTCAAGCGCTGGTTATCGCAATCAAATTAGAAAAGTTACACCGTCCCCAGTGCAGACGGGAGGCGGAGGCCGAGCCTTATTTGGTGGACGAGTGGCCGTCGACGGTGGCGATGAGTCGTCGACCACTGGAGGCCCTCGAGTATCGAAGGGAAACGAATTGTTATTGGGTCATGGGACGTGGGGGAAGGAGACGGAGTCGGAACCGCAGCCGGGGTGAGGAGTCGATGGGAAGGTCCGAAGCAGGGCAAAGCAAAGCAAAGGATTAACTATTTATGGGCTTCACACGGCTCCTGCCCAGCCAATGAGTTAATCACGATACGATTGGCGGAGAATGGAGGAAGGGACGGAGTGATTCAGCGAGGTCAGGGAACGGGATGGAGAGTCCCCAGCGGGGTCTCCTTGGATTAACGCCAAGCTGGGGTCGGGCTCGGCGGAGAGGAAGCGAACTGAGACACATCAAGGACACGGAGCGACAGCGGGAGCCGTCTGGAAGTTTCTCGAACCGCTGGGCCCAGTTGTTAACAACGCCCCGGGGAAGGACCTCGTCACCCTCATCCAATCTACAAATCAATACACGATGAGTGGTGGCAAAAGGGGGGCACGGGCCCGGGCGAGGGGACAGTAATGAGGGTACTCACGGTTCACGCAGGACGGGGGCGATTTTGTAAATGCAGTCGAGGAACTGTTGGTCCAGACACCAGACGCTCGGCTTCAGCGGCTGGCTGTTGACGTTCAGGATGCGGAAGAGGATGCACAGGATGACGGCGATGGCGGTGAGGAAGGCGGTCGACATGGCGGTCACTGTGCGCAGCAGTTGGGGCCGTTCGGCGAGCAGAGACGTGAGCGACGAGAGCGACGGGAACGACGGGAACGACGTGAGCGACGTAAGCGACGGCAGCGACAGCGGGAATCCGGCGAAAAGCTGGGCGAAGTTCTGTTGCGACTGCAGCAGCTGGTCATAGAGGGAGGAGCACTGCAGCAGCTGGCCGAGGATCATGCAGGGCGCGGGGTCGCGGGGCAGCGAGAAAAGCCGGCGACCGAGGACCAGCTGAAGCTGAGGCCGCGCTGTCAACGAGTTGGGCCGCACTTGGGTTGACTGGTGGCGGCGGCAGCGGCAGCGATGGCAGCGGTGACAGCGGTGGCGACGCAGCAGAGCCCAAAACGCAGACGACAATCAATGACGTCGTTCGTTTTCCGCCCTCAAGGTTTTCTACGCCGTTTGTTCTTCTTCGATTCTCCAAGTCTCCAATGGGAATCTCTTCACACAAAACTTCTTTATTCAATTCTTAAACTACAATTTTGTGAGAAATGAAATTTGAGCCACGGATGTCGGAAAGGGACAGAGACACTCACACGAACACGAAGAGATACACGAAAATGCGTGGAAAAGTATAGAACTCGTTGTTATAGACTTATTTTTTTTTTTTTTCTTATTTCACTGAATTTTTTATTTTAGTGTTCTTTTGATTCGTTGCTGGTTTTCTGTGTTACGTTTGTAGTTGTTGTTTGAGTTCGTCTCCTCCAAGTTGATAGAATTTTAGAGCAAGTTTATTGGAGAAGCACTGCGAATTTTTGATGGTCTCGAAATTTGTCTCTTCCCAATTTGAAATGGAAAATTTTCACGCCCTGAAAACAGAAACGCGAACGTCGTCGGCGCTGTCGACGTCGAGAAAACAAAACAAATGAGTTTTTTGGGGCACACGCACCGTGTGAAGGGGTACAGCGGGAGGCGGAGATGAAGAGAACGACGTGAACACAAAAGAGACGCGCGACTGCACTCACCAAATGTTCTTAAACAATTGATCAATCGCCGACGTCGTCTCGTCCTCGTCGCGATTCGTTTGTCCTCGGCGTCTCTGATTTGTTTTCGTGTCTTTTGACGTTTCTTCGATTGCTTTGCATGGAATTCTCCAAGTTCGCTTCTTGCTTTGCTTCGAAATTTCCAGACACTGGATACTTTGGGGTTTGTGTCTGTAATATTTTTCTGATGCTACTACTTCAACATTCGACATCAAGGTGTGAGTTTCAGTGAATTATGTTATTAACATTCTGTAAGGTAAATGTTTAGGAAGTCCTCATAGACAACATAAAAGTAATATTTCGAAAAAACTAAATATTTCCTTCAATACACAATATCACCACTTAAAACACTTTTTTTTTTAATAATATTAATAATAACTTTTAATTGCTTTTAATTAGATAAGAGTATTCATTACTATGATTGATATTTGCGTTTATTTTGCATCAAAAAGTTGGAAAACACATTTAAATTGCAAGCTATATTTACTCAATACTTTCGTCCATCTATCATTACCGGTGTGAGGCGGAGGTCGTGGCATCCATTTTATATTCTTGTGTACTGCAGTCGTCAAAATTTTCTGCTTTTTGTTTATTTCTTTTATTTGGTTTTAATTTACATTTGATATTTACTATTATAATTAGTTGCAGTTGACTGGGTCATTCGAAGCTTAACCGACAATCAAAGTGCCCTCGTCAGGGAATACATGGGATGGAACCTCCAAGTTTAGGGGAGCTGGTCCTTTGCGGATGCGTCCGGAGGCGTCGTAGTGAGAGCCGTGGCAAGGGCAGTAATAACCGCCGAAGTCGCCAGCGTTGGCAATTGGGACGCAGCCCAAATGTGTGCAGACACCGATGACAACCAACCATTCGGGTTTCTGGACACGTTGCTATAATGAGACGAAATATCATGGTTTAATGTATCTTAAACAAATGTAGGTTTTCACAACTTACGTCGTCACTTTCTGGGTCACGCAAAGTGGATACTGGAACATTACGTTCCGTGCTGATTTCACTAGGTGTGCGATGACGGATGAAGAGGGGCTTGCCACGCCACTTGAATGTCACCGACTTGCCCTCGGGGATATCGTTCAACTTAATCTCGATCTTAGCCATGGCCAAGACGTCAGCGGTGGCGCTCATGGAGCTGACAAAGGCGTTCACAAGACCCTTAGCGGCGTAAGCGCTGCCGACGGCACCGGCGCCCACCATCATGTAGGAGAAGGCCTTACGGTCCTCGGCGGAATCGTTCTTCCTGTTGGGGCTCTTCACGGCATCACGACGGTAGGGCGAGAAGTCGGGCACCTGCAGATCGGTGTGAGCGCAACGGACTTGTTGAGTGGCTGGAATGGAATAATTTATTAAAAGTTCCTCCGTGTTTCAGATAAGTTGAGGATGTGATGAGGGAAAAGGGAAGCTTCGAGTAACAAGGAACGCGTCTTTAAAAAGCCCTATGCGTCAAACATCAGTACGATGTCGATGATACCAATGTCAACGACGATAACTTTCACCGAATGCAAACAACACGATTGCCATCTCACAGAGTCTGTTATAAACTGTCTATTGCATTTTTAACTCCAGCTCAGGAATATTCAATTCCTCGTATCCTTTAATAACACTTATCGTCGACTTCATGCATATCTGTCATTTGTCGTTAGTTTGTCTTCCTGAACTCGTTCGTCTTAACCTCAAATCCAATTACATAATGTTGAGGGGAGACGACGCAATTTTCATTGCGAATTTTTGGCCATTCTCAATTATGCAATTGCATCGATACGCATTCCACGGACAAGGTAAAATCTGAATTTCACAGGATATTCACTTTGGAGTCCACAGCTGGCGCTCGTCTTGCCACAGGGAGCCGATTTGTCCGAGGAGACGGCGACGACAGCGGGCTTCTTACCCTGGCTTGTCGACACCACGGCAGGCTTCAGGCTGTTGGACACCGCCTGGGTGGTGGCTCGCAAGTAGGTGCGGGACACGGCGTTGATCATTGTGAAATCTCTACTCAAACTTTATTGAATTTATTTCGAAATTAAAAATCGTCACAATTTTACGGACGTAGAAAATTTTGCCCGAAAATCGTTCGCTGCCCGAAAAACTATTCGCTCACTGCACGACGTACGAACGAACGAAGAAACGAGTGACAGCAAGTCCGAACGAGAGTGAGAGAGAAGGTAAAACGTCAAAAACAACGAGTAGATAAATTGACAGTTAAGCGTCAGATGATTGTGAATGCGTTCGAAAAATTATCGAACTTACGTCGCATTAAATATAAATATTACAACGTAGATATTAAAAGTAAATAAAAATAAAATAATTCCGTAAACAAAAATAGAAATGTGATGAAATATGGTGAAATGATCCACAGGCTGCACAAGCCATTGAGAAGGTCATAGCAGGTGGCCTTTAGTGGTTTGCGTCCAGACTAAATGGAACCTATATGAGTAGCACAGGGTGTTTGTTAAAAGTAATTGATTGCCGTATTCAGTACGGACGAAATATGGATGGTTCTACTTTTATCATTAATTCGTAAAAAACACTGCTTAAAATAGTCAGGATAGTCGAAAGCTAAAATTATTTCTGTAAAATATTTTATGCAGATACATATTTTATTCAGGGTCATTGATCGTTTTAATATTCCGCACAATATTCCCACATTTCCTGTCCCTCGCTCGACGTAGCCCACACTTTTTATCGCTTATACATTTCCTAATTATTCTCACATTAATTTCACATTCAACAGTGTATGAGGTGAAGACATGCACCCCCCTCAATCGAAGCACATCCCTCCCACCCATCATCCTTACGCACTACCAGTCGCCCTTCGTGCCTCTCTCTCTTCATCAGCCTGCCTCCACTCCCTCTTCGCGCTCTCTCTGTTGCTCTCATCATTCATCGTCGGAGCGGTTGCGTTCGTTCGCTGAAACAATAAAAATTTCTTCCGAAACTCATCAATATTCAAATTTATTAATTAACTAATTTCCTTTGTTTGTCGTTCGTCCGCACGAGCCCGGCGCAGCGCAGCGCAAACCCTGTGAGAGAGACAAGGACGCCGACTGCGACGTCGTCGTCGTCGGAGACCACCCACCAGGCTCCAACCCCTAAAATTATGTAACATTTAATATAACAGAACATAAAACGAACGCAGCCGGAGAAAGTGAAATAAAGCAAACCGAGCAACAACAGACGGAGAAGTAGCACAAAGAGGGACACAGAGAGAGACAGAGAGAGAGAGAGGAGAATCGATGATGAAGCGGCACCAACAACAACTCATGCGTCATGCAGCATAATCGCATCGGCTGGAGAGTGGGAGGGGGTTGGACGGTGGTCGCAGGGGGTGAGGGTTGCTGTAATAAAGCTTGCAATCGGCCCGTCCTCCTCCTGCTATTCCTGATCTTCTTCATCTTCCTCCTCCCCAGCCCTTCTTCCTTCTCGCCATCGTTCTCGCTCACGTCCTCGCCTCGTCGCACAATTACGCATTTTAATGCGTTCGCTCGCTTGCGTCATGCTGGCGACATAAGCAATAACAACAATTACAACAATAACAACGAGTGGCATACAGACGACGGCAACAACAACAACATCTGTTTTAGTATCCTTGCATTCGTTCACTCGGCCGTCCGTTCGCTCGCTCGCATTCATTCGGTCGGTCGGTCGTGCGTTCGTTCGTTCGGCCGAGCGCGCACGAAAGCGAGTTCGAAGCCTACGAGAAATGCGCGCGACTACGAGCGGGTCGGCGTCGACGCTGGCGCCTCTGCCCCTGCACGACGTTGCGTAGCAGCGGCCGCCACAGCCGCCGTCGCCGCACCAGCACTCGCTGGCATCGACTCGTTGCGTCGGCACTCGCCGAGCCCCGACCACGACCACGACCGCTCCCTGCACACTCTCGGTGTCCCCCCCGTCTGCGCCTCGTCGGCCGCCCCACCTCCCACCACTCTCCCTCGCACGCTCGTGTCCTGCGAAATTCGCTCTGCACTCCATCATCCTTTCCACTCGAGCTGACATCAGCCTGCAAACGCAGCGCTCGTTGCGTTGCCCCGGCGTGCGGGTGTTTGTGCCGGTGTGCGTGAGGGTGCGGCGCACAGTGGGCGAGTCGGGTCGAAATCACGATTGCGATTTTCCCTCCCCGGACAACGTCGTTCCATTGCTACCGCCTGGGGGAGACGAGTCGAATGCGAATTCGGCCCACTGTAAACTTTTTAACACACTCCGTGCGTTGCTGCGTGCGGCAATTCGACGACCCAGCGCCACCCCCACCCACAGGCAGCCCCCACCAACCCCCACCGCTCGTTCGATGGGCGCTTCCTGGCGCACATAAAAGCAGGATGCCGAAAATTGCGGCCCGCGGCACATTAAATTCAGCGCATGCAACGCCGCCGCGCCTGGGCCGCGACCGGGGGTCGGCGGGCGGTGAGTCAGTCGGTTGGATGCCTCCCCACACCCCAACCCTGGGACCATGCCACCCCCTCCCCCCGCCACGGCTCCCTGCACCGGAATTAAACGCATTAAAGCCGAGCCGAGCCGAGCCGAGTCGAGAGGACCGCCAGAAATTCCGGCAGAAGTTCATTTCTGCGAATTTTCACTCGGCACCCGCTGCGAGCGGCGATAATCGGAAAAGTCAGCGGGAAAATCGGATCGGGTCCCATTGAGAGAGGGCGGCGGAGTGGCCGGTTGGGTTGTGTTCTGTTAGGGGCCCGGGTTGTGAGGGCCTGGCCACGGGGCGGGGCAGGGCGTGACGGACGGCGCCCAGCTGCGAGGGAAATTGAAAATTAAAACTTGAATCGGAGCTCGCAGCCGGCAGGAAAGAGTGGTGGAGCGGGGGTGGGGCCGAGTCCCGAACTGCAGCTTCGAATTAGGCTCCGGACGAAAGCTCTCAAAAGCTCTCCCGAGGCGTGGGCGAGCGAAGGGCGGGCGTGAGGACGAGGGCTCCGGGTGGAGGCGGCGGTCAGCCCGGGGCGGGGCGGGGCGGGAAGCGCAGCATGTTGCAGGCGAATGCGCATGTTTGCCCAGGATTCGGGGGCCAGTCGAGCGTTGCTGTGGTTGTTGTTCCTGCTGCTGCTCGTTATGTGCACCGGGATCGCCGTCGCTCTCTGCCGCTCTCTCGCTCTCCCGAGCCCCTGCGAAATCCTCCCCCAAGTGAGGCGAGGCCGCGGTCGTGGCCGTGGCAGAAGCGGATGCAGAAGCCGAACCTCGAAGCCAAACCTCGACCTCCGAACTCGCTCTCATCGGCCAATGTCAAGCCCCCGACCCCTCGCAAGGCCCCACCCCTCGTCCGCGGCTGCCCCACATTACGGCGGCCTCCCCCGACCTCAGCCGATTCGATCCAATCGATTTTGGACGCACGCGAGGATGCAGGCGAGCGTGAAACGAGCAAAAGTTCCGAGCGACGGCCGCCAGCTCTTCCTCTTCTCGCTTTCAGCACCCCCTCTTCGTCTCCCTCCACCTGTTCCGCCGCCCACTGGAGCTCCCCAGAGTCTCCCTCCGCCCCAGGGCCCCGCAACAGGCTCCAGGCTCCGTCGCCCGGGACTGCGAGAGAAATTTAGATGTCATAGCTGGGTGACTGACAGGCCGGCAGACGGACAGACGGACGGACGGACGGACTGACGGACGGACGGACGGACAGGCAGATGAGGAGGAGGCCCTCGATGAGCGCCCTCTGTGGCGAAAGGGTTCGGGTGCGGGTCCGTGGCATCGGGATTGGAGGCACTTGGAGTGATTGCATATTTTTTCAGCCACGCATGGGAATTCGCCAGCCAGGGTCAGGGCGATGGCAAGAAGGACTGGGGGCAGGTCGGTGGAACTGAAACTCAAACAGAAACAGGAACCACGCAGCGAGGAGCGGGGGCCGAGGGAGAAAGAGAATGCTTAGTCGAAGTAGTTCCTTCTCTAGCTTCCTGTTCGTTCGCCTTGGCATCACCGGAATTTCTGTCCAGTCTCCGCAGTCTTCGGAGATTCTTCGAAGAATTCTCTTTTAATTTGGACAAAATTTGTACTTTATCCTCCTTCTAAACTGTCGCATTCTTCGTCAGTCCTTCAATCTACTCGGCTCCCTTTACCCCGGGTCCCTCTCCTCGCCTCCCCTTCTCCGTTGATTATTTTCGCCCATGGCTTTCTAACCTTTATCTCTTCCCTGATCTTCCCTTCCAATCCGAACTGATCTTCTTCTCTATCCCGATATTCCCTCTCTCCTGTTCTTCCTCAATGACCTGTTCCTGGGCTCTCTCTCTCCTGGGCTTCTTCTCCAGACCGATCTCTAGCCCAGATATTTGTCGCTGCCCGACCTTCTTCGCCAGCTGGGCCCACGCCCACGTGCCCTGGAGCCCTTCCTCGAGCACCTCCTCCACCTCGAGCACGGGCACTTCCTGGAGAAGGTGCCCCGAGTGCTGAGGAGGCCACGAAGGTCGTCCGAGCAAAAATAACAAAATCCCCTCCGGCCGAAGGTCGCTCGCAACAATGGGCGAGGCATCAACAAATCGACGAATCGACCAATTCCCCGATTTCGGATCGTGGGAGGCCCATGGGGGCGGGGGAGGAGTTGGAAGAGCAGCGGCGGCGAAATGGTTGGTGTGGCAACGCTCGCCGTGGGCGACGGGCCTGCGTTGCTCCCAATTCGTCTGTTGGCCAACCGGCTGTCGTTGTCGATGTTGTCGTTGGTGAAGTCGATGTCGCTGTCGCTGTCGCTGTCGGTGTCGATGTTGTCACTGTTGAAGTCGCTCCTGCTGGTGTTGCCGTTGTTTACGTTGAGATCGCTGTCAGTGCCAGAGTCGACCTCGCTGTGTCGATGACTTGGGCTGCTTTGGTAGCCTGGGAATGGCGAAGGTGCTTGTTGAAAATCTTCTCCATCTGTTAAAAATCATCTTCAATACATCTGTTCATCCATCTGTCCACAATTCGTCCAACCACGTCCTGCCAGCCTTGGCCATGCCTTTGTACATTTTAGTAGACTTTTATATTCAAGAATTTAGAGAACGATTCAAAATTGGTAGGTTTTCAAAATTTATTCATTTTTTACCAAGAGGTTTGCAATTTTTCTTTAATTCTCTTTTCTATTTAGGTACTATTTTTAATATATATTTATATATATATATTTTTAAATTAATAAAATCTTTCATTCCATATATTTTTTGGTATTTATGTAATTTTAAATATTTCTGAATTTTATGAAAATCTTAATATTTTAGATTTTTTTACATTTTTATATTATACATAGTCATATGTTTTAATTTTATATTTTGAATAAAAGAGTTTAATTTCCTTCTGTCCATTGAATCGTCCTCTCTCCGTTATGTTGATCTGTCAATGTCAAGCTGTCCACATGTTCATTTCTCCTTCATTCAATTCATCTGTCGATAGATTCATTCGGCCAAATTCCCGAACTCAATCCATCCAACAACGGAACAGGACTTGTTTTTACAGTTAGAGCAATTTAAAAGTTCATAAATTTAAAATTTCATGAAATTTAAATTTTCAATCTTTTATCTCTGGCATCATTGTCAAATGTCTTCCTCTTCTTCTCCCTCTGACAGCACAAACTTCTTCTCTTCCGGTCAAACGAAAGACGTCTTCGTCTTCTTCTTCCTCTTCATTCTCTTCCTCTTACTCTTCAATCCCATTCATGCATTCATTCAAGTTTCTTCATTTTGTTTTTCGAGTTTAAGAAATTGAAACTACAACAACAAAGTGAATCAAAACTTAAAAATAATAACAAAGAAATAAAAACAAAGAGAACAGAGCAGAGAACAAGAGCAAGAACAATAGAAAAAAGAGCAAAGCAACAACAGCAATGGAACAAAAACACTGAAGAAGTAAAACAACAAAAGCAATATTCGAACACCAAAAACAACAACAATAGAAACAACGCGAAGACACGACAATAGAAGAAGAACAAGATCAAGATCAAGATGAAGATGAAGAAGAAGATGATGATGAACCAGAAAAAGAAGAAGAAGCAGAACATGCAGAAAAACACGAACCAAGGGAAGATGAAGAAGTGAAAACAAGAACAACCAAAATGAGAGCAAGAGCAAAAACGAGAAGAAGGACAACAACAAGAAAGCGGCTGAGAACAGAAATAAAACAGAACGACGGCAGAGGCGAGGAGGGCGGCCGAGGGGCGACTGCGTGGGGCGTCGAGGGGCGCAAAAAGCAATCCCCATGGCGCCAGGCCGCCATCGTCAAGAGCAGTTATGCTGTCGGCTCTCACACACACACACACACACAACAGAAACACACAGCCAGACGAACGCACGCACGCACGCACTCTCCAACACCAAGACACAGGCACACACACAAGACGACATAAATACATAGAGACGCAGCATCCGGCGGCGGCGGCGGCGGCGGCGGAGCCAACGACAACAACAGTAACAACAACAACAGGGAGAGCAGCGAAACAACAGCAACAACAAAAACAACAACTAGACCAACGAACGCACAATTTGCCAAGCCAAGCACCTACTTTCGCAACAACAACAACAACAACAACAACAACAAAATCAACCTCATCATCATCACGAACAAGTAGAAGCAGGAGAAGTGGAAGTAGAATAACAACAACAACAAGACCAAGCCCAAGGACAACAAAAAACATAACAACAACAACAACAACAGCACCATCACCAACGACGACGACGGCGGCGGCGGCGGCGACGGCGTCTCCTCGCAGTCGAGGCCCGAAACTCGACTCCGACCGCATCGCGACCTCGTCCTCGACTTGGGCTCCTGCCTCCCACACACACACACACCTACTCGCCCCGAGGCCCACGCGCTGCAGGGGATGGCAGGAGGAAGGAAGAGGGCGAGAGAGAGGGAGGGAGGGGGCAGGGGAGGAAGTGCGTGAATTTTGAAAACAACTCAAACTATGCCGAGGCGCCAGCGACGCACTTATTTTTGTCTAAAACTGTTTTTCACCCGCACACAGCAACAACAACAACAACAACAACAACAACAACAACAACGTTACCAACAATGAGAGCATCGGCCATGGCGGCAGCCCCCGCCCACCGTCGACTCGGCCGCCTTCCGGAAAATGGCGCAGAGTTTTCAACTTTTCCCCGAGCCCGGAAACGTGGAAGGAAAGGAAAAATAAATTTAAACTCGTAGGGAAGGAGGGACGGCGGGCGAGAGGATCGCAGAGAAAGGGGGTGAGGAAGCAAGGGGAAGGAAGAGAGATAGAGAGAGAGAGGGAGCGGGAGGACGAACGTGAGTGGGAGAGCGGAAGCAGGAACCGGAAGGAAGGCGTGGAATGGGCCTTGTCGGTAGGCTCCAGGCAACGATCATTGCGACCTCGGCCTGTACGTGGCGACGGCTCCGGCGACTGCCTGGCGTGTTGCGAAAGTTCGCAAAGGATTCCGGAGGCGGTCCTGGCCCTGGTCCTGGTCCTGGTCCTGGTCCTGGAAGTAGTTGCATGCACGGCAGGCCCGGAGTGGAGGGAGGAGCTCGGGGATGAAAAGGGCGAGCAGGAGGGCGATGAAAAGAGAGCGGAGGGAGACGAGGACTAGGATGAAGAGGAGGACAAGGAGGAGGAGCAGCTGAGGTGGCTCCGTTGCCAGGGGAGCAGGAGACGCGAGAAGAAGCGCGAAGCGAGGCGATTGAAGAGCGTTTCTGGGAGGGTCCGGTGGCGAAGGAGGGTAGAGAGAGAGAGAGAGAGAGAGAGAGAGAGACACCAAAGAGAGAGCAGTGAGCGAGATAGAGGAGAGAGGAAGACAGCAGAAAGGTCCTGAGGGTATCCAAGGACTGACTGCAGGGATCGTGGCGAAGTGAAGCGGAGCACACCAAAAAGGCGGAAGCTGGAGGGCAGAAGAGGAGATGGAGGAGCGAAGAGAAGGGGAAGGCGACTGAGGGAGATGAGAAGAGAAGCAGGGCGAAGGGAAGAGAAGTGAAAAGAAGCACTCAAATAATCCAATGATCCAGGCGTAGAAATCACCGCCCAATCTCGACTCCGGACTCAAAAGTTCAGATTTCGATTTACACGTTTTCTGCATCCTTGTTCTCGTCTCTTCTCTTCGTCCGCTTCCACCTCCTCTTCTCCGCGTCCTCGCTCGTCGTGCGCGTGGAATTTTCCCGCTCCCGCCACTGGGCGCTCGGCATAATTTAAGCGCATTTTCCGCAGCTGAATCGTGTCCTAAATTCCCAACAGGATGTTGCGAATGGAACACAAACAACGCCAACAACGACGACAACAACAACAACAACAACAAAAGCAATGAAATGAAAGTAAACACACCAACGCACACACGTACACAAAGCGAAGAACACGAGGGCGAAAACAAAACAAAATGAAAAGCGAAAAGTTTTGGCTGCGTTTTTGTGCGTTTCTCAAAGGACACGACAACAACAACAATAACAACAACAACAATGGCAACAACGTTGTAGCCGAAAAGTGGAAGAAGAAGAGCAAGACGAGCAGCCACAACAACAACAACAACAACAACAACAACAACAACGTATAAATCTAGAAAATTACATTGTTTTGTCATCATCCTCGAGCAGGCGCCAAAACTCGCAACACGTCCGAGGCGAGCCGAAGTCGAGGGGGAGGGGGAGGCGGAGAGAGAGGAAGGGAGATAGCTAGGGGAAGAGGAGAGCAGGGCGAGGGAGGGGAAAAGCAATGCAAAAGCTCGAGAGAACGCAATGGGCCGCGAGGAGGCGAGACAGGGAGGGGAGATAGAGAGCGATAGAGAGCGATAGAGAGAGCGGTGCGAGGAAGGGGGCGGGGCGGGGCGGGAGCCAGGCGAGGGTGCGGCGAACATTATATGCAGCCGAGGAAGCCGATTCACCAGCACACACACACACACACACACACACACAGCCGCAGTCACGAATAAACCAGCATTGGGCAGCAGCGCAGCAGAGAGCGGAGAACGAGAGAGAGAGAGAGAGAGAGCGCCTGAAACGACAACAAAAACCTCGACAACGATGACGACGTGGACGGCGACGGCGACGGCGACGGCGACGAGGCCATGAGGAGGAAGTCGAGGAAAGCGAAAGTGAAAGCACAGACACACACACACGAACAGAGTCAATACAATGCAATACACACTCCTTCACGACCACACACACAGCTGCGTATGTACTGCGCCTTGCAAGGATACCGGCAACAACAGCAAGAAGAAGCAACATGAAAGACGATAAGAACAACAACAACAAAGTGAACGAGCACCGAATGACAACAACTACAGAATAACAACAATGACGCCGTCGTCGGCGTCGACTTCGGCTTCGCTCTCGGCTTCGACGAGCAGAGGAACGAGAAGACTCGGCCGAGAGAGCGATGTTCGGTGCGGGCGGGAGAGCGAGAGCCAGAGCGGGCGAGTGAAGCCCGCGTCCTCGCGGTCGACAGCGGCACCCGCATCGACGTCGACGTCGCCCTCGAGCTCGCACTCGTTGCCGTCCTTCGCCTTCGCCGCCGCCGTCGCCGCCCTCGCCGTGCACTGCGGCGCATTTGTTATTGTTGTTATTGTTGTCTTTGCTGTCGCCGCCTTGCCTTGTGCCCTGTGCCCTGTGCCTTGTGCTCGTGTCCTGTGGCCCCGGCCGCGCTTGGCCAAGGACACTCGCGCCATTAAATTTAATCATCGAAAGCTTCCTCGAGCCGCGGCTCTTCCGGCCAAGCAGATGTTCCACGCGAGCTCGCTCTCACTCTCTTCCTCTCCCTATCCCTCCCTCTCTCCCCCACTCGGCCGCCTCGTTTCCTTCGCGCCTTCCGGTGTGAGCTCGAAACGAACCCCGAGAACCCTTGGAGCACCCGCGAGAGCCGGGTAAAAATAGAACAATTGTTTTGATTGCGATTCTCCCCGATCCTTCCTCCTTGGACTCGTTGCAGGACGATCTTCAATTTCCTCTATGAACCCTCTTGTTTTGGCCCAATAGTGAGCCCGGACCTTCCTTTTTCAGTCCTCCGCAAACCTCCGTCTTGAATATTCTTCAAACTCCACTGAATCGCGCGATTTTCCCATCACAGCAGATATTTCCAATGCATTTTAAAATTCCCCCAATTTTTCGTGCATTTCTGCAAGAGAGAGAGAGAGAGAGAGAGTGATAGAGTTCGCTCTCGCTGGATGTTTCGACAGCAGACTCTCACAAGTCCGGGCTCTCTTTCCAAAGTTTGCTTCTGTGTGCTCGGGCTTCTTCTCCTCTCGTCCTCTCTCTTTCTCTCGCACACACTCGAACAGCGACCGGCATTCGCCTTCGTATCCTTGAACCGGCACACGAACTCGTCGGGATCGTCGACGACGTCGGCGTCCTCGGCTGGTCAAGTGCAATGTCGATGCCACCGACCGCGACCGCGACCGCGACCGCCGGCCCGAGTGCGTTTCGCTCGTCGGCGCCGAGCCGGCCGAACTGCGCCGACGCCCGCTTCCGGCTCTCTCTCCCCCTCTCCCATTCGTCACCCCCCCCCCACTCGCCTCTCGCCCTCACTCGTCACTCGTCGCTCTCTACATCTGGTCTTTCTCTACGACTCGTTTCTCTCTTCTACTCGTCGCTCGCTCCCACTCGTCCCTCGCTTAAACTCGTCTCTTCCTTCAACTCGTCTCTCCGGCAACTCTCGGCTCTTTCTCTCTCTCTTAACAATTTCACTTTTACTTTCACAGACGCTGCCGAATCGTCGACGACGGCGACGTCGCTGCCTTCGGAGTCTTCTTCTTGTCCACGTCCACGTCCTCGTCCTCGTCCTCGTCCTCACCCTCGCCCTTGGCAGCGACTCCAACGTCCTCTCGACCTCGCCGTCACCGTCGTCGTCGCCGTCGTCATCCGCACCCCGCCCCCCGAGATGACGGTCCAAAGTCGACGTCTGCTGGCGCGCCCCACGGGCCCAATTTCACTTTCGCTTTTGCTGCTCCTTTTCTGTAGTAGTTCTACAGTTGTTGTTATTGTTGTTGCTCAGCTGGCGTCACCGTCGCCGCCGTCGTCTTTTGTATATATGTATTTATTGAGAATGCAAGAACAAGCTCGAATTCTCTCTCGTACTCCCAGCTCGCGCTCTCTCTCTCTCTCTTTCTCTCTCATTCTATATCCTTCCCTCCATCTCAACCGCGCCTTCGCCTCGATGTTATCTCGCTCTCTTTCGCTCATTCGCACTTCCGTCTTGTGGGGCTTCCGGTTTGTTTGTCCTCTTCTTCTTCTTCTTCCGCTGGCTGATAACAACGCAGCAGCAGCAGCAGAAACAACAACAACAGCAGGGGAAACGAAAACAACAAGAGCTACAACAACAGCAGGGACAACAACAAGGGCAGCATGGAAAACGACAACAGCAAGCAACAACAACAATGGGGGGGGGGGAAACGACGACCACGACTTCAACAACAATAACAACAACAACAACGCCAAAACAACCACGACCAGGACGACGACAACGACAACGACTACGACGATGACAACAACAAACAACAACAATGCACACGCACACGCATTACTCACACCCACCGACACGCGCCACGCCGCCCCCGACCCGTCGCCCCGCGCCGCAGTCGCCCCCGGGCGCCGAGTGCGGCGCAGTCGGCAGCGTTGCAAGGATCAAGGACGTTCACGGCGTCCACGAGTCGCGCGGCGGCAGCGAGAGGGGAGGAAAAACATAGAGAGAGAGGGGGGGGGGGGGAAGACGGAGTGCGTGAGCGTCTGCCTGGCGAATGGGCGGCGGGCGGTGGTCGGTGGTCGGCGTTGGGGGCTGGGGCGAGGACCGGGCGAACTGCAGGGCGGCCGGCTGTGGATCGAGGCCTGGTTCCCGGAAGCCCGAAAGCGCAGAGGGCGAGGGGAGTGGGAGGGACTGAGAGGCGGCAGCAGAAGGAGGAGGAGGAGGAGGAGGAGGAGAAACACAAACCGAGAGAGGGAGAAAGAGAGAGAGCTCAGGCGAGTGGGAGGTGCTCGGCGACGAGTGTGCGAGCGAGATGGCGCGAGGGCTCAGAGACGCGCCCGCTGGCGACGAGGACGATGACGATGACGACGGCGGACGGCGCCCGGGGGCCGGGGTGGGCGGACGGTTGCGAAAGCGAGGCGCCGAAGGTGGGCTGGGGTTGGTTGGGACGACGGGTGGAGCCAGAGGGCGGTCGGTCGGTCGGTCGGTCGCTGGATGCCAGGCCCGAGACCGCGACCACGACGAGCACCAGGTCGGGACCGAGGCCGACGCCGAGTCCGAGCCACGCCGCCTAATGGCCGGGTTGCGTTTTTGGGATGCGTGCGCTAGTTTCGCATTTTTGATAACATTGCAAGAATTCGGGCCGTGGCTGCGGAAGTCGCCACGGAGCGGCCGGGCGGGCCGGGGTGACTGGAGGAGGTTGGCGGAGGGACGGAGACGAGGCAGGGGGCCGAGGACCGAGGACGACTGAGGATGCCGGCCATGTATTTACCGCCTTTTTGCTTCGTACATAAGGCTCCGTTCGCCTCGTCCGTTCCTTCGTGCACGCAGTTCGCAACTTCTTCGGCCTCCCCTCACCACCCTGGTGTGGTTTCCATTAGGCCAGGGCGTCGCGGGCTCGAGAGGGACCCGATACAAATGCACAGCAATCGCCTTAGTCGAGGTGCGAGTGAGCGAGGGGGGCGAGGGAAGGAGAAACTAGAAAACTTTCGGGTAGTTTTTCGATTTTCAGGGTTTTCGGATGGGTTTCGATGTGCTTTCGGGTGGTTTTTGGAGAGTTTTGCGAGATTTAACTGAAGAGAATTTGTTTGGGGTTTTGTGAGGTTTTGGGGTGTTTGCGAGGTGCTGGGAATTTTTCGTTTAATTGATGAATTAAACCACTCTTAGTTAAGTACTATAAGTGAAACTACAGTGAAAGGGTCTCATCTGTTCGCTTCCCAGAACACCTTTCACCCCTCTCACCCCCCAGGACCCTCCATCCCTCACACCTCCGAACCCTTTCCTGACGCTCCTACCGCCTCGGCCCGCCCAAAGACTCGCATCCTGAGCACTTGCCCATGAAGAGCGAGGGCCGAAGACCGGCTGCAAACGAACACCAGGCAACAACAGCAACAACCTAAAAACAACAGCAACGAAAACGACACGAAATAAACGAACGAACGAACGAAGCTCGGCACAGCGAGGCGAGGCGAGGCGAGGCGAGGCGGGACGAGGAGAGCGAAAAGCAAAAAACAATTAGAAACTTTGAAGATTAAATGTATTTGTAATGAGTTCCCGAGCCTCTCGCTCTCGCTCTCACTCTCTCTCTCTCTCTCTCTCTATCTCTACCTCTAGCTCACTCCCTCCCTCTCGTTAACTTTCTCTCTCTCTCTCTCTGCTGCCTCGATTGATATTGGAAACTGCTTCAGACACGCACATCGAGGAGCTTCGCGCGCCCACACACAGTGAGAGCCGCTCACACACACCGGCACAGCCGCACTCGTGGACACGCTGCAGCCGTAGGCGGCCCACGCATTTTCCACACACACACACACACACACACAGGAGGCGATTGGATGCTGCCTGGGTGCGTGTGCGTGCGCCGAGGGGTTGCACAGGGGGTGGGTCGAGCCACCCACCACCACCGCCCAGTGGCGCCCGCTGCCCACCCGGACGGTGGCGTGCAGCGGAGAAGCAACAGCAAAAACAACAAAAACAACAACAATAACAACAACAAACAACAAAAACCAACACAAAACAACAACATCAACGACAAAAACCCAACTCTGAGTAGCAGCGAAAACATCGAGAGAGCTGCACCAACAACAACGGCGTTCGAGGGGAACAACAACAATAACAACAACAACAACATCCTGGTTGGAGAGGAACAAGAACGGCGATATCGGGAACAACAAAAACAGCAAAAACAACAAGAACAAGAACAACAACAACATCTTTGACAGCAACAACAATGAAATTTGAAGATTTTGTCTCAGTGCCCTAATTAATTTTATGCTGCGGATGGCGATGATGACGACGACGGAGCAGCCGCTGCGATGCGCCGAGGCGGGGGTGGGAGGAGAAGGAGCAGAAGGAAGAGGAGGAGGAGGAGGAGGAGGAAGAGAGGGAGGTGGGGCGACAACGACTCCTTGGCTCGAAACTGGGAGCCGAGTGGGCGGCGTCGGAGGCGCGCGAAGCCAACGAGACTCGCGTCCCGCGCCTCGCCCTCGCGGAAGCTGTCGCAAGTTCCCGAAACCGAGGGACGTCCGAGGGGACGCCGCCCCCTCTTGCCTCCCCCTTGGTCCTCCCTCGTTCCCCTCCCTTGCCCTTGTCCGCCCTTTGCAGCGCCTTCTCTTCATCTGCGGAGCGTTTTTCGACAGCGGAATCGGGCCGAAGGTTTTCCAGGGAAATGCGCTTCATCGTCCTCTCCCCCCCCCCCTCTCTCTCTCTCTCTCTTTCTCTCTCTCTCTCTCTTTCTCTCTCTTTCGCTTCTTCCCTCGAAGACGGTCGAATGGGGGGGCGAGAGGGCGGGGCGGAGGCGGCGTCAGTTGTCAGTCGGGCGACGTCGCCGCTTGCGATTATGTTGGTGGGTAGCGATGTTGTTGTCATTAATTGTTGTTGTTGTTGTTGTTGCAATTGCCATGGCGATGCGTCTCTCGTCCAGCTGGAATTCGGACAGCGGTGTTGTTGCTCTTGTTGTTGGTGTTGTTGTAAATACCTCCACAACATCCTTGACGGATGCAGGGTGGAAATTATGTTAATTTCGTCTTCTCTCATTTAATTGTTCTTGTTGTGCTCGTTGTTGTTGTTTTGGTTGTTGTTTTCATTGTTTTTTAGGCTTCGTTCTCGTTGTTCGGTTGTCGATATTGTTGTTGTTGTTCTAATTGCTCCCGTTTCCTCCTCTCTCAGGTTGAACATGATGTTCTTTCAATTGCTGATGTTGTTGTCGTTGTATTTGTTGTTGTTGTCCACTTTTTGTTGTCCACTTTTTGTTGTCAATGTATTTTTGATTGTTGTTGTCGTCATTGTGTTGTGGTTGTTGCTTTTGTTCTTCGGGTTGTTGTTGTTGCCATTGTTTTCGTTCCTGTTAATTTCGCTTCTTGTTTATATATTTTTTGGGTTTCTAAAGCCTCAGAGCCATAGAGAAATCATGGCGAAAAGTCATTGGGAAACTGGGTGACCACTCGTCGTTGTTGTTGTGTTTTCGTGTTGTTGTATTTTTGTGCTGTCGCCATTGCCTTATGCCTGTCTTGTTTTCCTTCTTCTTTGTGTCCATCACTAGGTCAACGGTAAAATTAGCCGGTGTCCCTGAAAGGCGAGAGCAGGACATGGTGGAGTGGACGGGACGAGCGAGCTGTGGCGGACCCTTCGCCCTCCTCCTTCAGCCGGATGAGCTCCCAAATAGATTTCTGATCCACGCCCTCCATCGCAGCCCCTGCGAATCTCGCCAGCTCCCGATTGCGCCAGAAGCTCCTCAATCTCAAACCCCAGGCCAGACGCCGTGTGGGGCCCCGACCTTGGCGCCAGCTGCGTCTCAGCCGCGTGGGTGGAGGGGAAGAGAGGGGGGCCAAGGAGGGGGGGGGGGCAGCCGGCATAAACACAAATATTGTCTCGGGCGACAATGGGACGACGATGTGGAGGAGGAGCGGGAGAGGAGCTGGAGACGATGGCAGAAAGGAAGCAGATCGACGTGGGAACGAGATATGTGGAGCGAGAGGAAGGCGGAGGGAGTGGAGGGAGAAGAGACGGAGAGTCAGGATGTGGGAAGCCGGCTGAAACCGCCTGGAATCCGAGGACGAGAGCGAGTCGATGGACGGAGAAGAGGGACAAAAAACAACAAAGGGAGAACAAAAGAGGGAGGCGGGAGCAGGGGAGCCGAAACTCACTCACGTCGATTGGATTTTCCATCGACGCCCTGGCCCGGTGGCTGTGGGGAGGTTGTTTTTGTTGTTGTTGTTGTATTTGTATTTGCTGCTTCCGCCGCTTTCTCGCTGCGGTTTAAGCCCGACACGCCGCCAGTCAGCACGCATTTTGTGCGTTGTGTTTGCTCATGGGAGACGTGCAGTCCCCAGCACGATGATCGTCGTCATCGTCATCGGCATCGTCATCAGCATCATCGTCATCATCAACAATTCCACTACCATACCAGCATTTCACTATCCAACCTCCTGACCATCCTTTTCACCAAATTCTTCACCATCTCCTTCGCCACCTCCTTCGCCATTTCCCTCGCCATCTCCTTCGCCACCTCCTTCGCCATCTCCTTCTCATCTTCCTCACCACTGCCGTCACCATCTCCAGCACCCCATGCTCCGCTATCTCCTTCATCATCGTCTTCGGCATCCCCTTCGGCGTCTCCAACATCGTCTCCTTCGCCATCTTCATCTCGACCATCGCCGTCCTCGCTCGTCGCCATCGTCAGCGAAAGAGAAAATCACTTTCGCTGTTTCTTCCCACCTTCGCTCTCTTCCATCTTTCTTTCCTCTTCGGCGCCCTCCTGTTGGTCAGGCAAGGGACAGAGGCCGAACTTTTCTCCTCTTTCTTTCCATTGTTCCTGTCTGGGGCAACAGGACATCGGCAGCAGCGATTCTTTCTCCTCCTGCTTTCCATCCGCATCATCGGCATTAATCATTACTCAGGCCGATAATCACTGCCGGGGTTCTCTCTCGGTATTCCAGTTTCGATCACGTTCCCAGGCTGCCTCAAACGTTGTCTCTTTGGCACAAGGACATCTGGACTTTCGACTCCACGCCCTACTTTTCGGTCACCGCGTCCTCTCGTCGTCCTCCTCGTGTCATCCCTTTTGTCGGAATCCTGCTCTTGGCCCTCCTCCGCCTCAAGTTCTTCCTCGATCTCCTCACCTTTACCTCTTCTTTTCCATCCCTCCTTACCATCGGCGTCCTTATCTTCCTCTGATCCCTATTTTCTTCTTTATAATACCTTTTCCCTCCGTATCCCAGTCTCCCCAGGTCTCCCCGAGCTGCCCAGACAAATCCTTCCACTCCTCTTCCTCTTTCCTTTCTCAGTTCCCTTGTCCGACTCCCTTGGCGGCTCCGGCTCCGGCTCAAAACCTTTGAAGGCCAACGCCCAGAAGCCGCCCAAAAGCCGTTCCCCAAGGACCCCACGAAGGATCCTCCGCCGCCGCCTCCAGTACCGGAGGAGCAAAGCAGAAGACCGAGAGTTGGCCACAAAGCAATCCGGATTTCTATTGGAGGCGATTTCGACCTCCGCTTTCTCGACTCCGCTGACCCCACGAGCGGAGTGGGCGCAGTTCGCAGCTCCCGTAGCCAACGATGTCGTCATCGTGTGTTATTGTTGTTGTTGTTGTGTCTCTGTTCCTTGTTGCTTTTGTCCTGTCCGTGGGCTCATGATTTATGAACGGGTGACAAACATGTCGGTGGGGCCATTAAATTAATTGCAATTTATCGATTTTCAAATTGCAATATCATCGCATTCCGATGGCGCCACGCCCCCCGTTGCCCTCCGCTACCCCACGCCAAGTCGATCGCGGTCCCCTGGGGCTGAATCGCAAAGCGTCGCCGCTCCACAACAGCTGCGCGATTCCGGACGGCTGGGAGAGCGCCTGGGAGTATGGGGAGGTGGTTGACCAGGTCCACGTCCAGCTCCGCGACCAGCTTTCAAAATTCGGAAAATCGAATGCTGCCGCACGCGTCGCCCGATAACGCGGCGTCCGGGGGCTGGGGCGGGGGTTGGAATTTCAGGTCCGTGGCTGTGTCGAGAGTCGAGAGCCGGGAGCTGGACGCGAGTCCGGCGACAACCTGCAACCTGGCATCAAAAATCATCATGGAGCAACAGCGACAGGGACCGAGGCAGGGACGGGGACGGCGAGAAAAAAGCGGAAGCCGGCATCGAGAACAACAGCACAAACAACAGCAGTGGCAACAAAGCCAACCTCGATACGAACAGGGACAGCAACAATAACAACAACTACGACAATGCCAACGACAACTAACAACTTGCCGTAGAAACGTTGCCATGAATCGTCGCCTCGTGGGGGCTGAGGATCGCCCGGAACCCCGACCTCCTGCTGCCCTCGCTCCGCAGCCTCGTTGGATGCAAACGAGCCTGGAGGACGTCCTCGACATGTGTGTGCGTGGGAGTGGGGGGCGGTGGCCGGCGGTGCGTGTGTGCGACATTAAAAACCATCAGATAGCGCCGGGCAGGCGGCCAACTCAGCTCGGGCGAGGCCGGTCCAGCGCGAACCCAGGTCCATTCGAGGCCAGCTCGAACTCTGGCCCATCCGAGGCTCGTTGGCTCGGCTGGGGTCTCTCGAGGAGAGGACGAGGCGAGGACGGGGCGGGGCGGGGCGGGGACGAAGGCCGGGTCCAGTTGAATCCGGCCGACTGCGTTATCTGTGCCACGACAGCAGCAGCGTCGACGGAGGAAACTGGGATGGGACACAGCAGGGAAGGGAAGGGGAGGCGACAAGGGGCGAGAAGCCGGAGAGAAGAACGAGAAGAGCGGCGACGAGGCACGAGATGAGGAGAAGAGGAGGCCATGGAGGAGAGTTAAACTCCGCATCCGCTGCAAGCCTGACAAGAAGGCAGCATAGAGCAAATGAGGGACGGTGGAGGGCCGGGAAGGGAAGGGCAAAGAGAGAGAAAGCGCAGAGAGCGGAGGGGTAGAGAAAGAAGGACCAGAGCAAGGGCAGTCAAAGGAAGGAAGCAGAAAGGAAGGGTAGGGAAAGTAAGGGAAAAGGAGGCTGTGGCGGAAGGCGCTGGAAGGCGCCGGAGGCCGCGGAGCCGGCGACCGTAGCGAGCGGGGTCGGCAAGTGCAACTGCGTCGGCTCGTTTGGAGAGATAAAATATAGGTCCACACTTTGATGGTCATTTGCTACGATGGAGCAAACAAAACGGAACAAAAGGAGTGGCAAAAACGAGTCAACAGAGAGGGTTCGAGTGGAGTGAGCGAATGAGCGACTGGTGGGCGGGGAAAGAGCGACCGCTGGTCTCGATCTTTCATCCTGCTGGCAACAGGATCCAACTATTTAGGCAGGAATTGCATTAGAAATTCGCCGTAAATTCTTTCCAGAAGCTCGTCCAAGGAAGGAAGGAGGGCAATTCGAAGGCCTGCCTCAAAGGAGACCCTCCGTGGGACCTGGAACCGACTCCTACCGCCCTACTCCTCCTCTTCCACCTCCTCTTTCACCTTCTCGTTCACCTCTTGCGCCTCTCGCACCGCCTCTCGTCGAAGGCACCTGTAAAATGCGGGGGAAATTTCGATAAATCAAAGGGAACATTTTAATGCATTCTGAGAACTTTTCGCAACTTCGACGCCGACGACGACCGACCTCGGCCGCCACGACCCAACCCCTGGCCAGCCGCACCCCGCTCGCCTCGGACCCCAGACCTCGGACCCACCCGGCCCGAAGCCACCCCGTTCGATCCACGAGGGCGGCCGGCCGACGGCGTCCACGGCAGGGGGGCCGGGCGCGGTGGGGCCCGGCGCCACTCAGCACAGAATCGCACAGGCGCCCCCATTGCTCGGCCACTCGATCCATGCGGGGCCGGCGCGCGTCCCGGAGTGGGCAACGTTGGGAGGCCGGATGTTGGGAACGAATTTTCGGCATGCGGGGCGCAAATAAAAACTTGTTACAACTTTTCGCACACACAGAGAGAGGGAGAGAGAGGGAGAGAGGGAGAGAGAGGGAGACGGTGCCGTGGCAACCCGTATGTGTAACGGAATTATGGCCCACTTGTTAAATTGTAGCCAAGGTATGCAATAAAGTACACCCAACTCGCACGGGGAGTCGCCCACACACATACACACGAAGGCACTCACACACACTCTCTCTCTCTCTCTCTCTCGTGGGTCCCACCTCGACGCACACGAACGCACCTCGGCCTGGGACCGGGCTCGCATGTGCTGCGGACCTTCGTCACCATCGCCTTCGCCTTCGCCAGCCATCGCCGCAGTTTCCTTGTCGTCGTTTTCTACTTCGCCATCCTCGCCGCCGCCATCCGCAAGGCCGGGCCTATGGTCGCAGTCCTCTCTGTCTCTGCCCCCCGCCTCGTCCTGGTCGTCCTGCTTCTGGTCCTGCTTATGGTGCACGTCGACCTGTTCCTGCTGCTGCCCGGTAGGAGGCCGTCGTCGTCCTCTCGTTTTCGTCCTACTCGTGTTCGATTTCCTTCCTTTCATCCTTTTCTTTCCTGCTCGTTCTCCTCCACTTTCTCGCTTTCTTTCCTACTCCTTCATGCTGGTATCTCGTCCTCATTCGTGCTCGTGTTTCGTGTTTCGTGTTATTCTTTCGTCCTCTTTCTCCCCCACAGCCTTCGTCCCCGTAGGCTTCCTCCTTGTCGTCCAACTTCTGCCTTGCGGTCTGCCTTTGGTCCCCACCGTAGCAGTTTCTGTGCATTGCCTCATGGTCCCAGCTCAGGTGCTGGTCATCGCCCAGTTCCGTCTGCCACCTCTTCTGTCATGCATTTCTCTTTCCATCTCTTCATCCTCATCGTTCACCATCTTCTATCCACATCTTCCTCCGTCTTTTCGCCTACTTTCTGAACACCTTCCTTCACTTCTTCCTGTATTCAGCTTCCCACCGCCTTCTCGAACGTTCGCTTCCTACCTTCAAGTCGTCTTCGCGTCCTTCCGCCTCGAATTCCTGGGCATCGAATCCGCCTCGTGCCCACCCCAATCCCGCCATCACCCGTCGCCATCGTCGCCATCGCCATCGTCATCGTGCATCCCTAGTCTTGACTGAGGCTCGAAACTCTCGGCACTCGAAATGGAGCGGAGGCAAGAACAAAAGCAACAACAACAACAACAACAACAGCACGGGCACAAAAAGCCAACGAATGCCGAGAACTTTCGCCCTCGACCCCAGCCAGGAGCCTGAGTGCCGGTCGCCAGCGCAGTCCTCAGTCCTCGAGTCCTTCCATCGTACCTTCATTCCTTCGTTCGTTACTTCCTTTCCTTTCATCTGGCCTGCCACCCTGCCTAGGCCAAGTTTTGTTGTTTCGACAATTTTCGCCTTTTCCCTCTTTCCCTCCCTCTCTTCGCAACCCCCTCCCAACCGCCTTGCCTTCCTCCGCCCTGTCGAGCCGGAGCTTTTTTAATGGATCCGGGGCGGTCCGCGGTGCGTGTGCATGCGACGCCGACAGGGATGATCGGGATCAGATGGCGCAGGGCCAGCTCCTTCTTGTTGTTGCAGTGCGTTTGTTGTTGCTTTCCCTGATCTCGTTGTTGTTGCTGCAGCCACTGCCGCCTCCACCTTCCCCTGACCTCTCCGGCAACCGGCCTCGCTATCGGCCCCATCGACCTCTCCTCCGGTCCCGTCGACCTCTCCTCCTCTGCCGTCCGCTTTTCTCTCGATCCCTCGCCACCTCAGGCTCAGGCCGTCCCCTCCCTCTCGGCCTCCCCTCCCCAGGTGCCCAGCTCCATTTGCAGCGCTCGCCACACTTGTTTGACTTCCTCTCAACACGGAAGCCGCAACGCAGGAGGCACCTGGTGCTCGGGCGGCGTCCGCGAGCCCCGCGTCCGGAGTTCGAGAAACCACAACCTTGGGCTCACGTTCCTTTTCCACTGTCCCTTTTTCGCCCTTCTGCTTTCACCTTCCCTCTTTCGCCAATGCTCCCTTAGTTCCCTTGTCTTCGGCATCATCACGTTTCCTCCTTGCTTCCCATTTTTAAACACTTTCCAAATTCACAGGTGTTTGCAATTCGGTTCTGAAGTTTCGTGGAATACCCAAAGTTCAAGGCTTCAAAATTAGGCTATCCTAATTCTTGGCCTCCTTCCCACTGCGATTGATTCCTTATTGATTCTGTCTTCTCCTACCCGGCTGCAGTTCCCCCGCCCTTCTGTCCTGCTCCACATGTCGCCGCGTTGCCCCAGTTTCCCAGCCCCGGACCGACGATGTCCAGGTCTCAGCCTCCTTCCTTTCTTCCCTTCTCTTCCTCGCCCTGCTGTTCCTCCTCCTTCCACCACCGTCACCTTTCGAACTACGTCTCTTCTGTCTTCCCCCTCTCCCCTGTCTATTTGCCTCCGCCTCTCCTTTCCCTTCCTCCGTCGCCTCCGCTCTGCCTCTGCCTCTGCCGCCAGACTCCGGCCAGCCCCGACCACGCGATCCCTCGAAAGGTGCGTAGCATTTTATTGATTTATATGCGACGTCGACGTCCACCCTGCACCCATCGCTCTCACCCTCTCCCTCTCCCACTCATTCTCATTCTCGCTCTCTCTTGCTCTCACTGCTTTCACCCTGCCATCCTCGCGCTCCTTCCGCCGTCCGCCACCACCGGCAGGGCCGGGCTCGGCCTCCTCTGGGTTGCTGCAGTTTTGTTGTTCTAGAATGTCGTGTTGGGGCTGCTGCTTCTGTTGTTGTTGTTATTGTTGTTGTCGTTATTGTTGATTTTGTTTTTGTTGTTGTGGCTTTTGTTGTTGCTTTCGCCTGGGAATGCGCAGAATGCGATGCGAGGCTGCCTGAAAGCAATTTCCAGGACTCCCAGCCGTCCGTCCGTCTGTCCGCCTGTCTGCGTGCGTGTGCGTGTGCGTCTCGGAGTGTGTGTGCGCTGCACACGGTGCGTAGTAAATTTTCGTCTAATCATTAATTAGTAGCGACAACAGCAACAGCAACAACAACAACAACTCCAGCTGCGCCGACGTCGCGGACGTCGAGGGGTGAAAGCGCAAGACGCTGCTCGTCGTCTCCCGCTGATGCCGCTGATGATTGCCATTCAGCAGCGACAGCGGCCCTGATCGAGGCGCCGTCGTCGTCGCCGTCCTCTCCCGTGCCCTCGAGAAATCCTGGCCTCGTTTTCTTAGCTCTCGTTCGAATCCTTTCGATGCCATCGAAATTCAAGAGAATCGCGAGTTCATGGCATTGAATTAAAGTTTAGAGCAACGAGCGGGATGAAAAGAAAAGAAGGTGACGGGGAGGAAGAGGGAGAGGGAGAGACGAGAGGAAGCAGAAAGAGAGGAAGATTTTGATTGAGAAAAGTCAGAGGTGGGAGAGACAAAGATAGAAGGAGCCAAAGGTAGGAGAGACTGAGGTAGGAAGTGAAGCGATCGGAAGAGACAAAGGTAGAACGAGACAAAAATAAGATGAGACAAAGGTCGAAGGAGACAAAGGCAAGAAGGAGCCAGAGGTAGAGGTGGAGTGGTCGAGTTAGGGGAAGAAGGAGACAGTTTGGAGGGCCGAGCGGAAGCAATTAAAGAACGGGAATCGAGGGCACGCAGTCGCTCCCACGCCCGATTCCGATTCCGATTCCTCCACCGATTCTCCCCAGCTCTCCTCCCCGTCGCCCTCCTGCTCACCACACCACGAAATGGTTCCATCCGGAGCCTTCAAATGCCTCGCTCTTCGATGGGACTTTAAAGCGCTCCCGCGACACACCTTGGCAGGCGAACGGGCGGAGGGACAGACGGGCCAACAGAGAGATGGACAGACGGTCGGTCGGACGGATGGAAGGAAGGACGGAGTGAGGGAGACACGACCCGAATCCTTTGAGTCCTGCTTTTTGTACTATTGCGATGGACGAAAACCTCCCCGACATGGTCGTTGTAGTTGTTGTTGTTGTTGTTGTTGTGGTTGTTGTTGCTGCTTTACTGATGACCTGATTTCGCTTATCGCATGACTTAAATATCTCATTTAACTACAACAACAGTTGGGAGTACGCATTACAACAACAAGAACAACCACAGCAGAAACAGCAGAAACAACAGAATGAAAAATGATTTGTTGGACGCTTCACAACCCAACATCCACTCGCCCATGCAGACCTTCTCACAGATACACACACACAAGTACAGATACGCATTTTGTGTATTTCACAGATACTTAAATACAACAACAACGCACACAATAACTACAACAACGACAACAGCAACAGCAACAACAACAACGACAACAACAACGACAACGACAACCAACCCAAACGCATGTCGGTCGATGCGTCGAGTTGTCCTAATTTCGTTAGGGATACCAACGATTGTTGTTGTTGTAGTATTTGTTGTTGTTGTAGTATTTGTTGTTGTTGTAGATGTATCTGCCGGTTCTGCTCCTGTCCCTCTTCCTCCTTCTGTTCCTTCGGGAAAACTTTCGCCTTCCACTGCACACCAACGCCGTCCACCTCCCTCTCTCTCTCTCTCTCTCTCTCTCTTGCTCTCGCGTTCTTTATTTGGGTTTGTGCTTGTCCTGTCCACCACCTCCCATGCAGCAATTGTTGTCGTCCTCGTGGTTGCTGCTACTGCTGTTGTTGTTGTTGTTGCTGCCCCATTCGCATTTGGGACGCACTGCGGACGTCGCCGGTAGCGACGACGACGGCGACGGCGACGCTTTACCCTTATCGTTGTTGTTATTGTTTTTGTTTTCGTTGTTCTTGTCGTTGTTGTTGTTCTTCTTCTTATTGTTGTTGTTTCAAATGTCGCAGGATACAGGGTGATAATTCGTTAACACAAGGGAGTCGGGATCGTGGCGTGGGTAGGGGAGGGGAATCCAGAGGAAGGGCGAGCAGAGGAAGGGGATCGAGAGGAAGGGGGAATCGCGAGGAATCGACCTGGATTGAGCGATTGATTGATTCGAATGCTCATCGATTGCGGCAATGACGGAATTATCGCAGAAGGCAGGAATCGTTTCGCCAATTACCCGCTGAGGGAACAAGGAGAAGGGGAAGAGGGAGAGCGAGAGCGAAAGGGAGAGCGAGAGACCAAATGAAATCAGGCATTGTTCATTTGATTTGGACAATTGGCAGCAGGTGGGGGCCGAAAAACCCGGAGACCTTTACAACACCAACAAGCAGAAGAGTTGCGAAATCAGGAGAAAAATCAGACGCCAACAACTACACGAAGGCAACAGATCATAAAATCCTGTTACTAGAACCTGAACCTAGACCTTAGTGCAGACTAAGTCCCGGCTTGGGCTCTGAAGACTCTGAAGCTCTTTGGCCGGTAGCTGTTGTTGTTCTTGCGGTTAATGAAGCAAGTTGTTCTTGTTGTGATTAGAGGTGGTTTTTTCGGTGTTCTTGTTGTTGCTGCGGTTGCGATTGTTGTTGATTTTGTTGCTGTTGTTGTTGTGTGTTGTACTAGTTGGAATTTTATATTTCTGCAAGAGCTCCGCGCGCTGGGCGATCAGAGATAAGATAGGCCGGCGACCAGCCGTCGTCGTCGTCGTCGCCGTCGCCGTCGGCTCCACCTCAGCCTGGCCTTCACTTCGTCCCTCTCTTTCCTTCCTTCTCTCCACCTCCCCTCCCTGTCCCTCCGGCTCCGGCAATGCGTCTGTCCAGCGATTGCTTTGTGCACAGGCGAACTTTTTGCAGAGAGCTTTTTTCCCTCCTTCCTCCACCCAACTCCCTTTTCTCATCTGCCCGTCTCGTTCCCTCGCCTCGCTAGGCATGGGCGAAATGGACAACAACAATAACAACAACACCATAATTACCTACAACAATGATCAACTGCGGAAAACAACATGATCGGCCAACAACAGCAACAACGACATCAGACCGCGCTGACGTCGATGGCGACGACGGCACGAACAAATTGATCATGACAACAACAATAACAACTACAAACACAACAACAATTGGTTGCCTTCTACCCCAACGCCAACCCCAACCCCAACCCCGACCCCTCGCCACCCCCTGCCCTTCACCGATCTCCGCCGAACGCATAATTGTTGACTTATTTTCGTTTCAGTACGACGTTGTTGTTTTTGCCCTGTTGTTGTTGTTCGTTATACCTTGAACTTCACCGATTTTTGGGGCTTTTTTTCCTCCACGATGATTGCTCTGCATATGTAGTTGTGGCTATTGTTGTTGCTGCTGTTGTTGTAGTTGCCTTTCCACTCGCATTCGGCACACTCGAGCGCAGAAGTGGGCAAATTTGTACGAAAGCTCTCGACGCGGGCGGACGCGAAAATGTTAGTAAACAATTTTTAGGCACAAGGTGGTTCGACATGGGGGGCAGAGGGGTATTTAAAAGTCCGTCCTGAAGAGTTCGTTGGGAAATCAGTGGGTTGGTGATCCTTGCTTGGCGATCAGATCTCCCTATATCACGTAAGAGGCTTCATCAAATTCGACAATCAATTTCGACTCCCAAAGGTGTGAAACTTCATGAAATTCGTCTCCAAAAAATAAAAATGTATTTCAAATATGGCGAGACTTACCGACAGCAGCAACCTGGTTAGTCAAAGTAAGAAGTTTTCCAAAGCAAGATGTTTTCCTTTGTGGAAAGATCACCAGATCCAGCATCGATCTCTAACATATTGATCTTGGTCGGCCCTCGTCCGCATCTAATCGCAGTCATAGTCGAAAAGGTCAAATCGGAATTTCAGTTAGAAATCAAATTACAATAATTTACTAAAAATATTCGATTACAATTTATAAATGTGCTGCGTAAAATTACGGAAATAAATGTTTAGATTTGACATAACAAAGCAGGAAAGGATTAAATTCAATAATGAAGAATTCAATTTTAGTAAAAATTAAATACATTTCAAAAATAACAATAGATGAAAATCGAATGAAACTCTGATTAAATAAATCAAATATTTAAAAAAGAAAATAAGACAAAAACTAAACAAGTCAAAACCAAAAATTCAATAAAGAAAAATTAAATAAAGCAAGAATTAAATGACTTCAATGACTAACAAGCCAAACGAACGAAAGCCGAATTTTACTAAAGGCCAAATGAAGTGTGGCAGCAACGACGCAAAGCTTAGGGAATGATAAGTTAAAAGCCTCTTTAACTTGTCTAGAATTTGAAAAAATGTGCGATATTCCAATTAACAATCTCGAGACCTTCCTCCGACCACCCGCGAACCGGGTTCTACTAACGATTTCCCGCTGGGGTGTGGTGCGGAGCCTCCTGTTCTAAGCTCTGCGATTGCCTCATTCCCCCAACCCCCCCCATTCTCCCCCGTCAGGCCCCCCAACCCCCATTCGCTCACTCCGCATTGGCTTCGCTGGTTTTTTCGCCTTTTTTGTGTTTTCATTGCTGTGCTGTTCCTACAATGTTGTTGTTGTTGTTGTTGTTATCTCAGCTATTTTGCTGCTTCTTGTTTGTATGCTTGTTGTTGCTGCGGCTGGTGTTGTTGTTGTATTGGTCTATGCTTCTAACGCTCCAATGCTAGACTTGGCCAGGCGAGTGCGTGCGATCGGGTCTGTGTGAGTGTGAGTGTGAGTCTGAGTGTGAGTGCCGTTGATTTTGTTATTGTTGTTGTTGTTGTTGTGAGTGTGCGTTCGCCACGAATAAATTCGTGTCTGTGTCTGTGTCTGTCTGTGTGTGTTCGAGATGATCATGCGTTTGTGTCCGGCGTGAATGAACTTTTCAAGGTGAAACAACAAAAACAACAACATCAGCGCCAGCGCCAGCAACAACAACAACAACAACAGCAGCAGCAGCAGCAGCAGGGGCAACATCAAGTCATTTCAATGGCAAATAGAGAGAATCGGACAACAACAACAACAACTACTACAATAGGCACAACAACATTAGTGTGAGCCGCATAGAGAGGAAGCGACAAGGAAGAAGAACAAGCAGACAAAGATGACGGCGATGAAGATGAAGATGAAGAAGAAGCAGATGATGAGGAAGATGACGAGGAAGAAGAAGAAGAAGAAGACGATGAGGGAGACGAAGATGAAACAGAATAAGATGTAGAAGAAGTCGATTGCAAACCGGCCGAGACGAGTCGCTCGCTCTCGCTCTCAATCTCGCTCTCCCTCTCCGTCTCCCTCTCCGTCCCTCTCTCTCGCGCCCTTTCGCCTTCTCGGTCGCTTCTGAGCTCCGCGCCCTAGTGTGTGTGCGAGTGTGCGTTTTTTGTCTATTTTAGCCATTTTCGTTCTGTGCCTTGGCCAATGCGGTCTGCTCTCGACGGCCGATCGCTCCGACAGAAACGCGTGTGGGCCCCAATGCGTTCAGCCCCCGCCCCCTGGGGCTTGGAGTCCCCCTTACATCACCCTCTCCCCCCTCCTCCTCTCTCCTTCCCCCTCTTCTCGTTCCGAGGCTTTGGAAATGTGGCTTTTGGAAATGTGGCTGCCGCTTGTTGTATTTGCGATTATTCTTATTGTTGTTGTTGTTGTTGTAATTTTAGTTGTGATTATTATTGTTGCTGTTCTGATTGTGGTTAATGTTGTTGTTGCTGCCGCTCCGGCGATCGCCCGCCTGGCCTTCGATCGGCGAAGTTCTGCATGAAGCTTTGGCAGGAAAAACTAATAGTAGTTGCTCTTGTTGTTGTTGTTCTTGGTGTTCAAACATTTTTCCCAAGATTCTTCTTCGTCTTCTTCTTCTTCTTCTACTACTTGTTCTTCTCTTCTGGTTCCGACTTTTGAACTTTTTCTTCTTCCAACTCGACTTCGTTCCGTTTTTCTCTTTTCCATCTCGAATTCTGCCCCTGAAGTTCTTCTCTTTCTGCTTGTCGCTCTCTCTCTCTCTCTCTCTCTCTCCTTCTCTCTCTCTCTCTCTGTCGCCCTCTCGCTGTCTCTCCCTCTCTCCCGCCCCTCCCTCGATCCACGTCTTCAGTTAATTAACTTGAAGCTTTTTTCGTGCGCTCACCAGCACTGAATCTGAGTATCTTTCTGTGTCTCGCTGGTATCTATGTATCTTTGTATCTGTCGGAATGTGCGTTCGTTTCGCGTGGATTCATTTCGAATGCAGGGTGGAACGATCGTCGTAGTCGACGCCGTCGTCGTCGTCGCCGTCGCCGTCTGGGCCTCCAAATGAAATTCAAGGTTATTTTATTGCCACTCGAATTGTTGCTGTTGTTGTTGTTGTTGCTGCTGGTTCTCGCTTACGCATCGATTTACATATTTGTGCGTTCGACGCATAGACCCGTAGATACAGCGATGCCCGCGTATCTCTCAGATATTCATGTTGAATTATGATTCCATTGTGTTCGTTGTTGCTACTTTTTATTGCCATTGCCATTGCCATTGTTGTTGCCATTGTTGTTGTTGTTTTAGTCGATAAAGTCGCATCGACAGGTTTATTTAAATTCGAGTTTGGTTTTATTGGATTTTCATCGGCGAGTTTGTTTTTTTTTCAATGTGTTCGATGTCGTTTTTAAATTTATGTCACACGCACCGACTGAGGCGATCCCGCCGATGCTTCGGCGGCAACAACAACAACAACAACAACAAGAACGATCTACGGCGATCCGTCGCTATCGATTTATTTACTTCTAGCGATCGGTTTTTTCTATCGATCGAAGTTTTCTTTCGGCTGATCTTTTCTTTGGATTGAATTTCTGTTCAGTTTCGCTCAGCTTCGGGCATTTCGACCTCTGATTCCTGATCTCCACAACCCACCAGCGTCGGAAACTCGCTGATCTGGACTCCTTGGCAGCGTCTGCCGAAAACTTCCGGAAATCCGAGCCTCTCTCATGGCCAAGCTTTGCATCCTCACGTCCCCTAGACACCGAATCTGGCATTTGTTCCAGTTAATGCAGGATTATCATATTGTTATAATAGTTGACAATTCTATTCACATTGATAAAAATTTAATTCTGTTCACACTAATGGTGAATGACTATTTCATTCGATGTCAAGCCAATTGCAATCGCTTCAATCATTTTCCTATTTCTCGTTTGTTGTACCACGGTCTGCGAACCCTGCGCCTTTGGCATCTGGAGTCTTCGGAGCAAACTCGGTGCAGAAGTCACCAGGAGCCGCGGAATCCTCCGTGGACCCTTGGGGAAGCCCCCCATGACGCATGCCGTTATCTTGCCCCCCCCCCCCTCCTCGCCGGCCGCCCTCCAGACAGCTCGCCGTGCCTGGCCAGACCGCGGCGTCTGCGATAAGATTTTCGCGCGAAATGTTTGCGAAAAAGCCACGCGAAGCAACAACAGTGGAGACAACCACAGCAACAACAACAGAAGCAGGAACTACTCTCCAATGACGACACCAACAACCACGCCGACAACAACAGCCACAACCACAACAACAACATCAGGGACGACCGTAGTAAAAGCCAAATAAAAATAGTGCGAATTCTGATTGTTTACGATCGCGCTGGAGGAGGGCGGGGCGGGGCGGTGCGGTGGCGGGGGCGTGGCGCGGCCGAAGGTGGGGTTGGAAAAACTTCGGCCTCCGACAACTTAATTGACCTTGACAAAGTTGTTGCCGTTGTCGTCGTTGTTGTTGCCAGTTTTGTGCGTATTTTTTTGCTTCGTTCTGATATTTTGCTTGTTATTTTTATTGTTGTTGATCGCGATCGTTGTTGTTGTTGTTGCGGCTGTTATGCCTTCTATCTTCGGCGATAGTTTTCGGTGATTTTTGGCAATGCTGTTATTGCCGTTGTTGTTGTGATGGGTAAAAATTTTCGTTTTACTCCGGGATTCCTTTGGTTTTATTTTTTCAGTTTTTGCGAAATTCTTTTTCGTTCAGTCGTTCGGACTGATTTTTTTCTATTATTTCAATTTTATTTTAGAATGTGAGGCACGCACGATGGACGGCGAAACCACAACCACAACAACAACAACAACAAAGAGAGCGATACGAGAAAGCCGGCGATACAAAACAAGCAGAAAGAGCGAAAAAATAGGTGGAATGAAAGTAAAACTAAAACAAAAATGAGACCTATAAAAAAGGCAAATGACGAAAAAACGTGGCGAAAAATTAATTACAGAAATGCTGAAGAAAAAACAAACAGAAAACGAAAACGAACTAGCGAAAGAAAATAAAAACAACGGAAATAAATTAAACCAGAGACAAAGTCGAATTTACGAGAAAGGTTTGAGCCGAAAAAGAAATAAAAACAAGGAACGAAAGTGTAAGAGAGAATGGAATAAATAGCAGAAAATTAAACGAAAAATCGAGAGAAAAATTGCAGAAAAAACTGCAGAAAAATTATGGAAAATACAACGGAAAAATTAAAGAAAATCCAATGGAAAAAATGAAGCAGTCGCGAAGGAAAAATTGTGGAAAAATGTGTAAGGAAAAAGGCATTTAAAAGGGAAGAAGTTGAAAAAATTGGAGGAAAAATTACAGGGAAAGAATTAAAGAAAAAAGGACAAAAATATTAAAGAAAAACGGAAGAAATTAAAAGTTGAAACACTTAAAATAAAAATTGCATAGAAAAAGGTGAAGGTAAAAATTGAACACAATGAAGGAGCAAATTTGAGAATAAAGCAAATTTGAAGGAAGAAACTAAAAAAAAAACTTGATCGCGAAAAATAAAAATAGTTTAAGGGAGAAATTCATAAAGTCTGCAAGGGAAACGTTGAAAAACTGGAGGAAAAATCGCAAAATCTCTGGGAACGTGTTGAAGCGAGTCCATTGGCAGCTTTAGAACCATAAACCGAGAGATTTATTTGATCGAGGGATTGACATAGTTTTTCGCACCTCCTTGGCTTCGCTAATGCAAATCCTTTTAATTTCGGGCCTTCTAAATTTAAATTTAAATTTTATTTTTTTTTAAATTGTTTTTTTTTTTTGCGGCGAGTCTTCGTCGATTTTCCAACGATTTAAAATTAGAGGCTTTAAAATTGCTTCGTCCGAGCTAAAAATAAACATGAATCAGGAGACCTACAGTTACAACAACAACAACAACAACAACGTATGTGGGCTACACATGCCGCCAGCAAAAGCGAAAAGCCAACGACAACAACAACAACAACAACAACATACAATAATAACAACAACAACCTCTAGATTAGATAACTTCGGACGACGATCTAGAAATAAATTCTCTTTTTAATGATTTTCTTCTATTTGTATTTCTTTTTGTTTCGCCTTTTGCTCGTTTTTCGTTTCGTTTGCTGCTCCAGAATTTTTAAAATGATTTCTTTCCGTTCATTTATTTGGTTTTGCTGTTGCTTTGTTGTTGTTGTTGGCTTTTTGTTTTTTAATTGCTCCTCGTTTTGCGTTTGCCGAATTTTTGTTTAGATTTGTGGTTGTTGGATTAATGGCAGGTTGTTGTTGTTGTTGTTGTTGTTGTTGTTGTTGCTGGGTGAAACAATTTTAGTTTGATCGTTGTTGTTATTTTTGTTGCTGTTGTTGTTGTTGTTGTTATTTATGGGCTGCTCCACCAGTCATTGCACTCGCGCCAACGTCCGACGAGCGCCGCCGAGGGCGAGAAAGAGACGGCGAGCGCCGGAGGAGCGGCAGCAACGGCGAGAACAGCAACGAAAATAGCAAGAACAACGAAGCAGCAACAACAACAACAACAACAACGCCGTCGACTACGACTACGACGACGACTACGACTACGACAATAAACGCCAGAAGATTTTTCGCGAATTACCGCATCGGGCAGCGCATAAAGAGGTCGTTGAACCGGCGATCGCGCAGCAGCGACGGCGACGTCGGCAGCGACGCCGGCGTCAGCGGCAACGGCTCGTGCGCGCGCCTCTGCATCGGTCGATGGAGGCCGGCGAGGCGAGGCCGCGGCCACATGCGATCTCGCGGACTCGCGGACTCGTTCCTGCAGCCAATTGGGGAGGGGTGGGAAGGGGGAAGAGGGGAAGGGGAAGAGGAGGAAGAAGGAGGGGAGATGGAGGGAGGAGAAGGGGTGGAGGAGGCGGCGGAAGAATCGAGAAGGGAAGGCGATTGAAATCGCACCAATCGCGCTGGAAGTTGGAGCCGTTGTTGTTGTTGTCATTACTGTTGTTGTTGTTGTCATTGTCGCCGTTGTCATGGTCGCGGTTGTCGTTGGTGTTCTTGTCGTTGTTGTTGCCGCCGCCGCTGCCGCTGCTGTTGATCTCTCCTCTCGGCGACAGCAACCACATCCACAAAAAACCAACTCCAACAACAACAACATCGACAATAGCAACCGAAACCACAATCGCTCGGCTGAAGTTCCAACGCCTCGGCTTAAGTATCTGCAAGATCGCGGATCCACGACTCCGGTTCCACACTGAGCGAAAGCCGGGCAGCGTGGAGTGGAGCAAAGTATCTCGATGCGGGCTCGTGTATCTGAGCGAATGTTTCTTCAGCCGCGATGGCCGCGGGAACCGGATCGGGAGGCCCGAGGATCGGGTGGGGAGGAGAAAGCCAGGGGGAGAAGGGGGAAGGGGGGAAGGGCTAGAGCGAGCGGGCGAGGGGGCCGAACTGCACTGAGAGAAACGCAAGTGTTTAATGAATGCAATTTAATCGAATACGCTTAAAATAAAATGAAATAAAATAAAATAAAATCAAATAAAATAAAATCAAATAAAATAAAATCAAATAAAATAAAATGCAAAAATAAATTGTAAAAAATGAAAATAAAAATATAAATAAAGAAATGAAATTTAACTAAAATTTAAGCAGTAACAACGTTGATGGGATAAATGATATATTTTTAGGCCCACGAAAAGTCAGTGGGATGGAGCCAAAAATCCATTGATTGAGCAAATTCCCACCTAGATATTCAAAAATATTCCCAAAATATTCCGAAAACACTCGCCTGCAATTTCTCGCAGTGGACTCGCCGTGGTTAAGCCGTGGAAAAAGTCGCAAAGAACAGCCGAGGGCAGCGAGCAAAAAATAGAAACACACGCATGGAGCAGCGGCAGCAAAAACAACAAGAACAGCAAAAATACAACAACAACAACAACAACAACAGCGGCAGCAAGAACAAAAACAACAAGCCCTAGAACAACAAGTCAAGCAATAAGAACAACAACAACAACAACAACAACCAGCGTTGATGATTCGCCATTTTAATGCGTTGTCGAAACGCCTTCGTTGCGTTGGCTGCCGTTTCCACTGTTGTTGTTGTTGTTGCTGCTGCTGCTGCTGCTGCTCCACGAGCTGCGATTGACGTTGACCATTTTGTTGTTGTTGTTGTTGCTGGTTCCTGTTTTCGCTCTCCCGCTGACGAATGAGAAATTCAACAGCAACAACAACAACAACAACAGTAGCAGCGATCGTGCAGCTCGGCTCGATTCGCGCGCCATGCTTCGCACCCGAGCGTGTGCGTGTGTGTGTGTGTGTGTGTGTGTGGAGCATGTGGAGGAGCTTGGTGGAGTTGTTGTTGTTGTTGTTGTTGGCCGATGCGTGTCCGCTCGCTTCACGGTTCCATTGCGAGCGAGCGAGCGAACGATTGCATCATCGGCCAATGTTCTTGCTGGCGTGTTACTGTTGTTGTTGTTGTTGTTGCTGTTATTCTTCTTGCTCTTGTTCTTGCTCTTGTTCTTGTTCTTGCGGTTGCTGTTGTTTTCGTTGTTTTTGCTGTTGCTGTTGTTGAGTTTCCATTCATTTCTTTTCGCATTTCAAATTCTCCTTTGAGTTCTTAATGTCATTCCCTCAATTGTTGTTGCTGTTGTTGCTGTTGTTGTTGTTGTTGCTCTGTTATTGCCCTCTTAGTTATCTTGTTGTTGTTGTTGTTGTTGTACTTGCGTTTGTTGCTCCATTCTATTGTGATTGCTGAGAATATTCTTGTTGTTATTGTCATTTTTATTTTTTGCTCGTGTTGTTTTTGGTTGTTTTTGTAGAATTGCGTATTTTTGCAGGTACCGAAGTGGTTTTTGTTGCTGTTTTTTTGTTGTGTTTAATTCACTGCTGTCATCTATCGTTGCTGTTGTTGTTGTTGTTAGTGTTGGTGTTTCTTTGAGCGATTCCTCCTGTTGTTCATGGAAAAATATTCATGCGAATTTGCGAATTTGCTGTCGTTGTTTCGTTCCTCCCTCTCACCCAACACCCCCCCCCCTCTCTCCGTCCCTCTCCCTCTCTCGCACTTTGTCCCACACACACTTCACTCTCCTTCTTCCCCTTCTCCCCTCCTCCTTCGCCTGCTTCTTCCGATTCCAATTCAACGCAATTTCAATTCGCTTCAAGTGATCGCGGATCCCATTGTTGTTGTTGTTGTTGTTGTTGTTACGCTGTCATTTGCCGTCGTTATTAATGTTGTTGGTATTCTTGTTGTTGTTGTTGTTGTTCTTCTTCTTCTTCTTCTTGCTTTGATTGCCGCTGCTGCGGCTGCTGCTCGTTGCTGATGGATTTGGTGGGATCAGTTGGTGCTATTGTTGTTGTAGTAGCAGTAGTAGTAGTTGTTGTTGTTGTTCTACAGTGCAATAACCTGAGGAATTTGTTTTTTCTTCGTTTTCTTCATCCTCAAGCATTTGTAGTGTTTTTTGTTGTTGTTTTCGTTGGTTTCCGCCTCTGAGTTTTGGCGATGGCGTTCGGGTTGTTGTTGTTGTTGTTGTTGTTGTAGCTATTTATGATACGAAGTGTGCGAAAGTTGTAGTTGTTGTTATTTTTCAGTGTTATTGTTGTTGTTGTTGTTATTGTTGTTGTTGTAGCTGATGCTGCTCCTACGCCGATCGAATTCAGTTCCTCTGAAGCGCGTTCTCAGTCTTGCCATCTCTCTCTATCGCGCACCTTCACTCGCTCGCCCTCAATATCTCCCTCTCTCTCCCTCGCTCTCTCCCTCTCCCTCTAACCTTGTTCTCTCCCCTTGCCTTCGAGTTCTCACTTGTGCAAATAGTAATTTTCTGTTATTTGTTCTTTAACTTTGTACTTTTTGTATTTTCTCCCTTTCTGGTTTCCCCGATCGCGGCTGGGTGTTTGGATTTGTTTCCGAAATGCCGAGGAAAAGACACAGAAAGGGAAATATTTGCAGAAGCACAATTCACGAAGAACGAATTGGGTTTTTGTGGATTCGGCTCGATTGGGCGGGAATGAATTTGGCTAAAAGTTGCTAAGTGAATGGATTTGGGGATATCTAGGATTGTGAAAAAACATATTAGAAACAAAGAAATTAATCAAGAAATTAATAAGTCAGTAGGTGAAAATAGAGAAATACAAACTAGAGAAAATAAAAAAATAGAAGGCTACCAAAGCGCCTCGAAACTCACACCAAATAAACTGTCACATTCTCAAGAATATTTTGGATTGAAATTAAACAAACAAAAATTATATTTAAAATTACAATTTTCAAAATCGACAACCTGGAATTTAATTCCTATTTAATTGTTTAGCTACTCGTTTAATTTAATTTTCAGAAAGATTACTATTGTTATATAGAAAGTGGAAAGTTGGGAAATCTCGGGATGGATTGCGGAATTTCACCACAATTTGGCCCAAACGGCTTCGCAAGTGCGAGTCATTTGCAGAGCCAGCGCGCGATGCCACTGCATGTATCTAGATACGCCCTGTATCTAGATACACGCCGGTGCCAACAGGTGCTCCTCAGACAGGGGGGGGGCGGAAAATCCCCAAAATTATGGTTAATTGCTCGAATTGCGCTTCTTCGGGTTCTCGACTGGCGGCTGTTGTTTTCACTCCCGCCGCTCTGTGTCTGTGGGCGTGCGTGTGTGCGTGTGTGTGTGCGTAATCGGTGCAAATAAATCGAGTTGTTTACGAAAGACGAGCCCAAAGCGGGCCGCGAGCAAAATAGCTGGAGCAACTGAGGCGGCCGGGCGTTCGCGAAAATCGGCTCGAAAACGCCCGACGCCTGGGCTGACGCATGTATCTGAGTGTCGGCCGAGTGTATCTGTATCTGTATCTGCGATGGGCAACCCGGCAAATCCGACCGCATATCGAGAGACCCCAGAAATATTCAAAATCTATGAAAGAACGCTGGGGCTCGATTGTCCGGATGTGTGCGCCGTGCGTAGCTGAGGCCGACGTATCTGGGCTCGAAGCCTCTGTTGGGAGTATCTGATGGAAGTATTTCGCCCAAGTATCTCTGCCCGGCATCTGGCTCGGGCATCTGTTTTGGGCATGTGTTTCGCGGTCTCTTTCGGGCATTTGTTTTAGGCACATTTCTTGAGTGTCTGCTTCAAGTTTCAGCCTTTCCCATCCGTCTTTAGGTCTGTCTTTTCTACGAACCCTCTCCAGCTGCCTGTCCTCGATCTGTCGCTTCCGTCGGCCCCGCATCTCGGCCCGGCCCGGCCGCCTTTGCATCTGTGTCGCGGCTACCTGTTCTAGCCCGGCGTCTCCCAGCGACTCGCCTCCATGGCATTCGCCTCCCTCTCTCTCCCTCGTAACCCCTAGATAACCTCCTACCCCCCAGCCCCCTCCGGCGTCGAGCAGAGAAGAAGCAGAACCAGAAGCATGAGCAGCACTGCGAAGAAACAACAACAACTACAACGACAACAGCAATAGCAACAGCAATAGAAAAAATAAACTTAATTTGTTCAAAAAAGCTTCGGCGTATTTTTGTCGTTTTCATTGTGGTTGTTGTTGTCGTTGTGTTGTCGATGTTGTCGATGTTGTTGTTGTTGTTGTTGTTCTGGTTGCCAGTGTTGTTTTTGTTGTTGCTATTGCTAGTTTCATTTGTCGTTGTTGCTGCCTTTTTTCAAAGTCATCAACCGAGCAACCTTGAAGAACCTTCTTCTGGTCTTGTTGTTGTTGTTGTTGTTGTCGTTGCTTTTTGTAGTGGTCGTCGCCATTGTTGTTGTTGCTGTTCTGCGCTGTGGTTCGTCGGCGTCGTCGTTGTTGTTGTTTTTGTTTTTGCCTATGTGCAGATGTAAAAAATGCGTGCGCGACAAAAGCTGCGGCCGAGGCGTCGCTTTGTCGCTGCGGCCAGAGAGAGAGAGAGAGAGAGAGAGAGGCAGAGCCAGAGGACTAGCCAGAGAGCGTGGCTCGAGAGAGGCAGAGTCGGAGAGCGAGGGCGAGGCCGAGTGCGTGAGCGAGAAGCAGAGCGAGAGGGCTCGAGTTCGCTCGACCGCTGAACTGCAAGTTTTCGGCCCCAAGTCGGCGACGAATCGGGCTTTGTAGGAAATGCTGTTGTCGTTGCTCAAGCTGGGTTGTTGTTGGTGCCGCGGTGCCGAAGTGGTTGCTGTCGTCGTCATCGCCACCGCCGCCGTCGTCGATCGCGCCAAGTGCGTGCGACGCCGGCTTCGCGAGCTTTCGATCGTCGGTCGACGGTCGTCGGCCACCGGTCGAGGGGCCCCGGGGGAGGCGGCGAGGGCGCTGCGCAGACGGCGTGAAGACCGCGTCCGCCAGACGAGCGCGCGTCGGCGGCCCGACGTCGGAATGCGGCCGAAAACACAGCGAGCCAGCGGAAATGTTTACGAAAACTCGGCGAACCCGAGCTGCCGCGGGCGAGGGGCGGGCGCTGGAGGGCGCAGGCGAGTTGGAAAATTGGAAAATCGAATTTCATGGAAATTACAATAGGCTTGAATAGTTCGAAACAGTTATGGATCATTTCAGAAACATTGAAAACCCTTTTTTGAAAATTCCAAAACTCTTGCAATTTGAAGCATCGTGAATACCGTGAAACTCCCTCAAAATCCTGAATATTTACGAAAATATGGAAAATCAAAGCAACAAATTTGAAAATTTAAATAATTGAAAAAACACGAAACTGTGGCAAACCAAGCAAAATCATGAAAAATCATTGAACACTTTGGAAAATCATGAAAAACCTTAATATCAAGGCAAATTTTAATAGTTATGAATAATTTGATCGACTATGAACATTTTGAAAATTCACAAAAACTCATGAATAATTTAATAAATTTTGAAAAATTAGAAAATCCTGAACCTTTTTGGAAACCATGGAAGATTTGGTAAATCGTTCAAGATCAGGAAAAATAATATAAAAACCAGAGCATTTTAAAAAATCCTGAAAGACAAAACAATCAAGAAAAATCTGAAATTTTTGTATTCAAAATTTTTAATGAAACATTGGCAATTACTTTCAAATAGAAAATGATAAAGTTGGAAAAATTTACCGAAGAAAAGTTGGCGAAAATAGAAAAGTTTAATGCATTTAAAAAAACATTGAGATTTGGAAATATCACAAATATCACAAAAATGAAAAAAAAATAAAATATTTAAAACTTTTTCTAAATTCAATCATGAAAAAATAAAAAACTCAGAGGATTTATAGAAATTTGGGGCAAACATTTTTAAAATGATAACAAGTCAGATGAAATGGAAACAAAATTTAAAAAAATTAGAGATTGCTACAAAATTTTAAAATTAAATTTTGTCAGGCCTAGAAAAACAAAAAACAAAATGGTAAAAAAATGCGAAAAAATAAATAGGCATTTGTTAAAACCGCGATCATTTTTCAAAACAAACCCGAGAGCCGAGGAGCGAGGGCCGAGACGGGGCCCGAAGGACTCGGGCCGACAGGTGTCAGGCCGCGTGATTGACGACCCCGTTCGCCGTCCCTCTCGCACCGCCGGCCATGCCGTGCTCGTGGTTTTCCCCGCCAGCGCAGAATTTCCCAAAAATTAGGCCTAAAATTTGGCGTCCATCGTCGCCGGCTCCCCCCTCTTTTCTCTAGCCCCCTTTGTCGATCTCTTGCTCTCCTCCCCTCCCCTCCCGTACCTCCCCCACCCCTCTCCTCGCTCCCTCCTTCCTCGGCCTTCGCGATGGATTCGCAGTCGCCGCGAAATCAAAACCCATTTAATATTTCGCCGGTGATAATTAAGACATCGCCGCGCACACACGCACAGCCGCCCACGCACACACACACGAGGCAGCGTGTGTTGCGTTGTTGTTGTTGTTGCTCCCGTTTGTTGGTGTGACACCTCATTGCAGGTCATGCGACAACAACAACAACAACAATAACAACAAGAACAACAATAGCAACAACCACCACGACGACGACGAAATTCCTCCTTTGCCAGGTCCTCGTTGCCGCTGATTCGAAGCCATCGTAAATCATATTTTTTCTAACAACGTCATTGTTGTTGTAACATTTTCGTGGTTACTGTACCTGTAGTTGTTGTTGTTGTTGTTCTTGTATAATTGCGCTTTGTTGAATTGCTCTTGGAATTAGAGCTCAAAATGCCTGATGAAATTTGAAAACTGAATACAAATAAAAATTTGGAAAGAAACATTTGAAACCATTTTGAAAATAAATATAAATACAGAAAATGGGAAAGTCAAATGTATTAACTACTCGAATAGATTAAGCAACTCAAATGCAAGCAAATCATTCATTCCACCCTCCAACCCCTGCGCCCCTCAACCACCAAAGCTTCGTCGACCACAACCACCGTCAACCGCCGCCCTCAACCCCACCTCGACCCCACCCCAGCCCAAAAGAAGGCTCTTTATTAACGACTCGCGCTGCAAGGAATCCGATAAGATCCCCGACATGGCCTGCGGAGGTGGGAGCGGAGGCCGGGAGGGTCGTGACATGTCATCAAGTGCGGAATTTAATTACGGAAATCACGAAAATTCCGCACACATTAATTTTCGCCAGACCCTCAGGTCCGCGGACAGGGGTTTTGACTCGTTAGCCTCCCTCCTGGGCCGAAAATGCTCGGTTTTGTCCAGGAGAAGCTCCGTCGAGGCTTTTGCCAGGATCTCAGAGGACGACATGGGAGAAATTTTGAATTGAAAAAATTGAATGAACTTTCAGTAAAACCAATGAGAACCCAAGAAGACTTCGCGAGCTCCACAAGAACATGATGAGAACTTCGTCTACTTTTCATCGATAATTAGACATTGATAATTTGCATATTTTTTAGTTTCCCTTGGTCACTTCCTTTGATAAATTTTGTGGTGCTTCTCCCAAAAGTTTCTTCAAAAGGTTCGTCATCGATCTCCAGTCGGAACCTCTTGCTCAAGTCGAACCTTGACTCTCGCCCAAGACCTCGACCTCGACCCTCGACCCTCGCCCTGACCTGGCAGCCGAGGCGTCAGACGCGGACGGACGAAGCCCAGACCCCTGTGCAGCCGAGAACAATGGGCTCGAGCGAGCGGCCCACGACGCCGCGACCCAGTCGCCCTCGGCGCCGGACGATGGCCAGGGCAGGCCCGGAACTGGTTCCAGCCCGAGGCGACCTCGCTCGCCCACAGTGGGGCGGATCGAGACGAATCGGTGAAGGCGATGGGAACCGAAGTGAGGGAAAAGAGGTGAGTGTGAGATCGCGAAAATCGTGGTAGCTACAGAAAATGGAAACGAGGTAAAGAGAATGGAAAATCGCAGCCAAAAAATTGATGTCAATAGTACCCGAAACGAAAGCCGAGGAGAAGAAAAATAAACATGAAAATTAGGTTTTTCCTCATTGTCGCAGACCGTGCAAAGACTGCGAACGACTTCTCGCCCAGACGCCGAAAGAGCTCGACAAATGGAGTCGACGACACGGAGGCCGGTCGACAAGAAGCGGGGGCTGAATGTCGAATGCAAATGTCTCGACGTCGTCTGCGTCTCCCTCCGACCCCCTTCACCGCCCCTGCCCTCGCCGACCTTCGCGAGGGCCGCGCGTAACCTTGAAAGCAGTCGACGCTTTACAACTCATTTAAGCTCTTGTTTGACTGCATTCGACGGCGGCGGCGGCGGCGACGGCCATCGAAAGAAACGCAGCGAGCGGCGACCGGTGGCCCCTCAACCCGTCCCCGTCCCCGCCCCTCCCGCCTCCGACGCCGCGCCGCGCCGCGCCGATCGATGGCCGCGTCATGAATAAAACGTTTTTCCCAGGCGCCATGCGGGCGCTTCCCACGGGGTGGCAGGAGCGGGGGGCGGAAACGAGGAGGAGGCGGGGAATTTAAACAATCTCGGCCGAAAGGCCAAGAATCGAGTTGTTTGAGGAGCGTGTATCTAATCAGTAGGTCGGCCAAACGCCTCGCGTCGCCTCGAATCGGCTCCAATCGAGTTGAATCGACTCGAACGCAGCTGCCCGCCGTCCGCCGCCCGCCGCTCGCTACGAGGCAGGGAAGTGCGTGCACGCGGCCACAGATACAAACACAGACACTCGGCAGACTCGATGCGTGTATCTACAGCTGGGTCACTGTATCCGTATCCGTATCCGTATCTGTGTCTGTGCGTTTGATCGGATCCCAATCGAATCGATCGCCGACACCTCGCTGCCAATTGAACGGCGTCGCTGGGCCCGTTTTGGCCCTTTGATTGGTCGTCGCTCGACGTTGTTGTAATTTCAGCTTGTTGTTGTTGTTGTTGTTGTTTTTGTAGGCTCTGCCTTTGCTGTTGCTAGTGGTTTTTTTGTTGTTGCTTTTCAAGGTCAAGTTTCATTGTTTTTTCTTTTCACTATTTTCCTTCTTCAATTCCATTTCATTTCAAGAGTCACGCGTTATTGGTATCGTTGTGGTGGTTCTTCTTGTTGTTGTTGTTGCTTCTGTTGTCTTTGTTGTAATTCTGTTGTTGTTGTTGTGCCCACTCTCCCATTGCCAAGCGCATGCATTCGAAGGGCTCCCGCTCACCTCGTTCGGGTTGTTGCTGGTCTTCCACTGTGGCTGCAGTTGTTGCTGCTTTTACATGTAGTTGTTGTTGTAGCTACTGGCGTTGTTCATATTGATGTTGTTGCATTTGTTGCTATTGCTGTTGCCGTGTCTGGTCGATTTGAACTTGGCTTCGTGGCCCAACCTGCCCGCGATCGATGGCGGAAGCTCCGGCATCCAAGTTCGAAGCGCAGCGACGTCGACGGCGTCAACTGAGGCAGCGCTTGGCGGAAGTGGGGATCTTGTTGTAGTTGTTGTTGTTGTCGTTGTCGTTGTCTTTGTTGTTCTGGTTGCCGCCACTGGCTCCGATCCGATTGTGGTTGCGATGGGAGTGCGTTTTGAAATCGAGAGACCTTTTCAGGGTCAGCCCTTGACGGCGCCACGGGTCCCCATCGTGAGGGGCGAGAGCGAGAGGGACTGACTGCGCGAGCAGAGGGAGCGGGAGTGAAAGTGACGGAGATCGTGATCGCGATTGTGCGGTGCCGAGTTGAAGGCTTGATGGATCGCGGCAAGTGGTTGATGTAATCGATCTGCGGCTGAATTGACTTCATTTGCTAATGGCCATGTTGATAAGATATGAATTTTGATATTATGATATTACAATGTAGAAGAAGAAATACTAAAAATATAACATGAAGCAGAGATGCAAACAAATAAATTTAACGAATTTTGTCCTACTTGAGGGTAAGCAATTGAAAGCAATTTAGAGAAATTAATAAAATCAATGAGAAATAGAAATGTTTGTTCAAATCGACATTTCACAATTGAATTTTACATTTTTTCTTTAATTTTCAAAAACTCTTTAATTCGTTCAAGCTGATTCCTATGAAAATATTGCGAAAAATATGTAAAAAATTCTCTTTTGATTTTCAACTGGTAATTTTTTCGGAAATCTTTCGGAAATTTTTATGAATCCACAGAGCTGGGAAGGCGAAAGAAGCGACCGGTCGAGCTGCGAGTCGATGAAAATCCTACTTCGGAGGCCGAGGGGCGAGAGGGGCAGGAACCAGTGTAAAGACAGAAAGAGACGGCCATCGAGACATCGACGGCCAGCGGCGACAGACGTCGAGATCGACACCGTCTGACCTGCTGCGCTGGATCGAGGGACCCCACGACCGCCGATCGGCGATTGATGAATTCGGCGGCGAGCGAAAGAAGTCATTAATATTTTGTAGTTTTGTGATTTGGCAGCCTCTGAAAAACTGACCAGAAGGTGGCGGGGGGGCGGTCAGAGGGAGGCGGGCGAGAACGAGAGAGAGAGAGAGAGAGAGAGAATGAGGCCGAGAGGAAACCCAGAGCAACGAAAAAACATAAAACACAAAGACATTAGTTCGAAATAAATTACAGCAGGCAGAGGCAGCCACAGCAACAACGACGACCACTAGCTCCAACTACAACAACAACGACAACAACATACTCCATAAATGCCAGCCAAGACCAACCAGCAACAGCAGCAGCAGGCACAACAACAACTACAACAACAACAACAAGTGGCAACTGAATAAATAATGCGTATCGCAGTTTTCTTGAGGGTCTCCTTGAGAAGGGGCCGGGGGAGCAGGAGGGGGTCGACCAGGGGGTCCCGAAAAAAGCGGCGAAGGGGAAGAGAGAGAGAGAGAGAGGGGGGCAAAAAATAGCGAGAAAAATGCGACGAACGATGATTTTTACGAGTTTTTTCAAAGTTTCTGTGGACGCGGTGTTGCTGTTGCTATTGTTGTTGCTATTGTTGTTGTTGTTGCTATTGTTGTTGTTGTTGCTGTGGCCGCCTTGGGCTTTGTGGCAGCGTTTATTGATGTTGCTCTGTTGTTGTTGGATTTTCAAAAAATTTTAAATTCAACGAAAACCAGCCGCAGACCGAGCGAGCGACCGACGGCCCGAACGCACCGTCTTCGTGCGTGTGCGTCTGTGTGCGTGTGTGTGTGCGTAGCCGTGAACATAACCTTCAGGACGGCGGTTTCTTCCCGCCCCCCCCCCCCCCTCTGCCCCCCCCCCTTCGTTCGCCACTATTTTCCCCATTTTATTTCAGCTGCGAGTTTTTTTCACTAGTTGGCGTTAGGGTTGATGTTGTTGTTGTATGATAATGCGTTACGCATACGCAGCGATGGCGGCAACGCCAGCGAGAGCGATAGAGAGGGGGAGAGAGCGAGATGGCGACAGGGGAAGCGCGCCTGGAGGTTGCGGAGGGAAGCGAGGCAAGGCAGAGGCAGAGGCAACAGAAAACGACGCGAGGGGCGAATGCGAGGCTGAGATTTTTATGCAGGCAGGTAGCAACGGAACAACAACAACAACAACAACCGCTGCGATGACAATATCATTATCTATTACAACAACAACCGTCACACGACCATTTTTGGCACACACACACCACAACAGCAACAACAACAACAACAACAAACACTTCTTTTATGGGCCTGCGTTCGTCTCAATTAGCTGTGCGTAGAGCGAGCAACAACAACAATACCAATAACAAAAACAACATCCTCAACAACAGCAGCAACATTGGGAGCAACAGCAATAACTTTAACAGCAGCAACAACAACAACAACAACGACGACGACAACTAAATTTTCGAGGCAGCGGATTGAAAAATTTTTTGGGCGAATTTGACAGCTGTTATAGTATTTGTTTTTGTTGCTGGTGTTGTTGTTGCTATTGTGTTTGTTGTAATAACTATATCAACAATGAGCATTTGGGAATGAACATTTTAACATTCCCAACAACAAAACAACAACGATAATTGACGAAACAAAAAATGCTAATATAAAATAGTAAAATGTTAATTCCATTTTTAAACTTAATGCAATACAGAGTTCAAAAAACAATTTCATTTTTTGACTAAAATTAACAGCGTTGAGTTCTCTTAAATGAAGGCGGTATATTTAAAAAAATTAATAGTTCAAACCTTAAAAATTCAATGTGAAGAATCTGAATAAAACAGTGATTAAAATGAATAAAATATTTAATTAATCGAAAAACAGATTAACAGATTAAAAAAAAAAACAGCAAAAACACGAGAAACATATTTAGTCTTTAGTCTTAACTTCTCAAAGCTCTCAGAATTTCTCGGGTCTGGCAACGCCGCGCTCCGATTCTAGCTGCGACGTGACCCACATTCGGGCTGCAAACCATTGCACAACAACAGCAGCAACAACAACAATAGCATGAAGAATAACAACAACAGGAACACCAACGAAGCCAAAGCAACGACGCGCACCGCATCGCATCGAAAAAACTGAACGAAGAAACACCGAAAGATCGCATCGGGCCGAGTGATCAGCAGCCGTCCCTGTCGCACGCCCGCCTCCCGATACAGCGGCCGCGTGGTGCCGACGAATGCGGCTGCAGTCGCTGCAGGCGTCGTCGTTGTCGACGTCGTTTCGTCGCCATCGTCGGTGCCGTTGGTTTTTGTCCGTGCTGACGATCGGCGTCCGTCCGTCGTTCATTGTGCCATCGTTTCGTTCAGGTCGAGGGAGAAAACGCAAAATTCTCCGTTTCCCCTGCACTGATTTCGATGGAGGGTCTGGGGAGAAACCAGCAAGAATCTGGCAGCATCGCCGAGTGAACAGACGAAGAAACGGCCGCGAAATCAGCTGAAAATAACGTCGAAAAGCATCGAAAAACGAATGCCCAGAAGCAGCCACAGCTAGAGCCAAAGAACAGCGACGACAAAAAACCACAGCCAAATACAAAAACCACAGGCGTCGACAACAACAGTACTAATAATAACAGCAGTAACAACAACAACATTGAGAACTTACAAACTCAAGGCTAACGAAAGAAAAAAGTTTCGGTCGTTGATTGAGCAACGGCGAGCATTGCAGCAAGCGAGAACCACGCACTCACACACACACACACACACACACACACACAAGCATCAAATATAAGAAATATTAGAAATTATATTATCAGTTAACAGAACAACAACAACAACAACAACAACGAGGACGATCGCAACGTCGACAAGTTTTGTTTCTACATTTGAGAGCTCAAGATTACAATAACAATTTACAATGGTGACAACAAGGGCCATAACAACAAAAACAACGACAGCAGCAACAACAACAAATTACAACACCCTTCCAAAGCCAAAACCAGCGGGTGTGAGGAAACGAAGGAATCTACAGTCGATCGTGGGGACTGGGCTGAGACTTTGATTGACGACGAAACTTGTGAAGCAAAATCAGATTTATAGAAAATTCATAAAGAAAAATAAAGGAAACCATAAAACTGGTTAAAGATTATATGAAAGATTTAAAATACGATTAAAAATCGATAAGCTTTTCTGCGATTGCAACAAGGTTATCAACAAAATCGTCTACACCAGTGTCTAAACTCGTTATCAAATAAATTATTTAAAATTTTTAAAAATCATTTTCAATTTTTAATTTTAATTGAATGAATTATTTCAAAAAATGTACTAAGAAATGAAAGGCAACTCATGAAAATGATTTTGTATTCAATACTGACATCTATTATTTGATATTTTTACTTAATTCTTTTTTTTAGCTCACCTCAACTGCTTTTCATTAAAAATTTGCTCGCCATGATCTTCGTTCTTCCCAACTTCATGCGATTTGTAGTGCCGAGTGTAGGGTGCTGGAACGAAAGTTTATAGCAGAATAACAGAAAGAAATAGAAAACTTACAACTAAACGAAGAACAAATTTTTTGAAATTTAAAATAAGAATTGTAAAAAAAAAAACAATTTTAACGAGCGCCGATCGCGAATCGAGGAGGTCGAGACGAAGAGTTGTTGTTGTTGCTGGTGTTAGCAGTGTTGTTGTTGGCAAAAGTGTTGCTGTTGCTTTTGTTGTTCCTCCTCCTGTTGTTGTATTTGTCGTCGTTGTTGTTGCTGCCGCCGCTGCTGCTGCTGCTGCTGATAATTCCTAATTCTTCTTCTACGCATCCGATCGTCGCTCGTTCCAACGAATGCTTCGAGTTTTTCATGTATTTTCGATTTTTTTAATCTTTTCAATTTTTAGTCTTTTCATTCCTTTTTTCTTCTGCGTTACTTCTTCGTCTCTTCTTGTGTTCGCGCGTTTCGCTCATTCGTTGCGAATGAGAAAGAATAAAAATAAATATATCTCTAAAATCCCACAAAGAAAGGCAACAGCAATAAAGGCAGCGATGATGATGATCATGATGGTCATTATGATAATGACGATGATGATGATGATTGTGTGTGTCTGTGCGTAGAATGCGGAACTCGAAGTTGCGTCTGCAACAAAAACAATCGGCAACAATGGCAAGAAATCGCTTTGAAAATCAGCCGAAAGAAACTAAAACAACAAATACAACCAATGACAACAACAAATACAAAAAATAACAACAAATACAACCAACAAAAAAACGCACAAACAACAGCAACAACAACATTTAGCATTGAGCAAACGCAACAAATTTTAATAATTTTTCGAAATTCGTTCGAGGCTCGTCTTGTTGTTGGGCAGAGTTGTTAGCGTTGTTGTTGTTGTAATTGTGCGTGCCATTATTTGGTGTTATTATGGCTAATGCTGTTGTTGTTGCTGCTGCTTCCACGATCGCTGCGTGGCCGCCATTTTCGAATTAATTTATTTCATTTCCGGCGCATTTGCAATCGGCAATCACTTTGTTGTTGCCCAGGCTTTTGGCCGTGTGCCAACGGCGTTGCCGGATCTTCATTTTCACGCACGAAGTGTTTTTTGGTTTTCCTTCTCCATTTTCCTCCCTCCCTCGGTCTTCTTCCTCTTCTTCGTCATTGCCTCCTTCGCCCGCCCCCGATTAACCGGCGTCTCTGGCGACAACTCAAACAACGCCAACAACAAGAGCCACGCCATCCTTGTCGACGCCATCTCAACTGCCTTCCGCCATCCGCCCGTCCGCCCGTCCGTCCGTCCGTCCGTCCCTCCATCAGTCGCCACGTCTTTCACTCGTGATCGACTCCGGCTCGCTTGGATTAAGTCGTTTCTCGCCGGCTCCGTGGGCGGCGGACGGGCCGCGTTCGGCGTGGATGCCATGCATAGATGGAGCCATATAGACAACAACAACAACAACAACAACAAGAGCAGCAACCACATTAACTACAACAACAGCAACAACAAAAGGAAGACCAACGTCGGCAACAACGATAAGTTGTTGAGAACTGCGACGACTGATTCCGCTCCCGATTGCGTTGCACGGAGTCAAATGTGGAGCACGAGGCAGCCGAGGAGGAGGCGGTGGCTCGATGGGTGTGGCAGGAGGCGGAGGCCGGGGTCGGGGTCGGTGTCGGTGTCGGAGCCTGAGTCGTGGAATCGGTGGAAGAACCGGAAAATCTCAAGAAATTGAAACAATCGTCAAACGGGCGACGCGAGCGAATGCGGCCGATTGTTAACGGCGTGTCCTGCGCTGAGGACGAGTACAGTGGGACGAAACCGAGAGAGCTGGCGGTGCTGACGAGCTTTCCGCGGACTCATTTTCAAGCAAAGGGAAAGTTTTTGGCCATTTGAAATGAATTTCAAAACAGTTGTTGAGTGGTTTTTGATTCAGTTACACGAAATTTAAAGTTATTCGGGTGTTTTCGATTAATTTTATGACGGTTATTTTCTGTTGACAACTGAACCTGAGTTTTAGTAAAAACTGTATAATAATAAAATAATAAAAGTAATAAAAAAATGTGGGAAGGCTTCTCTTGAGCAATTGATCGGTTGGCTCAAGAGTGTGTAGGAATTGAGTGTTTTTTTCAAAACTTCTTCCCCACACATTAGAATGAAATAATCGTTAGTACATTTTTTATGTTCTCCCTAGTTTTCGTCCCCGTGCTCCACCGTTCCTGCGGCTCACTTCCTTGTTCGGCCAATTTATTGCTTGACTTTCGAAAACTAAGCCCATCGACGGACGGACGGGGAATCGAGAGACAGCCGGAGGACCAGGAGACAGCCAGAGGTCACAGGCCTGCGGCCAGGCAGAGGACGGCGGAAGGACGACGACTGATGGGCGACCGCGACGACAGAATCCGGCCCACAGACGGACGGACGGACGGACGGAAGGAGCGAAATTTCCTCCGCCCAAACTCTCGCCGTTCATCGAGGCCGTCGGGACACGAGAACTTTCGGCTGGTCCTTATCAACAGACCCTCGACCTCGATCCCTCGACCTCGACCCCCTTCCCTTCAACCCTCAACTGGCTCCCCTCGACTCCAACCCCCTCCCAGCGACTCTTTCCCACGCCTCCTTCCCTTGGTCGCTCGCTCGTCTTCTCTAAGGACGAAGGAGGCGAGCGAGATGGAGCGAGAGCGAGTTGGCGCCACAGACAAATCTTCCAGTCAATAAAAATGCTCCAGCACCCACACACACTCACACACACACTCCCACCCATTCCTTCCTCACACCCATCCTCTGGCGCTTCCTCTGGTCCTCCGCGTTCTTCGTCGCGTGCTTGTGTGAGTTGCTGCCGTGGTGTTTGTTGTTGTGCTGTTGTCATATCTGCTGCTGATCCATTTCGGTTGCCTCGTCTTCCGTTCGACTTCCTCCCTCCTTCCTTCGTCTCCGCCGACCACCCTCGGCCATTCGTTATGTTTTAATGTTGTTGTTTTTGACATCTTCGCTCGTTCTCTCGAGTGCTGGACGTCGACCGCCCTACTTCTTGTTGTTGTTGTTGTTGTTCATGCTTCTGTTCATTTCGCCAAGTTGGCCCATTTCTTCCCCAACAACAAAAACAACAACAACACCAATATCGCTTTCATCTCCCAAAGTAGTGCAGTAGGACTTTTCAATTCAGCCTCGTTTCTGTCGGAGTTCTGTTGTCGTTGTGGTTGTTGTTGTTATTGGTGGTGTTTTCGTTGGTGCTATTGCGAGTATTTTTGTTGTTTTTGTCGCCGCTGCGTCCCCTCTGCAATCCCGCGACTGTCGCCACCGCCTCTCGACCTCCTCCCCTCGCCTGGCCTGCACTTGCTTCCGCCCCCGAGGTCCCGCCAACGTCATCGCAGACGCCGCCAGTGGCCATTAGGCTGATAAGGACCCTGGCGGGCAGCACGGGTGACGCCATCGCGACCCCCGACCAACCCTCGAACCCCCAGCATCCTCCCCCACATGCGCCCCATCGGAAGGAAGTGCAAAAGTCAAAAATACAAAACCAGAGGCCGCAGGAGGCGGAGGCACTGAGGACGACTCGAGGAATCGAGTGAATTGAAGTGAAAGGAGGAGCGGGAGGTGGAGGAGGAAGGGAAGAAGGAGGGGGGACAAGGGGAGCGATTGAAGCAGGGTCGAAGACGAGTCGTCGTCGCCGAATCGCAACCAGAAGTAAAAGAAATTCTCATATTTTTATTGACAGGGCGAGATCGCGTGGATTTCGTGGTCACGGGCGCTCGGGGAGAGGACGAGGGGGCGAGGGGGCGAGGACGTCGAGGAAGTAGTGGAGAAGGGGAGTGGTGGAGGAGGGGCGGCGACGACGGCCGGGTCTGGCGCTGTTATTAACGCAGCAATTTTCTACATCGTTGGGAAATTTCGGGGCACCGTGGCTGTTAACATTGTTGTTGTTGTGGTTGTTGTCAGTCTTGCTAATGTTACTCTTGTTGTTGGGATCAGCAACTCGTTGTTGTTGTTGTTGTCATTGGTGACAGCATTCCTGCTGCTGGCCTGTCGCGCCGTTGCTGTGTTTCGGCTGTTTCCGATGCGATTTATGATGTTGTTTTTCACAAACTTTATTGTCGCTTCCTATTGCTAGAATTGTTCTTGTTGTTGTTTTTGTTGTTGTTGTTGTCCTTCTAGTTTCGCCTCGCTTTCGCTGCTGTATTTTTTGTAATTCTCTCCCTTATGGCTCTCCTCCTTGTTATCTTCTATCGCAGCACTTTCACTGAATTGATTTGATACTTTCATGCGATTGTTCTTGCTGCTGTTGTTCCTGTTGTCCTCGTTGTTGTGCTTTGTTTGCGAAGTCCATTTGTATTTGACAGAATTAAGAGAGAGCATCAGCCGCGGCAACAACAGCCAGAAGGACAACAGCAACAAGGAATGGCAACAATGGCAATGACAAGGACAATGAAAAATATTATCGTCCAGCAGGAATCGAGAGTCGTCGACGTCGATGTCGCCGCCGATGGTCAAGTTTTACTGTCAAACGTCAGGGGAACGAGGGGCCGTCGAAGGAGAGGAGGATGTGGAGGAGGATGACGTGGAAGGGAGTGGCGTAGCGTAGCAGAAGCAGGGAGATCGAGGCCATGCGCCGGAGGCTCCGGGCCCGATCCAAGGGCCATTTCGGGCCCATGGAGCGGTCCAGGGCCGACTCCGGCTCCGGTCCTGGCTGTGGCTGTGGCTGTCCTGGGAATGCGGAAAAAGAAATAAAATAAAACAATCGAAATGATGTCAGCGGTCAATAAGTCGAAGTGCCTCGAGGTCCATGGAAAATTCATTGGCGAATTCGGGGCTTCATCCAGCCATCTTCGGCAGTGGAGGGACCTTTGAGGGATCAGGTGGGAACGTGGATAGGTGACAGTCACGGAATACGAGAGTGAGAGAGAGAGGGAGAGAGAGGGAGAGAGCGGGAGAGAGAGAGAAGCCAATGGAAAAAATATGCAATTGGCAAATGTCAAAGATTACAAAAGAGCTAGAGGAAACAGAGAAATAGTGGAATGAGAGGTGAAACGTGTGAAAGAAGCTGCGGAGTTTGAACCACGGAACTTCGATATCAGGGAAGTTCCATTAGTTAAAATGATCAAAGAACAACAGGTATAAATTAAGTTCATAATTAAAAGCACGTGCTTTTCTACGGTGCGAAATTTTAGCAAGTGCTAGCATTCGAGCTTTAAGCCATGCTTAGGTACTGGGATTGCATGCACTGCCTTCTGCTATTTCTTTTCCTACGGTGGGATGATGATTTCATGTTAATTATTTAAAAAATTGTCATACATAAAACGAATTTTTTCCGGCCCCTCTCCAGCAGTGCCCAGTCTTTCCTAAGAGCTAACTGAGGAAATCCAACTAGTTATCGGACAAAGAACTCCCGAGAACTCGGCCGCGCCCTCCCACGAGAGGTCGACCGCTGACCCCCCCCCCCCCCCGGAACCACCGGGGCCCCGTCGCCAACCGAGGCGTCGTCGTCAAAGTCCTCACTCTGAAGGAGTTGCCTAAGGGTTGCCTGCAGGTCAGGTGGACCTGTTGTTGTCGTCACTCATGGTGTGCTGTTGCCATTGCCGATGTCGTTGCCGATGTCGTTGTCGTTGTCGTTGGCCGTGGGTAATTACTATATTTTTATTTGGCGCGCATTCGAAATAAATAATAATGAAAAGCACAACAGCGAAAACTGAACTTTGAAACGCACCTCGGCCATAAAAACCAATGGATGGAAATGGAATTATTTGTACAGAAGCGAGGTATATCTATGCGCTACAACAACAACAACAACGACAACAACAACAACAGGAGGAACCTTTCCATTTGGGCTTAACCCGATTTTTTCGGGGGCGGAGTCGGCCATTAACTCGGAAGGTGGCCGAATCGTGGTCATGTCGAAATTTCCATTAAATTGCAATAAAAACGCAAACTACGACGATTGAACAGGAGGCCCAGCGAGAGGGGGGTGAAGGAGGAAAGGGAGGGAAAACGGGGGAGAAACGGAGGAGAAAGATGGTGGCGGAGAAGAATGCGATAGGGAGGGGGGGCCAGGACTGAGTTCGGGAACCCATCCTTGGAGCGATGCGAAGACGGCGACCTGCGGAGCGCCGACGTCGCGTGCGTGTGGGTTGTTGTTGTTGTTGGTCATTGTTGTTGTTGTTGTCTGGCCCCGATGACATACCGCCTGCCTGTTGATGGGCGCGCGCGTGTGTGTGTGTGTGTGCCTTTTGCCCACGATCTCCGCCTCACATGCGGCCTGGAAGGTGCGTAATGTTGGTGATTTCGACTGTCGTTGTTGTCGTTGTTGCTGTTATTTTTATTCCTCTCCTTCTTGGCGCTCTGCTGGTTGTTGGTCCTTCTCGTTGTTGAATTTATTATCATTCTCAGCCCGCTCGCCCGCTCGCCCGGCCCTGGTCCTTCCTTCAGGTGTTCCCATGATTCGTGATTTATCGCCAACGACCTCCGCCCACGATTTCGTGCTGCCCTCCTTCTCTCCCGCCTCCTCCTCGCCCCTCGCCTCGTGTGTGTGTGTGTGTGTGTGTGTCCTTCGCCGCCAGGACGTGGTCATCATTTCACGGCGCCTCCCACGCCCTTTTAATTGCGACCGGAGCGAGTTGATTTCGCATCAAATTTGCATAAATTCATTACGTTTTGAGTCACGGTGCACGATGGCGGCGATGGGTGCGACTCGAATGAGCGGGGGCGGGGGCGGGGGTTGGTGAGGGGATGGGGGAGCGACCTGTTTGAGGAATGAAAGGCCTTCCCTGGCCTGGTCTGGCTTACAAATCGCTTCGAGATAGCGCCGAATTCCAGAGCGGCCCACGAGGCATCGGACTGGGCTGGGGCAACTCGAGGTCCTGGTGCGATGGCGGAAAGGAAGGGGTTGGTGAAGGCCAACGAGAGGTGAAGGGATGTGATGGGTGAAGGTTGTTAGAAGTGCTTTCGATTTGATTGCGGACGAGAGAGTCGAATTTTTTGTCCAATGTCTGTGAGTTCTTGATAAAAAACACGATGCAAAAAACTTCAATTTTCTGTCCTCATTCGTTTGCCCTCATTCCTTTAACGTCTTTCATTTGTCCTCTTTCCCTTGACATGCATCATTCGAATCCTTTTCTTTTGACTTTCGACATTCGACATTCACCCTCTTTCCTCCTCCTCCTCCTCCTCCTCCGCCTCCTCCAGCTCCCATGGAACCCATGGAAGCCAGCGATCGATGCTCGGTTCTGGATCACTTTTGGTCTTCCGCCAGCGACCGGCGATCGACGGCCGAGCGGGGGGCAGCGGCGCGTTCGGAGCACGACGGGCGATCGTCGATCGTCGCTCGGCGCTCACGCGGGACCCCGAAAAGTGACCTAGGGCACAATGTTTTCCATTCGTCTTCGCCGCCGCCGCCGCCGCCGCTGCCGCTGCTCCAGTCGACGAGTCGCGCCGAGTCGCGGTTATCAATTAACGTGTCATTTCACTTGCCTCATTCTCTCCACGCTCCCCACCTCCCCACGCTCCCCACCTCCCCACGCTCCCCACCTCCCTCCCCCTCGCTCTGGCCCGCTGCCCGCGCTTATCGCGTTCTCCCTCACGCACTCTGGCTCGTTCGTCGGCTGCTTCGCAGCGAGTCGGGCGGCGAAAAATGCGTAGAGGGGAAAATCATAAAAAATAACATCAGCAACACAACAACAACAACAACATCAACACCAACAACACCAACGTCAGCAATAGCAACGATTACAACAACACGGCGATGGCTATTAAAAGCTCAACGCATACGACTGACGGTGTTGTTGTTCTTGTTGTTGTTGTAGTTGTTTTCATTGTTGTTCTTATTTTCGTCATGTTACTGCTGTTGGTCTTGGTCTTGTTGTTATTGCTGTTGTTATTGTTGTTGTTGTTTGTGTTCGCGTTTGTGTTGTTTATGTTATTGCTGTTTTTGTAATTATTGTTGTTGTTGTTGTTGCCGCCGCTTGGGCTGCTGGCGGCTGGGCTTAAATTAATTTCGGCGCGTTTCGCAGCAGCAGCAACAGCAACGACGACGACGACGACGACGACGACGACAGCTAAAAAATTGCCCATGCGAGTGGAGGAACAGCATGGGAAGTAGAGAAAACAACAACAACCACAACAACAATGCCAAGATTAAGCAGCAACAATCGCACGCATCTCGCACGATCGCCGACGCCGCTGACGTCGCCGCCTCGATGGACGGCCTGATGAGGTAATCACGCATCTTGCTCGGCTCCCCGGCCCCTCCGCGAAACCCCCTGCCCGCCGCGAGCCCCCCTGCCCTGGCCAGAGACGACACAGACGGCCGGCCGGACGGACGGACGGACGCATGGGGCCTGTGCGGCGAGCGGAAGCCGCGCGCGGGGCGACGGTCGGGCGGCGGTCCTTGAGATCAGAACGAACGTCGTTCGAGCGGCAACAACAACAAGAAGAGCAACAACAACAACAACAACAACAACAACATCCATATGCATGAGGCTTACGCCGAGATTAAGGGGCCCTTTGACATCTCATTGAGTTCCATTCGGTTTCGTTCGTTCGTCGTTCGGCTCGGCTCGGTTCGGCTGGGTTTTGTTGGGGCGACTGCCGTTGTTGTAGTTGTAGTTGTAGTTGTTGTAACTCGCTGCCGTATTCGGTTAATGTGTTCTTCATTGTTGTTCTTGTAATAGTTGATGTTGTTGTAATAGTTGTTGTTGTTGTAATAGTTGTTGTTGTTGTTTATTATTGTTGTGCCATCGCCATCGCCATCGCCATCGCCAAATGCGAGCCGAGCGAACGCATGTTGAGAAACTCGTTTCGACGAAGTTCTCGCCACGTTATCAATCGATGCCGAGGCTTCTTCGTGCTTTCCACTTGTTGTTGTTGTTGTTGTTGTTGTTGTTATTTGTGTTGTCGTTGTTATTGGCAATTGAGTTGTTGTCGTTGTCGTTGTTGTTATTAGCGCTCTTGTAGTGGATCCCTTTGAAATTTGCCTGTTTTCGAAGTTCTTTTTCCGAAATTTACATCGCGATTTAAATATTCATCTGGCGGCCCTTCACAAATCAGTCGCCCTCGGCCCCTCCTCCGCCCTCTTCCCCCCACGCCCCAGTCCCTTCTGCCCCCTCGGCTGACAGCTGAATTTACAACGCGAAATTAAAGTCTCCATTAGCATCGCCATCGATCGATCGGTCGATCGGTCGGTCGCTCGATCGAGAACCAGAACCAGAACCCGAACCGACACCGAAACCAGAACCAGCCGCAATCGCTCGAGTGGCCGTCGATGGTCGGACCGAAGACCAGCGGGGTCGGGTCGTCGGAGCGCGGACCGGGGCCGATGGCAGCGGCCGGCGCGGCGAGCTCGGGCAGGGGCCGAGATCGGCAATGAACGAGGAATCCAATTGTTGTCCAATTGTCACAAGGAAGTTCTGGGCCATCGGAGCCCCTTGAATTCAACTGTCTTGAGATCAGTCGATCGCATTTGCTCGCAGACTGGAGATTACGATGTTGACCACGACATTTGCCAGGGTGTCTTCGCCGTTTCCCGCTTCTGCCATGCCTCGAACCCGAGATCAACCCGAGTAGATCGCGAAAACTCCTCCAAACTCCTCCGAGATCCCTCGAATTCACGATTTCTCGACCCCTGCGACCCTCCCGAGCCTTCCGTCACCCGACCCCGCCCCCACCCACCGATTCCAACCACTCCAGGCCGCTCCTCGTGGAACGATTTCCAGGCGTTGTTGTTCTTGTTCCAATAACTCCGAGTTCTTTATTGGGATTTTATGCAAAGCGGACAAGGAGCGAATTCGACGAGCCGAAGGAGGAAGGACAAGCCCAGGGATAGACAGAGATGTGGAGAAAGATAGAGAGATAGACGAAGGCTGGGAAAGTGAGGGGGGGGGGGGGGGTGTTGGCGGAAGGATGTGGGTGAGACAGGGACAGCAAGAGAGACAGGGACAGCGACAGAGAGAGCGACAGCGCAAACACAAAATTGAGGAAATTCTGCAGTTTTCAGCAGTTTTTCCTTCAGTCCTTCCTGTCCTGTCCGATGTTGCTGTGCCTTCTCTGATTTTGTTGTTCTCGTTGTTTTCGTTGCTGTAGTTGTTGTTGTCCTCTGCTGCTGCTGTAGCTGCTTTATGAGCAGAGCGAGGAAGAAATTATGGCGAAAATAGGCTGACGCATTTTTTTATGGAAGAAAAATTAAATCGAACTGAAAAACAACTTTTACGACTCGTCCTCCCGCCCTCACCCCACTCGCTCTCCCCATCTCGCTCCCTCTCCCCCTCCCCGAGCTGTTCGAACTGATTTCCTCTTCTTTCTCTGGCTCTGGCTCCGACTCTGTCTCTGTCTCGGGCTTTTGTGAGCGGCCGCAATTGCGAATTTATTCAAATCGCTTCCAAATGCCAGCGAATTCCGTGTTTCCCTGAGCGAGAGGAGGAGGAGGAAGAGAGAGAGAGAGTTAGGAGAGAGAGGGACATGACATGCAGGACATTAATCGTTGCTCGGCTGGGGAGCGAATTTTACGATTGTTTTTGGGGAATCAAGTCGAAAGGAAGAATCGTTATTTAAGTGTGATTTAATAAAAATAGCAAAAGAGATCTTTAGATTTTTATTTTGCAACACACGCGAGCCCCCTGGCCCTCTGGTCACGCCCCAAGAACGCGCGCTCTCACTCGCTCTCTCTCTGTCTCCCCAGCGTCCGCCATTTTGTAGCGCTCTCTCAGCGGACCCCAGGCGGGCCCCACCGGCGTCGCCTTCGACGCTGATTCGCGGCGAATCTCGTCGCACACACGGCTGCAACCGCGAAATGCGAAAATGCAATGGAGGCGCCAGGCCATCGGACAAGGGAGCGAGAGCGAGAGCGAGTGAAGGAGAGAGAGTGAGCCATTAATTGGGAGCGAGAGCGATCGACGATCAATTAATTAATCGCGAAGAGAGTTGCAAAAGGCGAGGAATTGTGAGAGAGAAGAAGGAATAAATAAATCGACATAAAAAAATAAACCAAAATGAATTAAGTCGAATACAAATAAACAAAGATGAATCCAATAAACTGAGGGAGAATTAAAATATGAAGATGAATTAAAATAAAGAGAAGATAAATAGAAAAAATAAAGATAAATACAATAAGGACGAATCAAATGAATGGCTTGGAATTAAAATGAATTGAGAATGAATCAACATTTGTGAAGGTCAATTAGAACAGAAATTGAAAAATATGAAAGAAAATTGAACTTTTAAGAAGCAGAAGAAAATGAATCATGATGAATCAAAGCGAAAAGATGAATTAAGAGAAATGAATATGAATCAAAGAAATGAATGAAGAGGAATCCGTGTGAATGGAGACGAACCAAAGAAATAGCGACGACGAAAATCGTTGATGATCGAAGTAAAAGGAGATTCATAAAAACTTCGGTGAATCAGAAATTGAGAAATTATGAATCGGAATGAATTTGGAAATGACGCAAAAATCCAAAAAGTAAACCCAAATGAATGGAACGAGCAGGAGGGAAAGAGATGAAGAGATCATTCAGAAGCCAAATTGCATGGCGATTTCTCGAGCATCGCCTCGAGTCTCCTGAGGAGTTTCGCGATATGAGGGCAGGACGGGAGGGGGGGGGGGGGCTCGAGGTGGAGCCTGGCGAACCGCCTACCTGATGACGCTCACACACACATACACACACACACGCGCATCAGTTGCGTGGAGCGCATTCGTGTCGCCGGGAACCGCGCGCTGGTGTGCGTGAAGAATCGCCATATTTTGCCCGAGTCCATTGTTGTTGCTGTTGTTGTTGCGGTTGTTGTTGTTATTGTTGTCGAGCTTCTGGCCAATCATCCTGGGGCCATTTGGCGGCTCCCTTCAGAGAGAATCCGGAATCGCGCCGGGGCGCCAGAAGTGGCAGAAGTGGAAGAGGAAGCAGAAAACGACGAGGAGCCCAAAAAAGAGACAGCAACAACAACAACACGAGGAAGACATGGAAAAGTAATCGTTAATTAGCAAAAGTAATTAACGAAAAATTACAAAATTGAAACACGGAGCAGCGAAAAAAGCCATTGTAAAGATGATTGATCGAATGGGAGACGACGATGGGTGGAGGGGGAGAAAGAGAGGGAGAATGAGTGGAAGAGGGAGAGCGAGGGAGAGGGAGAGACGGAACGAGGTGGCAAAGACTGCGAAGGGCTTGAGAGGGGCGGCGAAGGAAGGGCGAAGACCAAGAGCAGGGAACGAAGAAGGGAAGAAGAAGGGAAGAAGAAGGATGGGAGATGGGAAGAAGAAGGGTGGGCGAAGGGGGAAGGAGCGGGAAGGGAAGAAGAAGAGACGGAGTAGGCGCGACGAAGGGCCGGCAAAGGGACGAGCGAGCGGCAGGGCGAGCAACGCAAGTCTAACGAAGACCATTAACTTCGCCGTAACGAGGTGTAACGCGCGAGAGGCGACTGCGGTCGACGAGTGCACGAGTGTTGGTGACGACGTCCGAGGGTGCCTGCCGGTGTCTGTGTGTGTGTTCGCATGTGAAATCGCGAGTGGGTTCGTCGTGAGAGACTCGGGAGAACTTCGCGAAAGAGGAAACGCAATGCACTGGTTGCGAGGGGGCGGAGCCGCAGGCCACGAGAGAGAGAAAGGGATGGAGCGATGAACCCGGGGGAAACTGGAGGGGGCAAAAAATCATTCATTTCGAAAACAAAAATTCAACAATTGTAGTAGCAAATTGCAGACATAGAACCAATTGGCAGAGGTAGAATTTTTTCGAGGAAAATTAATAAATGAGAACCAAAAAAAAAAAAAACAACGGGAAACAAATTTTTAACAAATGCCACAATCTGGAAACAAAGAAAAAATAAAAAGTTGAGAACGAAGTACGGAAGAACCAAAACTGAAATTTATCAGATATGAATTTAAGAAATGAATTCGAAACTCAAATTAGAAATACGCAGGTTTTCCAACCCAAAACGGCGGATCGTGTCAAAAAAAACCCAAAATGCAAACGTTCGAAACACACGCAAATTGAGTGGCAAACGGCGATGGAAATGAATTTGAAACAACAAATTGGAGGCAACGAGAGAAAAACCTAAAACAAAGCGAAGCGAAGCGAGGAGAAAAATGCGTAGAAACGAGTCTGAAAATCCGATTGTTATCAGGCGGTGTTGTTGTTGTCGTTTTCGTTGCCGTTGTTGTTGCTTTTTGTCATTCACTTTTTCCCCGCGCCATTTGATTGCGTTGTTGTTGTTGCTGTTGCTGTTGCTGTTATTGTTATTGTTGATGTCATTCATTTTTCGTTGATTGTGGTCGGGCTGTTGTTGTTGTTGTACTCGTCGTTGTTTCACTCGTTGTTGTTGTCGTCAAAATTGCGTTACGCAACGCAGCGAGGCATGAACAGAAAAAACGACACAAACCAAACGAAATGCAAGCGATGCATTGGTGTGTGCGCGCGTGAGAGAGAGAGAGAGAGGGACGGAACAAGCGGGACGGGGGACGAGGGACGAGGGGCCGCGAGAACGCAACGAAAAAAGCAACGAGGCGACGAGTTCACAGCGTGGAACTGAATTGGAGCAAGGCGAACGGGGCCCCGAAATTGGGTCACGCACAAAATCAGTGCGCGAGCGAGCGCATGGGCCGACTGAGGGACGGACAGACTGAGGGACGGACAGACTGAGGGACGGACGGACTGAGGGGCTGACGGTTGGACGAGCGAGCGACTGGCGAACAGATGGAGAGACGGCGGCCCGGCGAGACGGAGCGGCGAAGCTCGGGGCCCAAACCCGAGGGCAGTTGCACAGAGAGTCGTCGAGGGCGAGCGAGTGCGAGAGAGGGAGGTTGGGTTGCAGCGACGCAGCGACTTCGCGCAACGGACGACGACGCACGACGACGGACGGCGGACAGCGTCGACAGAGGAAGAAGACGGGCGAAAACAGACAAAGTCGGTCGAAGTCGAACGAATTCGGACAAAGTCGAACGAATTCGGACAAAGTCGAACGAATTCGGACGAAGTCGACGCTCGATGGCTGACGACGACCGATGAAGTCAGACGAAGTCGGACGAATGCGAACGAGTTTTTACGAAGACGGTCGACGGTCGGGTTGCAGCGTTGCGACGACCCTCGGCGCAACGGGACCGAACCGAGCCGAGGGCAGTGCGACGGTGGACCCCCGGGGTTCGGGTTCGGGTCGTGGTCGTGGTCGGCGACTAACCAGAAATTGCCCAAATTTCGTCTGTCTTTCTGTCTGTCCGACCGACGATGGCTTCATACGTCATTCCCAAATTCTTCTCCAAATACTTCACGATCGGAATTCGTTTCGATCCCAATTCGAATCGAATTTGTGCAATCGATGCATTCTTCTTCTTCCTCCTCTTCTTCTTCTCCTTCTGGCCGCTTCCTCTTCTTTTCTCACCAACCCCCCCCCCACGCCCCCTGCTTCCCCCATCGGCCCGTCGCCCCATCGCATTCACGCAACCACAAGTTTGCATGCACAGGGGAGAATGTGTGTGCATGTGTGTGTGTGTGCATTACAAAATGCCCCAAATAATTTCCCTGGAAATTTGTGACCTCATTTCGGCTCCTCTCCGATTGTTCATGTTCTTGTTCTTGTTCTTGTTCGTCTTCTTCCGCTTCTTCGGCAGCTCTGCTGCGTCGGCGGAGGCGGAGGCGTCGGCGTCGGCGAAGTCGCAGTCGCGGTCGCGGTCGTCGTCATCGTGATTTCGGTTACTTGGCGATTGCAAAGAAGAAGAGTACTGAATTCGCACAGTGGGGCGAATTCGCGAATTGCGTTCGAATCGTTCGAGGGCTGGGGTTTGGTTAAATTAAATTCAATTTTACTGAAGATTTGATGAAATCTAAAAATTTAATTTTTATTTTTTTTTTTTGAATTTTTTTCCCCCACGACCGAAGCCGTCTGCAAACAGTGAAGAGGTCTTTAACACAACAACAACAATGAGAGCAATTACAATTACAACAACCAGATGACAGCAATAGCCAGGACAACAACAACAACAACAACAACAACAACAAGACACAAAACAATATCGAGAATCGCACAATCGACGACAAGATGAAAGGGAAGGCGAAAAATGCGGTGAACACGAAGGAGGAGGAGGCGAAGGAGGAGGCGAATTAGGAGGAGAAGAAGAAGAGCCAGAGGACACCCGAAGCCGTTTGAAGCTAATTTTAATTTTAAGCGCCGTTCAAGAGCTGGAGCCACTGCCACGCCCTCGCCGACCCGCCTCGGCGCGACCGCCCACGACGCATCGAGTTTCCGGACGAACGACCGAGCGGCGGGAGGGAGGGACGTGGGAAGGAGGGGGAAATTCGGGAGAAAGAAGGAAAACGGGTGGTGAATGGAGGAAGGAGGAAGGCGGAAGGCGGGATCGGAGTCATCAGCACCAAAGGGACGGGCGGCGAGGCCTCGCTTTGGGGAAGCAACAATTATACAATTACAACAACACCACAACAAGGAGGGGGGGGGGGGGACGGGGGTTCGATGGGGTGGAGGCTCGGGTTGGAAAAAATCGTCGCCCATCGCCGGGAAAAATCGTCAGAAGTCGAGCGGCTGGAGCTGGTCGTTCACCCGGCAGGATCTGGGCCTGATTAACCGAACGGGCCCATTCAAATAGAGCGACAACAACAACACGACGGTGAACAACAACAACAACAACAACAATGGTATAGAGAGCAACATTAACGTCAGGATGAACAGCAAACCGAACAACAACAGCAGCAACAACAAGTTATTGTGCAACCGAGCAGTCAGTCGGAGACCCAAGGAACAAGATAAGAAGCCAACGAGGAAGGGTGGCGAAGGAAGGAAGCAGGGGGAGGGGAGGGGAAGGAGGAAGGAGAGAATGAGACGAGGCAGGGTCGGGGGCACGGATGGTGGGCAAGGGAAGAGGGGAAGGACTACGTGAGGAAAGAGGGCCGATGGAACCAGAAGCAAGGGCGAAGAGGCCGAGGAAAGGACGAAGCGAAGGACGGCGAGGAAGGAAGGCGAGGCCGACGACGACGACGACGAAGCTGAGGAAGCGGCGACCAGGCCAGACGACCACAGGTAGCGGCCGAGGGGGCGAGGAGGCGGTTGCGGCGGGCGGGAAAAATCGCAATCGCTTGGAAGACGCGGCCTGACGACGGGCGAGGCCGGGGAGGGAGCTGTGGGAAACCGTCAGGGCGGGAGGCCGGTTACATTAGCATGGCCAGCGGGAGGCGGGGCGGGTGGAGGAAGGGGCGGGGCGGGGCGGATGATTCGGATGAGCCCGAGACGCGAGCTAATGGGGCGTGAAATATTGTCCTTGAACCCTTTCTTTCTTGCCGCATCCTTTAAACTCACTGTTTTTAAATTGCGTAATGTGATTGTTGTTGCTGCTGTTGTTGTTGCTGCTCTTATGAGACCGCGTTGTTGTTGTTGGTTTTAAGAGACTACTTCGTTGCTGCTGAGTGGTTTCCGCTCCTGTCATTATTTTAGTTACGACCACGGAAGACTCCGTGCCTTTGAAGAGCAGCTGATGGATTTTCCAGCATGCAGCCTCCGTGAGCGCGTCCAGCGACCACGCCCCCAACCTCGCACACGCTCCCGCGGCCGCGTGGACCGATTTAGCGCCGAGAGCCTCGCAGAAATTGCGAAATCGGGCCAGAAACTCGTTTGCGGATGAGCAGGAGCGGAACCGGCGTCGCGGGCCGAGGGCGGGAGGGAGTCGGAAGCGCCGAGGGGTCGTCGAGGCTCGAGGAAGCTGCAGCCCCTCCCACGGGGGGCCGCCGAAAGGTCACCGGCCCGGTGGAGGCTTCGAAGGGAGTCTATGGAAGGCGACCGGAGAAGACTTCTTGAAAAGGCTTCTTCAAGTGGTTGGGAGGGCGAAGGCCAGGACGCGGGCAAGGACGAGGAAAGGAGCGGCGAGTCCTATGACCAAATGAACCAATCTCGCAGCCTTTAAAGCATCGCCAAAGGTGGAGGTCGCCAGAATTTCCGGGGTTCAGGGGGCGGTTTCACATCGCCAAAAATTTTCCAAAATTAGATTCCAAATTTGAGTCCAAACTCGACTATGTTGTAAATGGAGCTCGAGCTCGAGGTCATTCGGGCGGGACTTACCTGAGGTCCCTTTCATGGCCCCTGAAAAGCAAGAGAAATTGAGAATTAGACAAAATTTTGATTAAATAGTGAGCATTTTAAAACAATTGATCAATCAGAGGAGCTTCGGCAATTGGATCGGATCGAGAGTCGTCTTTGGGAGGGGCGAAAGGACTTTTAGAGGGGTTTAGTAGGGGATAAAAAGGGGTTAAAAGGGGTTTAAAATGGTTAAAGGCTTTTAAATGTCTTTCAAAATGGCTTGGAAAAGGTTTGAGTTAGTGTTAATGAGGTTTTAGATGTTTTTAAAAGTGTTTTCAAAGGGTTTCAAATCTTGCTCCGGGTTATAAATGCAGTTCAAACGATATTTTTATAGAGGAATGAGGAAACCAATCATAAGGCGGCGTAGCCAGAGGTGTGGGGAGGTCGGTGAACGAGGTTGGCGCAGCAGCGGAGCGGGGTCGGGGACGGTGAAGAGGGGAATCGCGGAAGTCGAATCGAGGCGCCGAAGGACGCCAAGTGGACAATTAGTCGAAGGGCGAAGGGCGAAAGGGCGCCGAACTCTCGAAGGCTCCGGATCGGATTCGGAGGCAGCTCGATCGGATTCACCGCCCCCCTCCCAACTCACCACACCGCACCCACAACTCGGCTCGCCTCACCACACTCACCACACTCGCCCTCTTCACCACGCCACCGCCGCCGCCGTCGCACTGAAAAATGCCTCGCAATTGGACGGAGCCAGGCGATGGCGCAGAGCGGCGGGGGGGAAGAAGAAGAAGCGCTAGAAGCAGGTTCGCTGGGCGGCGCGGAGCGGAAGAGGAGGAAGAGGCAGCAACGCAATCGGGAGGGAAATTTTTACGAATTGCATAAAAGTTCGCCCCAACTTTTCTGACGTCAACCGGGGAGCGAGACCGAGCCGGACAGCGTGTGAGGGTGAGGGAGCAAGGCAGAGTGAGTGAGTGAAGGGAAGGGGGAAGGCAATGTGGAGAAGGTCGGCAACGGCGGTGTCGAGGGAGAGGCGGACGGGAAGAGGGCGAGGAATGGGCCTGAAACCAACACGAAAAATGAGGCCAATTTTCGTGCACCGAAATTTGGCCAGAATTCGTGAGCGCGCGTGTCTGTGTGTGCTGTGCGTGTGTGTGTGTGTGATGTCCTCCCTCTCGCTCGCTCACACGCCCTCGGCTGTTGTGCGAGGCTGAGGGCAAAAAATGCATTACATACAGTTGCCACATAGTACAGCAACAACAACAACAACAACAACAGCAACAGCAACAACAGCGATGACTACGACGCACCGACAACGACGACAAAGACTGGAACAACAATAGCAATAGCAGCAACAACAACAACAACAACAACTGCGTACATAAACTGCGTACATAACCAAGAAGAGGAGAACAAAAACTACAACAAATACAACAACAACAACTTCAACGGTAACCAACGGAAGCGGCAGTCGAGGAGACGAGGGAAGCCAAAGAATCGTCGGCAGAGCCGCAGCCGAGGCCTCGGCGATTCTGCAAAAGTGCGTTTCCAGCGAACGAAAGAAGCGGAATAGAAGAGGAGCCGAGGTGTTTGTGGTAGGAGAAGCGGAATGGCAAGAGCAAGAAGAAGAGGAAGACGAGAGCAAATCAAGTTTACACAACGCCAGCGACGAAGCAGGAAGCGAAGGAGGCGTCGCCGAGCAGCGGCGACCGAAGTGGCGACGGCGACGGCGACGACGACGACGAGAGCTGCAACAACAACAGCGATGAAGGCGGCAAACGAATTCTGCAATGGCGCTCGTGGCTTTCAAATGGGGGGGCGCGCAGCGCACGCAACGGCGACCGACGCCCCGCACCCCGTCGACCCCGCCGCACACACAGGCAGCAACACAAACAACAAAATCCACCATCTACCCGAGCCCGAGCCCAACAACCACACGCAACGCACCGCACCGCACCGCACCACAAACGCACACGATGCGTCAGTGTGCGTGCGTGAGCGGCCAAATTAACGAGCAGCGAACGAGCGAACGAACGACGGCCGCCCGGCGACAACCGAGCGTACGACGAACGCTCTTCGTGCGGAGCTTTCGCAAAGTTCACCGAAATCGAGAGAAGCCAGCAACAGCAAGACAGACCAAACGCAAAGGCAACGAAATAAAACCAACAACAACAGCAACATTAGAAGAAGAAAAAAAACAACATTTGGCGCCGCTGTTCATTGGGCGGCAGTCGCAGCGGCAGCAGCAGTGGGAACGCAACAACAACGATAATGGCGACGACCTGCGTCCGGCCTCTCGTGCCGCCTGCAGCGAACGAGTTCGCGCGCTGCTCGCTCGTTGCTTCATGCGTTCGTCGTTCGTCGTTCGCCGTTCGTTCGTTGCTTCAACCGCATGCTCGCTCGCTCGGTCATTCGTGCGAGCGGCGACCGAGCGAGCACTCGTGCTGCGATTTCTGTGACTTCGCAATCGCCGTCGTCGTTGCCGGCCTCTGCCCGCCCGCTCGTCGACGAGCTCTCGTCGCTAACGACATCGTCGTTGCGTCGTTCGCTACACGTGTTCGTCGATTGCGTAAAAAACGAATGCAAAGCTCTCGGCTGCGTTCTGTTCGGCCAGCTCTTCGCTCTCTCCCTCTCTGTCTCTCTTTCAGTCGGACTCCTTCTGTTTGTTCTCTGCCGCGCTCTTCGCGGAATGCTCTCTTCTTCGCCTGCTCTCTCGCCGTCGCACTTTTGCCTCTCGCAAGGCTCGCTCTCCTTCTGTTTCTCTCTCGCACTTTTGTCCTCTGCTTGTGGTCGGCACTTCCCCTGCGCCGAAGAAGCTTCGGCCGCATTCGAAAGCTCGCTCGTTCGTTCGTTCGTTCGCTTCTTTGGATGGCTGTCGCCGCCATTGACGCCGACGACGGGTGCTGCTGCTGCTGCTTGTTCTTCTTCTTTTCTCCTTCGGCTTCTGCTGCTGTACCTCGTTTCCATCTTCCGCCTCCTCCTTCTCGACGACATCGTCGACCACTTCGGCCGACGACCACATTTCGTTCTTCTCGCACGACCGATGAGAACCGCGGCTCGGCGGCGATCGCGTGCAGGGCTGCCGCACGACGAGGCGCCAGGGCGACAACTGCAAGTGCGAGCGGACGCACTCAAGGCGATCGCTGGTGGCCTCTTGGGCTCTTGGGGCTGTGTTCGGGGATGTCGTGGGTTTTCGATCTATTTGAGAGTTCCCAGAATTCCACTCAGGAGAGAGAAATTCCCCTCGCGGCAGAATCCGCCCGGATCGAGGGATCGTCGCGAAACGATCCTTGCGCGACGAAGAGGGAGCCAGAAATCGGTGAAATTTGCATTTCCTCAGCCGCGACGCACCGAATCCACCACGGAGCGGCCCTCGATTGCATAACCGAGTTCCTGCTGCACTTTAACCCTTGCCCGCCCTGATTCCCGGGCGACGTCTACGCCGAGGGGCTGGAAATGGAGGGGGAGCAGCATGTGGAGAAGAAATCGGCATTTTGTAAAAGAAAAAATCCGATTTTCAAAGGCCGTCGAATCGAAAAAGTTTGCGTCCGTCTTTTTGGGTTTGGCACGAGAAGCATTTCTGCTGCACGTCACTTGAAGGCGACACACAAAGCGCAAAAGTTGCACAGCGCGACGCTGACGGAATTCCAATTCGTCGACGGCCGAGCGGAGAGAGAGAGCGTGAGCGAGAGTGGCAGAAGGAGCAGACAGAGAGAGAGAGAGAGCGAGAGCGAGCGCTGCGAGAGAGGGTTGCAAAATGCAAGAAAATCTAATCAGAATTCCGCCGCCTGCTGCGCGCCGCGGCAGCGACGACGACGCCGACTGCACGGGACTCTCTCGCACGCACGCACACACACACGCCTGCAGCACCCTCGTCGGAGAGCCGTCGGCGAGTCGCCTTGCAGCGAGAGCGAGCGCACACACAGCCGCGCCGACGAGGCGGCCGAGCGAGCACCGGCGACAGACGACAAAAGCTGCAGCCGAGCGAGGCCGCCGCGCTCTCCCGCATCGGGCGCTGGTTCTCACTCACTCTGTCGCTCTCGCTGCTCGCTGCTCGCTCTCTCCTCGGCGGCGGTCGGGGCGCGCGCTGCGTTTCGTCGCATTCGCATCCCATCCACACTCGCTGCGGCCGCCGACCGACTCTCGGCGCTTCCACGAAGGCGGCCGCGATGGTGGTTGTGTGTTGTGTGCCCGGCGTCGACGTCGCCGCGGCCGTCGGCAGCGGCGCCGCAGCCACGGCGCGAGTGTGCGGCTGGTTTGTGGGCCAAAAACGCAACTCACGAATTTCATGCTCGTCTATTCGGCCCTAGGTTTCGGAGGTGCGCGCTCGCAGCAGTTGGTTGTGCACTCGTCTCGTAACGTTTTCTGATTTTCAACTCAAACTCAGTTCCAAGAATCACCAACAAAAAACACACAAACGAAAATATAAATAAATAAAAGCAAAAACACCCAACAACACAGGCGAAATAGAAAATATAGAAATATGAAAGAAGAAAAAAATAATAATAATAAATAAAAATCAATCACCACACAACAAGAAGTAATTCGCACTATTACAACAACAACATCGTCGCAATAAGCAGCGAAAATTGTTAAAAAAAAAAAAAAAAAAAAAAAATTGGCACAGCAAGAGAAAAAACGAGAGATAAAAAATCGGGAGAAAAAGTCGACAGATAAAAATCGAGATTAAATAAAATCCGATCCGAGTAAAAATTTCGATCCGGATTCTGGAAAAAGTTCCGCTCGGTTCGCGCGACTTCTCGGAGAAATAAACGTTTTTTTTTTAGTTTTTTCGTTCGTTGTCGGCCGCGAAACGCGATCGGACGGACGGACAGCCGGACAGGCGGGAGTCGAAAACCGCGGAAAGTCCTCGCCGTCTTCGGTCGTCGCCGTCGCCTTCGACGCGTCCGCGTTCGTCCAGTCGTCCTGACGGATACCGTTGCAGCGGACGCGCCTGCCGCGGCCAGCGAGCGGATATGCGGATAATTGAGAGAAACGTAAATGTCCACAACAACAACAACCTACCCCCCCCCCCCCCCCTTCATCGCCGACTTCCTCCGCGTCATCGGAAGCCCCCCCCATTCCCGTGATTTGTGTGAGATCAGTGAGAGGTTCAGCCTCGCGTGTGGACAAGTGGACGGCCCAGCGAGTGGCTCGAGTGCATCTGAGCCGCACGCAACGGCGGCATCTGCGGGATACGCGCGCCTGTCGCATCCACCCGGGCTCGCATTGCGTGCGGGCGGCGGAAGCGACTGACGGACTTGGAAATAGTTCGAACAAAATGGAAAACTCCAAGTGCGAGATGTATCTGTGAGGTGGAATGAAGAGAACAAAAAAATAGAAAACCCAAAACTGAAAGAAAATTTCAAAAAAAAAATGTTTTCCCAATCGAATGAAGGACTCTTTCCGTGCCCCCGAAATCCTGTGAGCGAGTCGAGACAGACCCAGAATCAGAATCTGAATTCGAATCCGAGTTTCGTGCTCGGAAGTCGACCTGAGAGCGCGAGCGATTCCTGCGGGAAAAACTGTATCCGCCAGATACAAATCCCAGCCCCTGCATCCGTCCGCACGCAATGCATCGGCGGCGCAAGCTTTTGGCTTTGCCAAGCGCCAGCCGAAATTCGGCGCCCTCCGTCTCGCTCGCACACACGCACGCACACACGCACACACTGGCGCGCTCTTCTCCGTCCGCACGTTGCTGCTGCTGCTGCTTCTTCTTCGTCTTCCTCTTCCTCCTCGCTTCCTCTCCACCGCTGCGGTTGTCCTTCATGTCGTGTTGTTGTTGTTGTTGTTGTTGTTGTGGAGGGTTGATGCGTGCGGCCGCGTGCTCGAGTCGATTCTGCATCGCACAACAACAACAACAACAACAACAATAACAACACATCGGCTTCGACATGGACATCAATGGGGAAAATAATACGACGAAGGAGGAAAAATCAGGACCAACGAAATTGAAAATTGCGGCGACGACGAAAGAGCGCAGAGGAAAATTAATAAATCGAGACGTAACAAAAGAACATTACAAAATAAAATTAATAATAAAACAAATGAATTGAATGAATTGAAAAGCAATGAAAATATAAAAATGAATGATGAAAATATTAAAGTACAGACATGTATTATAAAATGAACAGGTTAATGATAAAAATGCAATGTAAATTAAAGTAAAGACTTAGTAATAAAGTAAAAAATAACGAAAATAAAAATTACTAAGCTGGAAAAAATAACGGCGTTGAAAAATATCAAAATTAAGAAAAATTACAATCATTCAAAGTTGCCATTGAAAACAAAAAATAAAATAATGAAATAAAAAATAAAGAAGTATGAAATGAAAGATGAAAGAGATGAAAAAGCAACGAAGACAAAAACTGAAGGCCGAGATCGAGACAACGAGGTCGAAGAATGTGGAAGGAAGAAGGAGAGGAAGAAGGAGACGAAGTCGAAGCAATTGGAACAAAGCGGAAGGAAGGAGACGAGAGGACGACAAGCCAGGACTCCGCGCCCTTGGCTGCAGCCGCGAGCCACCCCTGGTGCACGTGTGCGTGTGTGTGTCGTCTCTCTCTCTCGCTCACTCCCCTGTCGTTGCCCCTGTTCGCGTGTGAACTGCATTGTGAATCGGAAAGAAGAAGAACAACAAAACACACGAACAAAAAAAAATCCGGCACCGCCGCGGTGCAGCCGCGTTGCAGGCGGACTCGCAGGACTCGCGAGCAGGACTCAAATTAGCATTTTCGCGTTCCACCCCAGTCACCCCTGGCTCGCCGTCCCTTTCGCCCTCACCCCATCGCCCCGCCTGTCCCTCTCGCTCCCTCGTCCCCCTCGATTCGAGCGGCGAAGCTGCGACTTTGTGATTTTTGTGCGAGACGAGGCCGAGGCCGAGGCCGAGTCCGAGGAGTCCCGAAGGATGCATCGCAGCACCTGGCGGGCGGGCCTGCGAAGGACGGGACGGGATTTTGGAATTTGTGTCCAAAATTTCGAAACCTCTTTTCGAAACCTCTCTTCCCGGACTCGATCGCGATTGGTTTTATTCGGATTCTTTGGAAATATTTGTCGGAAATTCTCATCGTGATGAACCTGCACGATTTAATTAATGTTTTTATTGGTTTTTGTTTTTGAAATGTCTTTAATTCACAAGTTTTCAACTCATGTTTGCGTTGGTTTCACTCGCTTAAATCCGGGAATATTTTTCGGAAATTCACGTCATTTCATTGGTCAGTTCAATCGCTTCGTTTGGAATTTCCGTGAATTTCCATCCTTCCACTTCTTGACCCCGTCCTCGCACCAAACTCACATGGCCGCCCTCGCCTCGCCACGCCCCCGAGCCCCCGCTGACCGCCCTCTTCTCTTCTCCTCTCTTGCAGGCCTGAGCGCGAGAAGATGTCGACGCCAGACGGACGTTTCTCCGCCCATCAGATGCAGGGAAACGCGACGACAGCCACAGTCTCAGCCACAGCCACAGCGGCCCCAGCAGCAGCAGCAGCAGCAGCAGCGCCCACCACAGCAACCGAGTCGGCAATAACATCGACGTGATGGTGCAGCGGGCGGCAGTGCGGAGAGAATAAGTGCAGAGAGACAGACTTCCAGAGGAGTGCGAGTTCGAGGCAAAATTTCAAAATTACCGATCATCGACTGCAATCGCAGCTCAAATCGAAGTTAAAATTTAAATTGAAATTGAAATTGACGTGGAAATTGACGTGGAAATTGACGTTGAAGTTGCGCGAAGAGGGGGAAAATTGGGCGAAAACGAGACGAAACGAAAACTTTTGGAAATCGCGTTTTTGGCAAGAGGTCTCACGAAATTCGAATCGCACATTCAAAATCAAAAATCGAAAAACAGAAATCGAAAAGAAAACATTTGGCTGACTTTGGATTAGATTTCGATTGAGGAAAACAAGACAAAAAACAGAAAACAAGACAAAAACGACCGTAGAAGAAGAAGAAGAAGAAGAGAACCAACGAGGACGGAATTGAAACGAACTTTGGTCTGACAACAACCACAAGAACAACCACTGTAGAAACAACGTAGAAAGAAAGAAACGCAAAGCAGCAAAAAATCATCGCGAAAATTTGATTTTCTAAAAAATTTGATAAATCTTCAAAATTATTGGTTTGGATAAATACACAACAATAACACATACACACACGCGCGCGCAATAACAACAGCAACAACAGCAACAACAACATCAACATCGATACAACAAGCAACACCAACAGAAGCAGCAGCAGCAGCAACAACAGCAGCAACAATTGTGTACGTGTTAAATTGCATAAAAATTTCGTTTCGGTTTGAAATAAAAGTAATGATTAAAAATAATCAAGCAAATTGACGAAGTGAAGACGGAAAACAAGAGAAAACAAAAACAAAACAAAGAAAACAAAACAAAAAACACTCGAAGAACTCGACTGAATTCGCCGAAGTCCTTCGTCCTGGTCCAAGGAGTTCTGGATCTCGTCGGGTTCGCCCGGAAATCGCTGACCAAAGGTGAGTTTGAGCCAATTTCTTACACTTCGTTCAATCGCAATTTCCTTCACTCAATAAATGAGCTTTTAGCTGGAGGAATAACGTCCGTGGTTGGGAGAAAAAAAAACTCAGTTTGTCGGGCTTCGGGACTTTCTCGACATCCTCTTGTGGACTTTCATTGCCCTGCAGCAACAACAACAGCAACAACAACAACAAGAAGAAGAACGATAGCAATAATGCAATTGACAATAGCAACAGTGATAATGCCATTAACAACAACAACAACAACAACAATGTCAATTACTCTATGAATTTTCGTTCGCCACGCGTTTTCCACGCACGTTTTCGAAGGGAAACCAAAAATGCGACTGCTGCCGTCTCTTTCGCTGACGCCCTCTGTCTCGCCTCCCCTTCTCCCCCCCCCCCCCATTCCCCCCCCCCTTCTCTCCCCGCCTTCGTGCCGACAACTCAACACGGCCGCTGCTGACGTCGTCGTCGCCGCCGCCGCTGCTGCGACTGCGGCCGACGTTGCGTTCGCGGCGTGACCCACTTTTGGGCCCCCCCTCCCCTCCCCTCGGTCCCCCCGCGACTCCCCCGTCCCCATTCGCCCTCGTCAACTACATCTTCATTGCCCTTTCTATGGCTGTTGTTGTTGTTGCCATTGTAGGGTCTTCCGCATTTATTCAAATGCACATAGCAGCAGAAACAACAACAACAACAGTAGTCATTAAACTATGCAACAACAACAACAACACGGGCGCCCTGAAGCATACACGGGCAACAACAACAACAACAACAACAACAGCAACAGCCACTAAACTATACAATCACTACAACAACATGTTACTTTTTTAATGCGTAATTTTTTCACTGCGACGTTGTTGTTGTTGTTGTTGTGGGTTTTTTTTTTCCGGCCTCACGCGTGTTGCACAGGCCGAGCTGGAGCTGGGCGAGAGGGAGAGGGAGGGAGAGGGAGTGATGAGAAGGGGAGGGGGGGGGGAGACCGACGTGAGAAGGGAGTGATTTTGCTTTTGTTGTTGCTTTTGCTTTTGATATTCTTGGGGAAAGGGCTCGACAGGCGGACGATGTTGTTGTCTTCTGTTGTTGTTGTATTCCACACGCACTTGTTCGTTCGGCAGGGTTGCCACATGGGCCGAGGGCTGCCGTGGGCCCCGCTGGGTTTTCCACGAATTTTCCCGAATTTCCAGGAAAGAAGTTTCGACTTTTCAACCCGGAACCCGAGAATCGAGAGATCGCGATTGGGGTCCGAAGTGAAAACTTTTTCTCCAACTGCCCAAGTCCGGTCGTCACCCGGCGTCCCTCTGCTGCTTCTTCTTCTTCTTCTTCTTCTTCTCCTGCTGCTTCTTCTTCCTACTCGCCTGATCTCGTGCAGCCGTCTCTTTCGCGCCCTCGACGAGAGCGAGAAGAAATGAGTAAATTGGAAGGAAATTAGGCGAACTTCGGTGAACGTCGTGCTGCATGTTGTTGTTGTTGTTGTTGTTGGTGTTGTTGTTGTTTGTGTTGTTGTAAATGCTATTACTGTTGTTGTTGCCCTTCCTCGTCCCACCCTGCGTTTGGGGAGGGAGAGAGGGGAGGCGAAGTCCACGAAATGCGTTTCTATTTGTGCAAATATTGAACGCACACACACACACACACTCGCAACACCCGCCCACCCCAGCGGCCCGCACATGCGGCACTCTCGTGGGCAAACACTAACACAAGCACACGCTCACTCTCGCACACACACACACACACGCGCGCGCCCGCGCCAGACGCCCATGCAGCGGACGGCGAGACTTGGGCGAGATCTCGCAAAAACCCAGCCGGCCGCACCCAGCGAGCGAGTGGAGCGGGAAGGCAACAACAACAAGACCAACAACAACAACAGCGGCCGCAGCAGCAGCAGCAGCGACGAGAGCAACCTCGACAACAACAACCACGAGAACTACAACCACTACTTCACAACAACAACAACGGCTCGCAGCGACGAAAACGACGACGACAGCAGCAACAACAACAACAACGACAACAACAACAACAAATATGAATCAGCACCCAAAAAGAAGCAAACAAAACCACAACAACAGCAACAACAACAGGCGAAAAGCTCTCGAAATTCACTTCGCCGCCTGAGTGCGTGTGCGTGTGACGGTGTGTGTGTGTGCGTGTGAGTTGCAGATGTATCCATGCCATTTGGCTGATGTTGGGTTGTTGTTGTAGTTGTTGCTGTAGTACTAGGCCTATGCGTAGCCATAAACAGCAGCAGCAACAACAACAACAACAACAACAACTGTAGCACCAGCCGAAATCGTAGCAAACGAGAGAAAAACAGAAAATAGAAAAGAAAAAGCGAAAAAGTGTGAATAACGAAGCGAGAAAATTGGGAAAAATTCACGAAAGTGAGGCAAGCAAAAAAAAACAGTTTCGCCAACAACAACAACAACAACAACAGTAACAATGGAATAACAACGCAGAAATTGGTGTGGAAAACAAAAAAATTTGAGGGGATCGGAAAAGAAAGAGGAACGAAAATAAAACGAAGTCTTGTGAAAACATTGGAAGATGAAAATAAATCACTCCGGACCGATTGTCATTGCGTCAAATGCACAGACGGAGAGGGGGCGGGGGGCATGGGGGGGAGGGAAAGAGATAGATGATAAAACTCAAATTTACGTAGGGAGCGAGGTCCTGGAACGACGACTTTACACACGCGAAATTTGATTTACTTGGAAATTCAACTGAACCCATTTCAAAGAGCAACCGAAAAAATCCAAAAATCTAGCAAAACATTTTAAAAAATTTGCCAACGAAAACTATTGGAAAATAATGAAATTCGTGCCAAGTTTTGCATGATGAAATGAAGTCAAGAATTATTTAAAGTTGTTAAAAAATTTAGGCTCCAAAAAGGAATAGATGAACCTTTTAAACGAACTTCATTGAAAAAATCAGTACGTGACGCGAGAAGGCAAATTGCTGGGCCGCATTCTTATTGTTGTTGTGTTCTGTTTTTTTTTTTTTTTTTTTTAACTTTTTTAATTCCACCAACTCCGCGCGATGACGACGGAAAATTACATCACATGAACTGGGGGCTGACGTCGGTCGCTCTTGTTGTTGTTGTTGTTGTTGTAATTTACGGAAGCCAGCGAAGAGGAAGACGAACAAGAAGAAGAAGGGCGAGCAAGAGGGACAGCCAGATGGTGACGAAGAGGGAGACAACAGCAATTGCAACAACAATTGCTGCGAGTGATGTAATCGTCTGCGTTGTACGGAAAACAACAACAACAGCAAGAAGAAGAAGAAGCAGAAGCAGCAGCAGAACCAGGAGCCGACGTCCATCGGCCGAAGCTTAATTAAAAACGCATTCGCATAATTGTAGGGATAGAAGCAGCAACAACAACAACAACAACGTCAATCGCTTCTGTACGCAAAATTCACGCATAATTCGGCGATTGTGTCAGCGATCGTCGCATTCGACAACAACAACAGCAACAACAGCAATGGCAATAGTAATAATAATAACAGCAGCAACAACAACAACAGCAACGTCTGCCCAAGGCCCCGACTAGAGAGAGCGAGCGAGGGAGAGCGGGGAAAAATGAAAATGAAAACATTTTAATTGGCCCCGAAAAAGCTGAGCCTGCCGAAAATTTGGGGCACCGGGGGCAGACGTCGGGCGTCGTCGGTGGCGGAAGCAGCGACGGCGGCAGCGGCGACTGCGGCGTCGACGTCGAGACCCTCCGGGGGACGCGGGAAGTGCGTGCACGGCAACAGCCGGGGCCGGGGCCGGGCGGGGGCCGAGCGAGGAACCTTGAGTTCGCAACAACAACAACAACAACAGCAAAAGCAACAGCGGCCGAGGCAGCAGCAGCAATAGCCATATTTCGAATGGCAACAACAATATCTCCAGCAGCAACAACAAATGCAACAACATCCATAAAACTAAGGCAGCAACTACAACACTAAACATAATCATAAAAAAGCTCAAAGCACAGAAAGCGAAAAGAAAAAACAACATGGTGGACGGATCGAGAGGGAGGGAGGGAGGGAGGGGAAGGGACGAAGAAAACGCGTGAGCAACGCATTTTTCGGTCGCAGCAGCGGCGGCACCAACAACAACAACAACAACAGCAACAGCAACACCACCAGCGATATCAGCTCCGGGCCTCCACGACGGAGCGGGACAACAGCAGCAACAACACCGACAACAACAACAACAACGGCAAAGCAAGGTTGCGCTCTCGAGCTGGAGCCACGAAAAAATCCCACCAACAACAAACACGAGGGCCGGGGGCGACGTCGGCAGAGGGAGCGCGATCGGGAGCGGGAGAAGTGCGTGAATTGCATTGGTGTGCGTGCGATTAAAAAATCGCTCACACTCGCTCGCTCGCTCGCTCCACACACAAAGGCGCTCACGCACGCACGCAGCGATTACGCACACACAAACACACGCGCATGGCTCTCGCAATGCTGTCCGCCTTGTTGTTGTTGTTGTTGTTGTTGCGTGTACGCACCGCCACTCGATCGATACGCGAGTTTCGGGCTCCCCCTCGGACTCCCCCTCTCGCTCCCCGCGGTCCGGCCGCCTTCGCTCGCCATGTGGGCCGAGCTTCGCAATGGCAACGCCAGCAGCAACAGCAACAGCAACAACAACAATTAATCAGAGAAAAAACGACCACCGATTATCACGCCAGCCAGCAGCCAACAACAACAAGAACAGTCGTCAGCCAGTCACAACAACACGAACACCGCCGAGCGAAAAAGCTTCGTGTCGACTGCCGCCGATCGCCGTCTGCAGCGAGCGCAGAACCGAACGAAGCGTGCGTCGGAGCCGAACGCACGAACGACGATGGCGATGACGACAACGACAACGACAACGACAACGACAACGATGGCGACGACTACGGCGAGCCACGAGGGACGACGAGACGATGACGATGGTCGTTGGGTGCGGGCGGTCGGTGGAGGGGGCGGCGGCCGACGATCGACGCCGCGCTGCTCACGCAAGTTGCGCAGTGCGTGCGAATCCGCCGCACGCAGCTTTGCAGCGACGCGAGCGCGGGCAGGCGAGAGCGAGAGAGAGCGAGAGCGAGAGCTTTGCATGCTCCCGTGGCGAACGCGGAAAAGCAAAAGCTCTTCGTCTCAAGGCGACGAGCGACATTTTCAACAATTCAAATTTTCAATAATTTATTTCACGGGTGCCGCCAGCGGGCCGAAGGAACCAGCAGCAATTTGACTATTCATGGAGAACTTGAACTCTTTGTGGGATTAGAAGAGGAATTTTAAATTCACCTTCAATAAAATGAGCCTGAAATTCAAAGTGTTCGCGACATTTTGGATATTGCGTGCAAATTAAATTATTTATTAATTAGCAATATTACTAAAAGCCTTAGATATTGAATGACAAAAATCGGACAAAATTTAGCTCACGTTTTTTCCGAGCCACGGAGCTCTCGACATCTCCCTCCCACTGCCCCGATCGCCCTTCAGTTCCAAAGCGTTCTCCACAAAGTCAAGAGTCCTCCACGGATCACTCGAGGTCCCACCCGGGGGCCCCAAATTGCACCCTGTAACGAGTGGGGGAAACGTGAGTTTTAGACATTGAACCAGTGGAATTTTCCACCCGTTTTACATAGCAATACAAATTTGAAAACAATAAAACTGCTAAAAGTTCTCATCAAATAAATATAAAAATAGTTTTAGAAACAAATAAAAAAATGTAATTAAAAAAAAAACATCCTATGAACAATTCTCATACGAAAAATCCCTAATGAAAAATAAAAATTAAAAAAAAAAAAATCTCATCAAAAAAAGTCCTAAAAAATGAACGGAAAATTCAGAATACAATAATTTATCAATAAATAATCATTTTTGCATTATTTCAAATTAGTATTTTCTCAGTATTGTCTTTATTTTATTTCGCTTTCGAGGAGAAAAAGCATTGAGAGGAAAAAAACAGTCTCCATTTTCTTTGCGATTTCGTAAGTCGAAGTCATTTTTCATTCCCGACAAATTTACACATGCGAGGGACGGACAGACAGACAGACGCGCGGCGAGTCGAGGCCCCACGTGTGGCCCACATTTGGCGGCGCGCCTCGATGGCGGCGGCGACATCGACGACTTCCTTCGACGCACCTCCAGAGACAGCCGGGAGCCAATTGTGTGCAGCGGCAGCAACAACAACGACAACGATGTGCACTCACATTCACGCAACCATGATGGTTTCCCTACGGCAGCAAGCGAAGCACAAAAACAACAATGAGTTCTGAGAAAATGCATAAAACAACAAAACACATGAACATGAAAAAAACCTCACAAAAGAGAAACGAGCGAGCGAGCGAGCGGTCGAGCGGGCGAACAGAAGGAGGAAATAAAAACAACAACCAAAGCCGAGACCGTAATTACAACAACGCTCCTGCATAGCTAAACCAAAAAACAAAAAAGAAGAGAATTCATTCATGCAGGTTACAACAACAATAACAACTAGACGAAGAAGACGAACCAACGGACGAACGAACGAACGAACGAAGGCACTCAAATTACTGCAAGCCGAACGACAAAAGCAACGAGTGCAGCAACAAAGCAGCAAAGCCGAAAGCCCAACGCGAACAGCGAACAGGTGGACGTGAGCGAGACCGAGAGAGAGGGGACGACAATTGTGCAACGAAGCGCGGCGCACACGCACTACGAGAAGAAGAGGAAGACTAATAAAGTAGGGAAGTCGGCGTAGAAGAAGAACAAGAGGAGTCAGGTCGGAGGCACCGAACGAAAATTCAAATCTTTGCAGCGGAAAAAAAAAAACCAAAAAACCAAGAGAACAACAACAATGCACTTTTCGACGAATTTAGTTACAGTTGCACTGAGGTTTTGTTGTTGTTGCTTCCAATTGTAAGCTGTTGTTGTAACTTTCGGTACGAACTCATGCGACTGCAGTTTAACCCTTGACTGCCGAAGGCGCCAGAGTGTTTCGTTTTTTCCCCTTGTTCTTCCGCTCACTCGAGTGCGTGCCGACTGGTGCAAGGCGAAAACTGATGGGAGGATGGGGGGAACTTGATGGTGGGGGTTTTGGCTGGCGACATCAAAGGGTTAAGGCTCCGTTAACCCTCGCTCGCCCGACTGAGAAGCACGTACGACGCGCGTTCCCCGAAACTGCGAGCGTTTCTCCGGAGTTTGCTTATTGGATTTCTTCGCTGCCGTGGACGAAACTTTCGTTAAGTTTGCTTGCTCTATTAATTAACGGTACATTTGACGGACGCTTCCAACAAGGCGTGGCCGGCGAGGGGCGCACGAGGTGTGGTGTGGAGTCGTTTGAAGTTTCTTAAAAATAAACAACACGATTTCGGACGCGTTTGGTGGGTACGGAGTCGTTTTTTCTCTTGTCAACTCTTTCTTGTCGTTGTTGCAATTGTTGTTGCTTTTGGCTGCGACGATGACGAAATCTTCACACTTCGTCTTGAGCTTTCGATTTCGGCCGCCAGACGCAGCGCAAACAGAGCAATCATTTTTTGTTGTTGTATTTTTGTCACCTTCACCAAAGACAATCGATCCTATTTTCGAAACATCTCCATTTTAGTCATTAAATTTAAACCACAATTTTCTTCTCTCGTTCCAGGTGAGTTCACGGAAGGAAAAACGTCCTAGGAATTCGTAAAGAAAATAAATTATTTCGAGCTGAAATTTGTAGGCCACAATGAGAGAAGTACAAATTTCTAACTCGATACTCTGCAATTTGAAGAAAAGTGATAAACATTAATTTCTCCACAGAAGTCGTTCCACGTTCTCGAAATATACAGCTTTCAAGAATTTCCCCAAAGATTTCCCCACTTAGGGATTTATAGAAAATCAAAAAAATTATTGCACCTATTTCGCTTTAAGAGTGCTATTAAGAGTGTAAAAATTATACTAATTTTTGATAATTTCCTCTAAAATTTCCCAAAGGGGAAATTTTTTAAAAAACTCCAAAATAGTTTAAATAGTTTACCTTTACGTGAATTAAATAAAATTACACTTCTATGAAAATTTCCCTTGTGGGAAATTTTAAAAATTTCGTTAAAACTACTATATTTGTCAGAGAATAAATGTAATTTAAAGAGTTTTCCCTTTGTGAATGGCAGAAAACCATAAAGTCTTAAATTCCCAACTTGTTTCCAATTAACAAGAGAGAATTCTGCTGGAGCAAAAAGTCCCATATCATAAATTTCCCAACCACGGGCTCGGTTGCAGTTGCAGGCTGCAAAAACGAACAAACAAACAGACAGACAAAACAAACTTCGGCGTTGCCGCAGCAGGAGGAAGGAAAAACAAACGAATGATGAAAGAATTCTAATTGTCTGACTTTGTTGTTGTTGTACGGGTTTGCTGCAATGTTGCACACGCCCAGGCGCGCTGCGAAAATCAAGATAAATGCATGAGTGAAGCAGCATTGGTGACGCAACAACAAAAGCAAACAAAAACAAGCAGGCGCCGGTAAAAGTTTTGAACGCCCCGCCCACTCGCCGTTGCCCACTCCAGGCAACCAACCAGAGTACGACAACAACAACAACAACAACAACGACAACAAGAAACTAGAGTGCTGGAGATAGGAATATTTTAGAATATACGGGAAAAAGCTTCTATTTCGAAAAAGCAGACATTCACGGACAAAAACGGAAGTCGTCCGATTTTTTGTTCTGTTTTTGCACTCTCTGCTTTTTTGGGTGCCTCGGGAGACCGGAAATGGAAGTGCTGCAATTTTTCCCGTTATAAATTTCGCCCCTAGCCGGTCGTCCAGGGGTCGAGTGAATGAGGGAGAGAGGGAGAGAGAAAATGCAAACGAACTTTGTTTTAGTGTGACACGAACAACAACAGGCAATAAAACCCAGGCTCCGGGAAAAGCCGGCGACGTTCGCTGCAGCAACCGAAGCTGCGGAGCGCGGGCTGCCGAGGAAGGCGGCGGGGGCGTGGCAAAGCGGCGAAAAGCGCATAAACGGAGGCGTTTTTTCCGGCTGCAGCTCTCCCAGGGCGACTGCAGGTCCAACGGATACAGGCTGCCAACGAGGGTGGCCGAGGGACCTTCTGGGAGCCAAAAAATATTCCCAAAAGGGGGGACATTTTCTCTCGGAAAAGGTTTGGTGCATAATTTGAGTGAAACTCCTGAAATTTCTCTTCCTCCCTTCGTCACAGTCCTTTTTCTCCGTTGCACCCTGTACGCAGTCGTGAATGAAATGCATTTGAAAATGAATTTTCATTATTTTCCCGAGACGCCGGGACAAAAAACCGACCGCCTCTTGCCTTCTCCCTCGCACCCGCTGTCGCACTCCCATTGTTTCCTCACTCTGTCTGTTTCCCCCGCCTCTCATGCAGTATTTTCCCCTCCTTCACCCTCTCTCTCTCTCTCCCACATTCTGTGGTGTTTTTTGCTCTGGGCTCTGAAATTTATTTTCCCATTTTTGACATCCCTGCAACGTCTGCCTCCCACCGCCGCTCCTTTCGCTTCCTCGCCTCGTCCTTCACTCTCCCTCCCCCCTCTCACTCCCGCCGCTCGTCGTTTCTCTGCCTCTGCCTCTGCCTCGCTCTGTCTCTGTCTCGCTATCGGCGCGGCTGTCGCTCGGCTCGCATGCACTGAACGGACGGTCGGCCGTTTTTTCCGACTGCCGGCGTCTCTCGAGCGACTGCAGCTCGTCCCCTCCCCCCCTCCCCCCCATCCCTTTGGACCAACCCCGTCGACCCCGCCGCCTCCGCCCGTGCATGCCGTGAAACTTTCCAACCATGCGCGTCACGTCCTGCAGCCGAGTCCTGCCTCGACCACCGGCCCCCGCCCGTCCTGCTTCGCGCTTTGAGCGAGGACCGCGCGACGCCAGGCCGGGACCGGGTTCGGCCGCAGCCCTGCTCGGCAGCGATGGCGACGGCACCCGGCATCGCAATCGGAATCGGAATCCCGGCCCGGCTGCAGCGGCGGCGGCGGCCGAATGGTTCCGTGGCCCTCGCACCCGCAGCGGGGAGTGAAATATTGCAGCTCTACTTCAACCGCTGTCGCTGCTCATCCCTCTCTCTCGCTCGCTGCAGAACTACTACGTGTGTAGTTGCCGATCCCGTTCACCCGCTCGTTCCTTCCTCGTTCCCCCGCTCGTTTGTGCGCTCGCTCGCTCCATCTCCCGACCGCTCCATCGTTCGCCAGCTCGTTCGTTCCTTCGCTCGCTCACTCGCTTCTTCGTACGTTCGCCCGCTCGCCGTTCGTTCCTTCGCCCGCTCGTTCCTTCGACCAGCCGTTCGCTCGCTCGCTCGTTCGTTCGTTTGTCTGTTCGTTCCTTCTCGTGGGTTCGCGCGGCCTCCGAGTCAGTCGAGTCGAGTCGAGCCGAGCCGACGCCTGCAGACACTCGTCCGCATGCAGGACTGCCTGCAGTCGCCGCCTCCCCCCAACCGCGACTCGACCCCGCCGCCCCACGAACCGCTCGGCCTCTCTGCGCCTGTCGCTCGTGGCGACTGCGACTGCGACCGCGACCCACTGCAGTCGCTCCTTCTCCCTTGCACCCAAACGAGCACCACCTCCTCCCTCCCTCTCACACTCGTTGGCGGACGTGCCTCTGCATCCCCGGCCGGAAAGTGAAAGTTTTTTTGCTCGCGTTGCGCCCAACGAGGACGACGGCAGCGAGGACGACGACGACGAGGCCGGCAGCAGCGACGCCGCAGCGCTGCCCACCCTCTCGCCGTCGGCGTCTGCGAGGGATGGACGACGACGCCTGGTTCATGGACACGGCCGAAGGACGACGGACGGACGTTTGGACAGGACGAACGCCGTGCCTGCGTCTGGGACGATTTTTTCGATCGATTTTTCTCGCCGCTGTCGCTGGGTGTGTGTGTTGGGAAAAGCGCATTTTCCGGCGAGCGCACACACACACACCCACTTGGGCCTGCGTTGCATTGAAGGGTCGAAGGGTGGATTTTTGTTGTTGTTGTTTGGTTGTCGCCCGGGTCGGCCCGCTTGCAGCACGAAATGAGTTATTGAGTGACGTAGTTGTTGTTGTTGTTGTTGTTGTGGTCGTTGTCGTTGCCTTTGTTGCACTCGAAATATTTGTAGGTTGCAGACGAACGCCGAGGCTCGTCCTTAGCGTTTGATGTTGTTGTTGTTGTTGTGTTCGTGTTTGTTCTCGTTCTTGTTCTTCTTGTCATTGTGTTGTTGTTGTTGTTGTTGTCATTGTGATGTCTTTCCTTGTCGCTGTTGTGTTGTCGAATCGAACAAATCGAGTGCCGGAGGAGGCAAAACTCATTTCCGTGGAGAAAATCTGACCGAAGGTCTGCCGATGGAGTCCTGCGGCAAATTCACGGTTTTTCCATGTTTCCAGGACATTTTTTTTTTTTTTTTTGTGTTTTCAAGCGATCCAAATAAATACAAATACAATCGAAGCAGAATTCAAATAAATTCCGAATAAAGCGAGAACAATTGAAATAAAATGGCACAAAACGTAAATAAAATTAAAAATTTAAAAAAAAAATGCAGTCGTCGTAAAATGTTGATGAAATCCAAGGAAACAGAACTACAATGAATACAAAAATAGAAATAACTGAAATAAAATTGAAAGAAAATCCAATAACATCGAAACAAAATCCAATTAAAATCGAAATAAAATGGAAGCAAAATCCAAGAGTAAACTCCAAATTAAGTCCAAATGGAACATAAATAAATCACAAATGAACTCAAAACACAAATAGGGTAAAACTCAAATAAATTCAAAGTAAAATTGAAATAAAATCCAAATAAACTCTCGAGTTTCACCGGCTCCAGAACTGATTTGATTTTCTCAATTGATTCCGCTCCTCGAGGAATTTCGCTTCCGACTTCCGATGGCGTCTCGTCCTTGCCGCTCTTTCCTTCTCCCTCTCTCCCTCTCTCCCTCTCTCCCTCTCCCCCTCTCCCTCTCCCTCTCTCTAGTCCTCTCCTTCTCCAGCTGCTCAACGTCTAAGCGCTGCCAACCGCTTCGACGAAACAGGTCGCGGGATCTCGTGGGGGCGACGGCGATCCCAGCAACGACGGCGACGACAATTACCGTTGCAACAACAACAACAACAACAACAGCGCAATCACCACTACCAACGACGCCAGCAATCGCCAATGCAACAACAAAGATCCGAAGCCATGTCACGACTTTCGCTTTCTTGCGATTCCAATAGTTGTTGGTGGCGTCGTCTTTGATTGTTTTTGTTTTTATTATTTTTTTTCTCTTTTTTTTTCTTTTTTTAATTTTTATGTATTTTGTTGTTGCCACCACTTACCTTACAACAAATTGCATTCTGGCCCACGACAGCGACCAAAACAACCGTGGCAACGTTGCCAATGCGTCATGACCACTTGTTGTTGTTGTTGTTGTTGGTGGTGCTGCTGTCTTCGTTGCCTTCGTTGGACGAAGTCTCCCCTCCCCCCTCGTCTCTCTCCTTCACCCATTCGCTGCCTCTCGCTCGCCCACAGGGGCGTTTGCGATTGTTCGTCGCGTTGCCAACTGCAGTCGGTGGGGGAGGTGAGTTTGACAACAGCAGAAATAGCGAAAACAACAACAACAATGACAATGACAAACGCAACAACAACAACAACAACAACAACAACAACAACTCCAGCAACAACCGCAAGTGGAGGACGAAAAAGTCAGCAGCAAGAAAGAAAAAAAAAACACCCAGAACAACAACAACTACAACAACAACAATTACTGCAAAATTTCGTCTGAGTCAATAATTCACCAACTTGTTGTTGTTTTTGTTGTTTCTGTTGTTTTTCTCTCAGCTCTTATTTTTGGCTTTCATTGTTATTTTTATCGTTGCTTTTATTGTTGATGCCGTTGGCGTTGTTGTTGTTGTTGTTGTTGTCGTTATCGTTGTTGTTGTTGTTGTCGCTGACTTTTTCGCGTGCAAAATTTATTTGTCTGTGCCTGCAGTCGGCATCGGATTGTTGTTGTTGTTGTTGTTGTTGTCGCTGACTCCATTGTTGCTCCGGCTCCGGCGCTGCTGCTGCTCCCTGTTCTCGTCGTTGTTATTGTTGTTGTTCTAGTTCTCGTTGCTCTCGCCGTTTTCTCAACAGCTGCTCGTGGCTGCTTCTTCTTCTTCTTCTTGTTCGTCTTGTTCGTCTTGTTCCTCTTGTTCTTCTTCTTGCCTGCCCCACTGCTTCGAGATAAAAAGCTGTAAAAATGCATTCGCCGCGAGTCCTCGAGATACTTTCGCCGAGGGCGAAAAGAGGGGCGAGAGGGAGACGGCGCTACTGTCGCGGATTCGTGAATGAAACTCGCTGCGGCGGAAAGAGATGCAAGATAAAGGGTATGAGGAAAAAAGAAAAAAGCGACAAAATCCACAAACGAAGACGAAGACGACGTGGTGGAGAAGGAGGGGGAGAAGGAGAGGAAGGTGGAGGAGGAGCAGAAGAAGAAGAAGAAGGGCAAGCGCCAACGACGACGACGACAGCGACGGCGACAATGAAAGGGAGGGAGGCGGCGAAGGAGCCGACGACGCAGAAGAAGAAGAAGAGGAGGACGCGAAATGGGACGAAATAAAAGCGAAAATTTATCTTGAACTTGAACTTGAGACGCCGTCGACGTCGTCGCCGCCCGAGTCGCTGCCGCCTCCGATGGCGCCGGCGTCGCCGTCGACGTCGCCGTCGCCGTGGCCGTGGCCTTTGTGTGAATCCGGCGAATACATTAAGTATTCGTCAGATACATGACGAGGGCCAGTCGGGTGTGCCGGGGGGGCGGGGGCGGCGGGCGTGGCAGGAGCTCATGTAAAACAGCTGATGATGTGTGTCTTCTTCTTCTTCTTCACCGTGGGTCCGTGTGTCGTTGGCTCGCTTGGCAGCGTCACGTACAACAACAACAACAAAAAGGACGTCGTCGTCGTCGTCCCTCCTCTTCTTCTTCTCCCTGCCCTGCATCAATCAATCAATCAATCGGGAATTTTGGAATTTTTCAGCTTTTGAAAATTTTGAATTTCTCCTCATTTCGAGAATTCGCAAACCATTTAACGACAAAAGGGCGTAAAAGGGAGAACGAATTAATTCGGGAAAAACCTTTTGAAGTTGTCGATGCAAATTTTCGGTATTTTTCGGCGAATTCTTAAATTTATTTGCACTTTTTTATGCAGTTCCGAACTTTTATTTCGTCGTTGGTTTTGATGAAACCCCCGACAAGCCAAGCCATTAATTGGCCTTTTAAGCAAAACGGTTTGGAGTTTGGAGCAAAATCAAATTAGACGAATACATTTAGAGGGTTTTGTGTTTTTTGTGTTTTGTGTTTATTCCGAATGTTGCCGAATGTTTTTAAGTAATGGAAACAATTGCAATTTACAAGTTTTGCGGACCCGCCAGCGCTCGAGGTTCGCCGCGTCGCACTTTGAGCTCGGACCAGGGCTTTGTAATTGCTGCAATTATTGTCAATAACGCCGGACTTCAGCAGCAGCAGCAGCAACAACAACAAGAACAACAGCAATGACGGCAACAACAACGAGAGAGCAGCGAAACCCGCTTCGGAATTCGTGATGAATTTCGCCCGCTCCTCCCCCTTCTCCCTCCCCCTTCCCCTGCCTTCGCTGGCTCGTTGCAGCGACAACAACAACTACAACAACAGCCAAATTGAAAAAACCCAAAATTCAGGCGACAGAAGCAGCAGCAGCAGCAGCAGCAGCAGAAACAACAACAACAACAACAATGCCCACAACAATAACCGCAATTGGAATGCACATTGTTGTTGCTGTTGTTTTTGTTGGCGGTGTTTTCTTTTCTTCGCTTTTTGTTCTCTTTGCTTTGATATTTAAATAAAAATGAGATAATCGCCGAAAAAACCAACTCGACAGCAGCCGCAGCAGCAGCCGAAAAAATCAATTGTTTGACATGGGGACAACAACAACAACAACAGCAGCAGAAACGACAACAACGAAACCTGCATTTGAACAACAACAACGACAACTACAACGACATAAGCACACGAAAACACACACAATGAGCACAAATTGCAGTCCAGTCATGTGGCAACGCCGAGAGCCCGTCGACGACGGGGTTCCAGAGAGAGAGAGAGAGAGAGAGAGAGAGAGTGCGATCGATTCGGGTTGGGTGCGAACGATCGCTTGTTTTTGTTGTTGTTCGAGTTCTCGTTGCAGCCCTGGCTGGGAACAAAAAATTCCACCTTCGAAACCAGAAACCAAAAATCACAAAACAAATCGAACAGAACTCCGATCGATCGGAGTGAATCTGAAGAAATAAATAAAGACCTTTAAATTCCCATAAAACAAAATCGAATTTAATGAGAACAAAAAAATTAAATGAAAAATAAAACTAATAAAACAAACGAATTTGGTCAAAAACAAAAACAATAAAACGATCGCTTCTCTTCCGTAAATAAAATCGCGGAATAAAATTTTGGTTCGCTGCAAGGAAGCAACGGTGAAGCAAACGCAGAAAAGCAAAAAACCAAAAAATGGCATAAAAAATATATAGAAAAATTCTGCGAAATACATAAAATATAGAAAAAATAAAAATTTGAAACAAATTATTAAGATCAATTTTTTATTAATAAAAAAAGGTAAAAACAAATTGAATATAAAAAGAAATTAAAAAAAAAACACAAAAATTGAATAATGAAAAAATTTTAAATATAAAATATGTAAGAAAAGCTTAGTAAATACACGAAGCATTTCATGCAAAACAAACCAATATAAAATAAATCCGCAATAAAGCAGACCAAAAATAACAACAACAACAACAAGTCGACGGCGCGAACCCACGAGAAGCGAGACGAAAAACTTCGCAGGAAGTTGCGCCGATGCCGGGCCGCGATTGCGAATGTTCTTCGCGCTCTCGGTCGCGCTCTCGCTCTCTCTTCCCTCGTCCCGCCCCTCTCCCAACTGTCAGTCGCCCTTCCGCGCCCTCCGCATGCACCGAGTCCCTTCGGCTGCTTCTTCTCCCCCATTTCCCTCGTGCACCGGTCGCCTCTCGATTTTCCCCCTCGCTCCGCCGTCCGTCCACCTGCTCCTCTCTCTCTCTCCCGCTTCCAATTCCAGCGTTCCTTGTCTCCCCTCTGTCCCTCTCCACCGTCCCGCTCGCACTCCCTCACTTTCCGTCTGCATTTGCTCCGTTAAATTTCGCCTTTCATCAGCCCACAAAAAATGAACTCATTCAGAACAACAACATTTGGACAACAATAACAATAACAACAGCAATGGCAACAGAAAAATAAAAAAGAAATCAACAACAACAACAACAACAACCATAAGTAATAACAACAACAATTGGCGAAAAAGTAGCAATAAAATTGTATGCGCGAAAAACAAAAAACAAAAAAAAACCCCGAAATGATAGAAAAATAATCAACAAAGAAGAGAAGAACTCGAACGGAAAAAACGGCAAAAACAAAAACGAGAAACGACACGAGCAACCGAAACGAAACGAAACGAACGGGACGAAAGACGGTGGAATGAGAGAATCGTGGAACTGGGACACTTGTGTGCAGCGAATGTCGTTGTTGTTGTTGCCGCCGCTGCTGCTGACTTCGTTCTTTCTCCTCTTTTTTTCTCGCCCCACTCTCGCTCGCTCTCCCTCACTCGCGTTTCCTGGCGTTTCCTTCTATTTCTGTGCCTTCATTTGTTGCTCTCGTGGATTTATTTCACCGCCTGATTTTTTATATTTTGTCAAAAATTAGCCGACGTCGCAGTTGGGCGCGAAGAACGGCGAACGAGACGCCGGCAGAGGGCACGAGAGCGAAGGAGTAAAGGCGGGCGAGCGAAAGACCGAGAGCGAATTCGCTGCGTTCGAATTCGCTGCGTTCGAATTCGCATGAAGTGTCATTTTTTCAATGTCATTCGGCGAATATTTTCGGTATATTCTTCTGCTTCTGCCACCTCTTCTTCTTCTTCTTCTTCCTCGTCGTCACTCGTCACAGACTGATGGAGAACCGGGGAGAGGGGGGGTCGGTAAATTAATTTCGAAAAATCTTTCGAATTTGCAGCAAACACTTTTGTTGTTATGGACTCTGACTACTCTTTGTCATTGTTGTTGTTGTCGTTGACGTCGGTGGCGCATGTGTTTTTCGTTCGTTCATTGATGACAGCGACGATCGCAGCAACAACAACAACAACAACAACAACAACAAAAACAACAACAATACGAACAGTCTCCGACTTCGCTCTTAATTTATTTCTTCCGCAAACCCGCACTCGCAGCTGCACCGTCCGTACGAACCGTTTTCCTTGGGTGTGCGTTCCGTTGGGGGTTTTTGGTGTTATTTATTTATTTAATTTTTGTTTTTGTTTGTTTTTTTTTTTCGAAGTCCACTTCCTCGTCACCTGGTGATCTCGGATTTTTTCTCGACACGCAAATTTATTCGCGTTGCTTGGAATTTCGTGTTCATTATAATTTAAATTGCAGTCTTCCAAACTACTTCTCAATTTTACTCGCAATAACAAATTGAGCCCTGAATTTATTTTCTCAATATATTCTCAATCTATTTTGTTTTTATTATTCAAAAAAAAAAAAAACAAAAATAATTAAACAAAAATATTAGAACAAAAAACCTAAATACATAAAATAATCCAAAAAATATACAAAAAATCATACCAAAATATATTCACGAAATAATGCAAAATATAAATATAGAAATAGTACAGAAATAACACCAGAATCTTTCGAAAAATTATTTAAAACACAAATGTTACAAAAATATATTAATTTCAATAAAAAATATTTATACTTCAACAAAATTCTGTTATTCATACAAGTAAAAAAATCATTCTAAATACTTTTAAAATTCGTGTGAAAGTCGAAAGCCGACTTATCTACAACAACACCAACAATAACTGATGACAACAACACTTCGGGTCCACTCGCCAGCAGCCCGGCAGGAGGGGCGAAGCGTCCCAGCAATTTGGCTGCAGCGGCGCATGCGCCGGCAGCTTTGAAATTTAAATTTCCGCTGCAAAGACAACAACAACAAGAACAACAACGACGGCGGCGACGACGGCGGCGACGACGACGACGACAGCAGCAGCAGTCGCAGCGAGAGCAACAAAAACACATGCAAATACCGAGCGAAACAAAAAATAAACAACAACAACAACAACAACAATAAAGCAAGAGAAAAAAGCAACAACCGCTTCGCTGCTGTTGATATTCACTATTGTTGTTGTTGTTGTTGCTTTTGTTGTTGTACATAAGATTGCAGCCAAGGTCACATGTGACGAACGCGAATGCGCCACGAGCAGCACCAACAACAACAACAACAACAACAATTGCGCTGCAAAAATGAGAAGAAGAAGCCGAAAGGAAAAAACGGGGAAACAATTAACAACAACAAAAGTCAGAAAACAACTTAAACAAATAAATATATGAGAGGATACAATAACAACAATAACAACAGCAACAACAACAACAGAAACAGCAACAGCAACAACAACAACATTTAATAAACAAAAGTAAACGAAAGATGGCGCTCATAAAAATTCACTTAAATGGCTTTTTTCGTATTTATTTATTTATTTGTTTGTATCTATTTTTTGTTCTGTTTTTTGATTTTGTTTTTTTGTTTTTTTTTGTTGTGCTTTTTAACGAAAATTCGATACAAGCCGAAAAAACACTCTCACGAACACGACGAAGCCGCCGTATTCAACGAAGTATCGAGCGGAGAGTCTCGTGGCGATGAGGGGCGTGGCCGGGGAAGGGGTCGAGTTGTTGCAGTTGTGGAAGGCGAAGCGAAAGCAAATGCTGTTATATAATGCAAGAGCGATAAAACGAGACACAACAACAGCAAGAACAGCAACAAAAACAACAACAACCATGAGTTTCAGCCGCCCGAAGTAAGACAAGGGAATTAAATTAGAAAACAAACAACACACGATCCGATATTTGGCACATAATAATGATGGAGAGATCGATGAAATCACCGTAAGGACAAATGGGGAAATAAATAAATCCTAATTAAATTGTACCACTAAAAGCGGTGTTAATAAGGGTAATAAAATAACAATCAAAATGGGGGTGAAAATAAATACAAAAACAAGACAAATCGCGTATCAAAGATCTCAATAAATCGAGACCTCTTGAAATAAATAGAGAAATATTTGAAGTACAGAAACACTTGAAATAAATAAAAATAAATAATTTAAATAAAAAAATGAACATAAAATAAATCAATACACAAAATAAATAAATTCGCAAAGTTAATAAATACATTTAATGAATTCATGAAATAAAAAAGAACATCAAAAATAATCTGATAAAAAATAAATAAACAATAATACACCCATTTAATTAATAATCATGAAATAAGTAAACAACAAAAATGTATGAATATTTCAATAAATTAGGCAAAATACAAATTAAATAATTCCAATAAAAATAAATAATAATTGATCGATTTAGATGGCGATAAAACAACAGTTGCTTCTTATTGTTGTTATTATTGTTGTTGCTTGCGTAATTGCTGTTGTGGATTTAATAGAATTATAAGTTGTTGTTTTTCTGTGGATCTCGTTGTTGCTGCTGCAGCTGCTGCTGTCGTCGTTCAATCACCGAACTCGAGTTCTCTCGATCAAGTCGAGTGTTTTGTTCGTTTTTTTGGATTCTGCTTTTTCAAAGATGTTTTTAGTAGCAGTAGCAACAACTAGGTGTTGTTGTTGTTGTTTTTGTTGTTGTTGTTACCTGGCCCCGAATCCGCTTCCTCCCGTTCTGCTCGCTCCCTCTCTCTCCCCCTCTCCCCAGACCTCGCTCCATCCCTCTCTTTCTCTCGCTCCCGCCCTCGAGGCATCCTGCGAGCGACATTCTCCCAGCTAAGAAGAAGCAGCACCGGCGATTCCCAGGAAGTTTTCGCACACCTCGATTCGTGTTTCTCATCATCGCCGACGCCGACGCCGTCGCCAACGCCATCATCATGATCGTCATTTGTCTTGTTCTTCCTAATCGATGTTCGCGGCCGAGGACGTTCCAGGAATTTCTGGAGGTCGCAGGACGCCCGAGAAGCAACAGCGAGAGGAAGAACAGGAAAGGGACAAAAAGACGCGACAACGACAACAACGATAACAACAACAACAACAACAACAACAATGGGAACGGACGAAAACCAGGTTAAAAAGCATTGCAAAAACGGCGACGAAACCTTGGGAAGAAAGCAAAGATAGTAGAAGGCAAAAAACGACCAACAGCAATTGGAATACAAACAGCAGCGGCAGCAGCAATAACGATAAAAGAAGAAGAAGAAGAGCCATTGCAGACGAAACAAAGAGCAGGACGGGACGGACGGCGAGAGCGCGTTTGCAACGGCAACGGAAGAGATAAATAATGGAAATAAAAGAATTAATCTGAAGCCAAAAAGAGCAAAATCAACCACAACCACAACAACAACAAGCGACGGCAGCAGCAGCAACACAAAGAACTACAACAACAGTAATAACAACAGCAACAAAATACTATACAAAAATATAAACAAAGCCGAAGTGGAAGCAGCAAAAACAGCGAGTAACAACAACAAAAACCGCGAATAAAACAAGAACAAGAGCGACCAACGAGTAACAACAACAGCAGCAGCGGCAACAACAACAACAACAACTGCATTTGACCTTGTTTTCGAAGCTGCGCGAGTGACGCACGCGCGTGCGTTGGAACAAGTGTTGCCAACGGCGCGCGAAATTCGGCAGTGCCGAGTGTGTTAGAGAGAGAGAGACTGAAATGGTTGTGTGTATGCGCGTGTGTGTGTGGTTGGAAGCGGGAAATGCGCCGCGATCGGCCCAAGGACGGCGTTGCCAGGCTCACAAGGATTTCGGTTTATTTTCGTTTTCGAATTTTTTGCAAATTTCCCGAGTTTTTTCCCCGGACTTCGGACGTGATTTACTACTAATACAGAGACATTTTGGTGCATTCGTTTTATTTCGGACATCTGACATATTTTCTTCGTCCGACACGAAAAAAACAGCAATTTCCTAAATCCCCTTCCCCGACTTTCTTCCTCCCCCATTTCCCCGCCAACCTGGCAGCTCTGCCGCCGATCGGCTCACGAGACCTTGAGTTCTTGTGTTGGCCATCGTTGTTGTGGTTGTTGTTGTTGTTGTTGTCATCCACTCCTAATTTTCTGCAGAATCGCGAGAGTGTGCGAGAGAGAGGGAGCGAGGAGCAGCTGCAACAACAAGAACAACAATAACAGCTATTCGACAGCACGGAAATAATAAAACAAATAAGTATAACGAAACAGGAACAGAGAGAGAGTGAGAGAGAGAGAGAAAATGAAAACGTAGCCGAAGGGGAAGAAGAGAAATAGAAGAAGAAGCAGCAGCATCGAAGAATGCACAAGATAAAGAATTTCGCAGACACAGACATGAATATTTTTCGTTTTTTATCGCTCGCATTGTCGACCGCCATTGTTGTTGTTGTTGTTGTTACTGTTTTAGGTTCTTCATTTGGGAACGTTGTTGTTTTGTCTTTGGCTTTGGTGTGTGTGTGTGTTTGTGTGTGCTTTTTTCGTTCGAGTTGATTCGGTTCTTGTTGGTGCCTTTGTTGTTTTTGTTTTTGATTTTTATGGTCTTCGTTGTTGCTTTTGTTCTTGTTGTTGTTGTCGAAATGTAGGTTAATTTCGTCAGCGCGAACAGCGCGTGAGACCCGAACGGCAGCAAAGGCAACAACAACAACAACAACACTACGAACAGCAACCAAATGTGGTGAAGCAGCAATGATCGAGTGTGTTGGCGGCGGTGGGGAGTGGTTGGGAGGAGGAGGAAGGGGGCGGCGGCGGTGCTCAAAATATCGGGATTATGCAATCTGTTCCACACAGAACGTCGTGCGAGAGATAAGAGAAACCGACTGAGCGGAGTGAGCGACAGAGTAGAGAACGCAAATGCAAAGGCAACAGCAAGACGAAGTCTGCATGCGAAGAAATTAGCGAGAAATTCAAATGAGTTCATATGCTAAAATAAAAATTCTACTTCGAAATGCAATATTCAAACTGAAAATTTAGTAATTACCTCTAAAAATGCACTATAAAACACTATTACGGGCTTCAAAAAATATAGAGAAATTACAGTCCAGCCCCAGCAGACGATCGCCATTTTCATTTGCTTGCATTCGCTGCCTGATTAGCGAATCGCAGCTCGTGCCGACTCCACTCGGCTCCCCTTCGCTGCACTTGACGCAATCGCCTTCGGATTCGTCGACGACGACGACGACGACGACGACATCGACCACAACCCGCGTCGGCACGAGCGAAAGAGTGCGATGCAACACGAGCCGAACCGAGCCGAACCGAGTCGAGCGGAGTCGTCGTCGTGGTCGACGTCGACGAATGAGCAGCGAGTGCAATTTTTCAACTCGTTGGTTGTCTGCTGTTGTTCTCGCCAATTAATCGCCTCGCCTGAATTGCGTTGCCGTCTCGGTGCACCGAGCGAACACGATGGGATCGCACGATCGGGTTTCGCGTGCACTTTCGCGTGCTCTTCGGCGCGATTCGGGTCTGCTCGTGCGGGGCTCGAATTTAATTCGCGACGATTGCCGACGTCGGCTCCGATGCAAATCCAATTGACCAATCGAGTTGTCGCCGTGGTGCAGTCGGCATCGATCGCTAGCCGGGGGATCGGCAGCCAGGCGAAGCGCGACGAATGTGCATTCGGCACGACCGCGATTTCGTGCTCGTCTGTGCGAAAGGCTTATCGTCGCTCGGCTGCTTCTGCAGCCCGATTGTCCCGTCCCTCTCTCCCCTCCTCCTCTTTGCGACGACCCGGCGACGCGCCCTTTGTGTTCGTCCGATTGCAAGCTGCAACAACAGGAGCAGGAGCAGTAACAGTAACAATAATGCATGCAAATCCCTGCAGGCTGGCGCTAGTGGGGGGGGGAGGGTCAGGGGTTGCTCGGCTCGTGGCGCAACCCTTGCACGGCACGGCTGAGTGAAGGGGTGGGTTTTGTGGAGGAAACAAATCGATGCATTTCGGAAGCTTTGTTAAAAAGGATGCAAGGGATACAGGGGAGGGAAAACAACAACAACAACGCCAATAACAACACGAAACACGTTCGCAGTATTTTGACGGTTTGATTGATGCATTGAGAGGTCGTTGTCACTGTCGACGTACACTGAGAAAATTATTTCGATTTCAATTTTTCTCAAATAATAAATAAATAAGAATAAATTTTTTTTTTTTTTATTTCACTTGGCGATTCTTCTAAAACATCAAATTATTTTTTTAATAAATAAAAACTATAATATTGTAGAAATTAGATTTCATTACTTTAAGCAAAAGTCACAACTAAAGTAAAAAATAACAAACAAATAAAAATAGAAATCATAACTGATGTTATTTTTTTATATACATCTTCTCTCGATTCCATATTTTGCAATGATTTTCCTTTCTGTGGGCGAACGTGTTTTGTTTGTCGAAGCTTCACTTCATTATTTTCTCCCCTTCCCTCGCTCTCTCTCCTGGACCGAATTTCGCGCTTCGGCGCATCAAACGACGACCGCCTGCAATTCGCTGCACATGCAGTTAGAAATAGTAACAACAACAACAGCAGCAGGCGACACAAACAGCGATAGCGAGAGGACAGTGACAACAACAACGAGCCACAACAGCGAGCGAAATTAGTAACGAGCAACCCTCGTTCGTGCTCGCGAGGGCCGCCGAAGCGACTCGGGGAGCGAAGTTGGTCGTGGGTCGAGGCTGCCGAACGGGGTCGGCGCGGTGAACGGGCGGCGACTGCATTGACAAGAACAAGCAGACGACAACTGAAATAATAACAACAAAAGCGACTGAATAAACAACAACAAGGGCGACTGAAACAACAACAACAAGGGAAGGATGCTGCTTCCACTTCGGCTGCATCGACGGCCTCCGAGCGCTGTGCGCTGGACACGTGCGGCGACGGTCGTCGTCAAGCGGCGGGATCTCGAAGCCCGCGCCCTCCCGCAGCCCACGGTCGGCGGCGCCCCTTTTAATCCTCGTCAAGCAGGCCGAGGGAGGGGAGGGAATGAGAAGGAAGAAGGGATGAAGCTGGAGGCCGAAGTCGGCTGCGGTTGCAACTGCAGTCGTGGAGGAAGGAAGCGCTTTTCCGTGTTCGCCGGGGCAGCGGCAGGCGGCTGGAGGCAGGAGGGTCGAGGGTGGCTCCTGGTGACGCCGTCCGTCCGTCCGTCCGTCCGTCCACTCGTCCTTCTGCCCGTTCTGGTCGCGCTCGACGGGTTTTCCTCGCTTTTCCGCCCGGCGAAGCTGTTCGGACGTCGCTAATTAGCGATGGAGTTGTTCGTGCTATTCATGGTTATGTGGTTGTTGTTGTTGTCGTTGCTACTCCCCCCTGCGGTGCTGCAATCGTAGTCCCGTTGGTTGCTGTGGTTGTGTTCGTGAAAAGCTGTGTGCGAAAAATCGATCGAGGTTTTCCCATTGCACGCACGAGGGTTGATTTTTGTTTATTTTTTTTCTTATTTGTCCTTTTAATTTTCACTTTGGACTTGGACTTGGAAAATTGGGAAATTGAAAAAGTCGCGGATGCAGAGCGCAGGAAGTGGGAAAAATAAATAGTTCATAAAAATATCGTTCGCCCAGAGTCGGCTCCGCCATGAGTTCCTTCATTTGTCCCTTAATCGGCGCCTCTTCCTCGCCTTCTTCTCCACCTCCGCCTCCACCTCCACCTTCGCAATGCAATTTGCGTGCCCGAGCCAAATGAAGACAAGCGTTTTTTGCTCCTTGAGGTTTTTCTTCCTTGAGGTTTTTCTTCCTTTAGTTTCTTCTTCTTCCTGCTCTGACTCCGACCCCGGTTTTTGCCTGTTCCTTTTGGTTTCTCTTGTTGCCGACTCCGTCGTGTTTTTGTCGATGTTGCCGTCTTCTTGTTGTTGTTTTTGTTGCTGTTGTTTTTGTTGTTGTTGTCGGCCCGCCTTCTCGACACCCACGACTTTCGCTTTCGCTCGCCTCCCCCGGCCACGAACTCGAGCTGCGTGGAAGAGAAATAAATTTGGCCGGCGCCAAAAAGCAGACAACGCTTTCGTGTTTTCGCTTTCGTTCGGCCTCCTCCCCGTTTCCCCCTTTCCCCTGCTTCTTCGTCCTCGGTGCCTTGGCCGAAAATCGCGAGCGTTTTCTTGACTTCACTTTCGCTTTCGCTGTAGTCGTCGTCAAGGTGGGCGAGGAGGAGGTGGAGGAAGAGGAGGAGAAGGAGAAGGAGAAGAAGGTGGTGAATGAGGAGCGAGAGGTGGGACCGGAAGCGGAAGCCAAGGAAATCCACTTTCGGGCGCGTGCAGAGGGCGTTGACGTCGTCGTCGTCGTTGTCGTCATCGCCCAATGCTGTTCTCTTCTTCTTCTTCCTCCTCTTCCCCTCGGTGGCAATTGCTTCTGCTGTTGTTGTCGTTTTTCTCGCGAGGACTCAGGAAGGACGCAGACGAAGCAGGCGGTGGTCCAAAAGGGCGAGGCAGCGGGCGAGGGCGGAGGAAGGATTTCTGGGACTCGATCTCGCCCTCGATCTTGGACTCGGTCTCGACCTCGACCTCTTCTCAATCTCGTCTTGACTTCCTCTCGGTCTCGTCTTGATCTTGGTCTCCATTTTAGCCTTGAGCTCGGTCCCGATCTCGGCCTCGATCACGATCCCGATCACGGTCCCGATCTCGGTCCCGGTGTCGGTCTCGATCTCGACGTCTGTCTCGTTAACGGTCTTGGTCTCGATTTCGTTCGTCTGACATCGAAGGCTTAGCAACTGATTTCCCCCTCTCCCCCCCATCTCTTCCCTCCCCGCCTCGCCCTGCTGGCTGCCGGCTGAAGCGCCTCGAAGCGTGCACCGAATAATTTAAATTTAGGAATTCGATTCCGCATTCGAATTCCTCGAGCGACGAGCAAAAACGAAGGGACAGAACGCAAGCGGCGGCCTCGACGCGACGCCGGCTGCTGCCTGCAATGAATACAAAGCCCGGGTAGGCGGCCACGCCCCCGCACCCGCCCCGCCCCTGGTGGCGGCTGGGGAAAACTCATCAATCGCTTGGGCGCGCTGCGTTTCCTTCACGCACGATGCGGCCCGGCAGGCACGGCAAAGACAAAGACAACGACGACGACGACGAGGAAAAGGACGAGCAACAACAGCGAAAGGACAGGGCGAACAACGACAACGACAACAGCAAGGCGAACACGAGGGACAGCAACAACAACAACAAGAAGATTCACCCGCAAAAACCCCGAACCACCACCAGAGGCCCGGCAGGCAGCGCTCGACCTGCATCCGAAACAAGCTGCCGGCGTCGGCCTCGCCTCCTGCCACGCCCTCTGCGCCCTCATCCTCCGTGCTCTGATGCGATTACAGGCCTCCCGCTCCCCCTCCCCCTCCCTTCGCCCCCTTCCGAGCCCTGTTCGCCCGCTCGGCCCACTTGAGTTTTCGGGGCTCCTCCGCGAGGCCGGGCTGCAGACGGGAGGCAGGGTGCGAGCGAGAGGCAGCGAGTGAGGGAGGGGGCGAGGTGGTTGGTCTATTGTTGTTGTTGCCGTTGCTGTCGTTGCTGTGGTGGGCGCCAAAACGCGCTGACGTCATTCGAATTGGATTTTCTTCGGGCGTTTGTTGTGTTTGCTCGGCCATACACACACACATATATATATATACATCTTTATATATATGTGTGTGTGTGTTGGTGTGTGCGTTGGTCTCTCGTCTCTGTTGTGCGTGCAGATGTTGTTGTAGTTGTGTTTTTGTTCTTGTTCCATTTGGTGTGTTTTTCGCAAGTGCGTTTTCGAAATGGCATCGAAAAAACAACAACAAAAGCAACGACGACAACAACAACAAGAACAACAACAACGACGACACCAACGACAACAACGATAACAACAACAATGACAACAACATCCGCAGCCGCTGCCGCTGCCGTTCGCGTCGCAAACGCTGTCGACGTCGCCGTTGTGCGTGTCGTGAATTGTGTTTTAGTTGTTGTTGTTGTTGTAGCTGTTGTTGTACATAAGCACTTCTTGTATATATGTACATATATATTTGCTCTCCATCCGTTTACATAATGGAGCTGTTCCTTTTGTTGTTTCTGTTGTCTTCTACTTTGAACGTATTTGGTCGATTGTTGTTGTCGTCGAATGTTGTTGTTGTTGCCGGTTGTTGCCGGTTGTTGCAGCTGTAGGCGTTCGAAAGAGGCTCCAGTCGAGGCCCTCCGGAGGTTGTCCTTGTTGTTGTTGGGCAAAAACAACGACTTTTAAATGAGTCCACTTCATGCGATTCACGTCCGCCGGAGCCTCCAGGGAGGGTCGACGAGGGGCCGCAGAGAGACGAGGGAGGGAGAGAGGGAGGGAGAAGGGAGGGAGACGAGAGTGAGATGAGAGGGAGCGGGGGAGAGAACGAGAGGGAGGGAGCGGGAAAGGCGAGCCCTCGACGATGCCCGGCGTGTCGTGTGCGAGGCCTGAGGAGGAAGGAAAACTTGTCGCATTTCTGGGACAAGTTCTGGGACAAGAGGAGGATGGCGGGGGGGGGGGCGTTCCAGGGGGCGACTCCAGGGCGGCGTCCTTGAGCCACGCGAGGAGCCTGCAAAGATCCACCCGAACCTGTCCAGCGGCAGGCGCGAGGGCTGCGAAAGAGATTCTTCCGAGATTCCGCCCGAGCGGCGGCGACCTGCTGAAGTTCTCGCAGAAGGGAGTCGGAGAGAGAGGGGGAGGGGGAAGAGGGTGTGACGGAGGGTTGGGAGGGAGGAGGGCGGGGCGTCCCGGGCCTTTCCAGGGACCTCGTCATCGTCATCGTCATCCCACATGCTCTTCAAAATCGCACTCGGCTTGGGCTCCCCGACCCCTCGAGGGTCTCGCTCTTTGTCTTCCCCTCCCACTCCCCCTCTGGTCGACAACCGACACCCCCCACCCCCGCCGGCCAAGGTGACCAGCTGCGCGAGCTGCTGCTTCATCAGCTTGAAAGCCCTCGACGGTGCGCGGCGAGTTCCCGAAATTCAGCAACTTCTCCCACACAGCCCGGCCCGCCCGCAGCTGCGTCCGTTGCCACAGGCGAAGGAGAAGCAGGAGGAGGAGGAGGAGAAGAAGAAGAAGAACTGAAATGCAATTTAGGATTTTGCCAACTTTTCACATAATTCTCGTAGTCGAGCGAAGGCGACCGAAGGAACCCCAATTTTTCACCAGGACAGGGGGGCCGAAGCCCACGGTGGGGATGGAGAAGAAGAGGAAGAAGAAGAAGAAGAAGAAGAAGAAAGGGAGCAGCATGGGGTGGGGGAGGGAGAGAAGGAGAGGAAGAGAGAGAAGGGCGAAAGGAATCTGGGACGAAGGACGCCAGGAAGGGAAGAAGAACGAGAACAAGAACAAGAACGTCAACAACGGAACCGTGAGGTGGAGGAAGGACACAAACATGGGCTTGTCGAGGAAGAAGAAGAAGAAGAAGAGCTCCTCGAGGTCCGCCCCTCGTCGCGTGGCCCACATTTCTTTTGTCGCTGGCGATGCCGACGACGATAAGCGAAACACATGCGTGTCGGGGGCCATGTGTGCGTGTGCGTGTGCGTGTGCGTGTGTGTGTGTGAGATTGGGTTTGTGTGCGTGTTGGTGACCACGGCCCGGTGTGCGTGTGTGCATTCGGGACGACGTCCGCCGTGCAGGATCAGGATTCGGACAAGGGTCGAAGACAGGGGCGACAACAACAACAAGCAGAACGACGAGAGCAACAACAACAATCACAATCACGACAACAACAACAGTCACGACGACAACAACAATCACGACAACAACAACAACAGTCACGACAACAACAACAACCTCGGCGACACCAACGACATAAGAAAAAGAAAAATTGATTTCCTGACATCGACCGACGCCGACGATTTCGCTGCAGCCGCTGCTCACCCGGCGTCGGCGTCGGCGTCGGCGTCGCTGTTTCGTGCGTTTTATGCGCTCAAGAAGAAGAAGAAGAAGAACAACAACAACCACAAAGCAACAACAACACGCTTCCAGTGTTCGATTCCCATTTATTTTCAGGACTTTTCACTTGGTCGTTGTCGGTGTTGCTGTTGCTTTTGTTGTTATGGGCGTTGTTGTTATTTTGGATGTTGTTGTTGTTGTTGTTATTTCGTTGTTGTCGTTTTGGTTGTTGTAGTTTTGGTCCTTGGTGCGTTCTTTGTTGTTGTTGCCACCGCTGGTCCCAGGACGTTTTCTCGAGAGGCCGCCGTCGTCGCCGGCGCCTGCACTTGACGCGGGCGTTGGGCGGCGCCTTCGCTCCCCGTCTCTCCCCCTCCCCCTCCCCATCTCCCTCTCTCTCTCTCTCTCTGGCTCCCTCCCTGTCTGCCGGCCTCGCCTTCCGCACGCGCCACTCGAATCGAAATTCGTTCCATTTATTTTTTTCATCCAAAAGTTTCGCAACTTTCGTCAATTGTAATAAAAATGTCATGTCGCAGGTTTTCTTTGTGTTTTCCTTTCTTTTCATCCTTTTTTGTTCTCTGGTTTTTTTCGCTTTTGATTTTCTTTCTTTTCAATTTTGTTTTCTTTCGATTTTTTTCCTTTCAAATTTTTTCATTCTCTTTCTTTTTCTTTTGCATTTCTTCGGAAGTGTTTTTTTTGAATTTTCACCTTTCGAATTTTTTTCCTTTTGGAATTCCTTTTAGAATTTGCGGCTTTTTTCTCTTGAATTTCTTTCTAGAAATATTTTTTCTTTTGCTTTTTTTTTCTCGGTTGAATTCTTTTTAGTTTGAAATTTTTCTCGCTTTCTTCTCACCTTTTCCGTATTTCTTATTTCTATTTTTTGTATTTGTTGATATCTGTATTGTTCTACATAGATATTGACTTTCCTAAATTTCTCCCTTTTACTAATGGATTCTCCCCGTCTCTCTCTCTCTCTCGTTGCAGGTAAATTTTGGGTCTTCCGAAGGATGTCGGAGGAGGCAGAGCCCGGTGTGCAGGGTGAGGGTCGGGAAATGCCCGAACTTCTCAATGTTTCCATCATTCCCTCCCTCCCTCAATCTCATTCCCCCACTCCCCCATTTTACAGACCCCACTCCCCCCAATCGCCCACCGATCGATCGCTGGGGAGTTTCAAAAAATTAATCCTGGCGACTCGGAGCGAGTGGCAGCAGCGAAAGTGGGGGCCTCGAAGGGCGGCGAGAGGCAACCGCGGGTGAGTTGCGGAAGTGCAACAACAACAACAGCAACACGAACAACAACAATTAATAACAATAACAACAACAACAACAACAACAATCGAGTCGAATGCTCGGCAAACATGCAATTAAGTCGTTAAAACGTTCCAACGAAATCCGGCCTTCCCTCCCGCCCCGCCCTCTCGTCCGCCCAGCGAGAATCCGTGCTGTTGTTGTTGTTGTTGTTGTTGTTGTCGGATTAATGCATTAGCCGCATCCCAGCGAATCCGGCGTCGGCCACCCTCCGCCTGCTGCCAATCAATCAAACAATCAACGGACGACGGATCCTCGCGCCGGAAGCGGAAATGGAAACGTGCAAAGGTGGCGATCGCAGACGTTTGATTACACGCTGTCTGTCCATCTGTCTGTCCGTGCGGGTGGGTGGGTGTTTGGGTATCATCTGTCCGTCGTCCGTCCGTCCGTCCGTCCGTCCCTCTGTTTGTCTGCGAAAAGATATGCAATTACGATAAAGTCCGGACGTCGTCGGCAGCGGCCTTCCTTCGTCGTCGTCGTCGTCGTCGCCGCCGCCCCCTGCGCCGACACGCCCTCCCCACGCTCGTCGTCGTCGGATGGCCGTCGACCGACAGCCGGCCGCTGGACAGACCGGGAGGCCACAGACAGGCGGACGGACGGACGGACGGACGGCCGACGCATCGCCTCGGCGCACTCGGCCAACATTCGCTCCACGCTCTTAATTAAAAACGCAAACAACACCGGCACAACAACACGAGCAGCAACAACAACATGGCCAAATCATACAAATCCACCGGAGGACAAAAAAGTCTTCGAGAGACACCGAGGGAGGCCGAGCGAGAGGGCGAGAAGTCGAAATAAAAATTCAAATAAAGCGTTTCATCGGCCGGGCCGCCGACAGGGCCGAAGACGCGACCAGACGACGCAGGGTTGCCACCCCGGCAAAGGGTTGCCCGTGCATGTGTAATAAAATCATAAGCGAATATGAATTCGCAAACAAACCCGGAGAGAGAGAGAGAGAGCGAGGGAGAGCGAGAGCGAGTGTGGTTGAAAAACTCAAGCGGTCGGCTTCGAGGCTTCAAGTGCACGCATATTGAACTCCGGCCACGCCCCCGCCCCCAACTCATCGACGGGCTTCTAATGAAGGCCTCGTTCGCGGCCTCGGTCCCGGCCCAGTCCTCGGCCCGGATCAGCCGCGCCGTCTCTTCCGGGCGGCCTTTGTTCGGGCCCGGCCGAACGCAGCCTGCGCCGTCTGGGCGTCTGTCGAGCCGGCCACGCCCTCCCACAGGCAGGACGGACGTCCGCCCGCCGTCTCGTCGCGTCGCGTCTCGTCCCGTCTGGTCTCGTTTCGTCTACAGGTAAAAACCAATCAAGAGGCATCAATGAAAAGCACGTCAATCAACGGCGTATGTGGATTTTTTGCTGTCAATTTTTCCGCCACAGACCTCGCTTTGTTGTTGTTCAGACTCTGGCTGTTGTTGTTGTTGCTGTTGTTGTTGTTGTTGTACCATACAACTCTCGCTTTGACAAGCCGGAGCCCCGCGAACGACGACAAAAACAGTAGGCGAATGTCAAATGCTGCTGGAGTAGCTAGTTGTTGTTGTAATATTTGTTGTTGTAATACTTGTTGTTGCTACGACGCTCGATGTTGCTGTTGTTGTCATTATGATTGCGCAGATTTGTTGTTATCATTGCTGTTGCTGTTGCTGTCGTCGTCGTTGTCGTTGGCGTCGGAGAGCAAAAAATTAGAGAATGGAATAAAATTCGAGCCCAACTTTCGAGCTTCCATTAGAGCAAGGTTTTGCTAAACCCTCGATAGAAAGAGTGGACATTTAAAATACTAAAAAATTCAATTTTAGAAACGAAATTTTCGAAACAAAATTCGAAATGAATTCCGAGGCTTTGCCAAGTCGCTTCAGCCCATCGCGAATCCTTTCGAGGGCTTCGCAAGTGAGCGGGTGGGGCCGGGCGGTCGTGCAGGGGGTGGTCGGGAGGGGGGGGGGCCGGCGGCAAAATTGAAAATCCGGCCGTGGGCTCGGGGTGCGTGAGTGGTTCCAGTTTTTCGCTCTCCCTTTGTTTACTTTTGGGGACGCCGCGGAAATGTCGAAAATCCCTTCGGAACACCAGAAACCCTTCGTGGCCCTGGCTTTGTCTGGGTCTCGTGGCCTCCTCGGCCTCCGCCTGTCTCCGCCTCCACCCCGACCGTCGCCCCCGCCCCGCGACACACTCACAATTAGCCGATTTCCATCAATTCGTCTGTTTCTCCGTTCCTCGATCCTCTGCCCCCTCCCAGCTCTGGCTCCCCACCCGCGGACGGCCAGCGGAGGGCGCGCAAATCGCCAGGGGTGGCCGCCCTGCCCGCCGGCTGCCCGGTGGCCACCCTGGGCCGGCCCCAAACCCCAATTAAGTCGCCAGGGGTCGCGGGTGCGGGTTTTCGCGGGTTCGGCTTTCGAAGAGATTTCAAAACGGACTCCACTTCAAGGGCCAGCCAAGAGCCTTCGTCGCTCGTCCTCCTCTCGAACAACTCGAAACAACTGCAGGGCTAAAGCAACAATATCGAGTGGGGCGACAACAACAACAATAACAACAACAACAACAACAACGACGGTCGATCGCCCATTGACGGACGGCCTCCAGGCTGAAATGCGTTTTCGCCGGCGTCTCGCTCTCGGTTTTGTTGCATCTCGATGCGGCCCTCGTCGTTGTGGGCGTCTCGTTGTTGGAGCAGCTCCTCCATCACGACCGCCTCCTTCGCCCGCTCGCCCCCTCACCCTCTGCTCCCACTTCTCCTCGTTAGGAATGAAAAATATTTATGCAACGAGTCAAAACATCGCCATGATTGCCGAAGCCACAACAGCTCCAATCGGATGCCTCGCCCTCGCACCGCCGTCCTCCTGCAGCCGTTTCCTCTATCGCCACCCCCGTCCCCACCCACTGCTCGTCTGCGTCCACGGACCGTGGTCATCAATACGGACCAATCGACCTGGAGCAGGCGCGGGCCGCGAGCGAGGTCGGTAGGAAAAAGTGCGGATCTGTCAAAATCCGTCGAAGCGAACATCATTGGATTTGCAAGCGACGTGCGAGCGGGCGGGGCGGGTCGAGGCGGGGTGCGGAGGAGGAGGTTGAGGAAGGCAAGGAGGATGAAGCGGAGGCGGAGGTCGAGGCGAACCCGGACCCGGACCCGCCGCCATCCACCGCGACGCCACCCGGCCGCCGCTCGCGTTCGCGTGACAGACGGAGCGACAGCCTGGCAGACACACGGAGAGAAGGACCGACAGATAGACAGAAAAGGAGACAGAGAAACAGACCGAAAGACCGACAGACCGACAGATGGGCAGAGGAACATAGAAAGACAGACAGCTGGACAGACAGGCAGCCACGCAGGCGGCCGACAGGATGGAGGAGCGGCGGGTTTCCATACTTCGCTGAGCCTCCGACCGGGCCTAGAGGAAGCTATTTTTGCGAATTCCTAAGCCATGGATCGCTTCCTCGCCCTCTCTCCCAACCCTCTCTCGCGCTCAATCGCCGTCTCATTGTTCCAAAGAAAACAGCAGAACGACTCGAATGCTGGGGGAAAAGTTTCGCCGAACAAAACCCTGTTGCCCTTCGCATCGCTCCGACTCCCTCCCTCACTCCCTCCATCCCTGCCTCCCTACCTCCCTGCGCACTGACTCATTCGCTTTGTCGCCCCCTCTCTCTCACTCCTCACCATCGCTGTCCCAATCGAACTCCGTCAGCCTCTCTGTCTGTCCGTCCGTCCGCTGGCCGCCGTCTGCCTGGCTCGTTGTGTTGTGAGTGGTTTTCGATGTTCGATTAAGCAGTCAGCGGCGGAGGCATCGCTGCAGCGCCGCCCACGGCCACCCCAAAAGGGGGCGGATGGGGCGTGGCGGGCGGGGCAGGGAGGTGGAGGCGGAGGCAATGATTGTGTAAAACGTTTTCAGTTTTAGGTTTCAATCTTAATCAAGTTTTCGCAACGAAATTTCGCCAAGCGACGGTGCTTCGAAGCTCTCGCTCTTCCTCTTGAGTTCATTCCTTCCCTCTCCCTCCCTCTCCCTCCTTCTCTCTTTCCCACACTGCGCCCGGATCATGGGCCACATCGGAAACGGAAATAATGTTTTGTTAACCTTGTCCCATGCATCCACGGACCAGCGGCCGGCCGGCCTCCAACCCCAGTCAAGCTGTCCCTTCGTCTCTCCCCTCTCTCCCTCTCCCCCTCTCCCTCCCGCTCTCTCTCTCTCTCCCCCTCTGCCTCCCGCTCTCTCTCTCTCTCCCCCCCACTCTGTCCATCCGCCCCGCCAGTTGATTACTTAATGAAGTTTGGTCTCCGCTTCTGTTCGATCGACGGAACGTTTAAAATTTACATTTTGCGACACCGACGACCGCTGGAGCGCGACCAGTGGACGAGTGGACGTGAAGCTGGAGTCGTGAAGTCAGTGGAGTCCGTTTGAATTTCGGGAAATGCGGATTTTCAAAGGGTTTCCCGCCGACTTTCCCCGCTACCTTTATTCGTGAACTTCTAGCTGCCTCTCGCCACTGGAAGCACCCTGGAGGCACCTCGAGCAGCTGGGGCTTCGGAGGCCTCCGCGTTTCGAGCCGGGATCCCGCCAAGACCCGACCTCCGGCCGGCCGACCGAGGGATCTGCCGGCGTTGGCGTTGTCGTTGTCGTTGGCCATCATCCTCGGTCAATAGGCTTAGGCGGCGAATGCGATAGCAATTGGGCGATGGGTCGGGCCGGGCCGGGGAAAGGGGCGGGGATTTGGGTCCCTGGTGAATAATAAAGCTTTGGTCGGCTGGCTTCGGGCAGAGGGGCAGACGTGGCTCTCATGTGGGTGCGCGCCGAGTCCGGGCCTCCTTCGCCGCTGGGGATGAAGTTTCGTGCTGTGGAAAGTTTCCGTCGAAGTCGCGTCGTCGTCACTCGTCGAACTCCGTCCACGTCGCTCCGCCTCGCATGTGGCGGCCAGCCGATGCCCTCGACGGCCCCCGGCGCCCAGCCTCGACCACCTTCGCCGCCCAGCCTCGACCGCCCCCCGGCCCGCCTCTCGATACGCATGACATTCTTGACAGATCGAATTTCGGATGCCCATCATTTGCACAATTCAAGCTGTCAACTCGAACGAGGCGGCCTCGCCCCCAACTCCCCCCCCCCCCCCTCCTCTTACTCCGCTCCCCCCCCCCCATCGAGGGCACCGCTTGATTGCTTGTCTTTTAAAAACAATTCCGAGGACGCCGTCGCCTCACCTTCGAGGCGGGACGTCCTGGGGTCCACTGGCTGGAGGGAAACGGGGGGGGGGGGGGGTAATGAAAGAGAGAGAGAGGGGGAGGGAGAGAGCGAGATATGCAGCGTTGGCTCGCTGTTTCGAAACATTACAACATGTCGTCTGTTGCCTTTTTGACATTTGATTGAGATTTGTTATCGGCGCATTCATCAATGCGACACACACACGGACGCAGCCGATACCGCCCCCCACACACACACACACACACAAACACACTCCCGTACGTGACCGCGAGACAATCAGCCGGGACCTGGTCCTGGCCCTGGTCGACTGTCGTATGCAGGAGGCCGTGTTGCTCGCGCCATCTGGCGGCGCGTGGGGTTGGCGGCCATCGTTGTTGTTGTTGTTGTTGTCAGTCGTCCGAGCGACATTCGAATTCACGCGTCTTCCTGCCGTCCATCCAGCCGTCCACCCATCCACCCATCCATCCATCCATCCTGCCTTCCGTCCATCTCTTCGCATCCAACTCTTTCCGAGCTCGGTTTTGCTGTCGCAGGTATTTTGGTTTTTGCTTAGCTCCCAGTTTGCTTTTCATTTTCGTCCTCGCCCCCCCGCCCCCTCCTCCCGCCGCGGGCGCACAAATCGCGATTGTTTGACAGCTGGCTGCCCTGGCTCGGCGGCTGCCAGACGTCGGACGCCCTGATAAGCGGCGACCGAACCCGGAGCCGTCGCCCGGTTCAATTTCGCGTTAGGGGCGGACGAGGGGCGTGGCTCATCTGAGGGGGGGCGACGTGGCTCGAGGGCGGCGGCGGCGTCGATGGCGATGGCGATGGAGGTGGTCGTGATGAATATTTACTGCCTGACTCACGGCGTGACGATGTTGTTGTGACAGACCTTTTTGCTTTTGTTGCCAACTCCTCCTGTACAGGTATTCCTGATGCCTGACGCCTGACGCCCGACGCCCGATGCCTGGGATCATGGTTATAACGAGCAGCAACGGCTTCCTTCATCGGCCGACGCCGGGCCTCGTCCGTCACGTCGGAACGAGAGCGACAGAGAGCGGGAAGGATAACGAGAAAGGGATAAATGCCAGTCGTGGGCCTGGGGTCGGGCTCTGGGCTGGGTCTGGGCCTGGGCCGGGGTCCGACGGCTCGTGGATGCCGCTCGTATGTTTGTTTAAAACCTATTTAATTAACAATGGCAACACTGCAACTCCACCTGGACACGGCGGCCCCCACCCTCCGTCGAGTCCCAGCCGTCCGTCGACGGTTCGCGCCTTTAAAAGGCCTGAATTTCGCCTTGAACCCCACACAAAAGCGCTAACGAAAACCTCGAAAACCTCGAGAACCCTCTAAGCTAGGAAAGGCCTTTCCCGAAGCCCACAATTTGCCGTTGAACTCCTCAAAAACGGCGCTGAAATTTTACTAACAGCCGAGAAATTTCAATGGAACCCCTTCACATGTGGAAAAAGACCGCAAAACACCCGAAGAACCCTCGGTGGACTCCGATCAGAGCTTCGAGACCCCGTCCAAAACGACCCGCGGGACGCTCCAAACGTCGCTCTCGACCCTCCACAGACCCCGCTTCGCCTCTCCACCGTCTTCTCCTGCCGTTTACTAATCTTCCCCTTCCTTTCTCTCTCCTCTTCTCTTCGCACGATAGTGCGTTTCGTGCAGCTCGCGACATGGAACGGCGTAGGTAGGGTAGAGGAAGGAGAAGAAGAAGAGGAAGAGGAAGGGGAAGGGGAGACCCCTTGCTGTCTGCAACGAACCCTTCGGTTGGAGGGAAATCTCGGCTACCGAGAATTAACTGCACGGCAACAAAATTACAGTTCATTAAAATGCGCTTTTCCACACACTCGTACGGCGACATTATGCCAACAACAACATTTCTACTTGAACAACAACAACAACAATTGCTACAACAACAATTGCTACAACAACAACCATTACAAGAAGCAGTTGCATCCGAAATTTCATTTCATTTCGTTCACATGTTAATCAGAGGGTTTCCGTTTTTTCGGCTTTTCGGGGTTCCGCGACCGGCGATGGGGGAGCGGAAAACGGAGGGAGGTAGAGAGGGAGACAGCACGAGGTGCAGCGAAGAGTGACGCGACAAGAACAACAACAACAACAACCACAACAGGCACAGGTAGGAGGCAACATGATGAACTACCAAGTGGTAGTCGCTGAAGCCTGGGGGAGCAACGAGAACTACTGAGAACTGTTTGGAAGGCAAAACTACCTATATAGAACAGCAACAAAACAGGAGAACAACAACAACGACAAAAGATAACCAAACAACAACAAGAATAGCGATTAAAGAGAAGAACGGAACGAAGAGGAAGGGAACAAAAATCAACCTCCCAAAAACGACGGTGAAGACTTTTCACGATCATTAAATATCTTCACGATGCCTCATGGTAGTCGTTGTTGTTGTTGTTGCAGTTAACTCTGTTGTTGTTGTTGTTGTTGTTGGTCGCTGTTACAGTACTCGTTCCATCTTCCTATGATATCATCTAACGGAAAGTTGGGTCCGAACTTCCGGCAACAACCACAACAGGTAGCAACAACAAGAAGAGTCTGCTGCAACTGTCATTAAAATAATTGCATGCACGACTCTCCAGAAATAAAACCACAACAACGTCAGCTCTTGCATCTCTCTCTATTTCTCTCTCATCCCCATCCCCTGTGTGTGGAGATTTCATAACCTTCCTGACATTGCTGTAATGGCTCTATTTCTGTTGTTCGCTGCTGTTTTATCGGTCCACGGCCCTCGCTCTCGGTCTCGTTCGCTGTCCTGCTGCGTTTGTATTTCTTCCTTCGGCACGCGGTGGTCCAAACTCGGCTCTCGGGTATTTCTGCATTCGGCTCCTCGCTCCAGCCTTTCAAGTTTCCATTTTTTCCCCTGCCTGCCTTCGTTCGGAAATCCTGCTGTTGATCCTTTTATTTATGCAATGGCGCTTTGAGGCGCCTCCCGCGGCGCCGTCGCGAGCGCCCTTTTGTTGCGTTATGTCGCAGCTTCTGTCGTTCTGTCGTCCTTCTCTTCCATTCCTGCAGCCCTTCCTCGTCCTTTCCTCGCTCTCGTCCCTCGGTCTCCAGTTGTTGCTACTTTTCACCATCTTCTTGTCGTTTTCCGGTTGCGATTTGCTTCCTCTCTAAACTCTGGCATTTTCCGCACCAGTTGCTTCGGGGTTTTCCACGACCTCCTCTTTCTTTCTTCCTTCCTTCCTTCCTTCCGCTGCAATAGGTTTTGCATAAGACGCTGCATTCCGATGCTTATTCTTTTTATTCTTTTTATTGCTCCTTATTTTTGTGATTCCTCTCGCTCTCCGTTGTTTTGCTTGTGCAATTCGTGCACTGTCGGTGGCATCTCGGAGCATTCCCAGAGCAAGTTGGGTCTTCTGCAGTTCACACATGTGCCCTTTTCCCCTCTAACTGGCTGACTGTCAGCGGGCTGGGCTCGTTTCACATCGACGTCCTGTCACAGGCAGCCCGGGCGCGACTTCGCTCCTGCCCAATGCGCTTTGATCACGTAAACCTTCTCGGCCTTCCCTCGCGATCCGGGGCTTTTAGCGAAATTAGACACACCGAGGGAGCAGGCACGATTCGCTCTAACTGTCTTCGCCCCCTCTCTGTCCCTCTCTCTAAGGAGGTGCCTGCACAAGATCCCTAACTCCTGGCTTCTCGCCTCCGATTGAACCCGTCGTCGCCGTCCTCCAGTGCTCCAGTTCCGCGACCCACAATTCCAAACTTATTCGCGGCTTCCGAAAACTTCATCCGCAGAATTAATTAAGCTTCACGTCGCTCTTGTCGCCGTTCTCTATAGCGTCGTTGTTGTTGTCCTAATCCATCGCCCACGGTTTCCCTTCGCCGCTCGTCCCCGCCCCTTGACTTTAAATGGCAGCCGCCATCGCAATTAAATGATGACAGCTCGTGGCTAAATCGTGTCAGGCAATCATCGCCGCTCCAGATCCCTGCAGACGTCTCGGGTGTCTCTCTCTGTCTCTCCGTCCTTCATCTTAGTTCGCACTCTTTCCATCGCTCCCACCGCTCCCACTTCAGAAGTCACTATCACTAGTCCTTTCCACTAGTTCCTCCCGCTACTCCTTGCTTCTTCCCACTGCTACTCCTTCTTGGTTGAACTATATATAGAACAGTCTTACGAAACATACATAGCGAGCTTCACAAAGCATTTACCAGCGATTACCTAAGCCTGGAGGCCCTGCCAACCGACTACGTGGGTCGGTCGCTGGATGGCGTTGGTGGGTGTGGTAGGTGGGTTTCGTTGGGGTTTGCGGCCGGTAGGTGGAGGAAAGGGTGCGACAAAGAGCTGAATAATAATAATAACGTTAATAATACCAGCAGCAGTGGCAGAAACTTTCGCTTTCATTTTCACTTTCGCTGCAGAATTTTGCGTAACGAATTCCGACTTCAGCCCTCTTCAACCATCCTGTTCTTTCCTTCATCCTCATCTTCCGCCCACATCTTGCCGCCGTCTTCTGTCCTCCTTGCCCTCCCCCACTCTGCCTGGCGCTCCCTCGGGGATGGGCGGGAATTTCACAAAGACACTTGCAGCAGAAACACGAGGCTGACAACCGTCTGCCACCCATCACTGGTGCCTGCCCGGGCCGCGGAGCTCCAGCGTCTGGCTCCCTCTCCTCACCCGGCCTCTGTTTCTTCCGTCCTTCCTTTCGCCTTCCTCCGGCTACCAGCACAAGAAGAAACGGCAACATCCAGAAACTTGCTCTATTTCTTTCTGCCGACTCCCCGGCCGGCGGCACCCACAGCCGTTCGGCTCGGCGTCTTCAACCCCTCCCGGGTCCGCTGCGCCCGCCACGCCCCGCCCTTTGACATCACTTTGACACTCGCTCGTCGCCCACTTTTCCAACGACGGCATCTGGTGGACTCGGGGGAAGGCTGCAGGGTTGGCGCAGTGTGGCGGGGGACGGTGAAGGGTTCGGTTCGGTTCGGTTCGAGGAGCAGGAGCAGCCGCAGCAGCCTCGTTGGGAGCAGAAAATTCCAAGAAAATGCGCCCGAAAGTATGCGATGCGAAGCGAATGAGACCAGACGAAACGAAACGAAGCTCGAGTGGGTTCGAGTGGCTCCTGCAACGCCCCCTCGTCGAGCCGAGGAACCCGAGCGCGAAACAACCAAACCTAAATAAGCTCCGGGGGGAGGAGGGAGCGGGGGATTCAGTTGGGAGTTGGGCGGCTCGGGCAGGAGGAGGGGCGAAACTTTGGGACTTCAGGAGGCTTGTGGCCACGAGGCTGGCGATAACGACGACGTCGAAAGGAGGCAAAGGCGAGAGGCAAGGAAATCAAGAGCCAGTGTCGGGGCGGGAAAAGAAATGAAAATGTGATAGGACGACGTCGCCACCCACCGTGGCCGACTTCGCGCGACGTCGCCAGAGTTGGCGGCAGCTGGGGAATCGCAAAGAAAGCGCCGCGACCGGGATCCCAGGAGCGCCAGGCCGGACCGAAGGCGGCGCATCCGTGAGCGAGCTGAGCTCGACCTCGACCAGCGTCGACGCCGCACGAGGACCACGTGGGACGAGAACTCATTCCGAACACGTGGCTTCGTCGCCGCCATCGTCTTTCTGAATGGGTCTCGTCCCTTGTAACCAGATCAAGGACGAAACGCAGTAAAATTACAGCACAAATCGCGATTGTGCGCGGCCACGACGACACGAGAAGACACCGAGAAGACAAAGAAGAGCAGGGGAAGAAAGGCGGCCGGGAGAAACCCCAAGAACAAAGGGACACGAACCCCTTCCTTTCTTTCTTTCAGTCTTTCTGTCTGTCTGTCTGTCTGTGCTTCTGTCCCTGCTTCCTGCTACGCATGTGCAAACGCATTCGAAGCCCGCCATTGACGGCCCGACGAAGAAGATCCTCGTCGGGGAGGGCAGGAGGAGGAAGAAGAACGTCGCATTACACCAAGGCAGAAGGATCCTTATGCGTCTTTAATTGGGCTTTTGCGCGGAATTAGAGCAATAATTCATACTCTCTCTTTGTCTGTCTCTCTTCGGCTCTTGCGCCACCTCGTTCGGCTCGGCGTCTGCTTCAAGGATTCAGGTTTTTTCCCTCCCCTCATTCAGTCACGCTAAAGGTGGTGGTTGTCGTCGTCGTCGTTCTTGTCATTGTCCTTTCGCGCGCGAACGCATGCTTTATGATCCCGATTCCGATCCCAATCCGATCCCGACGATTCTCTCGCCATCCTTCGCACACTCGGTGCGTCGTCGGTGTGGCTCGGCAGCGAGAAGAACAAGGCGCGGACGAGGAGACAATGAGGATCGCGGCGAAGTGGAAGTTGTCGGGTACGAACGAAGCTTGTGCGCGAGGCCTCCAGCAAAGCGAACACTGCAGGGTGTGCGCTTGCACTAGTGCCAGTGGCTGTGTGTGAGAGAACGCAGGGATCCTTCGGCCTCGGCGCGGATCGGATTCCCCGGAGGGTCGCGGGAAGGTCCTCGAGTGGATCTGACGGTGGATCCTCAGTGGATCCGCCACCGAGGTCGAGCCAGGAAGGAAGGAATTTTCTGGAATCGACTTTGAATCGACTTGAGTCTACTTTCGGAGTTTCGAAAACGAAACGAGGTCAGCCAGCGGTTGCTGCGCAGTTCCCGAGGACTGCGTCGAGGTCCTGCGTCCACCTGGATGCGCAGTTTCGGACCCTGAGGAGGCCGGGGAGGGCTGGGATTTGAGACGCATTTCGAGGAATTCCCGCGTGTTTCTGAGACGCAGAAACCGAAGGCAAACGCCGAGAAAGCCTTGTGATTAGAAGAGAGGAGAATGTGGAATGGAAACGTGTGTCAGCGCCGCGCATTTGGCACCGACAGCAGTCGGACATGGGACGGAGGTTTCCACGGAAGATCGCTCGAAAGCCGGGCGACAACGAAGTTCGTCTGCGTCTCCGTCTCACGAGTGCATCTGGGTCGAGGGGAGCAGGCGAAGGATGAAGGGAAGAATGGCCAGAAATTCTGTAGGGGAAAAATACTCCAGAAGACCGATAGACAGACAGATGGTGATTACTCCGGGGGCCAGACAGGGCCAGAGCCAGCAGCGAGGGACGGCCACGGACTTCGTTCGTCAACACTTCGTCAGGCGTTTTCAGAGCCTCGTTTAAACAAACCCAGCGACCGACAGTCAAAACAAAGCCAAATCCAAATCCAAATCCCCAATACGAAGAATCGCAACGTAAATAAAGTTTTTATTTTCGCCAGAGTTGCCAAAGATGAGGGGAAAAATAAAAGGAGCGAAAGAATTATTTAGGAACCTTTTAGAAAAATATATGTTACAGAAATGTTGAAGGGATTATTATTTTTTGAATACTACAAAAGAAAGACAAATAACGACCGACGTCTTTTTCTTTTCTTAATTATTTGGAAGCAAAAAGGCAAAAACAAAAATGATGGCATTTTCTCGACTTTGCTCCACTGTGGACATGCAAGTGCAAATTAATCAAACTTGTTTTCTCGCAGCGAATTCGCCAAATTAGAGAAGGACAGGGAGAGGGTGAGGGAGAGGGAGAGGGAGGGAGAAAAATAATCAGCCGAACAATGGTGGGGGAAAGAGATGGCAACATACGTGTTTCAGTTGATGGTACACAAACTGCATTTTGAGTAGAAGACGAGAACAGCAACAACTACAACTACAACAACAACAGCAACAGCAACGAGAAATAACAAAATATACAAGATAATAATATAACAACAAAAGCAACAACAACAAGAAGAAGAAGAAGAAGAACTCAATGGGCACGGGTTTCAATTCCAAATGTCGTGTGTTGCTTTGTTGTTGTTGTTGTCGTTGTTGTCGTGTTGTTTTTCTTGTTTTTCTTTTGAATTTATTTTGTCTTCTCTTCGGCGAGATGTATTTATTTATATTGTTGTTATTCTTGTCGTTGTTGTCGTTGTTGTTGTTGTTATTGTTGTTGTCGCCGTTGTTATTATTATGGCTTTTGTTATTGTTGTTGCTGTCGCTTTCCAGAATCGCCTGCAGTTCTTAATGGATTCAGAGAAAGATATAACAACAACAACAACAACAACAACAAGAAGAAGAAGAAGAAGCAGAAGAAGCAGAAACCACAATGATAACAAGTAGATGGAAGTGAAGGAAGCGGCCGCAGAGAAGGAGGCTGTGCACGGAAGGGAGAGCGAGAGAGAGTCGCAGAGAGAGGGAGGGAGGGGGGAGAGAGAGAGAGAGAGAGGAATTCAACCTTGAAACCGATTTCGCCCCAAATTCTCGCCGCGAAATATTCTGTGGAATTTCTTAACTGCTTTTCTGCCGATCGCTCCAGCTTCGTCGGATGGATCCACGGCGCTCCTCTCCCTCTCGTCCTCTTCTTGACCCCTCCTCCCCCCTCTTCGCCAGGTCTTCCCCCACTCTCCTTCTTCCCCTCCTCTTGCTTCCTCCCTCTCCCTTCCCACTGGTCGCCGTCTCCGCTTTGAGGTCTCTCGTTTACCGATATTTGCGGAACCGTTTCTTTCACACACACACACACACACACACACGCGCGCGCGCTCTCTCTGAGTCATTCTTCGTCAGCCTGTGCATGGGTCCCTCTGCAGTCCCCTCCAGATCCCCAACCCCCCTCGTCCTACCTCGCCACGCATTCCCGGCCCGCTTCACGTTCGCGCCGCCTTCGTTTTCTAGCGATTGAACAAATTCCAGGAAACGCATCCTTGAATTCTTTCGCTCTCTCTTCCCCGCCTTCGTTGCCGTTTGGCTTCGCCGAGCCGCCTCTCCCTCTCTCCCTCTCCCTCCCCCTCCCGTCGCCTCATTCTTCCCTTCTTCGGGCTTCGGGTTTTTTTCTAATTCGCCTCGGGCGATCTTCGCGAAGCTTCGCGACTGCATCATCGGCGATCGACGATCGGCGATCGGCGACCGTTCACCGTTCACCTGCAGCCTTCCGGGAAGCCGGCCCTGCTGCTTTTCTGCGATCAGCCGCCTGGTTCGGAGGCTTTTGAGGCCAACCGAAGTCGGCGTGAGCTGCGACTCTCGTCCTCCACTCCCTACGCGTTCCTCCCTCCGGCACGTTGGCAACCTCGGTCCAGCCTCGGTCCAGTCAGGCTCGGTCCAGCCAGGCGACCCCGGCCAACCGCGAGTGGACCCAGCCAAGGGGACCCGATGCACCTCCGCCGACCACGCAGCGAGATCGCGGCGACGACGACGCCGGCCGCCCGTGGACTGTGGCCGTGTGTGTGGGTCGATGTGTCGCGGTGTGCGTGCGGCCTCGGGCCTCGGCCAGGGGCGGCGTTTGAAGGCGCGACGGCGATGAAGGCGCGACGGCGATTCCGGGAATCGAATCGAACACCGGCGGGAGTCGGCCCGGAGTCGCCGCCAATAAATGGTCGATTAGTTTCCAATAGAGCGCCATTCGCCGGCCAGGGCGTGTGGACAGGACGTCTTTGTCGGAAACGGTCGGACGGTCGTGGGGGGCGAGGTCCAGGGGTCGCTCGGCCGAGGACGTGGCTCGAATTACGGGCGGATGCGGCGGATGCGGCGGATGCGCGCGGCGAGGACGCCCGAAATTTGATGACATTTTTGGCGTGGCGCGAATTTCTAGGAAAAAATGCACTTTTTCTCGAACCTCGATCTGTTCGTTCGATGTAGTTTTTGTATTCATTATTGTGTTTTTATTTTCTGAAAAGTAGCCCGCCTCATTAAACTTCAAATGAAACAAAATTTTTCTTCTCGATTGCATCGAACTCACGCTCCCGCTCTGTTCATTCTCGTTGCAGCATTTGGCGAGAGCACAACTCGAAGCGGCAGCAGCGGCAGCAGCAGCAGCAGCAGCAGCAGAGCTCAGTAGGCGTGGCGACGGAGCGAACGACAGTCGTCGATTGGCGCGAAGGAGACCGGGAAAAATCGAACGAAAACTCCGCGAGCTTTCGTGGCAAAACCAGAGGTCGCGCGAGAGAAGGAGGTGGAGCAGCAGGTCGAGAGCGGCTAGAGAGAGACCGAGAGAGAGAGAGAGAGAGAGAGGGGGCGAGGAAACCACTTAAATGCAAACGACGCAACGCAGCCGGCAGAAAGCTACAAAATTGGAGAGAAATTCCCTTTGGCAGAAGCGACTTTTTTCGGCAGAGCGGAGGCGAGGCCAGGCATCGAATTTATGCCGCAAAATTCCCTTAGAAAATTCACTTTCGGCAACAACAGCAACAACAGCAACAACAACAAGAAGCACCCCAGAAGGCGTCGTTTGGTCCACGAAATTGCGACAGTCAGAGCGGCAAGAATAACAACAACAACAACAACAACAAGAGCAGCAGCAGCACTTTGAGGCAGCGGAGTCGGACGAGGATCCACAAATGTCCACAAACTGACAATACAAAAACAACAAAAACTGAAGAAACCCAAAAGTAACGAATTTTGGCGTGGAATCAAGTCGAAAACGCAGAGGAGCAAGCGGGGAAAAGCAAACGCAAATTTTGTTTGAAAATTCATGGCAACCCCTTTTCGGCTGGGATTTTGATTTTGTTTTGAGTTGACGAGAAAACCTATTTGGAAGAAGAAAGATTTGAAACCAGAAAACGAAAACAAACGAAAACGAAAGCGAAAGCAAGAGTTTGGCAACAGTTTGCAAGCGGAAGGAGGAAACGGAAAGGAGAGGAGTGGGAACAGGAAGTACAACAAGATTAGGCAACAGCGAAAGCATTAGAAATGGATCCCCAACAACAGTTTTGCTTGAAGTGGAACAGTTACTCGTCGAACCTGGCGATAACCTTCTCCAACCTCTTCAAGTCGGACCTGTTGGCGGACGTCACCCTGTCGTGTGATGGTGAGTACGAACAAATCTTTATCAATCGATCTCAATCGATCTCAATCGAGCCGAACTGTCCCGGGCCTCGGGGTCGTCCTTCCGTCCGTGTCCAGGTAGTCCGGGAGGGGCGTCCGAGGGCGCACGAGTTCCGCCATGGATCAGTAATGGTGGGCCTCGTGGGTTCGCCAATTAAAGCCCTCGATTCTGAGGCAAACTCCACGCCCGTGCCCGTGGCCAGGGTCGGAGAGCAGTCCCTTAAATCTCGCCCGACCTCCTCCCCGAGCCGAGCGCGCGATTTCCGCCGAATCGAGTGAGGTGCGAAAAACACGCCCGGCTCTTTAAACCCCAGCGTCGCGAGGTGCTCAAGAGAAATCTGGTTAATCGGGGGGAAATGCGAGGAAAATCCCCGAGTCAAATGGTCTCCCCTCCCCCTCCCCGATCCCCGCCTCCTTCGCACACCCCTCGAGACGAGGCCGTTCGTGGCGACTCCACAAAGCAAAGCAAAGAAAAGAACAGAGGGAAGGGAATCAAACACAATAAAAGCGGTGCGAGAAAACCTCGATCCGCAAAGAGTTCGGGCTTTCGTTTTCACCTCATTTCCTTGGCCGCAGCGGATGAAGCAACAATTTGCTCATAATTTCCCCGGCCCGAATCCGACTACGACAGTGATATACATAATAGCAACAACAACAACAACAACAACGGGGGCTCGACGGCAAACAAGGCTGATGGGATGTCAGGAGCCGACGTAGCGACGACGGCCGCATAAAAGATCCCGAAGTCCCGGGAACCTGACCTTCGACAATCGGCCGACCCGGACGAAGGACGTGGGCAAAACAAGCAAGCAAACAAATAAATAGAAAAAATCGCAGTCCGAGAAGACGCGGCCGAAGAAGACGACGGAGGAGGAGGAGGAGGAGGAGGAAGTGCGAGGTTTATGCGAAAATCTACATCGAAATCCCTCGCCTTCCTCACCGTCCTCTTCTTGAGCTTCGGCTTCGTCGTCGTCGTCGTCGTCGGTCGGTCTTCAATTCGTTTAATAACCGTCATAAAACTGTAAATGAAATAGTATCAGGGCCAACAACAATGGCCGGAAGAAGAAGAACAACAAGAACAAGAGTCAATAAAGGATCTGCTCCAAAGGGAACCGGCGGACACATGGAAATACACGAGAGACGTGGGAATAAGCAGAACAGGCCAGACCAGACCAAACCAGACCTTGGATAGAAAGCGAGAGAGAAAGAGACAATCAAATCAAATCAAAACAGAGGAAGACAGACCGAAGAGTGACGAAGGCGAAGACGAAGACGAAGAAGAAGGCAGAAAAAATCAATGAAGACACGGAAAGTGGCCCAAAAATAATGAGGCAGCGACGGGGAGGAGGGCACGAAAGGGTGGTGGGGGCGGTTGAAAGGAAGTGGGAGTAGAAGGAGGGCAGAACGAAGGAGCGGAGAGGAAGCCGAAGGTCGAGGGTGAGGAGAAGGGCTGCGGGCTCGTCCGCGGCGAGAGGGAGACGGCGGATGAATATCAAGTCGCAGGAATATCGATTTAAAGAAAGCGCTTCCACATCTGCGCCGTACACATACAGTACACAAAACACAGGGAGGCCGAGCAGGAGGGGTTGGGGCTGAGGCTGCGGCCGAGGGGTGCGGGGCGCCTGCGACATCGACATCGACACACAAGTTCATAAAATCCCATCCAGACGTCCTTAAACTTTGTTACGAGCGCGTCAGCGAGTGGGAGAAGGGAAGGACGACGTGGAGAAATCGAGAAATCGCCGGGGCGGGTCTGCGAGGGCGTGGCAGCGGCGGTGTGGCGGTTGTGATAATGATGAGTGGCTCATGGGCTGAGCTCGGCTGGGCTGGGGCGATGCAGAGACTGGCGGGACCTCGAGTAGTTCAGGTTGTGCTCGTAAAAGTCTCTTCTCATGAATGAATGAAAGAGATTGAGTGAGTGAATGAATGAGATCGACTGAATGAATGAATGAGATGAGTGAATCCAATGAGCGAGTGAATGAATGAGAATGAATGAAAGTAAAAAGAAATAAAGTAAAAATGCTAACGAAATATGAATGTCTTTTCGTTGCCCGCACGTCTTTTCCTATCCCTTTCTCCCTCTCCCTCTCCCTCTCCCTGTCCCCCTCCCCAGTCGCTCTGTCCCCCCTCGGCATTCTTTTATTCAATTCTGGAGAAATTTCACCAGTTGACGGCATCAATGGCAAAGCGGTTAAGGCTGGTCGAGACCATCTGAGAGCGCTTCAGGTCGGCCCCTGACGCCACACGTGGGGTTCTCGAGGCCCATTTTGAGGAAACCAATTGTTGCCGTGGGGGGCGGCTCGGCCAAGTCCAGTGACGGTAATGGAATCAAGTTGGAATTTCCAGCACGTTGATTTCATGATTTCCAACCACAACTTCAAGGGGTCGCGCTGGCGAAATTTGAAGTTTGAGATTTTCTCATTTGAAGTCGGAAAGGAAAGGCAAGGAATTTTCCCAGCAGAAAATTTGTCCATTTGACCAAAAAATATCATTTATGGAAAGCAAGAAGTTTTCTCAAGCCCAGCAAGAAATTCCCACATTTCCTTCTGGGGAATTTAAAGTTGGAAATGCAGGCTGAAATGGAAAAAGAATATTCGCAAGCTTCACTTTCGATATTAAAACCCGAAATGTGCCCGAGGGGGCCGCGAGGGGTTGGGCGAACCCTTTGTTCGAGAGGAATTCGAAGCTGCCCCGGTGGCTCCGCGCGACGAGGACGAGCTGAATGGGATCGGTGGAGAGCGATGGGGCCGAGGAGGTGGAGGAGCTGAAGGAGGTTGGGGAGCGCCAGGAGAGGGAGTTGGTGGGGGCGGGGCCCGGGCCCGGGCTGGCGTCGCGCGGCCGACCCGGTTGGGCCTGCGAGGGTGGCCGAGACCCGCGTCCACGTCCGCGTCCGTGTGCGCCTCACCCCGGGTCGGACGAGCGGCCGAGGGGGCGAGTCGTAATGAAAAAGTATTTCTGTCGCGCTCGGCTCGCGGATGCAGGCCCTGCGTGCCGCCTGGTCCTGCAGGATGTGCTTGTGCATGTGTGGGTCGGTCGTCGCGCGAGCCTGGACTCGTGTGGTCTGTGTCGGTGTCCGGGCGCGCGGCTGAGTGCGTGTGAGTCGGCGGCAGCCGGGTGTGTGTGAGTGAGTGTGTCGAGTGTGTGAGTGTGTGAGTGTGTCTGCCAGACCTGTCTGGGTGCAGACGACGTCCTCGCCAACCCACGACCCCGACACCCAACCCTCGCCCGCCTCCCATCGCCCGCCCCCGACGGTCGATTTCTGAATGAGTGATGCGTGTGTCCTGATGGCGCGCTCGTGGTTCGTGGCCCCCAAGGGGCGGGGGAGGGGGCGTGGCGACCGATGCTGAGAGGGGTCCGTGCGCGACACTCGCCGTTTTTTCGCGAATTTTTTCCATTATATTGTTGTGAAATTCGCCAGTTACTAGTACAGAATGTTGTTGTGTTGGTTGCTGTTATTATTGTTGTTGCTGTTGTTGTTGACAAAACACAAAAGGCCGCCGCATGCGACGACGTTCGAAATCCTTTGGCAACTCAGTCAGCCGTGCGAGCAGCGGAAGCAACAACAACAAGGAGGATCCCTTTTGATGGCGATTCGTCTCGTCGTCGTCGCCGTCGTGGCATGGACTCTATTTGAGTTGTTGTTGTTGTTGTTGTTGTTGCTGATATCAAAGGTGGAACAGGCAACGAAACACAAACAACAACAACAACAACAACAACAACAAAAACAGCAACAACATTAGTCTACGCGGGTTGTTTAGATTATGAATACACGGAGCCCGAGACAAAGGGAGGAGGTGAGTGAGCGAGTGAGAGGGAGAGAGAGAAAGGAATCCGTACGCAAGTGATCCTTGGGCCCGGATGAGTCGGTCGGACGCTGCCACGCCCCGCCCCCGCCCCCACAACGGCCCCCTCGCCGTCATCGAAGGCTCGCCGAATAAATGTTTGATTCCAATAACGAAAACTCGTCTCTGCCTCACCGGAGCGGCCGCCGAGGGCGGGGGCCGTGGCGGGGGCGACCGATGGCGAAAGGCTTAACATTTTTCATTACCCAGCTCCAGCTCCAGCTCCAGCTCCTCTTCTTCTTCCTCTCCTCCCTTCTGTTGAGGATGGAAGAATCGAAAACCAAAACAAACAAAAATATTCTTCAATATTTGTGAATTCTTTGTGAATCGAAATTCCTTTTCAAAATCAATCAAACGATTCCGTTTTCGCGACGCCGCCTGCTCTTTTCACTCTGTCCCACTCCCTCTCTCTTTCCTTCTCTTTCTCTCTCATTCGCCCACACCTCGACCCTTGTGCTTCCCCTCGAGCTCACTCGGAATCTCGTTTAATTGTGGTTTTTAATATTTTTGCACATTCGTCTCCGCCCCCGACCCTCGGCCACGACCACGCCTCATCCTCCTGGACATCCCGGACACCACGATTGGTTACAACAAAATACCCCCGAGTCCGAGTGGATTCGCTCGTGTTTGTGATTGTTTTTAATATTCATATACATTTTTAATGCATACTTTGGGACGCCCAAGCGCTGATGGACGAGAGGGCTTCGAATGCGAGCATTTGGCCAGCCCAAGGCGGAATTTCGAAAAAACAATCGTTATCGTGGAGGAGCCTCCCTTGGTCTCGCCTTCCATCCTTTGCCAGCCAGGCTTCCGTCCAGGTTTCTCGTTGTCCGTAAGCGAATCTCGTTGTTTTCGAAGGGAATCTCGATGTTCTCCCAAGCGAATCTCGTCGTCACCCGTTTCTTCGGGGTTGCCGGGGACGGACGCCGTGGTCGCTGCCCGCCTGGCACTGGCGACATGTCCTTGTCACCCGTTTTAATTGCCCTCTTCCTCGTGTCCATAACTCAGTCGATGACTCGAACTCGAAACGATTTCCTGACAATTCGAATGCATTCGATGTGGTCCGATGGTGTTTTTTTTTTTTTTTTTGTTCCCATGTGTTTCGCGTGTTGCGGTTGAATTTTTAATTCGATGTTTTTTCCATAGTTCCCACTGGTGTTGTTTTTGCCGTCGTGATTTCGGCTTCTTCTTCGTCCGAAAGAGCTCAATATTAATCTAATCAATGAGGCTTGACTCGAATTGCGTTCATTCTTAAATGCGCGGCATTGATTCGCGATGACAGCAGAACAACAACAACAACAACAACAGAACCAAAGCAACAACAAGAACATCCCCAATGACAGATCAGTTGCGATTGCGAAAAGTTTAGAAAACAACAACAACAACAACAACAAGGAAAAAACAAAAACAAACAGAGCTCGCAAAGTGTGTCAAACGCCAAGCGAACGAAGCGAAAAAACGCGCATTTTATGTTGATTCATAAAAATTTTATTTGCCGATGACTTCGACACAAGCCGACAACAGCAACAACAACAACGACAATGATGGCGGAAAAAATTCCCAAATATGAAGTATTTGGACTCCGATAAGAAAGTGCAATCGTTGTTTCTACTGAGCGACAAATAAGTGAAGAAAGGAGGAAAAAATTAACCCAAGGCTGCCAAGAATAATAAAAAAATATGGAACAAAAATAATCTAAATATTGGAAAAAAAAGAAATTTAAAAAAAATATATAATAAAATATAATCAAATCATCAAACAGAAAATAATAAAAATATTGGACTAAATCATAAATAATCAAAAATCGAACGAAAAATAATGAAATTATCGAATAGAAAATAAATAAAATATCGAACAGAACATATCGAAAAAAATCGAACAAACTCAACATCGAATTCTGAGGGATTTTTTTGAGTTGTTCGCCGAACTTCCCGCCAGTTGCAATTTCTGGATGAGCTTCATAGGGAATGAATTTCACACACAAGTGTTTAATTGTCGCGTTCAATTGTGTTGTTTTTGTTGTTGCTATTGCTATTTTATAACCCACACTTTTCTAATTGGCCTCGTGAATTTGGCGAATTCGGCACTTTTGCGTTGTTGTTTTCGATCTGCATCGAGTCTGGTTGAGTTAAAAAATTTCCAATGAAAACAGGAGCGAAAACAAAGTGCGCCAACGACAAGGTTTTTGTTTTTTTTTGCTCTTCCCCTCGACTGGTTAGGGGCCCATTAACGCCATGTGCGGAGTGGGACGAAGGAGGTGGAAGTTCTGAGGCGCCCACCGTCCTCCGGAGCCCCCGCCACCACCACCTCTGTCCACCACTATTTGTCACCTGTCGGCCGTCCCTTTCCCACCCATCGACGGCGCCTCAACCAACCGAAGTCTCCCCACCCATCGACGACCGCCGGCCGCCCCTCGCGACACGCGGAAGTGCGCACACAAACGCATTCACGCGACGGAATTCGCGCTCCAGACAGATAAGAGACCGACGACAGACCAGAAGTCGAAAATTAGCCACATTTTCGCATCGCATTCGGCCGCTCTCTCGCTCCCTCCCTCTCTCTCTCTCTCTCTCTGTCCCCCGCACCACTCGCCTAAATCGCTTCTATCTCTACCACAAGCTCCCTTTCTTTCTTTCATTAGTGATTTCCCTCATTCCTTCTCGCTTTCATTAGTTCGTTCTTTCTCTCTTTCCTTCTTTCTTTCATTAGATGTTTCTTTCATTATTTTATTTTTTTTTTTTTTTTCATTTTAATTTCTCTCATTGGCTCTTTCCTTCTCTCGTACATTCGCCCTATTTGTTTCTTCCCATCTCCATCTCTTTCCGCCCGACGTTCGTCTGCTGTCGTCGTTGCCATTTTCTCAATTCCTTCATCGAATTCTTTCACCCTATCTCCGACCTCCTCCGCCCCCCTCCCCGCTTGCCCGCACTACTCGTCTGTCCTTCAACCTGTTTCTCCTCTCTCTCTCTCTCTCTCTCTCTCCCTCTGCGGTTTCCCTAAGCGCGTGTGACTCGGTGACAAGACCCGACTAATCTCTACCCTCTCTCTCTCTCGCACTCGATTTCTCGATTGCTTCCCCATTCGCTGCTGCTCTATCGGCGTTGTTTTATTTTTATGCAACGTAGTTTGCGTTTGTTCGCGACTATTTCTTGGTTTTTATCGTTCGTGGCTTGCTAAATATTTCACTATTTTTTCATCATCTGATCCTCGCCCCCTCGCTCTCTGTCCCTCTCTCTCTTTCACTCCTTCCCACTGCCCGCACCTTTCTGCAATTAGGATTTTTGCTATTGGTTTTTTTTTTTAACGCGGTTCATTTGGTTTGTTTTTATTGTTGTTATTGGCGAACCACTTGAGAACAACAACAATAAGTGGGTCACTCTGATACTTCAGCGGCAAATTTTATAAATAAATAAGACAAAAACAAACACACTCATGCACACACACACACTAACTCACTCCACAAACGCAGAACTGGCAGTGCCAGAAGCCAGGAACAACAACAACTACCACTAGAGAGTTGTTGATTTTTTCCACTGCGACTGTGTGTGTGCGAGTCGGGTCTGCGTGCGTGTGCGTGTGACGCATGTTTTGGCGCGATTGTTTATAAAATTTATTCCGTATTCCAAATGATTTAATTGTGTTCTCAACTGCCGGCAGCAGTTGGCGATAAAGAAAAACCCCGAACCCCGCCATGCCACCGATTTGGGGGCAGCGAAAACGTGTAGCAAACACTCTTAGAGAAGACTTATAGAGAAGACTTACCGCTAGTAACTTATAAATGCCTAATTCTCAGTTTCCCACGTCGATCGTCCACTGTCGCCTCCTCAATTTTGCCTATTTTGCTATTGAGTCCTATGCTCGCCACTGGTTTTCGATCTGCAAATTCTGATCTGTTCTGAAATTTTGGAAAAAATTAAAGCCAATCTTCCACACAGACTCATTTCCCGATCCTTACCGCATCCACGAGCTCGAATTCATCTTCGGCGCCACACTTCTGACATACTTCGGAAATGTGTCCAACTTTTCTCTCTATTTCACTCTTCTTTTTTCTCATTCTCTCTCTCTGTCTGTCTGTCTGGTGCCCCTTCCCCTTGTGCTTCTCTCCTCAGGAGACACTTGAAATGCAAGAAGTTCGAACTTTTGCCCAAATTGAATATTTCATAATCTCAGCCTGAACTTCATCTACGCATTCTCTCGACTCCTGGCAACGACACGGCTCGCCCCACTCTCTCCCTCTCTCTCCCCATCGCTGTCCCTGTTGCTTGAGTTTGTGTGTGTGTGTGTGTTTGCGACTAACGCATGACAGCTGTTCAATTTTGAAATATTTCTCAGGACTTTCACTTTCACTTTTCCTCCTTCGCTCCTCCTCCCTCTGGCTCGTGTTTTGCTCTCCGCTTCTTTTCTCCATTGTTTCTGGCCGCCCACTCGCCGCCCCCTCGCCGCCCGATGCGTCCATCACTGAAGCCGCCACCCTGTCCGAGTCGCTGGTGCCGGCGCCGAGTCCACGTCTGTCGACCTGTCATCTTCATTCGCCTTAAGTAGCAGGTTCGGGCAACAACAAGTGTCTGCCACCAACACCCACACCCACACCCACCACCCACACGCCACGGAGAGGGACCTCGCACACACACACACACACACACTCATGCACACCAGCACACGCCCCCTTCCGGTCGGTCCGTCAGGAGAACTTCGTGGAGAGAAGCTCCTTCCGAAGGCACGAGGCGAAAGCGAAAGTAAAATATTTGGCGCCATCACTCGAATTGCACGCTTCGCCCTCCGGCTCCTCAGACATCGCCTTCCTCCGACCTCCTTCGACGTCCACGGCTTCGTCTGCTCCTCCTCGCCCTGGCGTCTCGTCTTCTCCCACTTCACTTTCGCCGGTTTTCTGTGTCACAAGGTATAAAATTACTCATTTTTCCGAGTTTCCTTCCTCCACTTCCACTCCTCCACTTCCACTCCACCTTCGCCTCCGCCTCCGCCTCTGGAGCTCGCTTTGTTCTCGTCTCCTGGTGGGTGTGTTGCGTTGCCTTGCCTTCTTCTGCGTCGTCGCTGTCGGCCACGGCGCTTTATGTACTTCTCCGCTCCCACATCCTTGAGGCGGCGTGGCGCAGGGTGCGAGATGTGAATGTGGGTGTGTCCGTGTAGATGTGGGTGGCCAAATGTTGGTGGGTGGTGGGATCTGTTGGGTGTGGTGGGGGCGCTGGCTGGTAGCAACAACGTAGCAACCTGTTGTTGTTGGTGCCATGATTGTTCTCAAGATCAAGACGATTTCCTCGTTTCCATCCCACCAGCCACCAGCCTCCATCCTCCTGCTCTCCATCTCCACCTCCTGCCACTTCTTCTTTTTTTCCCTCTTTGACATGATTTTATGGGTTCAAGGTCTTTGCTGCTTCATCTTCTTCTCCGGCTCCTCGTTCTTCATCTTCTGCGCGTCTGTCACTCGGTGGAAGCTTTCTCTGGTCTGGGGGCAGGCGAGGGTGGGGTTTCGAAATAGATAATTTTCCCTCCGTTTTGTTTTGTTTTGTTTTGTTTTGTTTTGTTTTCGGTCTTGTTGCTGCCGTGCACTTGTCGCAACTCAATCCAAGCCGATGCCTTGGCGCGCGGCTGCTTCGCGAATTGCGAAGAGTGAATGCAAAAACCAGTAATAATTCGTTCCCTCGTCGCTCCATTGCAGGCACAGTATTCAAGGCGCACAAACTCATCCTGGCCGCCTGCTCGAAGAAGTTCGCGGACCTCTTCGAGACCACGCCCACAAACGGCCAGTGCGTCGTCATACTGGAGGCCACGTCCTCGGACAACATGGCAGCACTGCTCGAATTCATGTACAAAGGCGAGGTGCATGTGTCGCAAGAGGCTCTCAACAGTTTTCTGAAGTCGGCAGAAAACCTCCAGGTGAGTCCAGACGCCCGAGTCTTGCGAGTCGTCCTCGTAATTCCACTGAATCCCTCCGCCTTCGGTGCTTTCTTCCAGGTCAAAGGTCTGTCCACGGAGACCGGGCGCCTGGCCGCGCAGCAGGCGCAACAACACATCGAATCGTCGCCGCTGCTCGACTCGCCCACGGGCCGCCGCAGCATCCGCAACAGCCTGAGCGGCGGCAACGGCAGCCTGGGCGGCTCCGGCTGCCCCGGCGGCATCATCGGCTCCGGCGGCCTGCCCGGCTCCGGGGGCGGTGGTGGCGGCGGCGACCGCGGCGGCGGCGGGCTCGGCTCCGGCGGCAGCGGCATCAACAGCAGCGGTAACGGCAACATCATCACGGGCACCGGCATCGGCAGTGGCATCGGCGTAGGCGGCATGGGCGGCAGCAACAGCTTGGGGAACAACGGCACCGGCACCATAGGCGTCGTGAGCGCCCACCACCTGGGCGTGGCCTCGGCCAGCGGCTGTGGCGGCAGCGGCGCCGGCGGCGGGGGCAGCGGCGGCAGCATGAAGCAGGAGTGCGACTCGCTGATGCACCCGAGCAGCTCCAGCCTGGGCAGCATGTCGTACGTGCCGCCGATGTACCGGCCGATGTCCTTCGAGCCGCTGCGCAAGCGCGCCCTCCGCAGCCCCTACGCCGAGCAGGAGGTGCGCGGCAGCGTGCTGCGGGACGGCAGCAAGAACAGCTCGTCGGACTGCGCCAGCCCCATCAGCAAACCGCCCTACCACCGACCGTCGTCGAGCGCCTCCTCGACGGCGCCCACCGAGGCGGACACCATGCAGTCGGAGCGGGCGTCGCCGCAGTCCAGGTGAGTCGTCGTGCGACCTCCTCCTCCGATCTGATATCGTAATTGACCGACCGGTTTTTTTTTTGTTTTCCTTGCAGCCGCTACGAGAACCACAGCCCGAGCACCACGGCCGGCGGCAACGGGAACGCGCCGTCCAGCCTGGGCGGCGGCAGCCTGGACCGGGCGGTGAAGACCGAGCGGAACAACGGCAGCACGAACGAGGCTAACGACGACGACCGGGACGAGCACGACGAATCGATTGACGTAAGCGAGTGCTGCCAAAGCGCCACGAAAAGTTTTGCGTTTGAGGTATTCCCGAGCTCGGTTCGATTACGATTTTGTTCCCTCGAACTCCAACTGCAGCCAACTCGGCTCACTCGCAACTTCCACTCACTCTTTCTCTTCCCGGCACCTGCAATTCGGAAGACAATTGAAGTTGATAATTACAAATTGAAATTGATTGTTGATCGATAATTTAAATGATCCATTTCAATTATTCGTATGTTTCGTAATTTAATCGTTACCTTGAACGCAAAACTTTCGCCTCCTCCTCAACCGTTCTGGTTTCACGACTGCTGCTTCTTCTGCTTCGCGTCGTGACGTTCGAGTTGAACTCGCCGATACTCACCACACCTGTTGTTGTTGTTTCCCACCCACCACAGAACGGCGCCGAGGATCTGCGGGTGAAGATGGAGAACTCCAGCTACTCGCCCCCGCCGCCGCCGACGTCGAACACCTCGCCGACCACCCCGACCGCGCTGCTCGAGAATCTGAAGAACGCCGAGGGCGGCCTGCCCGGAGGACTGGCCGCCTCGATCGCCCCCGCCGACATGCTGAACGTCTGGAACGCCACCAAGTTGAACAACAAGAACAGCGGCATGGTGAACACCGCAGATGGTGAGTGCGAAAATTAAGCAAACACTTTTCATCTCACCATGTCTTCCTGTGTCCGATAGGCAAGAAACTCAAGTGCCTGTACTGCGACCGCCTGTACGGCTACGAGACCAATCTGCGCGCCCACATCCGGCAGCGGCACCAGGGCATCCGCGTGCCCTGCCCGTTCTGCTCGCGCACCTTCACGCGCAACAACACCGTGCGGCGACACATCGCGCGCGAGCACAAGCAGGAGATCGGCCTCGGGGCCTCGAGCACGATCGCGCCCGCCTCGGCGGTGGCCGCGGCTGCAGCGGCGGCGGCGGCCGCGAATCATTCGCAATAGGATGCGGCCGCAACAGCGGCAGCAGCAGTAGTGATGAGTGCACAGAAGGCAGAAGCAGCGAAGCTACGTAAACGAAAATCCCTGAAGATGGCGTTGGAGAAATGCATGCAGCGACGCGACGCGGCCGCCACGGCTGCGACGGTCGTCGTGGCAGCGCAGACCACCGCGGCAGCAGCATCGGAGTCAGCAGCAATCAACACAGCAACATCAACCACAGAATCAGCAGAGTCGACGACAGCAGCAGCGTACGAGAACCAGCAACCACAGCAACAGAATCAGCAACAGCAACCACAACAGCAGCAGCAGCAGGGGGAGGCGACGGAGCCGAAGGAGGCGGAAGCAGCAGCCACAGCGGAGGACCGGGAGCCGGAGGCGATGGACACCACGGAGGAGCCGCTGGAGACCACGGACACCACCGCGGGATCGCTCGACACCTCTGCGGAGATGACGGAGGCCGGCGAAACGTCCGCCGAAATCGAGGCCGAGTCGACGACGTCGGCCGAGGTCTCGGCCACGACGCCCACGGCGGACGAGTCGACGCCGGTGAAGGCGGCGACCGGAAGGCCTTCGAGCCCGCCGTCGGAAACGCTGGACCTGGTGTCGCCGGGAGCCAAGGAGCCTATGGAGACGACTGCAGAGGAGGTTGCTGGACACGATGGAAATGCTGATGTTGCGAGTATGACTAGTGCTGAACCCAAGAAAGATGCTGACGAAGGTGCTGACAGAGATGCTGACGATGATCAACGCCACCCACCGGTACAAATGGACACAGATGCGGCGGAGCAGGAGCAGGCCACGTCTGTGCCAACAACAACAACAACAACAACACAATAAATAAGAAACACATTTTCGTTTACGCGCACTCATTGAGAGCTCGGCAAAAGGTAGGTTCCACGCGCAGGACCCGATCCTTTTCCCACGCAGGGCGGGCGAAATTCTCGCCCTCCCCTGCGCTCTTACAACTACTGTTGCAACCGCTGTTGCTCGGAAGTCTAACCCATGCACGCGTGTGCGATGCACATGCATGTATACACCCATATATATAAAAATACCAATTATATATAAACTTATATACGAAGGCAAAATGAAATTTTGTTACAATTTTCGAAAATGCAGAAGCCGAAGAAAGGGATAGAGAAAAGAAGAAGAAGAAGCCTATTAAGAAGAGTGAAAATTGAAATGGCTCTCAAAACACAACCTCGAGCGAAGGTTCTTAGCCAATATTTGTAAAAATCATGAGTTCTAAACGCAACAAACACAAGACGAGCGAGGAAATTGCAATAGTTAAAAATAATCTATAAAGGGAGTGGATGACGAGGAAAGGCAAGATTTGCCTAGAATAGAAGTGGAAATAGTAGAAGAAGCAGAAAATGGAGAAGAATGGGAAATTGAAGAGAGAGAAAGAGAATATAAAACTATTTATTAATTAACTAACAATTTAAAGAAATAACAAACATAGCATGAATTTTTTGTTCGATTTGAAATTTTTCTGTTACCTTAAAAGATTGCAAACGAATCTATAATTTTATTAATTTGTTTACTGTTGCATTTAAAGCTCTATTATCATTATTATTGCTAATGTTTAAAAAAGATTAAAAAAAAAACACACACAAATAACTTACAAGTATATATAATGATAATAATAGTAATAATAATAATAAATGGTAACAAATCCGACTGAAAAATCGTTTTCAGGGTGCTAAACAATTACAACAATTTTTATTAACTAACTCTTGACAACAGTTGCAATTGTTTGAGAGAGAAGTTTCTAAATGTTAACAGCAAATACAGAAAACTTCAAGTTATAGCATCGCCGAGTGGAATCCGACCTTTCGCGTGGAGAGGGCGCGGTCGAACTCGCGACGCTACAGTTGGCTATATATTTATAGCAGATATATGTGTGTAGAAATATATAGACTATGTACTTTTAATTTCTGGAATGAATAACAAACAACAATGTACAATTCATACTTTACACAGATCTTCTGTACAGAACTCAATTGAACTGAACCCTGTTCGAACGTTTTTGACTGGTTTCCCTACAACAACAATAACAACAAGAGCAATAGTTATTATATTAACTCCTTCCAATCAATGCAAGTCCTTTTGTTCACGCAAGCAATAGCGAAAAATGGAGCGATAACAGAACTTTTTGCGTTCCGTTCCATTCCGCGTCTTCGTTCTGAAAAACTACATAAATCGCAATTCGTACCTTCCACTGAAATAGAATAATAATAATAATAGTAATAATAGTAGGCAATATTTTCCTATACAAACCAAACTGCACAAGAAAAGTACAACAACCAACATAGAGCAACAGTAACAGTAATAATAACAGTAACAGAAAGTCAGCCAAACCCAGAGACGACGACTCCAGTATACAGTGACTTGTAGAACTATAGAAGATTTTTAATCGAAGCCAGATTATCAAGCAACTGATCCTAGCTCCATAGACGTGTGCGCCATTTTTGCATTTACATTACTTTTTACACTATTGCAATACTTTGATCCCTATTAAGTTGTACAGTGGGAATGCTTCCGATCCCACAGCAGCCAATACACAGATAGACAGACAGAATAACAAAGAGAAAGATATGAAACCACCACAAGTGTCATTATTAATGAATTTAAACATATTTAAAGAACATTTAATAAGCTAAACAATAGTTTAAATAGTGAACCGCGAGTACCTGCAACTTGAATTAATATATTCATTAACTAATAAATAGTAGAAGATAACAACAACAGCCTAATGAGATGAGCCCAGTCGGAGTTTTCATTTCGAAAACTGCCTCTCGAGCAGCTCAAGCGCAATCCTGTAAATACATATAGATATATCCTTTGATTTATATTTCTCGTTTGCGCTCTCGATGACGTCACGCCCTTCCTCCACGAACGTCCTCCACGAACGCCGCCCCACATTTCGAGCATCTCAAAATTCAAATCTCCTCGTTTAGCGAACCTTTCGAGACCATCCAAATTCACCATAGACCGAATCGTTTTTCGTTGTTTTCGATTTCGTTTTCATTACAATTGGTAAATCGGGTGCCTAATAAAATATATAGTTAAATTTTTTAAGCTAAAACTAAATAAAGCAATAATAAAAATAATGTGAAAAATAGAAAATAGATGAAACATAGACAAGAATCAGAAAAGCAACTAAACCAAAACCATTCAAAAACGTTCCTCCTTTAGTTCGAAACAAACAACACAAAGTATAAATACAAAGTTTTCGTTTTCATTTTCCAGTGTTTTAAACGACTAACGCAAAAAAAACTCTTTGGGCACCGCTTTTGGAAAACATTTTTCTAGTTCAGGTTCTTCATTTGACTTTTTATTTCTTTTCGTTTTTGATTTGAAACAACTTTATTCATCAAAACACACAACTAACTGAAATAACGACAAAATTCAAAATTGCATTTTCGGCGACAGGCGTTCTTTTTTTTATTTATTTAATTTCAGTTTAAATGTTAGTTCGCTTTAAATTTTAAATATTGTATTTTCAAGAACAATATAATTAATAATGACTTTTAATAACAACTTATTAAATGTAAAATCAGAAGATGATCGATCAACTCAAGCAATATATAATGATTTCTTAACTCGAAACTTTGTACAGAACTCTAATGAATTATTACTAGTTGCATGAGTAATAAGTAAATGAATATATATTTAACATATTTGAGACGTATATAGAAACTGATTTTACACTTTTATTAAATATACATTAATTGTAATTAATTGAGAATGATTAACAAATACGAACTCAACAAAAGTTTAGTTTCTCTGTGAATTCAAACGCCTTTAAAATGCATTTCATGAAAGCTATGGAATGAATTACAAATAATACGAATTGGAATTTAACGGAAGTATAAATGAGAGATAAATGAAAATAATGAAAATAGCCGAATGCACTTTTTAAGTTTTTTGTTTTTTGTCGAAATATTTATGTAGCAAAAGAGAAAAACAAAAATACGTGATGCGTCCTTGCGATGCATGCAAATAGTTTAAATATAAAGGAAACACTAAAATAAAATACAGGGTGATACAAACAAGCAAAGCGTTGCTTGTGAGTAAAACAATATAATTATTAAAGAAAAACGAAAGAAATAAGAGATGTCCGATCAAAGAAAGAAAACTGGACGAAAAGCAAGAAAAATGCAACAAAATAGTAAAATGCGAAAGCTGAATTTGTTTTAAACGAAACTATATGAAATCTTTTGTGTGAACGATGAACACACATGGACACAATACACATTACACACTCACACACACACGTACGCACAACATTTAAACATAGTTTTACGTTAACCCAGTTCTGTGATCAGTGTTATAACTTTAATTTCCAAATGCAATAATAGTAATGAATACCTGTACGATTTTCTCTCGTCCGTCACCCGGAATACAAAATGTCAAAGAAATTCCTATTATTTTATTTTTTTTTTATTTTGTTTTAAGCAAACTAATCCAAAGTTAAACTCGAATTAATTATTTCAATGAAAGAAAAGATTTTTAATCCTTAGTAAAGCGACGGAAAATAACTGAAGTACTATTGCAATTTTCCCAATAAATGAAATCAACCAAAAACACATGAAAACTTGGCAAATCAAAACAATCAAAAAGAAATTCAAAACAATAACAATATGCAAATATACTAAGGCAAACCCCGTTATTCAGTCGAAGCTTCTTGAATATAGTTTTCTTTTTAAATTCGATTTTTCGTTTTGTTTATTAGTAAATAAATACCTTATTTGATGAGTTGCATTTGTGCAGAATTGAAAATTTCCACCATCTTCGAAACAAACAAAAAACAATTTTCTAAAGGATATTCGACGATTATCCGGCTTGATGCACTAGCAATTTACGATTCACAATAGACAGCAATGGGACCAGCATTTTCGAGTCCGCATCTCGTGCCAAGGAGTCTGAATTACATTAATTTTAAAAATACGTCATGCGAGGGTCGAAAATGCTGCTCGTCGATTGCTTTCCGCGTCTGCACGCGAAATGTCAGCTCCCACACACACACACTTACACACACATATATACATATATATATATATATATATATATATATATATATATACATTATTTTTTTATTTTATTTGTATTGTGAATATTATATACATAAATATACTATTTTAACGCTTAGCAGAGCTTTGTTAAATAATATTTAGTAGTTTAGTTGGTAGAATTTTAGTTTTTTGTTTTAACATAGAAGAAGAAAAACACACACATAGAAACGTAGAGACATGCAAAGGAACTCATATACCTCAGATCTTGACGATTGATTAATATACACATATACAATATATCTATGCAACTTATACGTATGACTTTATATATACATAAATATATTTTGAATGCTAATTTTGTTAGATTTTATTTCATCACCTCGTTTGAATTTCCCACTATTTTCGTCCAGTGTTTACCAGTTTTTCGTTTTATTTTAATTTCTTTTTTTGTTTCTTTGAGTCCTTTTGTAACTTTTTTGGATTCGATTCTGTTGGTAAAAGAAAAGAAAAAGCATTCAAGCGCAACTGAATAAGAACCGGACCATTTACCAGAAAATAGTCGAGAACAAAAGACAAGAACTGCAATAGAAACGCAACTACCTCAATAGACAATAGAAAGAGACGCACATATCATGTGTGTGGAGCCCTCCATTGTTTTTGTTTTCTTAATGATAATCTTATTCGTAATGATAAAAACCAATTACCAATTACCGATAACATAGTGTAATCGCCATCGAGATGTGATCTCGGAGAAAAATAAAAAAAAATCAGTTTTTAGTTCTTTTCCGTTTTAATTTTCGGTTGAAAGGCAAACATTCAAATGCAAGAAAGAGACAGATAGGTAGACAGGCCGGCGGGTGAACGAATGAAAGAGCAAGCTTGCCGTGCAAGCGAGAAGGCTTGGGGTGAAATGGTGACAACAACTGATTGAACTATTCGAAAAATAAAACCGCTATAACAATATTTGAGGAAGAAAGATTTAAAAAAAAGGGAAACCGAAAGGTCACATGTAAATAACAGTTGGTAAAGAAACAGCATAAAACTTAGGCATAAACATTTTTCAAAAATCTTAACGATACCTAACAAGGAGGAAAACCCTACGAAATTAAGCACTAAATTTAAAGGATATAACAAAAATACAATTTAGACTAAAAACAAAAGGAAAAACTGTTTGGAAATAAAAATAATAATCGTACTCTTTTTAGGCTAACTAGAATATTTACAAAAAACTTATGTAAAAATATATAACATGATGATAAAGCAGAGCAAGCTAAAGCTGAAATAAAATTTTCGAAAAAAAAAATTCAAATTTTGGAAATGAAATGATTTTGATTAAGAAAAAAGGAATAACGAAAGAAAGAGAACCATAAAATATAAATAAGGAATGTAATTTCGAAGATTTCAAAATTTAAAATTAATCTAAATTTAAGAACAAAACAAAAATGAAAACCTAAGCATAATGAAGCAAAAAGAAAATACTAAATAAGCAAAATTACGAGAGTGCATAAAGCCGAAGCGAAAAGAGCCGCGAGCTCATTAGAGAGGGATAGAGCGAGGTCGAAAAACCGGAAAACAGCGTGTTTGGAACGAAAACGACGTGTGTTTTTAGATAGGTTTTTGTAAATATTTTTCAAAATTGAACTTTTGCTAAAAACGACAAAAATTTAATACCATCACAGCTAACCGTAAAGGGTGAAATCCAAATGATTATAACTTTAATAACAAACAAACCAATCTAGGCCGTACATTTTGTAGTTGAGTAAAAGGAAACCGCATCCGCGCCTGCAGTCGGGTCGACCAGGGCCGAGCGAAGGGCGCAGGTCAGGGCGAAGTTGTTGCTGTTGGCGTGGAGAATACAAAGAAATTATTTAAGCATTACAAATACTTAAACTATCGGAGGGAAATACGTATGCGTTGACTTAACGACTGTTGATCGGCGACAGGTGGGGCCAGGGAGCGAAATTCAAAATAGAGGCGAAGGCGAAGGCGAAGGCGAAGACGAAGATGAATTCGACGTAGACTCGATCTTGGCTGGCCTTTGGGAGTGCTTTCAGAGACGTTTCCACATGGTGGAGTATCCCACGAAAGAAAAAAAATAAACCATTTGTCCGTGAAACTTTGCGAAGGAAAACAAAAAATTAACTTTTGGTTGAAAATTGAAGAAATATGCGAAATTTCGAAAATCTAAATTTATAACAAAATATATATAAACTTTAGGCATAAAATGTATTCGTAAAATATCTATAAATATATATGTAACATTAAAGTAAATTACATTTAGGACTCAATGCAAAATTTTAAATGTAACGTTATATGTAAAAAAAAACCAGCAAACAGAAAAACATGCGAAAGCGATGAAGAAGAGAAGATGAGAAAAGAGCGAAAGCGAGGCCAAGAAAATCGGCGCAAAATAATTTCTTTGTAAAAACAACAACAACCACAAAATAAACTCTAAATTTACAAACTATTGTAAAATCTAAATTGAAAATGTCGCCATTTTGCATTTATATTCAGAAAACATAGAAACGTAGAGGAAGACGATGATGAAGAAGAAGAAGAAGCACGAGATAGCATTTTTGTAAAACTTATAAATATATGATTTTTTATTCATTTTAACACTTAATATTTTTTCAAAATCTTATTTGTTTCGAAAACACAAACTTTATTTTCCTATTAAACATTGATTTCTAAAAAAATAGTTTTAATTTAAATGTAGAATTTGTGTAAAATTGTATTTAATTTCGTTTAAAATTAATTGTGAAAAAGATTTGTTGTAAATTTATATTAAAACTTAAAAAACTGTTATATTTAATTTTAGTTAAAAATTAAGCTAAGAAGGATCAGAAACAATACAAAAAAATTATAAAAAAAAAATTAATAAAAATCGTACAAAAATAACAGCTGCTGAAATTGTAAACCAATAACAACAAAACGGAAAATAATTAAAAACTCTTGAAATCGAAGCTTAAATAAAAAATTCAATATTTTTGTTAAACATTTTTGTTAGTTCTTTTTTTAAGAATATGTTAAATAATTATTAATTTAAGTGATTTAAAGTAATAACAATAAAACAAACTTTAAAATTAATAAAACCCACACACACATACATCTTTTACAGTATATAAGTAGATTTCGTACTTATTTGAAACAACAAAACAAAACAAACTAAACAAATCAACACAAGCCAACCAATAGCTAATTCTAATTCTGTAAATGGAAAATGCATTTATTTTATTTTTTCAAAACCCCCGACCTCTTTTTGCCCACCCTACACTACCACACTCAAACACATACATACTTAAGTTCAATAGACTCCTCAATGTTTCATGAACAAGGTGAAATTAAAACAACAACAAGAAACAAGCCAGCAACATCCAATGCATAAAACACAGTGAGAGAGAATTCCACAATATAGAAGAGAAAATAAAAACAAAGTTATAAAACTCAAAACTAGTCACGTGTGCAAAAAATCACTCAGGTTCAATAGTTTTTAAAATGAAGAGATAAAAGTAAATAGTTATTAACATTTATATGGAATAATAGATAATATTTGAATATAAATAGTTGTACAATATTTTTATGATAAAAAAGAATAAGAAAACAAACAAAATCACACAAACACACAGCCGTTATGTTTTTTTTCGCTAAACCCAAAATATTAGTTATTTTAAATAACTATAAACGAGTATATATAAACACATATATTTATATATATACAAACACACATGGTATATAATTATGCAACAACAACATGAAATAAAAATTTATACACTTTTTAGTTTAGTGAACGAATTGAACAATAAAAATTACATTACGTGAAAAAAATCATGCAAAGTTTATTATTTTTGTTAATTTTTTAATTTAGTTCATATATATATTTTTTGTTTAAGCCATTCATTTCCCGTCGATGTGATTGATTAAATAAATTCAAAATAAAACATTTCAAATCCTAAAAAAAATGTCTCAAACTACTTTTTGTTGAGTTTTTTTTATCATATTGTTTATTTTCAGGAATTGTTTACATTTTTCTTTCACAATTTTTGTATTTTAAAAATATTCACATTTCCAAGTTTTTACTTTCCTAGCACAATTTCTACACATTTTGTTTTATTTTAAAGTTGACATTTATATAATTTTTGATAAACAATTACCACTGACAACAAAGATACGTATACCAAAACCTATTGATAAGTGTAAATAAATTATAAATATAATGCAAATTTGAATGTTAAATAAGAAAACCCAAAATTTAGGCCTCTTAAATCTTTCAAACAGTTCAGAACAGAAATGATTTGGAATAAAATTCTTTAATGGACGACGAGATATTAACGGAAATAATGTGGTAAATTAAGCTATTCTAGACCTAGAAGTACATACATATTTTTATCGGTGTTGGAATTCAGTACGTTTGTGTCTAAATGTATTTCTTAATAAAGATAGAAACCCTAAATTAGTCCTAAAAGTAAATGTGTAAATCAAGTTACAGAAATCCACAGAGATAAGAGTTAAAGTAACAACAGATCAGAGAATTGAAGTACAAATTAAATCGTTAGAGTTTCGTGTTTGGTTCTTTTAGTGATGGGGTTTTTAGTTCAAATTTTTTCATCGACAAAAACTCTTTGGAAACTAGTACAAAATTTCAGGTGTATTTTCTGTATTCTACGAGAAAAGAACAAAATTTATAAAATAATTGAAAATTATGGGAAGAAACGTAATTTGTACAAATTTTTCGGCATACTTAAAATTAACAAAAATAATGTTTTGAAAATGCAGAACTTAATGAAAATTAATTGTTTAGGCAAATAAGTTAAAAATTAAAATCGATGAAAAAAATCTTAAAATTTCATTTTGTTCTAAGTTATTTTAATTTATTTTTTAATAGTCTTTCAAAACAAAAAATTAAAATAATACCTATTCATTTCTCTTCGGTGATTGACTCGAAAGAGTCGTCTTCGAAGCACTTGAGTTACACATTTAAACACTTGAAATGTTCTGAACTGCGAAGTAAAGTTAAAAATTAAACGTATAATTAAATTAACAAATAATTGAAACACAAGAGAAACTCCGAACAAATAAGAAGAACTAAAACCGCAATCTCAGGGCGAACAAAGACTCACTGCGTTTACAGAAGCAACAGTTTAAATGTAATTTTAAATCCCTTTACACCCGATTTTCCGCGTGACTCCCCGGTGAAATACTCGTTTCGGAAATATCAAACGAAAATGAACTACTCAGGAAATAGTTGTAAATCGCAATTGTAAAATAGAATTTTACAAAACAAACGCAGCAAATAGAGGAATTAATCTTAACAAATGTTTCGGTCTGAAATGAATACTTGATGTACGTAAAATTTTAATCAGAATAGATTTTATATAAAAGGAAATGCTAAAATGCAACAATTACATTTTAAATAAAATAACAAAGAGTTCATGGAGTTTGCTTGAAACAGATAAGACGATTTTTCTTTATTTTTAAGTACGTGAGGTGAGTTTTTGCTTCTAATTCATTTCAAAAACACATTCAATTTTCAACAAACAAAACATAAATAACGTTAAACAGATAGAAAAATGTAAAATGGAATAAAAACTGTGATTATTATGAGAAATAAATATATATTAAAATATTCTTTATTGTTTCACAACAACTTTAAACAGAAACAACAACCGTTTTTAAGTAGTGAACAACATTTTAGTTCAATAATATTAAATAGTGAAGGAACGATCATTTTAAAATGAATACTTATTGACATTGAAAAACAGCAATTACATTCTAGTTTCATAAAAGAAACAAAATGAATAATGTTTTTTTTTTCCTTTTTCTCGAACAACTTTAGTTAAAAATTTAAAGTCTGATAAATTTTTGGCGTATTTTTAAATATTTAAATTTATATAAAAAGAAAAATGGCAAAACTTTAAATAAAAGTAAACAAATAATGGAAAAAACTAAAACATAATACAAATTCTACCCTATTCAAAATTTTTGGAAGTTTCCAAATTTATTATAAAATTATATGTAAAATTACGAACTTATGGAAAATAATTATTTTTAATGCAAATTCCAAAATTTTGACATATTTATGAAATTATTTGCATAAAAGAAAATATTTGGATAATAAAAAAATTAAAATAGTTTATTAGTTTAAGTTTAAGTACGAAGAAGGAAAAACAGGAATAAAATCCATATATAAAGCAAAAATGAATCACAGAAATATGGTTTTCCATAAATGATTATTGTAAAAGGTATATAAAATATAAATCGTAACATGTAGTTGATATATAATAATTATACAACATGGAGCGATCAATAAAATGGAATTATTCACTGGATATAAAATAGAAAACTGAACAAAAAAAACCAATAAACTTGTTGCTACAAACAGAAAGTTGTTTTCTTTATCACGAAAGTTTTAATAACTTTTACTTTAGTAAAAAGAAAAATTTTGCAATGTAAATATGGTAATGATTGCTTCCATTGAAGATTATTCGATTTGCATAGAAAAGAGCTCAGCAAGCATTAAGTCAAGTTTCACACAACTTAAATACTTAGCTAGGACTCGAACCTCAATAAGTCCGCGAAAACGAACAGAGCGCTTGGGAAATTTTCTATAGAACTTCCCTTCAGTTTTGTGGATCCAAGTGTAAGAATATCCCAAACATAGAAAACGTCAAATATTCTGTCAACGTCAAAGTGGCTTCTTCTTCTTTTCCATTCTCCATTTGACAACCGTGCAAAACCGCCTTGAATCCGAAATTTTTTGCTGAAAATTCATAAATTTGCACAAAACTGCTATGAATTCAGCAACGAAAGTAAGTGCAAATTTACGAAAAGTGCCTGGAGTGAAAAATGAGGTAGCAATTATTAGTGGAGAATTTTTGCGGGAAACGAACTGACGTCGTCGTTGTCGCCGCCGTCGCAAGTGTCAGACTCCTTGGCCAATCGCGGGAACGCATTCGGTGTGTTTGTGAAGGGTGCTGAACGCGTGGGGCGGCGGGACGGCGGGCACAAACGGATGCGACGGACAGACGAATTTTCAGTTTTGTTTTGAAATTAAAATCTAAACAAATGAAACTTTGTCTCGATTGCAGGTTGGTGAAATCTTCACCGCCGCTGGACAGGCATTTAGTCGATTAGGTGACTTGACTATGCAACTTCATCCGAATTCAGATACACCAACTGGGTGAGTTTTGTTTTAAATTTGAATTAATTAGAATGAATAAGCTATAAACTAGTGGAAAAAAAGGCATAACTATTAGAATGAACATCGATTAAATGTCCATCAAAAATATCAATGTTACAACATACAATATTTGGATGTATTCAGTGTCCTTTATTTAAATTTTTAAATTTGTATTTTCTTGTTCTCTCGCTATGCTGACTCCTGTGTCCATCCTCCAAAACAATGCTGCAGCAAATGGACAGATGAAGAAATTGATATGTTGCATTCATCAATTGTGCGCTTCTCGGACGATCTGAACAAGATTAGTTTACGCATTAAAAATCGCACAGTGTAAGTTGAAGTATTCTGCATACTTGTCCACTTGATTACCTTGTCGCGTTGCTAAAAGCCTTTTAGAGGGGATGTAGCGAGAGGACAAGCGATTCCACTATTCAGTTAATGTATAAGTATTTTTTGTTTTCTAGTTCACAAATTAGACAAACGCTCAAAAAGAAGGCTTTCGAAGACGCTGGTATACCAGCAAAACAGGTGCCAGTCCAACAAGTTGGTCAGGTCGTGCAAACCGTACAGCAACAGCAAGTGCCGCAGACAGTACAACTTATTCAATCGCAACAGTCATCGCAGCAACAGAATGCAAACCAACAATCCAGCCACCAAACAGTACACATTCAACATGTTCAACAAATTCTTCCAGTACAGACAACAGCGACCGTAACGACGCAACAACATTTAAGCCAACACCATCAACAATCATTGCAAACACCGCCCAAGCAAATTATCATCCAGCAAACAAGTGCAACACCAACTTCATCAACGAGTACCCCTCAGCAAACGACGCCACAGATCGTGCATATACAACCACAACAACTGCAGCAATTGCAACAACAGCAACAGTTGCAAACTACTACCGTCACTCTACAGCAATTTCAACAAATGCAGCAACAAAAGAATCTAGCCGCTGCAACAGTAATTTCTAGTGCTAATTCTACTATTGTTGCACCCGTTGCAGCTACAACAATAACAGAAAATGTGATTCAATCGCAGCAGCAGAAATTGTCAACCACTCCACAGACCGTTGTTGTTGCTGCATCTAGCAATTCAACGATTGTAACTTCTTCAGGAACTGTTGCAGTGGGCACTGCAACACCTGGTCTTAAGTCAGGTCCCGATGTCATGATGACACTAAACCGCATCAATACTCAGGAACACGAAGTGGAAGACGTAGAGGGTTGTATGCCAGCGGATGTGGTTAAGTTGGACTTTGCTGGTGAAGAGGTGACTGGGTGAAATATAACGACCGGCGCCATTGCGGCGGATGTGGTCGATACTGATCATGATGAAGATGATTATTACTTTTTTAATGCAAAACCCTAAATTTTAGTAATTAGGTTTGTTCTATTCGCAGTTAACTAATTCTCAATCTCCTTATAAGTAATCTTATAAATACACACATTTCTAAAAATATTCACATGTACATGATATATCAAAATATTCGAACAAATTTCGAGTACGCAAAATATAATGTACAAATTGTATTCACAATGTGTGAAGAAGTTTATAATTTATATCTAATACGTAGCTAAATCGGAAGCTCGCGAATGCTAAAACTTATTTTCGCTGTTTAAATTTAAGAATATATTTAAAATTCATTAAAATTGTATTAAGTAATGTAAATTTCAAAGAAAACTAAGAGAAACGTTAAACGAAATACACATATTAAGTTGTCATAATATATAATTGTGGCTTTGTACTTATATTAACTAAAATAACTTAGCTACCTGTAGAAACAAATCCTCCTCTTCCATTTTGTCGGGAGACATTCAGAAATCTTCGTTCTACACAAATTATTTTGCACAAAACTCTGTATCTCTTGTTCTACGTTTGATCGCCACTTCAATTCCAAAAAAAATGGGAATACTTCTCCTGCCTTCCTAATGCGTTTGTTGGCGGTTTGATAGCACTTCCATGGCTGCGGTTCGATCACGAGCAAATCAGCAATATCGGATAGCTTTCGCAGAAAGTTCTGTAAGCCCTCATCGTGGTGATTTAAATGAATCCACATTGTTATGGAGAAGCAACATACAGCATCAAAACTAGAACGTTGATAACTATGTAAGAAATCAATTACACGATGGAACTCTGTATCATTCATCACATCCACGATATCATATGATATATTATCTGTTTGTTGATTGCTTTCACGAGCCCGTAGTATCAGTACCGGGTCGATGTCGATTCCCAAAATGTGTACAGGACGACCAGTGTGTTCCCTCAAGAACTTCCACAGCAATTGTGTAAAAACACCGGAATTACAACCTACATCCAGAACTAAGTAGGGACTATCACATGGAATATTGCCAGCATCTGTGGTTCGATCCTCTTGATTTTCTTTCTGCCAAACATGTAAATCCAAGATGTTCAGGCGGTCTCCGGCAGAATTGAAACTATAGTAATTAATAAAATTACCAAATTTTACTGCTCCCGGATCAGAATTTCGAAATTCCATATTGTAAATAATAAATATAAAAACTTGTATTTTTTTATTTGGTAAACTGTGACGTTTTTAATTGTAGCTTTCATAGCAAGAAGCTTTGAATAAAGACATTGTTTGTTGGATGTCAACTAAAAGTCAATATGACATATATTTTATATTATTTTGGCAGCACTTAGCAAGTGTTCTTCGTATTTCATTCGTGTGCAGTTCGTGGAGATCTCCGTCGTCGTATTTGTGGTTGTCGTCTTTCGTTCGTGCGTTCCGTTTTTCGTAGTTGAGGAAAAATTTTCAACTGCGAAATTTCACAAAATTTTCTCCCAATTTGAAATAAATCCCATAAATAGAAAGATAAAACGCAAAATTACAAAGTGCGTCTAACAATTTGCTATTTAGTTTCGCAATAAGACCATTGGAGAAAAGAGAATTTTCCAGTAGAGTGCTGTAGTGATTGTGAAGCAAGAAAAATCCATTTGCTGCTGCGTGTGTGATTGTGAAACCAAGAAAAAATTATATTTGCTGGCAACAACAAATGAAAAGGAATAAAGTTCAATAAAATCCAAAATGTTCATTAATTAGAAAACAGTAAGTATGGTAGTTAATTATGTTATAATTTCACAAAGAGAATGGTAACCTATAAAATTATATTTTGAATGTCTTCTGCTGCCCCTTCGCACTCTTTGGATACCCGTGTGCCATGACCCATGGCCGAGCTCAGGCCATTTACTTTGCATTCTGGTTTATTTGACTTTCAGTGCTCTTCTCTTGTCATTTCCAACCACACATATGTGTCTGCCCATTTCCACTTTCTGTTCCGTGCTGTCTTTTGATGCCTGGTTTTCTTCATTTCGCTCCGCTCCGTTACCTCCTTATTTCCCCCTCTTCCTTTCACGAGGTTCTGGTTTTGGGGCCTCATTGTTATTTTTTCAATGTTTTCGTTATTTCACGTCGACTCTCTCGCTTCGGTGACGAATATGTTTGTGTTTCGCGATCAATCCATATCGTCGGGTGACTGAGAAAACTTTACTGCTTTAGTCACTCTTACGCTGACCACCTGTGTTTGGAAGTTCAAATGCAAGTGTATATTTTCTGAAATGTGGTAGAAATATCTTCCATTACTGTTCCTAAAAAACCTAAAATAAAATTTAACATTTCACAACTTTCTGCACCCATTACTTCACTAATTCCAAAGCACGTGGTTTGAATTTTGAAGTGAATTGAATATTTATTTATACTTATTTGGGTCTGCAAATTATAGATAGCACTAATATTATCAATTGCGCGATTACTTAAAACCAATTTTATTGTTTTCTTCAGACTATTAAGATAGTCACTAGCCTTGACACAATTAACACTATAGATCTAGAAATAATTATTAAAATTTTGATTTCTCTAATAATAATTTTTTATCGCTATGTTAATTATTGTGATATTAGTATTTATTTAAGTTCTAATTTGCAATGAATACTTTTTTTTTTTATTTAATATATACATATGTACCTACACGATTTTCCATATTGATTCTTCCAAATTACGGAACGTCAACCCCTTTACGTATGTTCACATATATGTTGATTCATTTTTATGTGCACACATTGCAATGACCTTCACTGGAAGTAATGTCCAGAGAATTTTTGCAAGGCTATCGTATCACGGTCAATGTTCTTATTTACCTGGACTTGTTTTTGAATTCTAATTGGAAAATCGTCAAGCATTTCATACCCACAACCATATCTTATTGATTTTTTACTCTTATTTCTTTTTAGATTGATTCCTACTCTGATTTGAATCAAGCATCGTTGAAAGCCGTCGATTTTATCACATCTCGTGTGTGTATTAAAGACGGCGTGACACTGCAACAACCATTTCAACGTTGATGCAAAGTAAGACTATAATTTATAATATCATATTCAAACTTTCTTTGTTCAGCTTCAAAGATACATAATGCATTCATCGTGAAAAACCTAACAGTAGTGGTTTCACTCTCGTCGCTTTAGGCAAAATATAAAGGTTTAATTATTATTAAAGCGCATATGTATACATATGTGTATCTGTGTATGCGTTATGTAGGCCAATTAGACTTATATGAAACGATGAAGTTCCAATACAGTCTAATAAACGTGAATAACTAAACATTAGATTGTGCTAGCTATGCTAAGTAAGCACGTGTTTTCTTTGGTTTATAGTATTCGATTAATATTCAATGGAGATATGTTGCGTCAAACACAAAGGGTTTGATAAAACTGATTACTGTTACAGCAAACACAAGACAAGAGGGAACAAGAGAGAAGTCGTTTAGTGAAGGCGTACAGACATATGTACTAGTAATGTTAAGCAATTGTATTGTATTTATAAACATAATAGAACGACCTTCAAACCAATTTGAAAGTTTGTTTATTTTTTATTGATAAATCATGTTATCGACCCACCATTTTCAGACATCAGCTTTGAACCAACACAGAGTCACTTACCTCTTTAACGTTTTATTGAATCGATGAAACAGAACGAAAACTACAAGTTTACTTTTGTATTGTAAATTAATGCATGTGATGACTAAATACAAAAAATCAGTCACGAGACCTATCGTTATAACAGTCGATAGATTTAGGAGAAAATGTCAAGGCAAATATATCGGTAGTAACTGTAACAATTCATATGCTACTAAGATTTTAATGCATTTGCAAACAAATTAGTAATTTAATAATTACTTCATCGTATATCTCATCGCGTTCTTAAAATGTGAAAACTAGAAATATGTAGTATAAATAAGTTTCCATTTTTTCAACGTTTTCCCGTTGACTTATATAAAAGTCTGCATGTGTGCTTTAAATCAATTCAACTGCACGTTATAAAAACAAAAAGAAAAATCGCGAGGGAAACTGATTAAATAAATTAAAGCGTGCAACACAACACACCGATGAGCATTTCAAAGACAGTCTATATTCAGGCTCGTTCGAAACGTCAAGTGGCTAAAACTGTGGCGGAAGTCAGTGGCAGTCAGTCCTCTAGCTGGTTCATTCGGTACCATTCGTCCAAAGAAATATTCGTTCAACTGAACCGAGTAGTCTTTTTTTTTACACAAAACAGTGAGGCGAGATAGAGAGAGAGAGAGAGAGAGAGAGTGAAACTAGAAAAATCTTCACTATATGTGAGAGTGTGGCATAAGTTTTACTTGGCTGTTTATATTGAAAAAGCAAAGCATGGCAATTGCAAAAGTCTCAAAACACATGCACATACACAATCAGCTATTGCAGATGGTGTGGAAATAATTGTTGTTGCTCGTGTACTTGTCGCCTACACAACCGACCTGCCTACCTACCTATTCGGCCATTCGTCGTCTATATTCTATGTTTCTAAATCGAAAATCGACTAAATAACAAGCCCGACTACGGCAACACGGGCAAAATTCTAATGTTATTAGTACAAAACTCGTGTTTCGGGATCCAAAGTTGTGGTTTCTATTTGAAATGGATGTGGAAATAAATACTTATTACATTGTTGTTTGACTGTCGTAATTGTTTCTGAATCGATTTTCATATTGAAATGGATGAACAAACGTTTAACAGCGAATTGTGTTGTGCTCCAACCTATCGGTCGGTCTGACGTTAGTCGTTTGCTTACTCTCGAAACTATTATTTAACCATAAAAATACAGTATGGAATGATTTGCGAGTCGCGCGTAATGATGGCCGAGCCAATTAGAAAAGATTAACTGTACACGCTCTAAAAGTAGCAATTTGCCATCCGCAAATATAATGTCGAATGTCGTTAACGGTGATGAAAATATGGCATGAAATGTGATTGAATGAATGAAAATAAAATTATACTTCACTGGCAACACAAATTATAAATTATGTAAATTTACGTTTCTATTGAGACTGAAGTCAAAAACCTAAAGTAACATATAATAAATATAAAAACAAAAAACACTAATAAAAACAGTTTGAAAAATGGATGAGGTATGAATAATTTCTATAAACCAACAACGTTGGATTATTAAGAAAAAATATAAGAATAACCTAAATTTTCCACTCTCAATAATAAATGTTTCTTGAAGATATATTTACGTTTTAGAAAACTACACAATATACAAATTTAATATACAGAAATTATCATGATGATTAATCTGAGCTTTGCACGCAGCCTATGTATATCGAGTAATTCGAATGTTAATTTACTGCGCAAAAGTCTTTAAAGATTTCCTTATTTGCATGCGCAGAAAATATTGAGATTTGGTTCTCTCTTGTCTTCTTTGTTCTTGCTACAAAAATAAACTTTAATGGTCAGGATGAATGTCGTATTTTTCTTTTAATTTAAAATATTTATAAAAATTAATATCAACAAACAAAAAACAAAGAAAATGTTAAAGACCTTTCTTTTATTTGCTCACATATCTAGAAAGATTTGAAATATCACCATGCTATTCGTTTTTCAAAAATAAAAGTATTTCTACATGACTTTCACTTTATAAATCTCTATACTTTATGAATAACAAATGAGTTTGATTTTACAAATGCATTGCTCAATTATAAATCAGAATAAGATATTTAATGTATGACGCATTGGATTTCCTCAGACTTTATGTTATTTTTTGAACTAAATAAAATAAAATAAAAAAAATAATATACATGCATTATATCGTTCTCTCAGTTGATCAATATGAATCATTAGATTAGAATCATTTCAATCCGATTCGTGTGTTTTAAATTGTCTGCTTTGAAACGTGCACTTTGTATCGACCCACTTTGTTGTCTTTTGGTCTTTGCTTTTATTTTCATAGAGTTCCTTATCTCAATTCAACGATATTTTAATTTGACTTGCTTATCAGTTCGCTTTTGCTTGGCAGTAAACAAGCAAAACCAGAAAAAGAAACATATGTTTGGATTTTTGAACCTGTGCCAACACAGGTTGGAAAGTTGCTTTTATTTTATTTTCTTCTGCAGCCAAAAACATTTACATTGTACAAAAAACAACATCATAAGTCAATGCTTTGAAATGTAAATGTGTGTATATGAAAATGTATTTACACGTTTAAAGGGAAACTTTAAACTTCAAATTTATTTGCTTCTAATAATAACTACAAATAGGAATGGTGTTTTCTGTCATAAAATAAAAAATATATTGTGTATATTTATATATATATGCATATAATACAAAAAGAAATTTCAAAATTTGGTCGAAAAATTAAAATTTTAATTGGTGTTTTCCTTTTCTGATATATTGCAGATGGGAGACGTTGATCCAGAAACACTCTTGGAATGGCTCTCTATGGGCCAGGGTGATGAGCGTGACATGCAGTTGATCGCCTTAGAACAACTTTGCATGTTATTGTTAATGTCAGATAATGTTGATCGCTGTTTTGAAAGGCGAGTTATTGATTAATATTTATGTAATTCTTTTAACAATATCTTTTCGGTTTAATAACAGCTGTCCACCGCGAACATTTCTGCCAGCCCTGTGCAAAATATTTCTCGATGAACTAGCACCTGAAAATGTACTGGAAGTTACTGCGCGCGCCATTACGTACTATTTAGATGTATCAGCTGAATGTACACGTCGTATTGTGGCCATTGATGGTGCCATTAAGGCCATTTGCAACCGCCTGGTCGTCGCCGATCTGTCATCGCGTACATCTCGTGACTTGGCAGAGCAATGCATAAAAGTGCTTGAATTGATTTGTACTCGTGAAGCTGGTGCAGTTTTTGATGGTGGTGGCCTCAACTGCGTGTTGTCATTCATTCGTGACTGTGGCTCCCAGGTGCACAAGGATACCTTGCACTCTGCAATGGCAGTAGTATCACGGCTCTGCACCAAAGTAGAACCTAATTCACCTTGCATTCAAAACTGTGTTGAAAGTCTCAGCACTCTTTTGCAACATGAGGATCCTATGGTTGCCGATGGTGCACTGAAATGTTTTGCATCTGTTGCTGATCGTTTCACGCGAAAATGGGTAGACCCAGCTCCCTTAGCAGAGTATGGACTTGTTACCGAATTGCTCAAACGTTTAGGTAATGCTGCCGGTCCAAACACTAGTAGCGCCACAGTATCTACTGTCGGTGGTGGTACACCTGTTTCTGCTGGTCCATCTACATCTGGGCAAAATGACGGCAGTAATAACCCAGTAGCAAGTACTACAACCACTAATGCAAAGTCACAAACACCTGATTCTTCGAGATCTTCACAATCGATTTCTACTACAATTTCTCTGTTGTCCACACTCTGCCGTGGCTCCCCTTCCATAACGCACGATATTCTGCGTTCTAAGCTGCCTGAAGCCATGGAGCGTGCTCTAAAAGGCGACGAGCGCTGCATTTTAGATTGTATGCGCTTAGCTGACTTGTTACTGCTACTACTTTTCGAGGGAAGACAAGCGCTTAGTCGAGCTGGGGCCGCTGGTGCCCAAGGCCAACTTCAATCGCGTGTACGACGCAATGATTCGAGTGCCGAACGTACACATCGCCAACTAATTGATTGCATTCGATCAAAGGATACAGAGGCTCTACAAGAAGCAATCGAATCAGGAGGAATTGACGTGAACTGCATGGACGATGTCGGTCAGACTCTTCTCAATTGGGCATCCGCCTTTGGCACACTTGAGATGGTTGAATATTTGTGTGAAAAGGGTGCAGATGTAAACAAAGGTCAACGTAGTTCATCACTACATTATGCGGCTTGTTTCGGTCGTCCTGGTATAGCGAAGGTGTTGTTGAAATATGGAGCTTATCCCGATTTGCGTGATGAAGATGGAAAAACTCCTTTGGACAAGGCAAGGGAACGTGCAGACGATGGGCATCGTGAAGTTGCCGCTATTTTGCAGTCGCCTGGAGAGTGGATGGCTGCTGCTTCTGCAAACAAAGATGGTTCCGAAGATGGTACCGGTTCAACAGAGCCACGTGGTGATCCAGAAATGGCACCAGTTTATTTGAAATTATTTTTGCCTGTATTTTGTCGCACGTTCCAAGGTACAATGTTGAGCAGTGTTAGGCGTGCCAGTTTAGGTTTGATCAAGAAAATGGTACAGTATGCGCACCCTACCGTGTTAAAGGGTCTTTGTGATACACATCAAGATGTAACCAGCCACTCACATAGTCTTGGTACTTTACTGGTCGAGGTTGTTGCTAGCGTATTAGACAATGAAGTAAGTACATACTAAGAAACGTAATTTGTTTATGTAATCGCAATTAAGGTTTTTAAATTTGTTTTTCTAAATATTTCATCACAAACTTGAAAATCAAAAGCAAACAGTTTCATCTGTAGCTACATACTTAATGAATTCTAGTTTTAATTACAATTCAAACCTTCGTATCATAGATAAGCTACAGTTGGCCAACGTTAAAGCCCTCTTATAACAATGCCGCAATTGCTTCGTATCCACCACTTCCATTTGCAACTTCTACTGCCAATAGCATCAGTGAAAACCGCATAACTTCTTCGTCGACGGCTCTTAATATGCCATCTTGCAGACATGAAGTTGGTTCAACTACACCGCCATTAAAACAGTCTCTTTTGAGAAAATCTACATTAACAACTGCCATCGAACCTGGCATTCCAGCCGTAAAACAGCAACGCGTTGAAAGCACACAACGTTATATTATGTCTCCGTCCAATAGACTAAAGGTAGCAGGGTTAATATTTTTCTTCTGTTATACTATATGTTGGCTTGTTTCCGATATTGTCTCCACTATATCTACCTAATATACAGACCATTATGATTCGAAATTAATAATATTAACCCCAATATCAATCATTATAAAACTTGGAAAATTTATGAAATCACTCATGTTGTATGAACATAATATGTTCCTGTTCAGTTGTTAAAGCATTATTTTGGTATTTAAAATTCTAAATATACCATCTAATACTGTTTGTTAGTATGATAAATTAGAAACCCGTTGCATCTGGAAGTTGGTACAAACTAGATGTGCTTTGTTGAAGATATTTTTAAATGTAAACTGTTGATGTTGATAAATCTTTGTTTTGATTTTCTTGCTTTGTATTGAATAGCATATTGAAAAAGGATTACTAACTGAATGATAAATAATTGGTATCTATATAATATTGACTATATTAAATAATGAACATGCCTTCCAGGATGACGATGATGGACATCTTGTAGTGCTTATCATAATTGAAGAGCTTATGTCAAAGACACAGGATGAATTTTTGGATCAATTTGCCCGTTTAGGAGTTTTTTCTAAAGTTCAAGCTTTAATGGGACCAGAAAATGAAAATGATAAATCACAAATACCGATAACAGCAGGATCAATTACGGCTACTGATGAGCCAGGAACCTCTAATGCTTCAACTCAATCTGCCCCACAAGGTAATATATTCGTACATTGTAAACAGCGTGATGACCATTTAATTTCTAATTGTGAATATGTAGAAGACACAATGGAAGATGCCAAAGAGATTCTACAGGGTAAAGCTTATCACTGGCGTGAATGGAGCATATGTCGTGGACGAGATTGTCTTTATGTCTGGTCTGACTCGGCTGCTCTCGAACTGTCGAATGGTTCCAATGGTTGGTTTCGTTTTATACTTGATGGTAAATTGGCAACAATGTATTCTAGCGGAAGTCCTGAAAACGGAAATGATAGTTCGGGTAAGAATTATTAAACAGAACTTTTTCATTAATATTTGTAGTTTATGGTTATTTATCTTTAATTTATTGGTGTATTTCTGTAGCAAAGGATTTCGGATATTTCTTTGTATTTAGAAATGGGTTGAGATTTCAATATGTATATACAATATATTCTTTTTTAACTACACAATTGCACCATCTATTATATTTGAAACATGTATTTTGAATTCAGCTTTTCTACGTATTTGGGCACTATATGCTTACATTATAAGGTAGTTATTTTCATACAGTTTATTGGACAAGGCACTCCTTTTATAATTTATAAAACACAATTCAAAAGAGTTACATTTGCATGGTATAATCAATGTTTGAAATATCTGGTAAAATAATTTGTTCAATATATTTTGGACACAAAGGTGTTAATAAATACACATTCATTGTTTTATATTTCAACTAACATTTGTGAAAGTTTAATGACATTTTCACCAGATATCCTTGGGATAGAAATATAAAAAATAGTAATTGTATATAATGTATTTTTATCCTACGTACTACATTTTAGGTACTGCAGTTCAGAATAAAATTTAAATTCAAATAAATTAAATATAAATTTGAACGAAATTTTCAAACAAAAAGAAGAAGAAAAATGTATACTAATTATAATTAAGGCAGTGAATGAAATGTAGGATATCGAAGCTTTTGTCATAAACAAAACAACAACGTTATTTATTTCATATTACTTTAATATTCCAAATGTTAAATTTTTCGATAAACTTATATAAATTTTTTTATTTAAAATTATGTTTTAACAACCACTTTCTACATAATATTTCTATGTCCTAGGAAAGGGAAGAGGCATGGATTCTGTTGCTAGTGAAGGTGAGAGTTTTGTTGTATTTTATGTTACTTCATTTTTATTTTAGTTATATTTATTTTTAATTTATATTATTTTCTGTTGGATTATCGGTCTATATATGCTATTTGTTTTGTAATATATCTTCAACATTCAAAAAAAAAAATTTAATTTTTTGCTTAATTAATATCTATTTATACTTTGCAATGCTTTCATTTATTTCAAAAATTCAAAAAAGTTTCGTAGGATGTGACTGTGAACCGAGTTCAATGGGTTAAGGTAACACTTGTCCACTATCCACTATGCTTCATACGTAAAACATGTTTGGTGGATTGTAAATTGGTGTTTTGATTAATTATTGTTGATTATAATCACTGTATATTGAATGTCGTGTTTTAACCTAATCCAATAGCTATGTTTCAATGTTTCCATAATTTGTTTAATATGTTTTCCAATTAAAAATCATTCATTGTATGTCATTCGTCCAGCTTTTGATTATAGGTGATTTTAAGTCGAATTAAAGTGGTTCCACATAAAACACTTTTTGTCTATTTGAGCTTAAATCGGAATATCGAAAGGAAGTCTTTTTGTCAGTGAACATTTTTATAAAAATTGATACATCGGAGGCTTAAGCACCTACTAAATATTTTGATAAATAATGAATATTTCATTGGCAAATACAAATTTAGAATTCTGATTTATTTCTGTTACAGAAAATCGCGGTGAATTTTTGGAAAAACTACTGCGTGCTCGTTCCGTGGTGCGCCCGGGAACGCCTTCTCAGCCAATCTTGCCAACCGTTAGCGTACTTCGTTTGGTTGTTGGCAATTGGGTTCTTCAATCACAGAAACCAAATCAATTGCAAATTCATAATACTGAGGGACATCAAGTGACCATCCTACAAGACGATTTGCCAGGATTCATTTTCGAGAGTAATCGAGGCACCAAGCATACATTCACAGCTGAGACTTCACTTGGTCCAGACTTTGCTTCGGGTTGGTCTACTACCAAAAAGAAGAAGATCAAAACAAAAACGGAAGTACAGAAGACACAAGTTAAGAACTTGGCTCGTGACTTGTATAACAAATACTTTAAGGCAGCACAAGCTGTGCCCCGTGGTGCCGTTACTAAATTGACCTCAATTGTGAAGTTAATCGAAGTGGCACTTGAGGAGCAACGTCTATCGCCGCACAATAATTGGCAAGAGAAATTGCGACATGCTCTCAGTGAGCTATCTCAGTTACTACACGAAGATGGAGTAGTGAGCGCCTATGAAATGCATTCTTCAGGTTTAGTACAAGCCCTGGTAGCAGTGCTTTCGAAGCATTTCTGGGACAATGGTCTCTCTCGAAATAAACTAAATAAATTGCAAAAACAACGAATCGCCATATTTAAGCAATGCATTCTAGATGGAAAACAGCAACAGGATAACAAAAACACTGCTGGTATTTTGGTACAAAAATTGGTAGCTGTCTTAGAGAGCACAGAGAAGTTACCTATTTACATGTATGACGCTCCCGGAACTGGATATGGTCTGCAAATTCTTACAAAACGATTGCGTTTCCGTCTGGAGAGAGCTGCCTGCGAAACCACATTATTTGATAGAACTGGACGTACTCTGAAAATGGAACCACTCGCAACAGTCGGTCAATTGGCGAAGTATTTGCTGAAAATGGTTGCAAAACAGTGGTACGACATGGAACGTAGTTCCTTCCTATATTTAAAGAAGCTGCGCGACCACAAGCAGGGCATGGTGTTCAAGCATCAGTATGATTTCGATGAAGAAGGTGTGATCTATTACATCGGTTCGAATGGAAAAACAACGGAATGGGTCAATCCAGCCCAATATGGTCTCGTTCAGATAACGAGTTCGGAGGGGAAAACTTTACCCTACGGAAAGTTGGAGGATATTCTCTCACGTGACAGCATTTCCGTTAATTGCCATACAAAGGACAATAAGAAGGCATGGTTTGCTATAGATTTAGGTGTGTTCATTGTGCCCAATGCTTACACACTTCGTCACGCTCGGGGATATGGACGTTCAGCACTGCGCAATTGGCTATTGCAAGGCTCTCGAGACGGTGTCAACTGGATTACTTTGGTGACCCACAGTGATGACAAGAGTTTGGTGGAGCCAGGCAGCACTTCAACATGGCCCATCATGTGTGCACCAGATGAAAATCAAGGCTTTCGACATATACGTATCCAGCAGAACGGTAGAAATGCATCTGGTCAAACACATTATCTCAGCTTAAGTGGCTTCGAAATCTACGGCCGTGTCGTTAGTGTTTGCGAAGATATGGGCAAGGGTGCCAAAGAAACCGAACCGAAGACACGCCGTGAACGTCGTCAAATACGAGCACAACTCAAGCACATTACAACAGGAGCACGTGTCGTGCGTGGTGTCGATTGGCGTTGGGACGACCAGGATGGATGTTGTGAGGGAACTGTGACCGGAGAAATACACAATGGTTGGATAGATGTGAAATGGGATCATGGTGTGCGGAATTCATATCGCATGGGTGCTGAGGGTAAATACGATCTGAAACTAGCTAATTGCGAGAATTTGTCGGTCTTTGAAGGTGGAAACTCGGTTGCACCACTAACTGCGAACCCAACCATGAAGAAGTTTGATAAAAGCAGCTCCTCAACTGCACTCACCTCGCGTAAATCAAGTTCGACGCCGTCACTTCCAGAGGCTACGGAAATGAACAGAAACTCGGTGGCTGTGTCGGAACAGGCCGTCTCTGCCGATAATATTGCATGGAAACAGGCTGTGGAAGCTATTACTGAGAATGTATTTTCATCCGCGAAATCTGACATGCTTAACACCGGAACCGGAGCTAGTGGTACCAATGCCGATGGTAGTCAAATGGGGGGAAAAGATTGTGGAAATGCTTCCTCTTCTGGGCATGCCATATCATCGTCTGCATTATCACGTGACCGAGAACATATATCCGACCTCTCGGCAATCAATAATTCAATGCAAGCGATCAATGCTAATGCAGCTGTATCTGATCTGGCTACAATAACCGAAAATCTAGCACTCAATGATGTCACAACTCCCGCACTTAGTTTGAGTGGTGTTAGCGATGGCGGTTCCGGAAGTAAGAACGCTTTGGCTGCTATTTTTGGAAGCGCAGCAGCTGCAGCGGCCGCCACTTCAACCACACCGGGCAGCAGTAGTAGTAGTAGTGGAACAACAAATGCGTTACGAAACCTACTCCGGCATTCATCGCATACTGAAGATTCGAAATCTACAAGTATTGAAGCCAACAACAAGATGAACGCCACCAACTCGGTGAATAGCATTAGTAAAAGTGTACTTGTGAACTTGCGTGCTAATGCGGCTGGGCAGCGTGTTTCGCAGTTTTCATCCGAAGCAATGGATATGATAGACAAAATGCGCGATGGTGTCGATATGATACGCAACAATACGAACAACATACTTTCAGCAGATATACTTTCCCTCCCATCTGCTAATCTTCTAACACCCGACGTTAAAATCTCAGCAGCCAAAGCTGATGGCGATCAACAACCAACTGCTGGTTCTTCAGCGGGATCAGCTGCAGATACTTCAATATCTGAAAGATCTGAATTGGAATCAACCGGTAGTTCTTTCGATGAGCTAGGAGATTTCAAAAAGCAATTACTAGAGGAAAAGCATTTTGGTGATGAATGTGTTGGGGCATCTGCTGCCGTTCCTAGTTCAACAAATCCAAGAGGGTCCATTAAAAACGACTGCAGCACCGAACCAATGCAATTAGGTGTAACTGAATCTACCCAAATGAATATCCAATCAAACGATTCCGCCGTAATGACGGATAGCGGGTCAGCTACCAGTGTTTCAGTTTCAAATCAAATGAGTGTGAGTGTACCGAACCTTACCACCACATCAGTTTCAGAAGCACCACAGCAGCAAGAAACATCAACACCTTCGGGATTATTGGAAACTTTTGCTGCAATGGCTCGTCGACGCACTTCGCAAGGAAATAACTTGCAAAACAATCAGATGGCAAATACAAATACAAACTCTAATGAACGCAACAATCAAAGTTCTGGTGGAACAGGCTCCTTTTTCCCTAGGGGGCCGAATTCAGTAACAAGTTTAGTTAAATTGGCCTTATCCAGTAATTTCCACTCAGGTCTCTTGAGCACTGCGCAAAGTTATCCCAGTCTTTCGTCAAACAATGCTGGTAAGCCTAATTTTTAGTTCGTGGATTTAAAACTGTGAGTAACATATTGAATTGTGTCTTGTAGCTAACAGCAATTCTGCCAATGTCCAAAGTGGTGCAGGAAACTCAACAAACACCGGTCAACAATCATCTATCAATCCAGCTCTGACAATGAGTCTCACATCCACTTCGAGTGACAGTGAACAGGTCTCTTTAGAAGACTTTTTGGAAAGTTGTCGTGCTCCAGCATTGCTGGGTGATATGGACGATGACGATGACATGGATGAAGATAACGATGATGAAGAAAATGAAGACGAGTACGAAGAAGTTGGTGTAAGATACAAATGTAAATTTTTTTTTAAACTACTCTAATAATATCATAATTTTTTCAGAATACTTTGTTACAAGTTATGGTGTCTCGAAATCTACTCACATTCATGGATGATGAAACTTTGGAAAATCGTATAGCTGGTGTAAGCAAACGAAAATCGTGGGATGATGAATTTGTGCTGAAGAGACAATTTTCGGCATTGATTCCGGCTTTCGATCCCCGACCAGGTCGCACAAATGTCAATCAAACGTCTGATTTGGAAATTCCTGCACCAGGGTCCAGCTCAGAAACTACTCATACCAATGAATATGTTCCTGTGCAACAACCAGTACTTTCACTAACCCTTCGTGGACCAGGTATTGGTGGAGTTCCAGATGTTGAGGTCGATTTGCGCAACAGTGATTGGACTATATTCAGAGCTGTTCAGGAATTATTACAAGCTACCCAGCTCAGTAAATCTGACAAATTCCGAAAGGCTTGGGAGCCTACATACACCATCGTTTATCGTGAAGTGCCACCATGCCAGGAATTTGTTTCAACAGAAATTGACGAAGACGGTCCAAATACTCCTGTTGTTTCATCAAAAAGTGGTGCGTCCACATTGTCACCCAATTCACCGATGCGTGGAGGTTTCACAACGACTGAGAACGTCACCTGCTCTGTTGACGATGTTCTACAATTGCTCAGTCAACTGAATGCACTTAATCGTGAAAACGAAGAAAACAACTTCACCGATAAAATCGAATCCACCCTTTCTACCGATATTTTCATGAGTAAAAAAATCACAAACAAACTGCAACAGCAAATTCAAGACCCACTTGTCCTGTCCAGCAACTCTTTGCCATCGTGGTGTGAAGAACTTAATCAGACCTGCCCATTCCTTTTCCCATTCGAAACGCGACAGTTATATTTCAATTGCACAGCATTTGGAGCATCGCGAAGTATTGTTTGCTTACAATCACAGCGAGATGTGACATTAGAACGCCAGCGAATGCCTGGATTAAGTCCACGACGCGATGACCAACACGAATTCCGTGTAGGACGTCTCAAACATGAACGAGTCAAGGTACCACGTAATGAAAATCTTCTCGAATGGGCTATGCAGGTAATGAAGGTTCATTGCAATCGCAAATCAGTACTAGAGGTGGAGTTTGTGGGTGAAGAAGGTACTGGCTTAGGTCCTACCTTAGAGTTCTATGCATTGGTAGCCGCTGAATTGCAGCGAGCCGATTTGGGAATGTGGTTGTGTGATGACGTACACTCACATCAACGACTAGACGATGTCGATTCTAGTGCAGCTGTTCCCGACAATGGGAAACCAATCGGCTATTACGTTAATCGGCGAGAATATGGTCTCTTCCCTGCTCCTTTACCACAAGATTCGGAGTTGTGTGAACGAGTCTCAAAGTACTTCTGGTTTTTGGGTGTTTTCATTGCGAAAGTTCTGCAGGATATGCGTCTGGTCGATTTGCCCTTATCAAATTCGTTCCTTCAATTGCTTTGTCACAACAAAGTACTTTCGCGTGGTGTGCATCAGATTCAATCAGCCACTACGTCGGATGATTTAATGGTATCCTCAATAATGTCAGAAGATTCAGAGCTCGCAGACAGTTGTTCAAAATTGATTTGCAATGATTACGTTGATTCGTCATGCTGGTATGACGGTGTACTCTCACAAGAAAATCTTGCCGAAATCGATCCAATACGCCACGATTTCATCAAAGAATTGCAAGATTTAGTCGCACGCAAACAAGCAATTGAATCCGACATGAACATGACCTCAGAGCAACGAAATGAAGCAATTAACAATCTGAAATTGCGCACGAAAAACAATGTTGAGGTGGAGTTGGAGGATTTGGCTTTAACATTCACCTATCTGCCCAGTTCAGTTGTTTATGGTTATTCATATGCTGAACTCGTGCCAAATGGTGCTGACCTGGACGTGACCATACACAATCTAGAGGAATATTGTGAATTGCTTATCAATTTCTCCATACAAGATGGAATAGCCAAACAATTGGAGGCTTTCCATCGTGGTTTCTGTCAAGTTTTTCCACTCAAGAAGCTAGCCGCATTTAGTCCCAGTGAGGCGCGCATGATGATATGTGGTGAACAACACCCCCAATGGACCCGAGACGACTTAATCAATTACACCGAACCTAAATTGGGGTACTCGAAGGATAGGTGCGTAATAACATTGTGTATAACTTTTTAATTGTATATACTATAATTAATTTTCATTATAGTCCTGGATTTTTGCGCTTTGTCAATGTTTTGATGAGCATGACAGGACCTGAGCGAAAGGCCTTCTTACAATTCACCACCGGTTGCAGTAGTTTACCTCCCGGCGGTCTTGCGAATCTACATCCGCGACTCACAGTAGTGCGCAAAGTGGATGCCGGGGACGGTAGCTATCCATCAGTCAACACTTGTGTTCACTACCTGAAACTGCCCGACTATCAAACTGAGGAGATTATGAAGGAACGTCTTTTGACTGCAACTAAAGAGAAAGGATTCCATTTGAATTAAGATTTATTTATTTCTCATTTGCATTTTTTCTGTTGGTGGAAATTTAAAAATTGAGCGAACGAACGAGAGTTAACTTGTAAGAGTGATTAATATTAATTTGTTTTCTTCTCAAATTTTTAGGATTATTTTTTTCGAAATTTTATATGTAAATTAGGATGTGTATCTGATGAAAATACCAGAGAAAATTTCATATTAGAAACATTGATTGATTAAAACGGAAAAATATTATTTTATAAGAGTAAATATTTCTTATGTAGTTAAAAACTATTATATCAAAAACAAGTTATTTTGAAAGCTTCAATGAAATTTAAACCTTGGTGAAAGGCGAAAAAAGTGAATAAACTCCCGAATATGCACTTCAAGTTTATTATAAATATTGCGCAAGTTCTATTATAAAATGTTTATTATCAAATTTGTAAATAATTTTTAATTTATTCAACAAAACAAAAGAAACCAGATATTTATAAATGCAATAAATTTATTCTATGCAAAAAAAGTAAAACATTTATAATAACATAAAGAGGATCAAAACTATGATGATAATAAAAAATAATAAACCTTTAGAACGAAATACATGATCCACATGGTATATTACATTTTTTCATTCAAATATGATTTCTTCAATTGTTTTCATAAATTCATATTAAAATTACATAAATTATCTAAAATTGATAAACTGTTTTCTATATAAATGATAATTCGAGATGCACTTAATTTAATTCTTACCCTAGCTTAAGATCCCACTACGAACTAAAATGTCTTCAACTAAGAAAGCAGCTAAGCTACTACAACCACTATTAATATAAATACATTCGTATATTATTTTCAAATTCATTCATTGCACATTTTGTTTCTTTACTATAATAAGTTGTTGTGTTTCCTTTAAAATATTAAAAATGAGAAGAAAAACCAAACACTGCAAAGCTTGTCCATTACATTTACTTTCAAGCATATGCTTTAAAATAAAACACAATTTTTAATGAAATATTCAAAATATATGTTAATTTATATATATTTAATATAGAGAATTTTAAAATATATTTGAAATCAAAAGTAAATCATATGCAAATAAATATATTAGTCAAAAATACAACCTTTTTTTATTTTTGGTATATTTAGTAAGTAAACAAAAACCAAAATACGGAAATACATCACGTAAAAAAACACGTCTACGACATTAAGAATGCCGAGGAAAGTCATTTTATGATTCAAAAACATTCAAACATTATTTATTTATAAACACTGAAGTTTCTCTCAAAAGAATGGTAAGACCGAAATTGAGTATTCGGTACGAATGTTAGTGTCTCTAATCGTTTTCTACTTTTTCTTTATATCTTCGGTAGTTTCTCTCTTGTCGTATCAGTCGTCGTTCATTTCGCTGTTGGTGCGCATCGAGGTAATTTTTTGTTAGTGACCGACGACAGTCGACAAAATTTTTCCGGTTTACATTCATTTATTAATAATTTGGAATTGACTTTTTGCAGGTTTTATTTGCATTGTACTTTGCATTTCTTCGATTGGATTCCATTAAATTTGTTTGATTACGAGTAAAGTTCACAAAATGGTGAGTTTTTTCCCTTTCAAAATTCACTATCAAAAATGATAAAATATTATATTTTTACATAAGAACTGTTTCCATTGGAGAAATAACTTTCATTTGACCTTTTGTTTATAATACTTGTTGGTAGAAGTATTTTATTTATTTTTGTTTTTTAATTGGATGCTCGTGTCTTAACACATTTCGGAATCAACCTTAAATAAAATTTTCAAAAATATCCGACGTGGAAGTACAGATTTTGAACAATATTATATCGGCACGAAGAAGTGGTCGTTGATCGCTTATAGTATATGGCGATTCCTACATGAGCAGTGTTAGTTAGGAAAAAAAGTCGCGAGATGTAATATATTTTTGTATTGGCTCTAGGTATAGAAAACCTCAACAACTTCTGAGATAGGCGTCAATGGAGCTTCATTATTTGAGATTTCTATTATTGCCTCATAAAATGCTTTTTTGAATTCAAAAGAGATACAATATTATCTCTTTCGTCATTTTATTAGGGACAAGTATGAATTACCTGTATCCTAGTTATTCCCGGTTGGTCCATATCTCGTAGACCGACCTCAAGGTGAACACTTGATAATAATTCGTAAATCATTATATATCATGTATATACTCCGTTATTTGCGAATACAACCAAAAATAGAAATTTTATTCGAAGAACTCAAAAATAAAATCAATACAAATACTTGTCACTTAAATGAATTCAGCTCATTTCGAGAGCTGAGATTTTCAAACGTTCGGTGGTGAACTTGTTTAGCAATTTCAAATACATAATTCTCATTTCATTATTACATATGTGTTTTGACTATTTGTATGTATTATTTTAAATGCTTGATATAATTGAATCAGGTTTCTTGAATAAATTCGTTTCAAATATAATCTGAAATCCCATAATTTGCCTATCAAGATATTTTAGTATTTTTTCTTTAATCGACAAAATAATCTACATTTATACAGTACGATAAGACTATGGATTTTAAATTTTCAAGTTAAATTAACTATACATCTGTTATATATCTCATTGTATGTAATCCTAATACTGTTCCTTCGTTAGATCAAATTTTCCGTTATCAAGTTGAGTACAATGCAATAAGTGAACTGAGTACAAAGTTTAAAGGAATACTATTTTATCAAACATTAACACTTCCGTCCGACCCAGCTCTTTTATTCTCGACAATGAAAATGTTAATTGAGTGATTAAAAATCAATCATTAAATATTTTTTTTATTTTGGGAACATAATACATAAGTAGCCCTGAGCCATATTAACATGACGTAGAATTCTGTATTCTATATTTAGCTATGCTATTAAAATATAAACTAACGTTAGTGTTATTGTTTCAGTCCGAGCCAATTCGCGTTGTTGTCACCGGCGCCGCCGGCCAAATTGCCTATTCGCTGCTGTACATGATTGCACGCGGTGAAGTCTTTGGCAAGGAACAGCCGTTGATCCTGCATTTACTCGACATTCCACCAATGGTTGGTGTACTTGAGGGTGTCGTAATGGAGCTGGCAGATTGTGCCCTTCCTCTTTTGCGCGAAGTTGTGCCCACAACTGACCCAGCTGTAGGATTCAAGGATGTTTCAGCTGCTTTCTTGGTCGGTGCTATGCCACGCAAGCAAAACATGGAGCGCAAGGATCTTCTTGAAGCCAACGTAAAGATCTTCAAGGTACAAGGTCAAGCTCTCGACAAGTACGCACGTAAGGACGTCAAAGTTTTGGTTGTCGGCAACCCAGCCAACACCAACGCCCTGGTTTGTTCTCAGTACGCTCCCTCGATTCCACTTGAGAACTTCAGCGCAATGACCCGCTTGGATCAAAACCGTGCCACTTCTCAAATTGCTTCCAAATTGGGCGTTCCAATCAATGCTGTGAAGAATGTTATTATCTGGGGCAATCACTCCTCAACACAGTTCCCCGATGCCAGTAATGCTACAGTCACCGTAGACGGGAGCACCAAGTCCGTGTGGGATGCGGTCGGTGATGCCAGCTTCCTTCAGGGACAATTCGTTGAGACCGTACAGAAGCGTGGAGCTGCTGTAATTGCAGCACGCAAAATGTCATCTGCCATGTCGGCTGCAAAGGCTGCTTGCGACCACATGCATGATTGGTGGAATGGCACCGCGCCCGGTCAATACGTCTCTATGGGTGTCATCTCTGACGGCAGCTACGATACTCCAAAATCTGTTGTCTTCTCATTCCCCGTGGAGATTGTTAACAAGCAATGGAAAATTGTGCAAGGTTTGAAAATTGATGATTTTTCCAAGTCGAAACTCAAAGTAACTGGCGAGGAACTATTGGAGGAAAAAGCTGAAGCTATGCTTACCATTGGAGATTGACTAGCCGCTGGAGGGGACTCAAAATTGTAAACGAAATTATTTATATTCGTTGTTAAAATACAATTTGAAAAGTAGTTTATTAAAAGCAGCAATGTATATCCCAACCTAACACCAAGTACCATCGAAAATGTTAAAAAAAAAACACCTAGTTTGAATGTTTTTTTCAAATCACTCCTTTTTGTTGTACCATAAATTTGTACAACACTTAATGTTATATTAGTTATTGTCCGAACGCTTAGGTTTTGGTATTTAATATCTAAACGATATTTGTGTTTCAGACGATTGTTATTATAAACTGCTGTTTAGGAATAAAATGTTTTGATAGAAAGAAATATAAAAATGCGTTTTTTAATGAATTTCATGTTCAACATATATTCAATCAATGTCTCTGGCATTTAATGCCTTCGTATAAAATCTAAGTTTGAACTGACATTTTTATGGCATTTCATTGATAATAATATCCTGATGAGAGCAGAAAACTTCCTACTTTAGAAATTGGAATCTAAGGCTATAAAATAAGTTTAATGACTTTTGGCATTGAGAAGGCAATTATTAAAAATGAAGTTACATGTTAAAATTTATTTAAATAAATGTTTAATTATGAGCAGTTCTATAATCGCTTAGATTCAGCATAATTTCATTGTCCCACTCCCGCCGGTTCATTACACACATCATTTAATCGTTACAATATCGCTCTACACAACAAAATAAGACGCTTTGTTGTTGATTCGGTCTCGTTTTAATTGGGATACAAAATGTCATAGTGACCTGGTCGGTATATAAGAAATACCTTAGGAGTTGTTCCCTCTGGGAAATCATGAGCTTTCACGGAGCCACCATCTCCTCGGTCCATGTACTCGACACGAACACCAACATTGAGCGCAGTGCACAACGCAATAATGTGTATATGATCTGACTCTTTGTACATAGGTTCCACTTCTTGATGGCGGAATTCCTCAATCGTAAAGTTGCCTTCAATAAAATTTTGATAGAAATCTGCTTCCTCCTGTAGCTTGCCTGAGGTTAACAAGCGCAAATAAACAACCACATAGTCGGAGTAGCCCTGTTCATTGAACACTTTATGTAGCTCTTCATGCACATTTGTTGTATTGTTTGCAGTAGGATCAACTCGTTTAATAACTTCCATGAACTACAATGAGTTAGGTTAGTCTGTATTGGGATATCTGAAGAAATGTTTCACGCTACATACTGTCTCGTGGAAATCCTCCAAAGTAAAACTGGGAAATCCAAGTTGTACCAGCTTCTCTTTTGATTTCTCGGCCAGCTCTTTGAATTGCAAGTAGTCATCTTTATTCGAAATTAGATGTTCTAAGTACGAGTATGCAAAAGCCCGAAAAAAGCAGTTGCCATCGGGGCGTGTGCGGCGCATGAATTTGTATTTGCCTGCCAGATCCTCGATCTTCGATGTGAAGACAACATCACCCAAGTACTCCGCATTGAGGCATGTGATGGGCAGCTGGTCGCTAACAAGTGGAGTCGTCTCGCTAATCTGACGTGAGAGTATTATATAGGACAATAGCAAGCAAAATAAACATTCAATGCAGAAAAGCGGCGTCATTATGAGTCGACCGGCAGACAGACGGCGGCCTCACCTCTTTTTCAATATCCCGCTGCTGCTGCATTATCAACTCATCTCGGTTATTGTCGTTCCGCTCGGTGGAGTCCATGGCTCTATGTTTATTGTAATTTGGCAAGTTATAATGACAATGTTTTCAATCGAAACTTAACTCCAGTCTATTTTTTCTCCGGCGAACCAATTAATTTTACAAACATCACTCAATTCCTCAAACGTGGTTGCCACATACACAGAAATTCCACAATAATTTTAAGAAGTACAGAATTATCTTATAAAATAGTTTTGTTCATATACGTGAGTTTTGTTAATTTTATTTAAGAAGACTATATGTTGAATTTATTAGTTTTACATGAGTTAGACCTAAAATTCGGCATTGATAAGAATTGGAAATATATTATGGAATTAAATAATATTACTAATTTTGAATATATTTGAATACTTGTGCAATGCTTAAGTATTAACTTTATAAAGAACTAAGCTGTATATTCGAATTCAGGTAACATTTTATTAAAAGTACTCGAATACGGCAGCATGTTCTTTCGAATTGATTACAATATAAGCATACCTTAGTACGAAGAATACCCTAGTCAAAAGAAAATGTCAAATATGACAACTAATTTTTCTTTGAAATTTCCTCACTGGCAATGTCGTCGATGACAAACGTCAAAAATTTCCTTTTCCGAAACAACCTCTTTCCGGTCGGTCCGCAGCGTGTAAGTTTGTGGGAAAATTTTATAATTTTTTTTATTTATTTGAATCCAAAAATTTCCACAATCATCGTCTTTAAAATTGGAAATATGTGCTAAATAAAAGAAGAGTGAAATCCGACGAAATAATATTTCGTCATAAAACTTCCCGCAAGTACAAATTTTTTGCTGAGGAACTTGTACAAGTTGTGTTTACTGTGATCAATGAAGATTTCAATAACTTTTCCCTTTTGCAAATATTTTTCAATAAAATGCAATATTAAGCCTTAAGTTATAGTTCCTGGCTACTAATGTGCTGCATTACATATAATTTTGAACTAATTTCATTGTGTTTTTTTAGTGTTGACCAACTAGTTCTGATTTCTTATCTTCATCCATTTCAGTGTAAATATGAGGACAATCAACTCAAATCAATGTGTGAAGATCCCCAAGGACATCAAGGCCTCTGTGAAGGCCCGTGTTGTCAAAATCACAGGTCCCAGGGGCATGCTGAAGCGTAGCTTCAAGCACTTGGCTTTGGATATGTACATGGTCGATAAGCGCACCCTGAAAGTCGAGAAGTGGTTCGGCGCTAAGAAGGAATTGGCTGCTGTCCGCACTGTGTGCAGTCATATTGAAAACATGATCAAGGGTTGGTAACACACTTTTAAGCATAATAAACCGTCTGAAATAATAATTTTATTTTCGCTCTCTTTCAGGTGTAACTTACGGTTTCCAATACAAAATGCGAGCTGTATATGCTCATTTCCCCATCAACTGCGTTACTTCTGAGAACAACACAGTTATTGAGATCCGTAATTTCTTGGGTGAGAAATACATTCGTCGCGTCGAGATGGCCCCCGGTGTCACCGTCGTCAACTCCACCGCGCAAAAGGACGAACTTATTGTTGAGGGCAATGATATCGAGGCAGTCTCTGGTTCAGCTGCTTTGATTCAACAGTCGACTACAGTGAAGAACAAGGATATCCGTAAGTTCTTGGACGGTCTTTACGTGTCCGAGAAGACCACTGTCGTGAAACAAGAAACTTAGATACTAGTTCGTGTTTTTTAATTAAAAAGAAGTAATAAAATTGGAATTTTAATCCAAAAAGTAAATTACAAACCAGTGTGTTTTTGTGATTATTTCAAAAATAAAGGAAATGTTTGTCAAATCTGACTCGCAGAACTTATCGGATATTAGATTTTATTTAGCACAAACTATTGATTTACGTCATGTATTAGCAATAGTATATAGTTTAAAGTTGTAAAAAATAACAACAGGAAGTTGAAAATTAGTAAATTTTATTAAATATTATTGTTAAGATTGCAAAAACAATACTTTTCAATGTTCTTAACATTTTAGTAGAAGGTATTTGAATATTTATGATATTTGCATCGTAATATTGAGTACCAATAAATTCCAAACTTAGAAAACCTCTAATTAATGATAATTTTTCTTATTTGATAATATTTTTAGTCTAAATACTGAACATTTTTCGAAAATTAAACGAGAGAAGCAATTGCGAGAACCTGAAAAGCCAAAAATAGGGTGGTGTACAGTAAATTTAAATCAATTTAATTAAAAATTAAATAAATTAGAATAGGTTTAGTTTATGACATTTAAATTCAAATTAGAATGTTTAGAACAATGGCACTATTAACATGTTTATTTTCCTATGAAAAATAGTGGCCACTTTTTAAATGAGGATTCCAAATGTCACCATAACACTACACAAAAGTTGTGTAACTGGTTTGTGTCTATATTAAGAGCTTTTGCTACATAATACAAAAGCTTTTAATTTGCACAATGTTGTATCCCTGTATACATCTACAATTCGCAAACTTTGTCAAATATGCTGAGATTTGCAAAAGTAACGGATGTTTGAATGCAATATTTCGTGCAAAATGTGCAACATTATTTTTTCAGTATAATTCTTAAATTATTTAATGTAGAAGAAGTTAAACAAAACGTTCTTAAACACAAAATATAGCTGGGAATAATTACTTAACAAAGTGCAGCGTTTTTTGTAAACCATTGGCAAATTATGGATAGACCAACCGGTGGCGCGGGTCGGTCACGTGGTCTTGGTCGAGCAACAAACATTCAGCAAAGTGGTCAGGGAGGTCGTGGACGCCGGTCTGTAAGTATAGATAAGATCTTTATAGCTTACGATAGTGAGCACTATATTTTTAGGCTCAAGCGGGAGCATCTGGAGCTCCTGTCAAAGGTGCAAGTGCACCACCACCAGCTTTATATGCATGGGGACAAGCAAACGTTGGTGCAGCTCGGGGACGAGGTGCCGGTGGTATTTATGCGTTGCAACCAAGTTGCAGTACTGCCAATCCTGCGCAGAGACCTCCAGCCCCTGTTGTACAGGGGCGAGCCACGACACGTCGCGGCGATGAAGCTTCTTCTACACAAGGTAGTGGTATAGCGTGAATAAAAGAATAAAAAAATTTAAATGTTTTTTATTCATAGTACTTAAGGAAGATGTCCGTGGTTCTGTTCGTGGCAAGCGCGTTATAACAGAACTCATTCGGTCCCGTCCCAGTGAATGCGTAACAAAAACTGGTAAAAGTGGTCGAAAAGTTTCAGTTCAAACGAACCACTTTCGTGTTCTTCAGAAACCAAATACCTCAATTCATCAATATCGTGTTGACTTTGCGCCTGATATTGACGTGTTACACCTACGTCGGGCCTATTTGGCTCACCACAAGGCTCTTTTCGGTGGATATATTTTTGATGGAACTGTTCTGTTCTGCGTCACTTATTTGGGTGATAAAATGGTACAAGGTGTATTAGAACTATTGACGAAAAATCGTGAATTGGAAACCATTCAAATAAAAATCAAACATGTTGGTATAGTAGATCCATACGATGGACACCACACACAAATATTAAATTTAATTCTTCGCCGATCAATGGAAGGTTTAAATTTACAACTAGTTGGTAGAAATTTCTTTGATCCAGTGGCAAAGGTATGATTATTTAAATTTAATTAATTAAATATTAATAAATAATATTAAACATATGTTCTGTTTGCTTAGGTTAAACTAGATAGCTATAGATTGGAAATTTGGCCTGGTTATCAAACATCCATTCGCCAATATGAACAGGATATATTACTTTGTGCGGAAATCGCTCATAAAGTAATGCGTACCGAATCTATTTATAACATTTTGCATAAATGCATACAGGAATCTGGGGACTACCAAAGCGCTTTTAAGCGTGAAGTTGTGGGTAAAACAATAGTTCCGTTAACTTATAAAAGTATATTCAATTAATATAAAAATCTTAGGCAGTGTCGTACTAACTGATTATAATAATAAGACGTATCGTGTTGATGATGTTGACTTCACTTCATCTCCAATGTCAACATTTTCTACAAAGGATGGTGATATATCATATATTCAATATTATCGACAGGTTTGTTAGGAATTTTTAAATAAAATATAAATTAATCTATAAACTTTGTGTATTTTTAGCGTTACAACATAACAATACGTGATCAAAGTCAACCGCTTCTTGTTTCCCGACCAACTGAGAAAAATATACGTGGCGGCCAGGATCAATTTATTATGTTGATTCCTGAAATTTCTCGTGCCACTGGAATGACTGATGCTATGAGGAATAATTTTCAGTAAGTAATTTATTTCATTATAGTATAAAGATAATAAATATGTGTATATAAAGATTGATGAAAGCAATGGGTGAGCACACTCGTTTGAATCCAGAGCGACGTATCGAACGATTACGAATTTTTAATAAACGTTTGAGCGATTCAAAGGAAAGCAGTAATGTTCTGAATTCTTGGAACATGAAATTGGATACTAATTTAGTTGAATTGCCGGGACGGATTTTGCCACATGAGAAAATTGTATTTGGTGGAGGAAACAACCGGTATGTTATATTGTGAGTGGAATACTTCAATATAAATTTTGGTATTTTGTTACAGTTACTTGTGTGACGATCGTGCAGATTGGACAATGCAATTCCGCAACGTATCTATGTACTCACATGTAGATATTAACCGCTGGTACGTGATTGTTCCTCGTAGAAGTATCCGAGAAGTACAAGATTTTGTACGTATGTGTGTTCAAGCAGCAAAAGGAATGAGAATGCATATCGCTGAGCCGAAATAGTAAGTATCTGTGCTCAGCAAATTGCAACACCTTTTTTACATGTATTTTGAAACATGTATCTAGTCAAGAAATGCCAGATGATCGAAGCAATTCTTATTCTCAAGCCATTGATATGGCTGCCGCTAATGATCCTCAAATTCTTATGTTGGTACTGACTACACATAATGAAGAAAAGTAAGTTGTAAATTGCATTGATAGAACTTTATAGTAATGAATTAATATGTATTTCTAGGTATAGCTGTATTAAAAAAAAATGTTGTGTCGACCGTCCGGTACCATCACAAGTAGTAACTTTGCGCACAATTGCCCCTCGTGGCAATAAAGCAGCCGGACTTATGTCAATCGCCACGAAAGTGGTAATTCAAATGAATGCAAAACTAATGGGTGCGCCGTGGATGATCGAATTACCATTACGTGGTTTAATGACTGTCGGTTTTGATGTTTGCCATTCAGCGAAAGATAAGAATAAATCATATGGGGCACTTGTTGCAACAATGGATATGAGGTCGTCGACACGTTACTTTTCAGCTGTAACACAGCACATGAAAGGACAGGAACTATCAAATGAGGTCTCCATGCATATGACGATGGCTCTTAAGTCATATCGAGATGAGCATGGTAGTTTACCCGATCGAATTCTATTTTATCGTGATGGTGTGGGTGATGGACAATTACATCAAGTATTCAATACAGAAGTGCAGTTTCTTAAACAGAAGCTTGACGAGATTTATAATTCTGCCGGTATAAGTACTGGTTGTCGATTGGCTTTCGTAGTTGTGTCGAAACGTATCAATACACGCTATTTTATTAATCGGAATAATCCACCACCGGGAACTGTCGTTGATGATATAATTACTTTACCTGAACGTTATGACTTCTTCTTAGTTTCACAATCAGTTCGTCAAGGAACAGTCTCACCAACCAGTTATAACGTAATTCATGATAATATGGGACTAGATGCTGACAAACTACAAATGCTTACCTACAAAATGACTCATATGTATTACAATTGTTCAAATACTTGTCGTGTTCCAGCCGTTTGCCAATATGCACACAAACTGGCTTTCTTAGTAGCGGAAAGCATCCACCGAGCACCAAATAATGTGCTTGAAAAACAACTATATTTCCTATAAATCATCTAATCCTTCAAAACTGATTTGTAACTATTTGGAACTACCTATATCTGAATTGTACTTTACTTCTTTTTGTACAGCTAGGACAAAATTAAAAATGAATATACTCTTATTCATGGGATGGATGTAAATGAAACTTTAATTCAAATTTTCGATAAATTTTCCAATTTTACTTTTGAACAATTACTTCATTTATGTATGAATGACTTTTTAGATTATAAAAAAGTATTATACCTGCAAATTTACATTCTTTTGAAATGATAACTAGCCGAATTTATGTAACTCCCCTCATTGGGAACACGGGCCCATATTAATTGATTATATACATACTAATATGTAACATTGAATTATTCCTAAAGTTACACATTCAAATATATAAAAGTAATTGAACATTTATTTGGTCTTTGTTAAATAAAAGTTAATAAAAAAAAATGGTTTGTTTTTAAAACAAGTAGGGAATAGCGGAAATCCAATAAAAATGCATATTGATAATTCAAAACGTAGAAAATTCTATATATATATTTTCTACTTTTTGAGTTACAAAATTTTTTATAAACATTGATTCTCGAAAATTATTTTACATTACAATGGACTATATTTCCTGTACAAAGATATATTCCATGTTATTGCATGACGTATATAAGCGGTAGTATAAGATATATTTCTGTATATAATATTCGGTGTTACTCCTAGCTTCAAAAATTGATTATTATAATTTCTCTACTTAAAGTATTTTGTACATTTGGACTGGTTTCACATGTTACGACTTTGGAGAAAATTGAGATTTTGAATGCAGTGCGTTTGTTTAATTCAGTCTTTCGGTAAAGAACACAGAACTAACTCTCGCTGAATAAATCTTTGGAATAAAGAAATAAATCATGTGAAAACGTGTACTTTATTTGCAAGGCATCTGTAAAATTACCATTACATAAATATTAAAGATCCTTTCGTCGTGACTTATTGCATACAATGCCAGCGATCGTCCGATGACAGCGCTATAACTCGTACTCACTACTTTCGTATAACTCCGAAGTCTTGGGTTGATTCGGTTTCTTACTCATTAACCTTCGATTCCTCCGCTTGATGGACTTCACTGCGGTGCTCAGAGCTAACGTGGATGTTCGTGTCACCATTAACGCTCGAGGCCTGTATGTTGGGTGCTACATTAGTACAGTGTAGAAGCATAGCGGGTTGTGGGAGTTGGGAATATGATAAAGGCAAACGCATCAAAATAGAAAACAAAAACGAAAAAAAAGTAAATAAACAAAATATGATAAATAATTTAAAGCATCAATACTTCTAAGTATATCTAAGGAATAAAATTCAACAGATGCAAACAATAACAATTAGAAATAGTTGTTTCGTTGCTAACCAATTTCGAATAATATAATATGAAAAAATTCTGCCTAGTGCAAGAGACGATTGAATCCAGAAAATCCAAAAAGAATGGAATAAGTTTTGGAATCAAGGTTAAAAAAAAACAATTGAAAATTCAAATATGTGTAGACCATATACTTCGGTGGTTTACTACCAATGACTAAATACACTTTTTTATTAAAGTATGTAAATCACTACTTTTCATTAATATCGGAAGTACTATATTATATTAAAAATTAACATTAAAAAATTATAAAAAAAAATGGTTATTTTCAAAACTGAATATTTTATTAAATTATTCAATTTAAACTTCCGATGAATTTTCATGCAATAATGTACAATAATTTTTCACTGTTAAGATGTTTAAAGGATAACTGGCCATGACAGTAGATCTTGTCTTTGAGGAACGATGTTGGAAGAAGGAAACTTTGAAACTTAATATGAGAAAACAGTTTTATTTGCGTATCATGCTTTCACTAGAACCAATACTATTATGCCTAATATTTATAATTTTAAAACTTACATTTTCCCCATTGCATTACATTCTACCACTGCTAAATATTTGGCGCTTTTATTATAAAATGAATGAAATTCAAAACTAATGATGTAAAATTATGGCAATTCAAATTTATTTACTGGCTTCTATTTTAAATTTTCGTTTCGATTTTATTGATCAGTTAAGAAATACGTTTTAAGCAATTTATTAGTTTTAACAGTTCTCATTCAACAATGAACAGATAAATTTTCGAAATTTCAACAGGTATTCTTGTGGTTTCATGTCCTAAATGTAAAAAATAACTGCGCGTTCATTTAACTATATTAATATGCGTATACGGCTGTAATATACTTATACATAAATAACAATCGATAAAACCAATTTTCTACGATTTTCGTTGTTTTGAACGTTGAAATAATGTCGTGATTTCGAGGAACTACGGTGTTATTCAATGAATCATCGGCGAATGAAAAATTACAGTTAAAAACTACACTTCGTCAGTAGTTAATATATGTCTTATGATTCAACGATATTTCGACGACAGGTGATTTTACAAATATTATAAATTTGAATATCGACAACGGAGATTATTAGTGGAAATTACTAAAATCGGGTTGAACTTTATCAATCAAGTTCAACAAGGATGTACAACTGAAAACTTCGAAGATGATATTAAAAAATAATAATTTGGGAACAACAAAAGTCATTAATGATATTCATAAATTACAGCATTCTGATTGATGAAATAATGGGTGATGGAATAAATTTTATCAGTCTAACACATTTTGTTTTCTTAAAAACTGTACGTATTTGAATAGTTTACAAAAATATAACTAATCGAAAGAAGTATTACGGATGCAACCATTACGAATACGATGGCAGCGATTATGATTTTAAAATCCATCTCAGAAATTTGATGAAGTAGTCCTGCAAAAAGTATCGTAGTTACACACAATTCAATTTACATACATTGATGTATTTTGTTTTAAAGTGGAGTGAATGAAATGCTATTAGTGAAAAAATGTTAATTAGTTAAAAATTAGTTTGAAACAATAAAAAGTAAAATTTAATTGGAACAAATTTTGCAGTATTCAAAGAGTACCGCCTAAATTTATACAATAATTCAAACCGTATCGTTGTTCATGAAAAACTTTTAAGCTGGAAAAAATAGTATATTCACTAAATTTAGATATCTACAGAAGCTTGGTATGTATTATGATTTCTGCTAAAATGTTGATTTTTGTAAGTTAATTTTAGGAATATTTCGCAATTTATTTCGGATAAGTTTGTTTTTTCTTTAAAGAAACATGGATACATGGAATTAACAACCCACCTGCGGTTTTTTCAGTGTTTTCTTGTTCTGGTGGCAAATAATATGTAGTGTCATCATCTTCAAAATACTACAACAGGTTAATCGATTTGTAAACACACAAAAAGTTAATACAAAACAAAAATCTTAAAAACCCAATAATAAGATAAAACAATTGAAACTCAATGTATTCAAAGTTATATATTAAATATAGAAGTAGAAATATAAGTTGATTAAGAGATAGATAGAGTAATATTTAAACCATAAGCGTGTTTCAAGTTTAATGCGTGTTTCTTCTTGTTCATATGTATATTAGGGATTGAAAATTCAGACTTTAATTCTTAAAGCACTTTTGTACTTTAGGAAATACCCCGAATTCGAATTTGTATGAGTCTCTAATACGATTGCACTAAATTACAACGAAATCAAAGCGATACATACACACACATACACAATCCTATAAGCAATACAACTCAACTTATATGGGTTTACGAGTCCAAAGCGCATGGAACACTAGAGGCAACTTTTGCTTACGGTAACCTATTTATGTATATTTAAGAATATGCTTTTCGTATTACTTTCGGAATTACACAATTACACCTATATATGTAGGTCTATCAAAAGTACAATTAAAGTGAGTTAACTAAATATCATGTACGAAATTCGTTTCCAACTTCAAAGACTTATTTGTCCGAACAATGCATGTTTTCATTTTATTTCGAATGTTGCAATATTAGTTCTATTTTGTCCTAGAAACGAGAACTCTTACATTTATTTACACTAAATTTCAACGATCTTATCTATATATTTTATTGCGGTCAGTGATTAATTAAGCGAATTTCAATGCAAGTGAATATTTCATAAAACATATTTTTTGATTTTCATTTCATTTGAATATTCATTGATTTTATACTACAGACGGACTGAATACAACATTATATCTAATATTTGTAATGAATATTAATAATTTACTGTACTGCGATTTAAAGAATGGATAATAGTTTATTACTAATGTCATAGGAAGATTTATTAAAATCAGTATTTTATGCTATATGAAATGTTCATTGCTAAAACACGATCACTGTTAGTAGAATACAACTAAATAAATATTTATATATTTCGTTAATAAAATTAGATTTATTAGTTTTATTATCAGAGTAGTTATTTGTCATTACTGGACCGACTTACGATAGTGTAACGCACGACAGCGCCAATATATTGATTGAATAGCACGCCAACAACCCTCAAAAAGTTAATAATAATATAATGAAAATAATCGCAATTAATTATATAGTCTGTCAATAAATGTTTATATATTTATTTTATATTATAGCTTAGTTCGAGTTCATTCTTTTGTTTTTGATCAATTATTAATTTGATAACTTATATACATTCATTTTGAGAAAATTGTATATGCATATATTTTGTATACCTGAATCTAAACTGCCTTAAAAGAATTTTCTTCAGATGAAAAATATATCGATGAGAAAGCGAAGCATTTCTTAAGTAGTTTGTAAATAGTATTAACTTACCTTTTTGGCAGGTGATGGTGGCACCTCAAGATGATATCTTAAATCACAGTATTTACGTAACACAGCAATGCCTTCTGTACGATTGTTGCCATAACGACTCTCCCAAGCGTCCAACAAACGATTATAATAACGTGGAGAATCGGTATATTTAAGATATTTATAGGTTTGGCTAGTTGGAAAAATTCGTTCCAAAGGTGCACATCGCGCTAACTCATCTTCAGCTATAATAAGGCAGCGTACATCATCTGGAGTCAGGTTCTCGAGAATCGCATTAACGTACTGTAAGAGATTAATTCGATTTTTAGATTAATGAAATGAAAATTAATGAAAATTAGAAAAACAGAAACCTCGTCTCTATCCTCTATGGTTTTACGCGTGAACGTATTGTGCTTTACTTTTTCAGCTCGCGATAGATAATTTACATACATACGCTTATCGAAGCATATTGGACCTGCTGGCAATGACATTTTTACGGCCATCTCTTTCTGCTTTTCGAGAGACAATTTTGGTGGAACCTAGTCAAGTAAATACAAATATTTTATCAATACATTCGTAAATATTGGCACAATTATTATTTTACTCACGTTATAAAGTGCTGTATTCAATACACTCTGAACCAATGGAGCTTTTACATGAGCATCCAATGGCAACTCGGAATGCAATGAAGGTGATATATTAACCTCTAATAACCATGGAACTAATTCAGCATCTAACAGCACATCAAAACCAAATAATTCGAAGCAACTATATTTTGATTCCACATTCATTTTGAGCATATTATTTATGGATTGTTCTCCGGCCAGTATAGTGCGAAGCACTAAATTCCGGAGAGCCTCCCATAACAAATCGGTGCGTATGCCTCGATTTCCTAAATATGACCAAAGTGACTTTATGGTCCATTTATGTCCATGACATGCGTTGACATCCTCGTTTTTTGAATAGTTTGATGAGAATTTGTTAATACTATAATTAGTTAAATGCATACAGCGGTCATTTAATGTGTCCGATTTGTCACTGTATTTTACTGATGCAAAACGAGCTAATCCGTTATGATACATAAATACCCGAAGAGGATTTATGGATGTCACCAATACATACAAGCGTAAATCGAATTTACTGCCATTAATAAGTAATGGTCTTTCAATATATCTAGAAAAAAAAAAGTACTTCAATGTAATGTCCATATTCCTATAATAATAAAATACTCACTTCTGCACAATTAATGGTTTACGCTTGGGAATTTGGGCCCAGCGATTTACTACACGTATTCCTGTTCCTCGAGCACTGGCTGGTGGCTTTATAATCCATTTGACATTGCGTTGTGCATATTTAGGCCAACTTTTCCGCAACTGGTTTAGATCGTGTGGAATGATATATGTCCTATAACGAATCATTCGTTTAATAAAATATATTATAATGAATTAATAATATACTTTGGCATGAATCCAAAATCTCTTCTACCATGTCTCGCCATTTGCCTTTGCAAGTTTTTCCAGCACGCATCCTTTCGACCAATCTTGAATGATCCTGGCAAGTGGTTAATTTTTTGATACGGACGAATAGTTTTAAAGCACGGCGATTTCATATGTTTACCCCATGTTCCCATCCAATCGTTAGTTTCTACAAGAAATTATAAATTAAAAATATATATTGGGACATAATTTATACACACTTTTAAGCAACCGAACACCACTGTTCGCTAAAACACTGCGCACAACCTTTGGCATAACATTGGTAACCCTCCATTTTAATATTCGATATAGTTCTGCTGGGACTTCTGGCCCTTTCACAATATTGGACGAGAACGCCAAATATGGCGGTACATTAGGAAAGAGACTGGGAACCAAAAGAGAATCCGGATTCGATATACTATCATCAGAAGATTGAGACCAAAGTATAGAGTCGGTAGTGGAAGAATATTTGTCAATTGAATGTGTAAGCTTGTAAGCATGGGATCGATATCCATCCTCGGAATCCGACGAGGAATCGCTATCACAGCTATCACCAAAATCTGAAACTGAAATCAAATAAATTCCTTACTCTAAATAAAAAATACTTTTTATATACCATTGTCCAGATCATCGTCAAAATCATCATCTGAATCTAAAGAATTTACATCTATATCATCATTATCAACACATTTCGCTCCTTTCTCATCGATGCTCTTAACGAAATGATCTTTCTGAACGACAGTCTTTCCAGCCTTATTTACTATTGCAGGTAATGGACTTAGAGCTTTCGTGTGGTATGCATTGCAATCATTTGAATTCATTTTATTGCTTTCCGCTAAACGATTAGTATACAGATGCTTTCCTTTGGATAACACCACATCGTTTATTGTTGGAGATTTGTTGCGCACCCGTCGAAGTTCTTGTACCCTTACCGAACTTGGAGAGAGTCTAGGCAAATGGCGCGTGGTTGCACGAGGACTTTGACTATTATAAAGCAGAACACGATGTGCTGGTGGTGAGTGCTTCTTTGGTATGACAGCTCCTATATTTTGGATATTTTCATAATTTCATAATATTATATATAACGTATATAAAACGCATTTATCGCAAAATTTTTTACCTTTTCCATGATTGGGTGTGGGTGGAAGTTTTATTGTTCGACGGATACCAGAATCTTCTTCCGGTTCAATTGCGTTGTTTTTATGTGCTATATTTTTTGTATCTGCATTTAAGTATGGTTTTGTTATATCCTTTGCCTCCGAACCAGATCGAGTTCGAAGTTTTCTTTTAGCATTGTACACATTTATAAACTTTGGATCAAGCACATCACGTTGATTTGATAACAGTTTATCATCGTAGTTATCGAAGTTCTTGACATCAAGAAAATCTCCGGTAGCATTCACTTCGATGTCTGTTAGTTCATTGAACCATTCATGGTTTGAGTAATTTGGTAGTATATTGTTATTTGGCAATTTTTCACGTAAGACATGCTGCACTCCACGATTATCATCGTTGGAAGCATTATAGGCGTATTCTTGAAATCGACCTCTCCCAACATGATCTCGATCTACATGTTGTTCATCGACAGTGATGGTATTTTTCATAGATGCCATTCTATGCGTAGGCAATTTCCGATTGGGTTTGCGTTCGAATGCTATCACTGTCTTTTTGGGACCTTCGACTACTGGCTGGCGGTTGTAGTAGTAGGAATAATAATGTTGATAGTGGTCGTCAGGTGAATTATTACCGGAGGTACTATCGGACCTGCGAATAGAGATGGTTATACTTGGAACAAATACACACAAAAAACAAAAGAAAACACAAATATTTCAACAGACAATATAAATATAAGAATTAATCAACATGCTCTTACGTAGAAAATAACGAAAAATATGAACGTCGATCAATGCTACACAATATCAAAGTAAAGTGTAATGGAAACATAAGGTCTAAAAGAAAAACTATTTTCTAAAATGTACACAATGTATAAGATAAAAATAAAACATTCAGCTGTGGAGTGTGATCAAAAGGTATGTTGAAACTGAAAAAAATAGTGCTACAATTCTTATCGAACATGTATATCAATTAGAATGTGAATTCAAAAAACGATTCAAAAAACTATAAGCGTTCGATAAAACCATATTTTGAAATAAGTTCGTTTAGACATTACGATTGCATTTGGCGCTGTTGATGCTCTGACTGCTGGCTGATTTTAGTGAAGTTTTTCAAATGTAGACTATTATTGTTATGATTTTGCCTATTAATATTTGCATTATTATGATGTATCAATGCCGGAGGACTGTTCTTTCTATGCGATAAAGTGTTGGTTGTCGTTTCTCTAAGCTTTCGATGATTATGATGATGCGTTTGCTGCCCACGGTATAGATTTTGTTGCGCTTGAGTATGAGCTAACATGGCATCGCAATAATGAGCTGAATCGGCAGCAACGTTGGCGGCAGTTTGGAAGCTTGTATATGTTCTCATTGGATGATGCTGTGGAGGTGATGGTGGTTTTGTTGATGTTGGACTGCATTTTTTATTCAATAGTTTTAATCCATTTAAGAAATAATGCAATCCATTATCAGATAGGTTCAAATTATATTCCCGATGAATATGGTTATTATTATTGACATTATTATTACTATTGGTATTGTAATTAGAATTCATATTATTTGATTCCTATTTCGATAGAGTATGATGTGCAAAGATTTTCTCGTGCGTACTCCTTCGACCCTTTTTGCACAAAATTTTGGCAAATTTTTAACTGTAAGTTGAGATTAAATGATTTAATTTTTAAATAACCACTTTTTTCTTTGATAAGTATTTTTTATGCTTCTCTACATCTAATAAGTACTAACTGAGAAATTAGGTCAATGCTCAAAATGTAACTGGGATTCGTCCTCTTTACTTCATTTTTAATATAAACACAGATAAGACCACAACTCATACAGCACAGAAGGACACTCGATTTATTTGAACTTTTGTTAATACAATATACTCAAAACCTGGACAATATCTCCAGGGTAATCTGTTTTTAAACGTGTCGAATTAAAATTAAGGTTACTGCATACATAGAACTTACTGTCTATTCTACAACACAGTTTTACCAACAGGACTCTCAATGTATATCTGGGTCAGTGGCACACGTAGATCCCACTTGGGATAACCGTAGCAAATGCATAAAAATTGAGTTGTTATGCGAATGAAAAAATGTGGCAATGACATTGACACTGTCGACACGTTTTCGCATTTTTACTATATATCACTTACCTTTGACAATAATTAAATAATTCGCGTCCAATCTTGTTCTCAGGAGATCAGAGGTTGTAGACAGCGTGGAGAACCAGGAAAGTGGTGTATTAATTATTTAGTTCCAGTTTTACAATTGTTGTTTTAAAATCTCTTGTAAAGTTCCGCGGAGTCGTCTGGAGTGAGAATTTGTTGTTGCGAAAATCATACGAAATCGGAAGAAACAAATGAATTTGTTGTGTAAGGAAAAACTGAATAGATTCGATAGAAATTTTCATTTATGAAATGAAATTTATGGCAGGAAAACCAAATGAGAATAAAACGTGCGTTCGTCCGCGCTCAACCCCAAGTAAAACACGACTCCACACAGTACGTGAATTGCTCCCTAGCCCCAAATTATCAACTGTCAGAATGTGAACAGCATGAGTTAAAACCAGGGTTACCTACGACGATATATGATGTAAAAGAAAAAATAATTATTTCCAAACTTTTAGTTAGAAATTGAAATCCATAATATTAATTAAAAAAAACTAATATTAACTTAAATATAGGTATTCGAATTCAATTTATATATAAATAAATAGTCTATATGTTTAGCTAATGCAATCCTGTTTTCAATACAGAAAAACTTTATTGTGAATAAAGAAAATCGCGCAAAGGAGAAAACAAAAATTTATATTTTGTTTACGAATAAAACTTTTCGTTTTCTGCATCTGTGCATCCTTTTAAAAATTTAAAACATTGAGATGGATATTGATATCTTTAACAATTTTTTGCGTGATATAGATGATCTAGAAACAGTTGATAACTTTTTGAACGTAAAATTGTTGCAGCGGAAGATATGTATGAGTAAGCCGAATATATTGCCAAAAGTCCGAAGGAAACACTTTAACCCACTGCGGGAACTCAGTGAGTGTGAATTTAAAGAGAAATATCGATTCTCGAAGGAAAATATGATGAAGCTAATTGAAGTCATCCGTGATGATTTGGAAGTAGAGAGGCCACCAGGAATGGGTGGAACCTCAAATCAGGTTCCAATTGATATGCAAGTGTTAGTTGCCATCAGGCAATGGGGATTGAATGAGGTTTTTATTCTTAATTACTAAATTTTGAATTTTATGATTAACTGCTGATACATATTTTTAGCCTCCAGAACTTGTAGCCGAAATTCATGACATCACTATTCATACTCTGGATAAAATCTGCCGCCGCGTTGCCTTGGCATTTGCATCAAAAGCATCTCGTTATATTCGAATGCCTGTAACTTTGGCAGAAAAGGAACAGGTTACAAAGAATTTTCAAGCTATTGCAGGATTTCCACAAGTTATTGGAGCAGTTGCTTGTCAATCCCTGCATTTAAGAAAGGTGGTCAAAACTGATCAACCTATTGCCTCCACACAATGCGAGTGTTCAATCAATATACAGGTCCGATGAAAACACTTTATAACTTAAAATTGTATATATAAAAACGTTTATATATAAATATATATATATATAATTTTTTTTAGACAATATCTGATGGATCCTTTAAAATTCGAGACTTTGATTACCGTCTGCGTCCACTTTCTAAATCAATAAGAGATCAAATCTTTCCTGAAACACGTATTAAAGAACGTTTCGAACAAAATGAATTTCGAGGTCGATTGTTGTTGGGTGATTCGAATTATACATGTACAACCTATATGTACACTCCCCTTTTGCACGTTATTACACCAAAAGATGTATCATTTAATAAAGCACACGCTGCTACGTTATCATCCGTTAAGACAAGTCAGCGACTTTGGCGTCAACGATTCCGTATTATTCAGGATTATATGACATGTTCTTCATTTAGTGGCGCTAAGCATTTAATTGTTGCATTAGCAGTTTTACACAATATTGGCATCGACTTAAATGACTCCTGCAAAGGTGAGTTATAGTTCCAATTACAATTGTCGTTTTATTACTAATGATATTTAATTTTGTTTTGTATAGAATTTGAAGACAGTTTTGGATTTTGTGAAGATATGGAAGCAATTTGTGCTCACCGAGATGATATTTTAGAAGACAGCGGTGTCGAATCTCGTTCAGCATTTATTTCAAAATATTTCTAATTTTTTTCGAAATATCCTTATTGGTATATACATTCTATATCATCATATGTAATCCAATGTAAAAACAAAAATTTCGAAGTAAATGTTATAGGTGCACTGAAACATATACATACTGTGTTTTATTAATATTTTTAATCACATATTTAATTTTATTAATCCAGCTGCGATTTTATTTAGCGGCAAATTTAATTTTAGAGATGTCTTATAAAATTCGATGGTATTTTGGGTGATCAGAATTTAAAAGTTCTTGAAAGTAAACCGTTATATCGTTCAGAATCTTATTTTAACAGAACCTACGTAAATCATGTAAAATATTATAAAAATATGTCATATTATTTCAGGTAGAAAATAATCAAGCGCTCCCAAAACCAAATATAAGATTGCATTTCTTAATTCAATTTTCATATGTCCCTATTAATTACGATGCTCATTTTTAACTTTGATGTAGCGCATTTTGGAGTGTAAATAGTGATGCAAAAATAAATTACTCGGTATTCGAATCAAAGTTAATATTGATTCGAATTTGTTAATGTAAACTGAATGTGGAATGTCGTGTCTCAGTGCATAGCTCAACAGTCTCTGTCCAAGAGATATCTTGCTCTAGTAATATTTTTATTTATTTATATCTATATCTCAGAGAACAGTTACAAATTTTCGAGAGTACATGAATCATTGCGCGAATACCTCCGTCAAAGTCCTTCTAGGTTTGTAGTGCCAATATTTGAATTTTTTACACACTGAATATGACTGATAGACTGACAATCACTGAAATATTAAATAATAATTGAAGGAAACAAACTTTATTTTTTTGTATTTTTTAATTTTGATAAGAATAAGAAGTATTCATAAGTATAAGTACTTCATTAGGATGCCGTTGTTTCTCACAATGTTCTAGCTTATTTCATTAATTTAAACAAAATCGGAACGAATGAAAACGAAACTGATGAGGTTGCGTAGAATTTAGAATTCATAATTAAGTAAATAATTTTTTCGATAAAATCCTTGAAAAATAATGAGATTAATTTACATGATTTACGTAGGTAATGCATTATTCCATCAAAATAAATTACAGAACGATTTAACGGTTTTCTTTCAAAAACTTTGAAATTCTGATCACCTAAGATACCAAAAGGGTTTCTTGTGTATATAGCTTTACTTCTTCATTCTGCTTAAACATAAGCAAGTGTAGCTTCCCTGAAGGTGGTATTCTTGGATCTGTATTTGTTTGTTCTTTTTTAAATTTTAGTTCCATTCCGTTCGGTCACTCGCGAAAAAGCGTCTCCTCGTGCTCAGATAAACAAATTATCTTCGTTGTGTGCGGATTTTTCTTCATATTTTCCAAATATTGTCTTGAAGCAATAAACACATTAGCGAGAGGTTAATACAAATTTGGACAATATTTTAAAATATATAAATCACTTGAAATTTGTTTTTTTTTTCAGCGTATTTTGGTAATGCATCCTAAATGTCGTAAAAACTACTCTATATTTTAATTCATGCAAACAGTTGTGGTTTTACCAAAGAGTTAATAATGTCTGACGATCAAAGTCGTGGTAGACGCCGTCCATCGCGGGAATATCAGGCACGTTCACGATCACCCATAGACGCTGCGAGTTCATCCAGACGACCGCGGGAACCTGATGATGGTTCGATTCTCGAGGAGCCGGTAAGTTTAAATTTGAGATAAATCTACGAAAAGCACAGTTACTTTCCCAAGAAATTCATTCACCGACATTTTGAAAAACCGTTCTATATCCTATATACAAATTTAACGCTGAAAAGGCCTAATATTTTTCAAAGGCAAGTGGCGACTGTATCATATCAAATTACACGATGAACAAACTCACAGTGTGTCACATGTAGTCCAAATATTATCATCTAAAATATACGATATGGCGTTCGTTAGTAACTGAATAAATTTGAAAACGACTGTGCTAATTTATTTTTGTAATATTCGCAATCAACCTAATTAGAAAACCAAATTCGTATAAATAATTATTTACACTTTAAGACCGAACAAAATGTAAGAGAATTAAGTTAAATATATTTGAGTTTTTTTTGAAAACTAAGATGATAAATAAAGAATTTCATAAAAACTATTAAGTGCTAATTTTGGCTTGGTCGATGTTTTATGCCCTACCTCAAAAATTTGTAACAACCAAATCTAGTGGAACACTATATGCAATTAGTTTTAACATTAACAATAATCCTTTGTTTCGATTCTGCAATTTTTACACATGAAGATTGACTGAAACTCATCTTTACCATCCATTCAAAAGTGTTAAAAAAATGGCTGAGTTTCTCATAAATCGATGACCGTTTCAAAACTGATTATGGTGTTACACTTTGTCATTTGAATAAACACATGTCATTTGTTTGCAAATATATTGTAACATCTATTTTATATAATTTTTTCATAGCATTCGAAAATTCTTAAGAAGGAATCGTGTTCTCCAGAACAGCCTTCTACCACCTCGAGTTATTCACAAGATATTGCAGGTCGTGAATTGCAGACTAAAATAAAAGAGGGCTCAGCTGCTCCTTCTACGGTTTCGACATCGAGCTTAGAGCATAGTGGTCGCGGAGGTGGCGATGAAGGAGGGCGTCGAAACCAAAGAGAGCGATATGAATTGGTGCACACTCGTCCATCGGATGTGCAAACAAAGTGTGGTGCTCAGGGTCAACCGATTCAATTGCAAACCAACTACTATCGTCTGCTTACAACTCCTACTTGGCGCCTCTTCCAATATCATGTGGATTTTTCACCCGCGTTAGAACTACGACGGGTGCGTGCAGGCGTTCTTTCAGAACATCGTTCTCTCCTAGGAGGATATTTATACGATGGCGCAAAACTATTTTCAACTACGAAGTTGCGTGAAGATATCACCGTGTTGCAAACAACGTCTAAGAACGGTGAAGAGTACACAATTACTATTAAATATGTCGGAGTCATTTCAATGACCGAATGGCAGTCGCTACAAATTTTAAATCTGATTTTACGTCGTGCTATGGATTGTCTAAAACTACAGTTAGTTGGACGAAACTTTTATGATCCAGTTGCAAAGGTATTTCTAGAATTAATATAATATAGTACTATAATTACATGTTGTAGATTGATCTCCGTGAGTTTCGCTTGCAACTTTGGCCTGGATATCAAACGTCTATTCGCCAACATGAGAAAGATATTCTTCTAAATGCTGAGATAGCTCATAAAGTAATGCGCACTGAAACTGTTTATGATATATTAATGAAATGTACTGAAACAGCAAAGGACTATCAGGAAGAGTTTCGGAGGCATGTTTTGGGTAATTATAAATATATATTTGTTTATTTTTCAGAAACCATAAACTTCTTGATTAACAGGTTTAACTGTCCTTACTGACTACAACAACAAAACATATCGTATTAATGATATCGATTTCACAAAGAATCCCAAAAAGACATTTAAATGTAAAGAAAAGGATGTATCCTTCATAGATTATTATTACCAAGTAAAACACATTAATAATATCTGAAATATTAGCATAAGTATAACTCTGCCCAATTTTTAGAAATATAATATTCGCATTCGTGACCCTAATCAACCACTCCTTATATCGAAAGCCAAAGAGCGTGAAATTCGAGGTGGTAGCAACGACATGGTTATTCTTATTCCAGAGCTATGTCGTGCCACCGGTTTGACTGATAATATGCGGAGTAATTTTCAGTAAGTCACAGCGCTTAACCTGTTTGCAGTCTTTTTATTTATATATATTTTTTACTATAGACTAATGCGTGCTATGGCCGATCATACGCGCATGAATCCCGATCGACGTATTGAACGTTTGCGCATATTTAACCAACGACTACAGCAAACAGCACCAAGTGTTAAAGTTCTTACTGACTGGAATATGACGTTAGACAAAAATTTGGTGGAGGTAAAGGGCCGCATATTGGATCCACAGCGAATAGTCTTCAGCGACCATAAAAAGTTAGAAACAACTATTATAATTTCACGATTAAGTAGAATTGTTTATTTTTCAGAGTTTCGGCTGGCGAGCAAGCTGATTGGACTCGAATGTTTCGTGATAATGGTTTGTTTACAACACCCTCAAGAGGTCTCGATCGTTGGGCTGTGATTGGGACCAATCGCAGCTCACGCGATTTGCGGAATTTTGTTGAATCATTGATCCGAGCAGCTGGTGGAATGCAAATGCGTATCAACCGGCCCAGAGAGTATGTATATATAGACAAAAATCCAAACAAAAATTAACCAACAACATTATTGTTTTTAGAGTCTTGATATATGATGATCGCAACCATTCTTATATCCAGGCAATGGAAGATTGTAGTCGTCAAGACCCACAACTAATTTTGTGTTTAGTGCCTAATAACAACGCAGAAAGGTTCGAATGTTCATTTCAGTATTGAAGGCATTTATAAAGATTTAAAAATTTGTTCATCCTATTCTTACTAGGTATGCTTCTATTAAAAAGAAGGGTTGTCTAGAGCGTTCCATTCCAACTCAAGTTATCACCCAGAAAACAGCTGGTAATCAACGTGGTTTGATGAGCATCGCTACGAAAGTTGCTATCCAAATCAATTGCAAACTAGGTTATACTCCATGGATGATTGATTTACCTTTAAGTGGTCTGATGACTATTGGGTATGATGTAGCAAAGAGTACTCGAGATCGGTCAAAAGCTTTCGGTGCCCTCGTTGCCACCATGGATATGAAAGTAAATGCAACATTTTACAGCACCGTCGCGGAATGTAACTCACATGATGTCCTTGCAAATAGTCTGTGGCCGATGATGACAAAAGCATTGCGTCAATATCGCAAGGAACACGATGGGCGATTACCCACTCGTATACTCTTTTATCGTGATGGTGTTAGTGAAGGATCTCTGAAACAGCTCTACGAGCATGAAGTCAAAGATATCGTTGAAAAACTGGAACAAGAATATAAGCGCGCACAATCAGAAAAACCACCAATGTTCGCGTACGTAATTGTAACGAAGCAAATTAATACACGTTTCTTTAATCGTGGTCGCAATCCTCCTCCGGGAACAGTGGTAGATGATGTTGTGACACTACCAGAACGCTACGATTTCTATTTGGTGTCTCAGTCCGTTCGACAAGGTACGGTTTCACCAACATGTTATAATATAGTTTATAGCAATATTCGCCTTACTCCGGATCAAATGCAGTTGTTGACATACAAAATGACACACTTGTATTATAATTGGTCAGGGACAACAAGAGTGCCCGCGGTTTGTCAATACGCAAAGAAGTTAGCGATGCTCACAGCAACCAGTCTATATCAACCACCTCAAAATGCTTTGGAAAAGAAACTTTATTACTTGTAAGGACTAGGTTAGATATTACCTCAGGACAAAAAAGATTTCATATGTAATATATATATATATATATATATATATGTGTTCGTAGAATGCAGAAGGGCACGTTCTTCTGGCAGTGATTTTTTTTTTTCAATCTAACTCAAACTAAAATATTTTTTCTTTTGATTTTAGTAACGAGAATTCCTTTATTTGCTTATAGTTACATTAAATTTTTGAATGAATTTAATGACTTCTGTTCAGTTAAGAAAGTTTAGATTGTAAAATGAAGTATTTTTTATCTTTGTACTTGAAGTTATACCATCAAAGCGTATAACGCCATAATTTTAATAAGTAACTATGTCAAATGGTATGATTTGAAATAATATAAATTTCCACTTGATGAATGATTTTGAATTGGGAGTGAAGTCAAGGGTGGTGGTGGTCGTAACTAGCTGCGTACCTCATCAAATATCCAAAAGCAAAATTTTTATTACGGCATACAGTAGAATGATGGCAAACGTTTGTATAAAGAAATTCTTATTTGGCCTAAACTATAGGTGAACATTGTACAAATCTGCCCAAACTGATGTATGCTCTACGAGAGCCAATATTTTTAAATGGGTTTTCTAGAGAATATGCTAATACCAAATATATAGCGATAAAGCATTTGAATTTTATTTCGTTTTCTTTATTTTATTGAATTCAACCATAAATTTGCACAGTGCAAGACGATGCCAGACAGCACACTCTAGCAACTAATTTCGTTCAATTTTATGTTGAATTTTGAGAAGTGAACTTAAAAGCAACGTTACAAGTAAACATCATCCTCCGATTGGTTCTGAAATCTAGACTTTGTAGCCGACAATGTGACGCTTGCCAATACATTCACCAGCATAGAACCAGAACAGCACTTCCATGGTCACCAAAGTGTTTAACCATGCCTCGCGCACGGTCAAGTTCTTGTATGCTCCGGTGCGCGCACCAGTAATAAGACGGCCAATGCCCTGGCGGATGGCTGGAATGTCTCCGGGAGTAGGTGGGGTCAATTCGACCTTAGCATACTTCATGAAAACCTCCAATTGTGGCTTAGCTTGCGCCATCAGTCCTGTGGAGAGATATTAGTTTAATTTTTTGAAGAAGAATAATACAAAATTACATAATGGAAAGTGGGGTTATGAAAATTTAAATGTTTTTTTTTAGCTTAACGGGTTTGCACTCACTATTGACTAAACTGGATCCCTTGCTTGCAATGCTGGCCATTTTGTTAGGAGTTTGAAGGACTTGCTACGCCTGCAAAGTAGAATATTTTTCGTCAATTTAAGAATTTGCAATAAAAGCTTCGTGCGTTTCAGTTACCGTTCGTGAAAATAGTTTGTGAGATGACACTGCAATGACAGTTCATCAAGGTACCAAATTTGACATATCGTAATATTTGGTATGTTTAATATTGAATAAGAATCTTTAATACAGTATCTTGAAGAGACTGCATTATATACTATTTCCTTTCGGCACACTACCTCTTCGAAAAAAACCCAAAATAATAACAATAGGTATAAATTTTATGTTGGAAAAGAAATTAATGGATTTAAAAATTGTTAAGAACAAAACATATTGTGGATCTATCCGAACGCACAATGCATAACATTTCATAATATGTGTATGACCACATGCTGGGAAGGTTGAAACTGTTGCTATTCAATTCACGAGATGCCGGAGTGCCAGTGCTCTAAATTTTTCTTAAATCAGTTTAATACTAAAGAGTCTCTAATACTAAAATTTTCACACTTTGAAACCCTTGTCTGTCACATGCCGATGTTTAGGCAAATTATCATTATTATAAATTATTGGCCACAGAAGGATTTTGTTGAAATGCTCGACATCATTTCTGTTATTCAAAAACGGCGGAGATTCTTTTTCTTAGTTTAAATTTGGTAACATTCCATGAGTTGATAAAGTTGATATTCGTATAAGTTGAATTAATGCAACACTGATGAATTTTTGAAACGCCCGCACCGAATGAACAAATCAGTGAATTCGCCGCGGTGTCCGTTTGGCTCTCGTATTCAATTTTCAACTCAACCACACACACGCCTTTTTCTTATTGTGAGCTATGGAGCAAGTTAAAGTGCGACTAAGGAAAATAGTGTTTTAATTAAATGCTGGCCCTAAAAAATTGACAAATTACTTTAGAAGTGTGTGCAATTTTTGGAAATTCAGAGCTATCCGAATTATTGAAAAGAAATTGTACGTTTTCGTTAGTGATTCATTGTCGAAAGGCGAGTGAAAATTGAAAAGAAAATTGGATTTACTTTGAGAGTGCGTTTGTGTGTGTTTGAAAGACGTCGTCGAAGGTGGTGGTGGAGGAGAAGTCAGATGAGATCAAATCGATGATGTACGAATACGAAGGCGAATGCAAAGGAAATTAAGTTTACGAATGTGAATACGTGCAGAGTGGATTATATTTGTGAATAAGTCAATAATAAGAGAAACAAGTCATGAATTAAGTTCAATGAATTAAGTAAACTTAAAATATGTCAAAAAGTTGAAGTCATTTTGTATAAGACGCATAGATAATACCACTGCACACATGTCAGTGCATGCAGAGAGTGAGAGCTGTGTTGCGATTGTATTTTAATAAAAAAAAAAAATAATTAAATTATTGAAGTTGAATGAAAGCATCTTTGCCATTCGCTGGTTGCTTAAGCGTGGCAACTGGAGAAATTGTTTATATTGCAAAAAACAGCACTTTTTCGAACTGTGGAGCGAGCGACGTGAGATAATCGTCGCCACTTGGGGACCAAGTCGGCGGAGCTCGTTGGTCTACTCGCTGCTCCGACCAATTTGCTGCGTTGGACGAGGCCGTAGAAGCACAAGTTGCCGCAGCTGCAGTAAAAGTTAAAAGTATAGATTGTCATCGTGGAGTGTGACGAATCGGGAAGGTAAGCAGCATGCCAGACAGAAACCTAACTGGCCAGCGAGTGATGTCAAGTGCTTTCTCATACCCACCGCATTGCTCAGAGGGTGGGGCAGCAGACGAGAGAATTCGCGATTTTTAGTGGCTCGAATATTGTTAGTTTCGTTTCTTTTTTTTTTATTCTGTTACGTTTCCATAAGTCGCACGAAGGCGTGGTTTCTTCGTGTATACGGGACGCAGTTGCAATCGATTTTTCTGAACAGCATGCTTGGACGACTTTACGATCTTGTCTGGCCATAGAAATGGTTGAAAACATTTCACTCTTCATCTAATGCCTTGGATAATATTTCTTCCCTTTGTAGTCGGATCTGCACATCCGTATTCGTCGTTTCTTCCAATTTTATGAGATGTATAGATCCCCTCTCTTCTTTTCAAAATGCATTATTTCCTTTTGTTCAATGTTTTTTTTTTTTTTTCGTATTTTTATTTTTTTATTGCCTCGGTTTTACTACAATGTTCTCGTTATTATCGTCACGCTAAAGAATTCGCACCAACGGCGATGCGTCTCTCTGTCTATCCATGTACTTCCAGACCATCCTCCGCTCCATCTTCTCTGCGGCCCATCTTCAGCGGATGAAAACGAACCCTCGTATGCAAGTGTATGTCTCGATGCACCACTACTGCAAGTAGACGCGTTTTTCGTTCTTGTTTGTGCTCCACTTCGAACAATTGTCATGTTTTTTATGTTGTTAACTATGATTCAGTTGGGTGTTCGTACTGGCGTTTCTCCAGTTTCAGTAGTCAAGTTTTGTTCCAACTATTCTACAATTCAGTCCTAACACATTTTAATTGTTTACAACTTTTTGCATTGCAATTCTTTCCCTCATGCGACCACACTATTGCTGTTGCTGTCAACGCGATATTAGTTGGATACAAATGATGTGACACCGCCTGGTATTGTCTAACCAAACCGGAAAGTTTCAATTGAATAAAAGGGGAGCAAATTATTCAATAACTGTGCATGTTTATATTGTGCATGCCCATGCCACAAAGATCCTAAAATAGGGTTCTTAAACATTCTTTTGACTTTCGTCAATGGCGACGTAGAAGAAAAATTCCCAACCCGTATTAAATTCACTTAATTTAAATAGTAAAGAGCCTCACTTGATATAAGGTGTGGGAATTTTTACTAGGGTACCCCTTTTTCTCCCTGATTGCGAATGTAGTTGCACTACTTTCCATGGTGTACCTATACATAACATCCATTAACTTCCAATCAATTGAACACGACTTTGTGTCAAGCACAATTTCTTCCCCAATTTGTTTGCGATATTCGATACCCTTTGAGGAGGGGAGGGTCTTCATTAGTGTGTTTGAACAGATGTAGGTCTGACATGCAAATAGCGACGCACGAAGAAACCAGCCGACCTTAAGAATTCTTTTTATTGCATACGTTTAATTTTTGTATTGACCTAACGTTCAAGGAATCCATTCTCTATCGAATAGATTAATTCGCCTCCAACGATAGTTTGGTGAAGGTCGCATTCTGAATCCGTTGTCGAAAGGAAAGGAAAAAGAGAACCGTTCAAAAATAACACGCCTTTGTTATTTTTCACATATAAACTCTAGCATTCTATGCTATTGGTTCTCTTGGTCTTTTGGTCTTCTTTCGCTGTGCGATTAATACCCATATGTGAAAGATAGGCGGCAGTTAGGCAGAAAGTTGAAGATAAGCTCAGAACGATAAAAATTTGTCTTCAAATTAATTTGCGATAAATTTCCGTTTTCCTCTATTTCTGGTTTGTTGTTTTTTTTGTGGGTTTTTGTTTTTGGTGGTCTGCATGTCTTCTCAATCGTTGGGTTTTCTTGTCTTTCGTGCTGGCGTTTGTTATCGTTATTTTTTTATTGCTTCTTTAATCTGCATGAATATACACACACACGCCTTCAAACACATAAAAAAGGTTAGCCGTTGGAAAAATAAAGAAATCCACTTATCGCGGTCATTTCCTAAATGATTCCAATGCTTACCACTTCGCTGGGTAGCGATGATTAATTCTAGTTTCAGTGTATTAGCTGCTACAGCCACCGATTTATGGTTATGTGTATGTGTGTTTGTATATCGTCATCGCCATCACCATCGTTATGGTTATGATTATTATTTATTTACAACGGCATAATTACATTCTATAAAAAGTGCAATATAATGTTCATTAGATCGTAGAGCCAGAGTCCTGGGATGGGGGAGGAGGAAAGATGGTACTACAGTATTAAAACAGAATCTAAAAACTACTGGAACAAATTACATATCTCATATTGTCTTTTTTCTTGCAGACTATTATTTCTAACATGCTTCTTATGAACGTCACTGCAGTCTGAGACCTACACGAGATTTAATCTATCATAAGCGCGCCGAACTTGCAACGTAGAAGAAATCAAAATGCCGCTGCCGAAGCGTTCCATCGAGCCGGTCTATGTGGCGCGATCGGTTTACCAACAGGATGAGCTACAGTCTGTTGAGTTGGAAACTGTGACCAACACAACGCTGACCAATATCATACGTCAGTTGTCGTCGTTGTCGAAGCATGCAGAGGATGTGTTTGGCGAGTTGGCACGCGACGTGGGGAACATCGGCGAACGTGCCAATTCTTTGCAGGCGCGCATTGATCGCTTGGCCATCAAGGTTACGCAACTTGACAGCACCGTTGAGGAAGTTCCGCTCACGGACATTACACGAAAGAAGGCCTTTAAATCGGCCAAAGTGTTTGATCAGCAAATTTTCTCAAGGGCCACTATGCCGGCACCCATGCTGGAAACCTATTCGCAGTGTGATAAGCCACCGCCATTGGACAAACTAAATGTGTATCGTGACGATGGCAAGGATGGTCTCAAGTTCTACACCGATCCCAACTACTTCTTTGAGTTGTGGCGACAGGAGATGCTGAAAGACACGGAGCGTGTCATGCACGACAAGGGCAAGAAAATGCATCGTCCGAGACAGGATGGCGGCAGCGGAAGTGGAGGCGCCGGCGGACGCGGTCACAAAAAACGAGTGCGTGCGCCACACAACACGCGCGAGAAACAAAGACAAATTGCCATTGGCCATGGCGAGACATTAATGCCAAACAATGTTATCTATCGCACTCCGAATTCGGTTGTAAACGATGAATCCGGATATAGCAGTAAGTACACACTTCTTCATACGTACGTTTGTAGTTTCTACAATTTGTATTGAGGTGAAGGTCGGGTATATACGAAATGCACAATTGCTTGGTATTTGAAGGAAAGTGGTATGTGAATGATGGTGGCCTTTGAAATTAGCAAAATTCTCAAATGAATGAGTCAATGAGATGTTTTTTTTTCTTTTTTCATATTAAAACAAAACGTTGCTTTAATTTGGATTGGTTTGAATTGTATTTCAAATCACTTTGTTGAACACTCTTTCTAATATTGCAAAAATATTACTACTCTCTTTAGCACAACTTGTCGCAATTCACACTGTTGATCTTGACAGTGGATCACGACAGAATACACTAGGTCAACAATACAACAACAACAATAACAACAATAATAATAATTCTTACTTAAACAACTACAACAACGATGATAGTGGTCCAACATGTAGGTACAGCGCAACGCATTGGGTGTGCTTACAAAACTCTCTTAGTATTGTTAAATTGATATTATTTGTTCGTTAAATGAAATCAGCAATTCGCTTAGCTAATATTCAAATCCACTCATTACGTCGCCCATCGCCCTGAAATGTGATTGCTTTGCAGAATCATAACATGATATGTTTATTGAGAAGCTTTTTGTACAATTATTATTTTCTTTTATATCATTACCATTTACAGATAATGTTAAGCCTTATAATATGCTGTCGCATTTGGAAAATAATAGTAATCTAACAATGCAAACAGCAGTTATGATTGCAGGTCAGATCTAGCACTAAATTAACCTCGAAATCATTACCCTGAAATTATGAAAAACGATGTTTCTTCCTTTAGTTTTTCTGTTTCTTACTGTTTGATTCTCCAAAACATTTTTGAAAACTAAGAACTCCCTTTGATACATTTTATATCTACTGTCTTCACATATGTTCCAAACTACAAATGAAAACAAACACTTTACACTTTTAACATAATTTAATCGAATTTCTTTGTACCTACATTTTATTAATATTAATAAAAGAAATTCCATGTATTGATTTTGTGAGTGATAAATAAGAAAAATCATAATTAACACACTTTTGTTAATCAACTCACATTTGTTAGAATTTATATGATAAACACGAGATTTCCCAAGATTTCACAAGTATTTTGGGTACAGAGAATAGATTCAAATATTATTGCTCGAATATATCATTGTTCTTTGTACCTTCATTTGCAAATATTGTATAATGAAAAATTGTCTCATACGTCTATCATGTATTAATTTGGAACTCTTCTTGACATTTCATATTTTGTCGTTTAACTTTGTTTACTCTTATTCTATTATTTTCTTCTAAAAAATATAAAAGTATGACAGAAACCTAGAGCGATAAAACCTAATCACACTACGAAATTAAACTCTCTTCATCTTCAACATTTTGCACTATCCTAACTCCACGTCGTTTTCTTTAAAATATGAACAATGGATGATGACTACTTTTTCATTCCAATTGGCTTATTGGAGTTTTTCTCTGTCGATTCCGTAGTAGTCATCGTTCGTTTTTATTGTTCAAGAATTTGTATAATGTTTGTATGCTCCTTTTCTTTCGAATATCAATAATGTCATGTACGGAAATTAAAAGCAACAAAATTAAAATGTACAAAATAAATTAATCTAGGACGAAAGATAGCGCCTAGTATTGGGTTTCATCCGTACAAGTCATGTTTAGATCTTCTTCAACGTTTTATTTTGTTATTGTTACTAATATACTTACCACTACTTTTAAATATGATTTGCATTTCATTCATTTTCAATTATTAACTTAGCGATTCTAATCGTTTTTTAAGGTATGGGTATATATGATACACGACCGCCGCGTCCCAACTCCATCGAATTGCGACGCAGCTATCCCCAGGAACAGGTTGACGGCGGCATATATGGTCCACTGTCGCCTCAAACGGCCGCCGGAATCGGAGGTAATGTGGGGCAATATCCGCCAACATCGACATACGCGAGCAACAATGGAATGCACTATACATCGCAGCAACAAATGCAGATGCAGCAACAAATGCAGCATCAACAAGCTGCAATGCAGCAGCAACAATTATATGATGATGCCATGTATCATCAATCGCAAGCTCTCTACGGTCATACCGGACAGGGTCCAATGTCTCCAGAGCCGATCTATGCTCCCGGTACTCCATCGCGTACAAAACCACGCCCGTCGCAGCCACCGCCCGCACCACCATCAAACGGCAGCGGTGGTGGTACTCCCAACGCATCGACCGCAAACACCCCGACACGTGGCCGTAGCATGTCAACCAGTCGAGATGCTCTGCCACCTCCGCCACCAATCCCAGACGGTATGACAAACACATCGCCACCCCAGATGGCCATGAATGGCGGGCACATTGCTGCCAAACTTTTGGCTCGCACGAATAGTACATCGAGAGCAGGCTCTCCACAACTGGCTCCCAGCAATAGTGTCCAGGATGCGAATGCTCTTGTAATGGCACAGTTGAATAACACTATCAATAGTTTCAATAACATGAGCATCACCGGAGGAATGTCTCAACAGATCAATTCTATTAATGATTTGCCACCACCTCCACCGGTACCAGATCAGGTACGTCCATCAATGTTGTCTATTATCGTCCTTGCTCATCATTTAATTTTTTGTTTTTATTTCCGCAGCATTCGCCAAAAATGTCGCCACCTAATGCAGCGCCGCCACCTCCTCCGCCACCCCCGCCACTTGATGGCAATGGTAGTCCACAGCAAATACTTCCAAAACCACTTCCAAATGGTGATTTACAAATACCGCAGGCAAATGGCGTTATTATGGCTGGCACGGGACAACATATTGTTGGTGCAAAGAAGTTATTGCCACCATTCCATGATTCGCGCAATGATTTAATGAAAGCTATACGTGATGGTAAGTTGAAGCTAAATATACTCCATAGTCACGTGTTGTAATTGATGGCTTTTACAGGAATAACGTTACGTAAAGTTGAAAAATCGGAGCAAAAGGAGATTGAACGTAACACTGCTCTGCACGATGTCGCGTCTATATTGGCACGTCGTGTCGCAATCGAACTGTCTGAATCGGAGGATTCTGATAGTGAAGATGACAGTGAGGGTTGGATGGAGCCAAATGAAACTTCTGCTTGATCTCTGGCTGCAATAATACCAGAGAAAATCACCGGCATCGCTGGTGGGAAAATCAAAAGGAAAAAATAAACTTATTAACTTATTAATGTACTAGAAACAAATTTCAAAATTTAAACACACTCGATTTAATTCCATACTCGATTACTCGAAAAAGGAGTTCAAGTATAATTACACGCATTGAGAAATTGCATTTGTTGTTTATTAAATAACCATACAAATAAAAAGTAAATTATAACCATAAAAATATAAACTTAATAATGAATGTTGCTTTGGTATATTACTACATATTAAGTGAAAAGAAATCAAACAGAAGTACTAAATTACAAAATACTGATACAACTACAAACTGCATATATCTTTAGCTACCACAAAGCTTATGATCATTACGATATATGTTATGTATTATCACAGCTTAAAATATTGACAAGAATACTTTAAAAGTCGAAATCAAAATATATTTAATTGTAAATATTCCAATAACACGTACATATATACAAATGTTTATTAGTTCTACAAATATAATTCAAATGTTTGAAATATTGCAATATGAAAATAATACACACTATAATTTGTAATGCATATGTGTCGTACAATTAAAGAAGGGAAATACCATTTCAAAAAATATGTTTTCACCAAAGAAAAAAACGATGCGATATTTTGAAAGACAAACAATTTTATTAATTAGTTAAATAAATTGTTGAGACCAAACTTAATTAAAAACGAAATGAATTTAAATTACGGCAATGATTAACACAAAAATTACTTTTTGAGAGGAGAATTTAAACTAAATACTTTTCGGACATATATAGTTCTGCAGTAAATAAACCCAGAAAACCATATTAAAAATCGTTTGTCTCTAGTTAATATAATCTTGATCTATAGTTATATTGTCCACATATTTATACCAATTTTTTACGTAACAGTCCTATACTAAAGCTCATAACATAGCAAACAGAATCATATGAGTACATTATCCTCTGTATCACCCACTTTTGTATTTATAGCTATAAAGATAATTCCACTCCCATTTTTTGTTGTACATAATAATGCTAAAGTTTTATCATTAGCGTAAAAACTAATGATACGAATAAGAGAAACTTTTTATATTTGCTTCTTGAATAGTATTATTATAATATTTTATGCTGTAATTACCTACATAGTATATAAATATTGCTAATGAACCATTATCTGTATGTATATTATTCTAAATTAAAAATAAATAATATTGATAATCACTTGTGTTTGATGAGTACTGTGTTCCAAATTGATTATTTCTATATGTTGTATGAACGATTCCTGTTCCATATCGCATTCACTGTCATTGTGCAAAATAAACTGGGAAAAATTATCGATCTTTGTCCTGAGGGAAATAATCTAATAATCTGTTTAAAAGAGGTTTTTTTCGAATTGATAACCTTTGCTATTATTATTTTTTACGTACGTAGAATTGGGGTTCTTATATATTGTTGATAATATTGAGCGCTGAAAACGAAAGAAAGCATTTTGAAATGTTTATTGGAATTTTAATTCCTAGCCTTTCTAAATCTTCTCTCGTCCCTCAAGATTAGTTAACGTACATCATTCGGATTGTTTACTTGTGCGCAATTATGAGAGCTTCGTCACTGATACTCAGCATCTTGCTGATGGGAACCGTTGTGTTCGGTGTCCGAGCCCACGACGGTAGTGGAAGTAACGAGAGTCATAAGAGGCACCATCACAGGCACAAACACCATCGCGGTCCACCTCCCCCGCACGGCAGTCGTCACCACAACAATCCAGCATACGCCCCGCAACCTCCGCCAGGGTATTATGGTCCACCGCCATATCCGTATGGCGGATATTACTATCCACCCCCACAACATGGGCAGGTGCCATACTATGGTGCTCCACAGCAACCCTACCCATATCCATCTGGAGGTTATTATCCACCACCTCAAAATTATCCACAATACCCTGGAGGTCAACAGGGAGCAGGATTGCCTCCACATGGCCAACAGCCGTATTCAGCACAGGGACAGGAGCCCTTCCCATCACAAGGACAGCAGCCCTTCCCATCACAGGGACAGCAGCCCTTTCCATCGCAGGGACAGCAGCCCTTCCCATCACAAGGACAGCAGCCCTTCCCATCACAGGAACCGCAGTCCTTCCCATCACAGGGACAGCAGCCCTTCCCAACACAGGGACAGCAGCCCTTCCCATCACAGGGACAGCAGCCCTTCCCATCACAGGGACAGCAGCCCAATCCTCCACAGGGACAGCCAGCTCCTGGAATTCCCGGCGGCACCAGCACCATCGATCATTCCTTGAAGGTGAACAAGGAATACGAGGAGAACGGTCATCATTACAAACCGGACGGATCTGCGATTAACGAGCTTAAATAGGAGCTTAATGACGACGTCGGTGCTTAATTCAATTTCAAAATAATTATAATTATAAACAAGAAAAATCATTTAATATTCATTTGAATTTAACGTGCTTTCTGTGAATAAAGTCGATGTGATAGATATATAATACATCCATATTGTATTTGTAGATGGGGTCAAAGACCCGAAATTGGCGAGAAATTTAAAAATGATCATATTAAAAATATACTCGGAAATTTAAATTGGGCTAAAATCGCACCCAGTTGAACGTCGATAATCGCTGGTGGAAAACGCTTTTACGTCATCGTAATTAATGGGTAAAAGTTGATTTTTATGTTTTAGAAAATCCACTCGACGTACGAATATATGACAAATCGAACAAGTTTTATTACATCACCCATCCAAACGCAATCTGTCTCGTCAACTGTCCGGCCAACGGAGAGACAGACGAGCGGACCGGAGCCCAGGGAGAGGCTCAAAGCCGAGGCAGTGGCTCAAACACCGATCGAGAGAGCGAAGGCGAGGGCGAGGGAGCTGCGCGGAGTCGCTCCGATTTCGTTAATCTTGCACTTGAACGTATTTGGAGCCTCCCTCCAACAGTGGCGAATCGCATGCAGCAAGATGTCCGATTCTTGCATCATGCTGTCAAGAGAGATAACATTCGGGCCGCTCGGGGCCGGGGGCTCGGGTTGCCTCGGGTTGATCGAGCCGCAGTCAGTTGCGAACTGTTAAATGTATGTTAAGCCCGAGCTAACCATAAAAGTCAAACTGCTAAGCTATTCCATGCCATGCTACACATGTGTACATCGTACATATTTAATTCGAGCGTGTTCGCCAAAACTTGTGCGTTCTTAATATTTGTAAGTTCTCTGAATCAAACTTACTGCGCATTTGATCGCCGATTGTTTTTATTTGTTTCTTCCTACTCCGGTAATCTGTTAGTTAGCGCATGTGGTGGCGCCAAAAACATTGTGTTTTCGTTTAAATATTTACAATTTGCGAAATTTGCTCCAGGCCCTTATCGGTGCCGGAACACGCTTCTGGGGAGTTCGACTAGCCAGGCGCAGTTCCGAAACTATTTACTGTGGTTTTCCTCTTCCTATAGAACACATGACTGATTTTGATTTAATAGTTATCAAAAATTACAATTCTGCGCAGTTGCGGCGCAGTTTATAAGGACAAATTCCAGTTTCGCTTATTTTCGGTCAATGTACCAGGGCCTTTTTTTCGCCTTATTCCCACTACACGAATCCCTACTTCAAAGCGATTGCATTCGGGTTATTAAATAGCACAACTCGCTCGAAAGCGACCCAACTTGAAATGGAGATGGAGAAGTCGCCGAAGCAATATAACGCGAACCATAACGATCGACGTCGATCGTCGGCAGGTGCCTCTGAGGTTACTGAACTGACCTCCAAATGATTGATAGACACACGTGGAGAATTCGCTTGTGCTAAACGTCCCATTCTCAACCTGGAGCCAGGGGTCCACCCGCAGCTTCACACAGTGTTGGGGACGAGGGAGGAGCAAGCGATCGAGGCAATGGTAATGGGTCAAGTGCAGTAGGGCTTCGCAGTAGCATCGGCCTGCTAATTGCATCCACTGGAGGAGCCCCTCATTAACAACGGTTCTATTTGTTGATTTCGTCCGTTCGTGCACGAGCATTCGGTATTCTCAGCACTCTAGGCCACACATGTTGTTGTGTTCTGTCCGGTTTGGCCTACGTCTGGAAGCTGCTCGAAGACTCCGATTCCGACTCCGACTACGAACTGTTCCAATACAAGAGTAACGAGATCACAATTTACTGTAATGCTGGCTGCATGCTTGGAGAGTGCGGCCGCTGCACGCGTGCACAACGAACGCTCTCTGCTCCGTTGCATCCGTCCAGCCATTCATCTGTCTATCTATCTATCTGGCCATCCAACCGACCGACCGACCGGCCGATAAGCCGACCGCCAGGCTCTCCGTTCGTCCGTCCGTTCGTCCGTCTGTCCGTTCGTCTATCCGCAGCCAGACCACGATCGGTTACATGCGCGATCGATTTGCTTGGACGAGTCAAATCGCAACGGAACATTGTGGTGGAAAGACCTGCCAGTGGAGGTGCGTCGTAGTCGTCGTGGTCGTCGTCAGTTGAAAATTGTCTTCCTCATCTCGTCTACGGGTGCAATATTTTCCGTGGATCGATCAATCAATATTCGGTCAGGCGTCACCAGTGGCCGCAAAGACAGAGATAGAGAGAGGCAAAGTGAAAGAGAAAGAGGCGGTATTCGAGAGAGATCGAGACAGCCCATGGAAGATATCGTCATTGTCGTCGTCGACTTTGCTGGGGCTCGGTAATCGGATTTGAATGCTTCATTTCGACATAATTCATGTTAAATACAGGCGAAGGCAGACTCAACGCCAAGCAATTAACTACGTTTTAAATAATATAAAAATTGATAAAGCCCGACCGTATATTGCTGGCGCTGTGGTTGTTGTTGCTGTTGCTGCTGCTGTTACTGGCGCTGTTGTTGTAGCTTGGTTGCTGCCGCCGTCGCTGCGGAGATTGTGACTGGCACCGAGCGTTCCGCTGACTCTGACGCTAACGCCGCCGCCGACGCTGGCGCTGACGCCAACTGTAGATGCTGAAGCGAAGCTCTTTGCAATTTTCCATTCAATTTTAATTCGAAAGTCGTCACAACTGCACGTCGAGTCCCTCCTCGTCGAGCACCTTAGTTTCTGAGTTATCGTCCGAGTACAAGTCCGAGTTCGGGTCCGAGTCTGGCAACGGCTGTGTCTCCGAACTGGCATCATCAAATTGAAACGTTTCGAGTGCGATTCGTTGTGCAGTTTCTACGAATCTGCTGAGAAAACAAGTTATTTACGTATTTCGGCTGTGTTTTGTGCGGTGTTTGTTGTTTTCGTTTTGTTGCTTTTAATTGAGTTTTTGTGTGTTATTTCGAACAAATTGCGTCGCTTCGAACGCGAAACATTTTCGGTTTTGGTGATTTTTTCCTCAACGTTTCGTTTCGGGCCGCACAATTGACTTTGCGAATATTATACTATTCGTTGTTTTCTCTCGAATATATTTTATTAACTACATTTCGCGGCGCGTGAAGCTGCTGCTGCTGCTACATCTCCGGTGACCATGGCATTTTTTCGCAAATGGAAAACCCACTACAAGCACAAGAGTAAGTTGTATACATGTTAGATAATTGGAAAATTCGGGTTTTTTTTCTCATTGTTGTTGTATTTGGGGTTCGCATAGAGCGATTGAGTTGATAATGAATCACAATCGCCACTTGCAGCCAGTTTTCGCAAAACCACAACGACAACGACTGCGATGACCAGGAGGCAGACACCGTTACAACATCGCCTGCCTGCCGCCTGGGTGTCGGTGGTGCCGATTGCCGATCGCTGGCCCGTCCGTAGTAGTGTAGTAGAAAACCCTCTCCGACAATCTCCGACTGCCCGAGCCGAAGATGCTCGGTCTGCGCTGTCAGGGTCTCTGGACTCTGGTCTTGCTCTGTAGCCCATTGACCGTGACTCCTCCCCGGCGCTGATAGCCATATCTTCGAGTGCTAAATATACCTTCGTCTTGCTATTGCTATTGCTATTGCTTCTCCTCTCCATTGTGAGGTCTTGCACTGGCTTGCAAATCATTGTTTTCTGCTTTCAAAATATGTATGTTTTCCATTAAATTATCATCATCATCATCATCATCGTCATTGCGAAATGATGCGAGCGAGCTAAATTATCACCGCCTGCTGGCTGTTGAATGCCATTGCACTGAATAATTATATATAAATTATTTTGAAGAGCAAACAATTTACAGATTACAAACATAGTCTCCATCGCTCTCTATCTATGTGTGTATATTCAGGGGGAAGATAAAAGTCGTGTTTACTTAATTTCTGCTCGCGTGTGCGGTGTGCATGTGTGTGTGTGATCTCTTCCGGAGGATGTGTTAAATTGGCTAATGTCTCGCGTAAATTGTTTTAAGGCGGAACTTTTTCTAACTACTATTTCTCTACTATTTCTCCGACTAGAATTCACATCGGATGACGCCATTGATGGCGAAGACTGGGGCCTCGAGACGAACGTGAAGCATTTGCCGAATGTGGACGACATGAAACTGGATCTCAACGAGTTCAACGACGAAGCCGCCCTGGACGGCTCCAACGACAGCGGCAACGGCAACGAGTCCGACGAGGACCACAAGCCGCCGACGTCCACCTACGATATCAAGTACTTGGGATGCACGCCGATCGACAGCAAGCGCTCCGAGAAGGTGACGTCCGAGGCCATCAAAACGGTGATAGCCAACTCGAAGGCGGGCGGCCGGAAGAACAAGACGCTGAAGCGCGTCAAGCTCACCGTCTCGCCAGATCGCGGCATTGAGGTCTGCGACCCCCAGACGCTCGACACCCTGATGCGCTTCTCGATCTACAAGGTGTCCTACTGTTCGGTGGACGCCGCCCACGACCACGCCTTCTCGTTCGTCGGCTCCGAGGTCGACCCCATTACCGAGGAGGAGCGCATGTCGTGCCACGTGTTCCAGTGCCCGAAGCGGAAGATCGCCCACGAGATCACGCTGAATGTGGCGCGTTGCTTCGAGAACGCCTACCAGCAGTGGCGCGACGCGGTCATGCGGAACGCCAAGCGCCAGGGCATGTCCGTCGATGGGTCCGCCGATGGGCGCAAGGTGCTGAAGGAGCACAACGGGTGCGGCTCCATCGAGTCGCACGTCGAGGTGCACGAGCAGAAGCAACAGCAACAGCAACCGAAGCAGCAGCCAAAGGACGAGAAGAAGTCCGAGGATCTGCTGATAGACCTGGCCTCCACCGACTTCGGCAAGGTGGCCGGGAACGACGTGCGTCAGTACTTGCAGAACACCTGGGTGTCCTTCGAGGATGACCCGCGCGAGAGTGGCGTGCACTTGATTGCATGTTGATGACGAACTCCGGGTGCTCCATTTACTTAACTATCGAATATTACTCTCTACTCTATCCCTTAACGTTGGATTTCATCCAAACAGTTTAGTTATAAATAATAAACTTTTATTATGTTAACATGGACTTGCATATCTGCTTGTTTGAATATTGTTAATGCGTATGTGTATGTGTATATGATACAATGATGCATTGTTCAATCTATATTTAAATATAATAATCAACGTATGAAATATTATGTTTACATGTGTGTATATATAAAAATATTGCAAAAATGTGAATTGCTTTTGTTGTCTTTGATTTCCATACAATCGTGTTACAGAGTTCAAACAATTGAAGTTTCAGGTTCCCGCTCAATTGATCTTCAATATCTTTCTATTTGTGAACGTCAATGAATGATTTCCAACTAATGACCTCAATTTCTAACTATTTATAAATCGCAATGCTCGCTCCGTTCGGATTGTGTGCCGTGAGGGCAAAAGGCAAAAACCCTTCAAAGGAGCCGATTTATGGCCTCATCGACTATGGTAATAATTCAATCTAGTTCATGAAAATCTGAGAAACCATTGTTGCGACTGCACGCAGCAACAACAAACTGTGCCTGTGGGTCCATTCATGAATATGTATGTCGAATATATTTAAGTGGTTCTAATTCCGTTCCAAATCCACCCAAGACAATGTCAGCCATTGTGCTCTCATCGAACAGGACAGATCCGAGCCAGTCAATAGTAGTCAATGGCTTTTTTATTGCATTAGTCGATGGCATTAAATATAGCAGCGAAATGTCTGCAAACATGAAACACAACGACGCTACGCAATGGGAGGTTGAGGGGAAGATTTTGGCTTCTGGCTCCGGCGGAATATGCCATTGTGCCGGCCGAAAGTAAGGCTCCAAATGGCATTTAAACACCCAATTGAAGTTCAGCTAATAACAACACGCAAGCACTGGAGAACCCTTCGTATGACAGGCGCACCCTACATCCAGACGATCCGGGCAATCATCCTCCTTTCTCACCCAGAGATGGGTCCAGTCACCAGCTAGAAATAACTTCAAAGCCTTTGGTGATGGGTTACTACGAGTTGGTAGTCGGTAGTTTTCGTGACAACCGATTGAACGTTCTGAGCCATCAGATTAACCAATTGAGGTAGTTACGGACACGGATTCCCGGAATAATAACGCCTGTCAATGGTTTCTAATGTTCTTTGAAACATCCTGAGATACGAGTTTGAGAGTGCAAAACATTTCACGCCGTGAGATGTGATTGCAATGAGACCTTGGCAACGACATTGTTAGGTCGATAGACGAATTCGATGAGTTCGAAAGCCGGCAAATGACAAATAAACAAAACTTCACTTCAGTTCAATTCATGTCGATGAAGACATTCGGCGTCGAAACTTTCGGGCGAGCACAATAGACCGGATATCATTTGGATAGGACTTTTCACAATGGTTCAGGTCACACAAACGGAAGAGGAAGTGAAGATCATACTCGAGCTGAATCGCCTGATCACGCGCAAGCCGGACATCGTGCTGTTGCCGCAGTACCTCAAATTCAACAATCCGCCGATCTTCTTCGAACGCCATCTGACGCACGAGGTCGACGAGATGGCCAGTTTCTGCCGCATCTACAAGAACGAGGCGCGAATCGTGCTGATCAAGAAGGAGAAGGGCATCTGGCCGGAAATCTTCCAGAAGCTGTCCAAGGAGGAGCTGATGCGCAAACGTCTCGAGATCTCGGACATGATTGTCGAGCGCAACAAGCAGCGTGACCAGAAGGCTCTGGAGCGGTACGAGCAAAAGCGGCGCATAGAGATCGACAAGGAGGTGCGTCGCGAGACGGCCATGCGAGAGCGCGTCAAGCAGTTTGAGGAGAACGCTTGTCGCGAGGCCCTGTCCGTCGGCATCGTTCGCAAAGAGGCCCATGCGAAGCCGACGAAACCGGAAATTCGTGTCTCCTCCGCAGTGGCGGGAGCGGCGCGAGTGGCCACTCCGGCGACCCGCTCGGTGGCAGCGGTGCGCAGTGGCGGCAAGATAAACGTGTGCTTCTCGAACTTCGCACTGAAAACGCCCAAGCGGGAGTCGCAGGAGGGCGTGCCAAGTACATTCGTGTTGCAGGAGAACTCTCAGAAGGCGGAAATTAAAATCCCCATGGACACGGTGCAGGAATAGTTTTTACAAATACATATTTTATCTTTAATATCTATTCAATAAAAAACGTTTTTTTTTTTTTATATCGAGTTTGTAATGTATCGTCGACTTTAGATGCAGAGAAGAATTTATGAGCAATGTAAATATTTTTAAAATTTAAGAAATTTAAGTGTTAATGAATTGATGCGTAGTACTTACTGATCTGAAAATATGTTGCGAGTGCACATAATATCTTTAGATATTTCTTTTACAAGTTTTACATATTTTCACCGGAAAAAATCGAATTAGAAGTTTTCTTGGATCCGAACCACCAAACATCCAGGGTTGGAGAATTCGACATCTGACAAATGAACATTTAGGGGTTATGTTTGTCAATACGCAATTATATATTATTATTATGAATATTGCGCATTAGTATTTCTGCAATGAATTAAAATAGACTGCATTAAATACTATAATATTTTTATATATTTATAAAAAAAATCATAAATAGTAATAGTTTTGGAGTCTGACACTTCAGCGTTGCAATACGGTGTATCACAAAAGATGTGCGAAAGCAAAACGCGAATAGACAGAAACAGAACGAAAGACAAAGAGAAATAACAAAAATCTGCCTGCAGTTTTGTTTTGTTTTTATTGACCTTCCCTGTTTTCCTCATTTCCTTCTTCGTTTCGTTGTTCGGTTGACTTCAATTCGTCGGTTCTTTCAACTTTTGAACTTTTGATTGAAAGATACACAATCCCTGTACACAATCCCGCTGTAGCGGAAATTTTTGTGCGAAAAATATAGGAGATTTCATTTAAAAATACTATTAATTAATAAATATCGCAATGCAAGAAGGTGAGGAGCAAACAGGAGTTGATAAACCGCTTGGATGTAGTGCAACGGACGTAGAAACACCTACGAATCAGCCACCAGCGGACGCAGTAGTGACCGCAGCGGTAGCAGCGGCATCGTCAAACGCGTCGGCTGTGGTTGAAGAAGGAGCCCCTCAACCTGAAGTATCTGCGACCGCTACACAGGACACGTCGTTGATGAACACAGTTCCAGACTCGGATGCGTCGAAAACGATAGACATCACTTGCGACAAGGACATAGACAGCGATATTTGTGATGACGACAACGATGATGAGGTATTTATAATTTAAACAATAGCGTTCCATTGACATGTGAACACATATATGTTTGTTTTTATTTGCAGAAAAGTGAGAATTACGAGGGGTTCAACGGCACAGGTCGTACTGTGACGTTACAAACGCTGATGGGAGCTAATGTATTGCAGCCGGGAAAATCATTGATGACCATAGAGTATTTGGGACAGAAGTTTGTTGGTGACTTACTGCCTGATGGCAAAATAAAATCACAAGAGACTGAGACAATATTTTTAACGCCTAGTGCATGGGCGATGCATTGTAAAAGGATTATAAATCCTGAAAAGAAATCGGGTTGTGGATGGGCGTCGGTGAAGTACAAGGGTAAAAAGTTGGACGTCTACAAGAATTCATGGTTGCGTAAATGTGCCCAACAAAAAGACTTCGCTCCTGATGATGGTGAGGAAGAGAATATGGTGGGAATATTCTTAAACTTCTTGCTGAATTGGAATTACAAAAAGAAAAGAACAAATAAGTCATATGTATTACGTTATATATATTAATGTTTATTTATTTTTACTTGCAGAGGACAAAAAGCCTGATTCTCCAATACCAGTAATCAAAAGAACAGTATTCCAGCATAATGTAATCAGCAATCGCAATATTATGCAGTAAGTAATTGACAAATGGCGCTTCGTCCAATTTGAACTTTTTTAACATGTTAAATTTCGCTTTCTAGTGATGCAAACATGTTAATTGAGGCTATTCCGTTCTCCTCGCTTGGCAAGCTTCAACCGTTCTCACTCACAATGAGTTCCTCTGCCCTGTTACTGGCTGACTTTCATTGCCATTTAACTATGCATGAAGTTTGTGGATATTTTGCAGGGACCTGGGACGTTAATTCGCATAGTAAATACTATACAAAATCTATACTCAACTGATTTTTATATAATTTGTCTGCTTCAGCTCTTCAAATAACCAAAACATATCCTTGTCGCAATACTCGGCATGATCGTACAAAAGCTGGTGATGTGGAGCGAGAGATTCAGAAACTCATAATGAAGGACCAATTAATACTTGTTGGCTGGTACCATTCTCATCCTAAATTCCAAGCGGAACCAACTCTACGAGATTGTGATTCCCAGCTGGACTATCAAATACGCATGCGTGGCCCGTCAGATGTAACTTACACTCCATGTGTTTCAGTGATTATTTGTAAGGTATCTCATTATATTCAGCAATATTTATTTTAAATCAATTCATATTTAGCTCCCTACTACAATGAGAATCCCACATTGGAGTCAGTGGTAAAATCCATTTGGGTTGTGCCACCCAATGAAAATAAACAGGCTCTCGAATATGGACGACCAATGTTAATGCAATATTCCGTGCTACCAGACAAAGAGGTACCCGAAGATGTTCGTACTGAAATTCAAGCGTGTGTCGACTACTATTCTCAGTGGCGTAACGAAATCGTCAGATTCGGCAATATCTTCAGTGACGACACAACATATATAGAAAAATTAAAGAATACGTTGTACCCTAAATTTCCTATTAAGCAAAATGATAAGGCATTATGGAATTGGATATGCGCTGTCCTAGGTTGTGAACAGGAAGATGACTTCATTCCTCCCAAAACTATTAAAATAATTGATATAAAAGACGAAGTAAAACCAGAACCACCTGTCAGTACAACTGAAGTCAAAGTGGAAGAGATTAAGGATGAGCCAACACCTCCTAGTATTAGTACATCAGAGGACGCTGTTCGCAGGGCGGAGGAGGAGTCGCGTGCCGAACAGAAGGCAAGTGAATTGAAAGTGCTCTCTCTACAGGTAGAAATACAAAGTGACCGCATCAATATTAAATATTTCTAAAAAAATTTTTTATTTTTTTTTTTCAGGAACAACTTTGTTTACCGTCGGGCCTCAATATGAATCCAGTGCGAATGCTGTCACCTCTAGCTACACCAAATCCAACTGGTGTTCCAGCGCCGACCGCACCACAAGTCTTGCCACCAATAGTTCCACCTGTCGTTGTACCTCCACCAGCGGCTCCACCTACAACAGCAGCTTTACCGTCAACACTACTCCCACCAATGCCTCCGACGGTTCCACTTGCAACAAACATGATATCAGCTCCGAATGTTGCCAGTAGTGTGTCCTCTTCCTTGCCGGCACAGTCACCTCGGGACAGTCCCATCACGATTCCATCGAATTCCGCCAGTCCGGCGAAGTTTGAAGTTCCCGTACGTGCGTCGCCCTCACCTGCCAAGTCGGACACATCTTCGCATACTTCACGCACTCGCAACTCCCCTGCTCCTAGTCCTGGAAAGTTCAGCATCAGCGACATCGCGCGCAATAGTCCTAGCATCACTCCGAACAAGTATGAGCCTCACGCAGGATTGGTATCCAGTATTCCCACAGCCAACGACTTGATGGCCGCCAGCTTGGCGCAGTTGGCAGGCCAGTTGCCTCCGAACTTTTTACAAACCGACATTGCTGCGTTGTTCCAGCAGCAGCAGCGTAAGGATTATGGAAGCTCGTCGCTAAATCAACTGGCTGCGGCTGCAGCCAAGGTAGGCGGACAAAAACAACAACAACAACAACAACAGTCCAGCAACTCCTCCTCAAATGATCCTCTTACTGACCCGAATGTCGCCGCTGCAGTCGCTGCATATTCGTCGAGTTTTAATTTGCCGCGTGTGCAGGACACGGCTCAACAACCATCGACCTCTAGCAGTGCAAAGTTGAAGTCGGAGCGATCATCGAAATCTTCGTCGTCATCCTCTTCCTCCAGCTCTAGCTCCAATTCCTACAAGACTAAGCTAATGAAGGAGCTCGATGATCTGAAGAATGATCCATTGAAAATGAGTGAGTTGATCCGTTCGCCGGAATACGCGGCCCTCTTGCTGCAACAGGCCGAGGCTCTGGGTGCCACAACCTTGGGCACTTTAGGATTTGGCGGAGACTTTTCCTATCTAACAGGGGCAGGCTTGGGCTTGACAGGCAGTGGCAGTGGGTCTTCGAGCAGCAAATCGAAGTCATCGTCGGCAGCCGCAGCCGCCGCTGCTTCTGCAGCTGCACTCACAGCAGACTACAATAATCTATTGCAAGCATCAAAACTACTGGGTTATGATTCGTACATGCAACAGGCGAAGAACAATGATTTGAATGCATTCCTGCAGCAGCAAATGGGCGCTGCTGCCGCAGCTGCGGCCGTAGCATCTGCTCCACCACCTCCACCGGCTCCATCGACTTCGAGCAGCTCGAAGAAACAACAGCAATCACAGCAATCGGCTCATCCAGACTACACCACATTGCTGCAGACGTACTCGAAACTCTTCGATCCATCCAACAATTTCGGAGCATCCATGGCTCCGAGCAAGGTCACCTCGAATGCCCACCATGAACTGTCCGCACTGTTGGCCGCGGGTGTGGGTGGAGGGGTAGGTGGCGGCAACATGGGCAGCAGCGGCGGCTCGTCGAGTTCGAAGAAGCAGAAGGAGCAACAGCAACAGCAACAGCAATCGGACATGCTCAATCAACTGTTGCAATCGGAGAAACAACAGTCAGATTTGAATGCATTGCTCTATCATCAGAACAAGGCAGCGGCCGATTTGAACGCTTTGTTTGCGGCGCCATCAGCTGCGGCCGCGTCCACCCCATCATCGAGCAAGTCAGGCGGATCGAATTCGACTGGAACACCGTCGCCGCTGACGGACCCCACGGCCTATTACAACGCCCTGGCCCAGGAGAAAATGCAGGACTACGCCTCCTTCTTCCAGCAACACCATGGCAAGTACGGCATTCCGGATCCGCTCTCGAAGACCACGCTAGCCGCCAACAATTTGTTCATGTCGCCGTCGGCGCTGCTGAAAATGCAGCAGGAGTCTCTGTCGGCAATGATGATGAAGCCGCCGAAGTCGACATCCTCGTCATCGACATCGGCGACACGGGCACGCGAGTCTTCGGCATCGCCGGCCCAGGAACGTCTGACGCCCACCAAGAGCGCCATGAGTGGCGGCTCGTCGGGCTCAGCCTCGGCCGGGTCTGGTGGCGGCAAGTACAACTTCAGCGCCGTTGACTTGGCCATCTCCAGTGTGCCCTCGAATACTCCGTCGCCGGCGCCGTCGGACGGCAGCAACAGCTCCTCGAATCGGCGGCCCACAAACACGCCGCCCGTCGACTTGAGTCGTCTCTATGGCGACTTGGCGCCGCCCAACTTGGGCGCTGCTCTGGCTGGCGGCGTCGGCATGGGCGGGGTCAACACCAAGAAGCGCATGGAGTTCTCGTCCATTGCCGATCTGGCTGCCCCGCCGCCAGCGAAGATTCAGAAGACAAGCGACGACGTACTGAATCTGTCCAACGAGTAACTCGGAATCTGGACACAAACAACAGAATCGACTAGAAAGACGAAAGTCGATAGATTGCGGTATGGAGAAACAAAACAGAGAATTATTTTTATTACTCAGCAAGCAAGAAGTTGGAGCACTTTAGACATAAGACTTCGCTGTATTGTAGGATCTTAGTGATTAAGGTATCATAACGATTGATCGTTTTGTTTTTAACAACAACAACACACTCCGATAGTATTTTAATCGAACAGTATGAATGGCAAATGAGTTTGGCGCCTAATTTATATTAGTAGTATTGAAGCGTTTTTTAATGGAATACTGTCTATGAATAGAAGAACAACGAACAAATTTGTTGTTTTAGTGAGACGCACAAATATATAAAAACAAAAAGCTACGCCCGATGATCGGTGGGCGTATTTATTCCATTATCAATAAACACGCATTAGATTATATTATAACATACATATTTAATATGCATAAGACATATTCTAGAAGATAGGTGAAAATCGAGGAGCAGAAGTAAAGTAAGAGTATTTAAAGAAAACAATAATGTTAATTACTTAAGTCTAATAAAAGCGTATCTACATTAATAATAAACGGTGTCTTAGTCCCAGCAATGATAAAGCATTTTACGGCGCCTGCTCGCGATCACATCGGATGCTTCTCGAGCTTCCTACCTTACCGGTTTCTGTTTATTCGAATTCCTTCACAGTTGCTGATAACGTTTCGCTCTGGTTCGCTCCCTCTCTCTCTGGACCAGAGTCGTCGGGAGTTTTCGCTGTGATAAACAAGAACAGTATAAAATATCTCGTCTGTGTCGCGCAGCCCGTAATCTCGTTTGATCACTTTTCCGTGCATGAATTACGAAAACAAAACCGATACGAATATTTCCAGATCGACCAACAGGTTTTACTTTATCACTCCTAGCCCGATCCTAGCCCTAGCTCGGTTCTAGGCTTCTATAAATACCACCGCGGTTGGGCAAGAGCGGCTCAATTTCGAATGGTGTTTTAAGCGCGATCGCTCGAGTCGGACTAGCGGAGATTTCTCGTGGTTTGCTGCACATCCAGTGAGGAGCAACAATGTCTGATTACAAGGTAATTAGAGGACCTCGACGTAGCCGTGGATCGGATGTACAAAAATGCAATGGAAATAAGCGTTAAAATCGTCGATCGCACATTGAATTAGTGAATAAAAAAAACCAAAAAAAGAGGTGAAATGCAAAAGTCTAGGAAAATCTATTGAAAAGTGCTTCCAATTAAAAGAAAAGAACATTCTCCCATTATAATTTCTTATAGATAACTACATAGAAAGTTTTGTTGAGATTTTAATTGGATGAAAACTGAGTGAAAAATTCTCGTGATCCCACGTCACCAAAAAGTTTGGTCGTGACAAGTTCTTTTGATTTGGTTGACAAAACACGAAATTAATAACAAATATAACCGGAACAAGTTTAAAAATATTCTCTATATGTGTGCAGCCGTTGCAAATGCTTGGTAAAAAGACGCATATGCAAAGTTTTCCATTTGTAGTTACAATTAAAACAAGTTTTCAATTTCTTCGGAATATTTACAACGTGCCGGACGAGATTATTATGCAAAATACTTCTCTATTTCTGCCAATGCCCCTAGTTCATGTGTGTATTAATGAAAAACGTTCTCAATGCGCTCCCTGTGAATTCCAGTACATGTCCGGATTCGGTTCCCACTTCTCCTCGGAGGACGAGAGGTGCCCGAACGCGCTTCCCCAGGGCCAGAACTCGCCGCAAAAGTGCGCCTACGGCTTGTACGCGGAGCAATTGTCCGGCTCCGCCTTCACCGCCCCCCGCAAGGAGAACGTCCGGACCTGGTTCTACCGCATTCGCCCCAGTGCCGTCCACCAGCCCTTCCGCCCCTTCCATGGGGGGAAGTTCTTGAGTTGCAACTGGAACGAGCAGCCGCCGAATCCCAACCAGGTAAGCAGCTGCCGGAGATCGACCATAGATAGACGGATAAGGATAATTTAAAGAGATTCGTTGAAGCCAGGTTCTGTTACAGCTAGATCGATCTACAGATCTGCTAAAGCTAGAGATATGCCAAAGCTACAGCTGTGTTCACGCTAGAGATCTCTAGAGATAAGTTAACGATCTAAAGCTAATGATCTAAAGTTAATATTAACGACCTGATATAGCTAACGATCTGCCATAGCTAGAGTAGAGATCTTTTAAAGCAGAAGCTCTGTGAGAGCCAAAGATATTTGGACTGATCTCGATTCCGTCCTCCAATTGCAGATGCGTTGGAGTCCCTTCGATGTGCCCACCGAGGGCAGGGTGACCTTTGCGGAGGGACTGCACACGGTGTGCGGGGCGGGGGATGCGCGCAGTCGCCACGGCCTCGCCGTCCACGTCTACCTCTGCAACGCCTCCATGGACGACTCAGCCTTCTACAACAGCGACGGCGACTTCTTGATCGGTGGGTCCTCGTGGTATTTTCTCTTACTAAATTTCTTACTGAACTTCCTTTGTTCTTGGGTTCTTCGGGTCTTCGGTTCAGTTCCGCAGCAGGGCACCCTGGACATCGTGACCGAGTTCGGCAAGATGAAGGTGGCCCCGAACGAGATCTGCGTCATCCCCCAGGGCGTCCGGTTCGCGGTGCACGTGGCCGGGCCCACGCGGTAAGCGATTCATTTACTATCGACCAATGGCCATCCAACTCTCCTTCCTCCCCCGACAGCGGCTACATCCTGGAGGTCTACGACAACCACTTCCACCTGCCCGACCTGGGCCCGATCGGCGCCAACGGCCTGGCGAACCCCAGAGACTTCCAAACGCCCGTCGCCTGGTTCGAGGACCGTGAAGTCCAGGGTATTTGAGTCAAGTCTTCATACGTACGATCGGCCGAATACATTTGGTTTGATTTGCAGACTTCCAGATGATCTCCAAGTACCAGGGCGCGCTGTTCGTGGCCAACCAGCAGCACTCGCCGTTCGACGTGGTCGCCTGGCACGGCAACTACGTGCCCTACAAGTACGACCTGAGCAAGTTCATGGTCATCAACTCGGTCAGCTTCGACCACTGCGACCCGAGCATCTTCACCGTGCTGACCTGCCCCAGCTCGCGCTATGGCACGGCCATCGCCGACTTCGTCATCTTCCCGCCGCGGTGGTCGGTGCAGGAGCACACGTTCCGGCCCCCCTACTACCACCGTGCGTTGTCGTTCTCTGGAAATGTTTTGTGTCGACTAATTGGTCGGTTTGTTGTCTTTGCAGGGAACTGCATGAGCGAGTTCATGGGTCTGATCCTGGGCCGCTACGAGGCCAAGGAGGAGGGCTTCATGGCCGGCGGCGCCACCCTGCACTCGATGATGACGCCGCACGGACCCGACCACCGGTGCTTCGAGGGCGCCTCCAACACCACGCTGGGCCCGGAGCGCGTCGCCGACGGCACCCAGGCCTTCATGTTCGAGTCGTCGCTCAGCATGGCGGTGACCAGGTGGGGCGAGAAGACCTGCCAGAAGCTGGACGCCAAGTACTACGAGTGCTGGCAGGCCCTCAAGAAGAACTTCAAAATCTCAAACTAAATCAACCTGACTCCGATCAGTGAAACTGTGACTTATGTCGGGCGTGGATTTATTTAAAACTCGTACTTCGTTACAGTTATCGACGATAAATTCGGTTTAATTGCAATGATACTAATATTAATAATAATTGTGTTTAGTAATAATAATCATAATAATAATCGTTATAATAAATATATTAGAAATTCACAACCTTGCAAGTCGTTCAACACCCACACACACTCATAACATGCAATAACAATTGATGATTAACGTCGAGAAAGCTGATATCGATTGACTATAATTGGCACAAACAGCAAAAATCGATTTAAAATTGGCACGAACATCCCTAGCGCCAGTCGAATGTCCCCTTAGTCGAATGGGTCTTTTTCGAATGTCCCTCTAGTTCAATGTCCCTCAGTCGAAAGTCCCTTCAGTTGAATTTTCCCCCACGTCGAAAGTCCCTTCAATCGAATGTCTCTTTTGTCAAAAGTCCCTTTAGACGAATGTCCCTTAGACGAATGTCCCTTGGACGAATGTCCCTTAGTCGAAAGTCCCATTAGTCGAAAGTCCCTTCGAAGAATGTTCATTTCATCGTATGTTCCTTAGTCGAATTTCCCTTTAGTCGAGCGTTCCTTTAGTCGAAAGTCCCTCAGTTAAATGTCCCTTAGTCTAATGTCCCTGGTAGTGGCGATTTAGAGCCTGAAGGTTATGCTGGGGGCCGATCGGGGGCCGCGACTCGAGCTGGTGCCGTGACTGACGCTCGCCTTCAGGCGGCACACGCACAAGTGGTTGTAGCGGTCGCCGTCGCCCTGCTGCTGCTGGCGACGCATGCCGACGACGACGTTGTCGTCGGAGCTGCGATTGTAGATGCTCTTCGTCTCGCAGTTGCAGCAACTCGTCTTCACGTACTTCATCCGCCCGTACATCGGATGCTGCAACAACAGATGCTGCTGCTGCTGCTGCTGTTGGAGTTGTTGCTGCTGTTGTTGCTGCAGCGGCACGATGGACAGATTCGAGGATGAGTAGTTGACGACCTGCTTGCTCTGGTTGGGTGAGCGCGCGCCGACCAGGTTCGAGCCCATCGAGACGCTGCTCTCGACCTCCACGTTGCTGATGAGGTCGGGCGCGATGTCGCCGGAGCAGAAGACGCGCTCCTCCCGCTGCACCTCGCCCAGCTGCCCGATCAGCCAATAGGTTCGCATGTCGCCCTTGCCCTGGGAGAGCGGGAGAAACACAGAGAGAGAGAGAGAGAGAGACAGAAAGAGAGAGAGAGAGAGAGAGGGAAGAAGGAAGAAAAAATACAAATTTGCATACTCCGCTATCGAGTGGCGGGCACTGCGTTGGAAAATTGCCATTCCACATGACACCACGCACACACACGCTCGCCCACAGCCACTCACACACACTCGCACTCTCACTCGCAGATATGCTCGAGAGGATGCCATTCGAATACCTTGATGCTGGTCAGACCCCGCTCGACGCAGTGGTACTCGCCGGGATGCAGCAGCTGGTAGGTCGTCTCGGAGATGTGGATGCGCATCGCCTCCCCGGTGCTCTCCATCCGGGAGGCCGTGTTCACGGTGTCGCCGAACAGGCAGTAGCGCGGCATCTGCAGAGGACGAGAACAAGGACCAGGAAAGGAACCAGGAGGACAACGAGGAGGAGGAGTAGGGGAACAAGCGGGCGGACAAGGGAGGAGGAGGCGAAGGCGGTTCGTCAGTGGGCGAGAAGATAAACGTGGTAAATCGAGGTGAAACGACTGTGCATATGCAAATCAGCTCCGTGAACTCGGCATGACTCGAATCAACTCGACTCGCGTCAAACCGACCCGAATCGACTGGGATCGACTCGGATCGATGCGCCGATGTTCGGCGGAGCCAACCCCAGTCCCAACCCCTGTCCACACCCGGACAGCGACGGGTGACGACTGACCTTCAGACCCACCACGCCGGCCGCACAGGGTCCCGAGTGGACGCCGATGCGGAACTGCAGCGTCTCCGTGGGGCGGTGATGGATTTTCAGGCTCGACACGTTCTCGAGCAGATGCAGGGCTAACGAAGCAATCTCGCCGGCGTGCCTGCTCCCATTTCGCAGCGGGAGCCCCGACACGACCATGTACGCGTCGCCGATTGTCTCCACCTGCAGGCGACACGAACGAGAAACGAGAAACGAGAGAGGGAGGGAGGCAGAGAAGGAGAGAGAGTGATAAAGCATGAAATTCGTACGTGCAAACGAGCGATGAGGGGGTGGGAGACAAAGGAGCGAGGGTGGCGACTTCCCTGGCACGTTAACCCCGACAATTAACGGCGCCGACAGCGGGAGTCAAGCGGGAATCCAGGTGTCCGATTCGGTCGCCACCCACCAACCACCGCCCACCGCCCATCGCCCACCGCCCATCGCCGCCCCCAGCACGGGAGCGGGACGCACCTTGTAAACGTCGTAATTGGATATTATCGAGTCGCAGCAGGTGTACAAATCGTTCAGCATCTCGACCACCTCGAAGGGCGTGCTCATCGCACAGAGCTCGGTGAAGCCGACGACGTCGCTGAACAGGATCGTCACGCAGTCGAAGCACTCGGCCTCGACGGGTTCGCCGCGCTTCAGGGACTCGGCCACGGACCTGCGTTGGGGAAGGACGAAATCGGTAGGGGGTGGCTTTAATAACGGGGTGGGTGCGGATGTGGAGCGAAGGCCGTCGAAGGACCTCGTAATCTGCATTCTCTCCACATTGCACTGTTCCCCCATAGAGATGTGTGTGTGTGTGTGTGTGTGTTTGTTATGCACCTGGGCAGCATCTGATTGAGCAGCATGTCGGTCTTCTTCTTCTCCTCGTACAGCAGATTGGTCCGCTCCTGGACGAGGCCCTCCAGGTTGTAGGCGTACTTCTCCATTATCGAGAGCATGTTGTCGAAAATATTCGATTTTCTGAAATGCAACGACTCGTTCACCCAGTTTGCGATGCGGTTCCCGGAAAGGGCGAAGTGGTTGAGGGGAGGGGGGAGGGGAGGGGAGGGCATCCGAGATTGAAATCCTCACAAAGACTAAATTCAATCCGAAGTAAAAGTATCACAGTTGTGGACCTAAGCGGTTCTGGGTGGTGGGAGTCGAGGTCGAGGCGACCTCGGTCGAATTAAACGTGGACATGCCTCGAGCGGAAGCGTCATTAGGGAGCAGGGTCGATGGGTGGGACCGGGGGCGGGTTGTGGTGGTTGCTACTCACAGTCCGGCCTGGAGCTCCTTGAGCTTGACACGCACCAGCCGAATGTCCGGCCGCAGCTCCGGGTCCTCGTCCCAGCAGGAGCGCAGACACTGTCGCACATACTCCGGCACCTCCAGATGAGCGATGGGCGGCCGGAAGACGCCGTGGTGCAGGAGCTCCGGCTTCTTGACGAACATGATGATTTCTGCGACGAAGAGACGATGGAAATATATGAGCCGACGAATACTCGGAAAAGTCCGCGCAAATCCCCAGCAGCCGCCGACAGTCAGTCAGTGGCCAGAGCGACATCGAAATCGAAGGAAACTTTTGTGCTCGCCTTCGCTTTCGACGTCATTTAGTGGCGGAATAATGAATGTTGATTGAAGGCATAATAACAATGATGGAAATAGGAATGTCTCCGGATGATGACCGATGGATGGGATGGATGGATGGATGGGATGGTTGGTTGGTTGGTTGGGTGATGGATGTCCGATGGTGTTGCTGTTGTTGTTGTTGGCGACCGTTGCTATTTAAAGTGTCGACTCACCCTCGTTGGTGTACGTCGTCTCGCCCCAGGGCCCCTTGCGTCCAATTATCTCGTAGAGCACGATGCCGAATGCATAGACGTCGCCCTTCTGCGTTCCACGGGGCGGGTGCGCGGGATCCCGCAAAAGCTCCGGCGCCTTCCACAGAGCACGTTTCAATTCCAATTCCCGTCTTCGGTTCATTTGCGCGATATTACCACAGAGAGATGGAGAGAGGGAGAGAGAATGAGCATGAGAGAGAGGGGATATCACAAATGAGCTAAGTCACCGGCTCGTGGCCTGAAGAAACCCCTCGTTCCCACGGAAGCCCGACTCGCGACTCGCGACTCGCGACACACCCACGACCTACCGCTTGGGCTCGTCCTGGCCGGCCTTGAACTCGTGCAGGCCGAAGTCGGCGATTTGGCAGACCCAGCGCGAGTCGATCAGGCAGTTGCTGGAGCGCAGGTTGCCGTGCGAGACGATGTCCGAGTCGTGGAGGTAGATCATGCCCTTCAGTATGTCGCTGACCAGGGAGGACACGAACATGTGGTCCAGGTGCAGGTCCTCGTTCGCCAGCACGTCCTCGAGGCTGCCGCGGGCGCAGTACGTCGTGAAGATGATCACCGAGCCGTGGTCGATCGAGGCGCCGATGAAGTTGATGATGTTCTCGTGGCGAACCTGTTCGGATCGAACCGGAGGATCGAGGATGGAAAAAAAAATATAATAAGTATGTCCCATACCTCCCGCATCTGCTTCAGCTCCTTGCGTATGGAGCGCGTGATGTCGACGGACTTCTTGTAGATCTTCTTCATGGCCACGATGTTGCCGCGATACAAACCTGCCAACGGGGAGAAATTGACAATTGACTTTGACCCACACTTGGGAGCCACCTCATACCGATGTTCGTGTAGGCCTTCTTGTTCATGTCCCCGCCGGCCAAGATGCTCTGACGACACGTCTGGAACTTCGGAATACACCAGCCCTTAATTGCCATGAACCATTTACGAAAACTCTCGATCGGTAAGACTTACAATGCTCTTGGTCTTCGTGTTGTAGCTCTCGGGGTTCTCCACGTTCACGATCGTCACGTCCTTCATGTCGACCTTCCACAGCAGGCCGGCCAACGTCTGCTCGTACCGGTAATGCCTATATGTATGTGTGCGTGTGGTTGTGTAGTTTAGGGATCGGGGTCATAGGGTTAGGGTTAGGGTTAGGAGAGAACAAACACACGTGAGTAAGGTGTTAAGTTGGGAAATAGTCTGCTGAGTCATCACTACTTAATCAAAAAGATGCCCGCGATCATCAGGAAGAAGCCGAAGAACGAGCCGGATGCGATGTAGCGCCAGTCGAGCTTCCGGGCCCGGCACAGCTCGCCGTAGAAGCCGCAGATGGGCTCCGCCAGGGGGGGTCGGCCCTTCAGCCACTGGATGGGCCGATCGGGCTTGATGTAGCGGAATTCCTGGAAGCCCCGAGCAACGGGACGAGGGAAACTGGGTAAATATTCGCCAAATACGTGCACCAGCGCGCGGCTTATCCTGCAGCCACCCTCGCGCCCCCCCCCCCTCTCTTACCGGGATGGTCGATTGTTTGCTGTAAACAAAGTAGCCAACGGGTTGCATCGACATTTTCGCCAGCGAGCCTCCGTTTGCGTCACTCTGTAACGTGATCACCGTGTAATTCCCTTCCGCGTCGCCGTTGGAGTCGATGTGGACCTTGTGGTTGGGAGAAAACACACACCTGTCATCAGCCAGGCGCGCACAGTGGCCGCAAAGTCTGCGCGCGGGCCGAAAACCTGAGCAAAACTCATTTCACCCAGTTAAGCTCAAAACAAAATTAATGACATTAACAATTTGTTTGCAAGATTGTATGGAACAAAAGTAAATAAAGAATTTACATTCAAATGTTTACGTCAATCATGGAAATCTCAAAAGAATCATAAAAAATTAATAAAAAAATAACCCTTAAACAGAATGTAGAAAAACAACTGTAGACTTTTTTGAAGAAAATCACAAGAATAGTTTTGCTTAGTTTTGCCAATTTTTCGCCCGTACGCAGATTTTTGTCGTGCACTGTGCAAAGTTATTCATATTACATGTTAATTATAGAACAACAAGAATGACGTGAGAATAGAATATTTGATGTAACACTTTGTAAATATTATCTTCTTGTTTACGGCATTGCTGTTGTTGTGACTGTCGTTGTTTTTGTCATTGGTCGAGTTGTTTTTATTATTGATCTCATTGTTTTTATTATTGGAGGGGTTGTTTTTGTTATTCGTCGCTTTGTTTTTGTTGTTGCTGTATTTGCTGTATGTCACTGGTCGCATTTTCTTGTTATTTTCGCATTGTTTTTGCTGTTGGTCTCAGAGTTTTTGTTATCGGTCGCGTTGTTTTTGTCATTGGTGCCATTGTTGTTGTTGTTGTTCGACTTATTGTCTTTGTTAGTGGAAGCGTCGTTTTGTTATTTTTATTCTTTTGACACTCACATCGAATCCCTGGATGGAGTGGTAGGACCTGTTGAAGACCCGGCTCATCACCAGGCGCCCGTCGTAGATGTCGCCGCCCATGCTGAGGACGTCCGAGATGGCCCGAGCGTAGATCATGACGCTGTCGTACAGATGGACCCCGTATATGGGAACCTGCGGCGACGACGTGACGATGATTGTTCTCGGAGGACCGAAGGCCCCTTGTGGATACTCACGGAAATGTTGTCGAAGACGCGCTCGTGGTAGGGCACCAGGAAGGGATATTTGCGCGCGTACTCCTTGATCCTGTTGCAGATCTCGCTGAAAGGACACACCGGAAAGGATTAGAGCCACGCCCCTGCACCCGGCGAACGTCAACTGAAGGCAACTGAGGCAACTGAGGCAACTGAGGCTAAGTAAGGTAAACGGAAACCATAGCGAAACGAAACTTGTCTACGGGTCTGGTGTGGGGGGTCGAGGGGACGAGGGGACGGAGTGGGGGCAGGGTGTTCAGAGTACATGATAGACCAATACAACAGCTGTATAGAGACTATGGAGAGAGCGTGTGTGTGTGGCTAAATATATATATATATATATCGCTAATTCACATACATATAAAAACGAACTGAGTAAATAATAATAAGAAGTGAGAGAGAGAGAAAAAAGTGTTTCGTTCAATTACCGAATATTAGGATTTTGTGGATAGGACATGCTTATTTTAATCACGGAACGAAATGAATTTTTATCCAGTGATTTATTCTTTTCTTTTCTAATGTAGGGATCTAAATAATCTGGAAGCAATATAGAATATAGGCATGCATTTAGTATGATTTGGTATCAACAGTCGTCGTCATCATCATAATCATCATCATCTCATCTTCATCATCATCATCAGTCATCTTCTTCGTCTTCTTCGGGTAGCTTCATCGTGGTGCCGTGGACGGAACTTACTTCTCTCCATGATGTTCACGCGCCGCTTCGAGTCGTAGATCTCGTCGTCCACCGAGATGATCAGGTAGTCGCCGTGCAGCAGCAGCTTCCGGTTCTGCATGCACCGCACGAAGTCCACCATCGCGATGTGTTCTCCGATGAAGACGTAGACTGGGGCGAGAGCGAAGAATGGGAATCTGAGGCTCGTGTCCACCATCCGAAGGCCGGCAATCGCTACTCACTGCGGGTGCTCAGGTAGGTCTCGTCGACGATCCGCTGCATCTTGATCAGGGTCGTGTCGATCGGGATGTAGTCGGCGATCTCCTTGAAGTGCGTGATCGTGAAGTTCTCGGCTTCCGCCAGCTCCTGTCGGGTGTCGACAAGAGATTGGTGACAAAGGGTTGGTAGCAAAGGTCGAGGACAAAGGTTGGTGACAAAGGTTTGTGACAAGGTGTTGGTTAAATATGATGTTTACAAAGTTTTGGTGAAAAATCTTGGCTACAAAGTTTGTGTGACAACAGTTTTGTGACAAAAGTTAGGTAGGTGACAAATGTTTGAAAGGGAATGAGGAGCAGTAACCAATAGTGGAAGAAGAAAAAGTTACCAGACCTGTATGGCTCGAGCCACCTCCGTGCCCCAGATCGGCTTCGAGCTGACCACGATCGCGAACTTGTTCCAGTGGAAGGCGTTCAGCAGGCTGATGACGCTCTTCGAGACCTGTCGGAGACCGAAGACGGCGAGGGATGGAGCAAAATTAAACATATAAATGTGGTGTGGACAAGAGTTTTGTACCTTGGAGGCGGGGGCCAGGGTGCGGGCGAAGGTGTGGAAGATGTCCTTGTTCGAGACGACCGAGTCCGAGCACTTCTGTCGATGGGGTCCGCAAAGAGATGGTGAAAGAGAGAGAGGGGAGGGTCAGGAAAATTGGAGTTCAAATGAAATTAGTTCGATCGATTGTGATAAAAACAAAACCGAGTTCGAGTTCGAGTTCGAGCTCGAGCTCGAGTGGTTCAAAAAACCAATCACTGCAGGACGATTGAATTAATTAACTTCGCAGTGGTGATCGGATTGAGCATGCCATAATTAAACGGCTGCATGTGTGAGTGCGTGCGAGTTGATTACAAGTACTTACAAAGGATATCATCGGCGTGTTCCAGGCCGAGGCGATCAGGGCTTCCGACGTGCAGCTCTCGTCCGGCCCGATGAAGGCGGCGATTTTTTCGTCCCGCATTTGAGTCATGAACCTAAAAAGCATACAAAAAAACAAAAAAGAGCCAAGCCACAGAACGAAGGAGAAAAACGAACAAAAAGGAAAAAATATATAAAAACATTACGACAACAGTGACGAAATGAGAAGAAAATAATAATAACAAAGAAAAAAGAAAAACAAAAATTTAACATTTATGTGTGTCTTTATGTCGGACGTAAAAAGTCCAATTTCCACACGACCGAAGGTCCCTCGGCCAACGTGGTCGGCAGTCGCCCGATGACGAACCGCCAGACGGATGGACGGACGGCTGTGATGGACGCGGACGCGCTCGACGAGGATGAGGACGAGGACGAGGACATCCTGGCTGTCAGCGGTTCTCACCTAATTGGTTGTACGCGATAAGCTCCCACTTTATGGCCGATGTCGAATGCTTTGAAGGATAGCTTTTTGCCTGGCAACAGCGTGGGATTTTTGTTGATGTTCTCGATGGCCAGTGGAAGTCCGCCCAGGGTTACCTGCAAAGTTTATTATTGTGGTTTCAATTTAATGTGGAAGTTTTCAGCTTCAAATTCGTGCTTTTCGTCGTTAAAAAGCATTATAGACATCAAAGGACAAAGGCACAGAGGCAAGCGAAGAGAATTGAAAATTGAGAATTCCCGAGGATTAGACGCGGTCTGGCCAAACCAGACCAACCCAGGTCAGAGTAAACGAAACCAAACCAGACAAAACCAGGTCAGACCAAACCAGATTAAATCAGACCAGACCATGGTCGACCCGTGGGGAGTTGACCACGGTCTTGGCCACGTCCCTGCGAGCTTCAGGCGTCCTTCGCTTGGAGGTCAGGCGGCTTTGGTTTGCGAGTCATGTGGGCCAATCGTTCGGTAACGAGCCCCAATCATTCACCCCTGGTTTTATATTCATGGAGACGACATCGGCAGATTACATTTAATAATTCCAGAGATTTCGCCGCCCACTCCAGCTTCTCGCCTCTCCTCCCTGGACGGGATAATAATAAATTCAAATCAAATTTCCGCTCGCGACGCCCTTGAACTGGGGGCTGGAGGAAAATGTTATTTTAGGATTTGGAACGTTTTAATGGCCATGGCTCCCGATTCCCCAGGATCACCCTGATCCCCGCTTCCGCTCCTCTCATTTACGAGCAATTGAGCCCCTGATGCGCTCAACAGGTCGTTGAGAATTATGGGTCAAAGAGGGAACACGAGGAATCCTCGGAAAGCGGCTCAAGAGAGCTGGAGAGCTGGAAGTCGATCCTGGCTCCCTGCTCCTCCGGCCCCAACCTCTGGGTGGACCTGGCGTGAACTGCTCAGCTCTGGGAAAACGTTTTTCTTTCGCTGTTTTATTTTGTGTCGTTTTGTTTTCTTTTCTTCATTTTGTTTCCATTTGTTTTGTTTTGTTTGCCCGACAGCAGGCACGAAGTTTTGTTTATTTTCACGCACCACTTGATTCTTGATTCTTTTCCTTTTTATCTCTCTTTTCGAGAAACGAAATCCTCCGGTTTGCTGCGATATTAATAGTTCCCCGCCGGCCCGGTCAAAGCCCAGGGATTTAACTACGGACAGTGGCCGGGGTTTTCCGGGAAAACGCGATGCAATCGAGAGCGGAAATAAATTGCATTTGAATGGGGTGCGACGGGTTGCGAGGGGTTCACGGGGTGACCGGCATCGATGGAGCTCATAATTAAGCCATTCACCAGCCATTTCAAATTTCGCATTCAAAAGCAATTTCAATCGGTCGCGATTCTCCACGCGAAAGGTTCGCCAATTCAATTCAACCTTAACCACCATCCATTATCCAATAAACATATTTTTCACCACTCGGGCGATTTATTTTTTCCAGTGCACTGCGGACGCATTTCGCGTAAAATCAAATCACACTCAAGGCTCCTTTTAAAGGCTCAGCCGAGCTGTCGCTCCTCATTAAGAGAAGTCTTCGCATAAAATTGTTCGCGTGTCTTCTCACTTTTTTCTTCTTTTCACTTCTGTTTTCCTGTCTCTCGCTTTTGCCAACAAGCGAGAGACAAGTTGGAGCAAAAAAATTTGATTTTTCCAGAATTCCTGGAACAGACTTTCAGTCTCGAATATCGCTCGATTTGGAGAGTTTCTTAAAGACAAAGAAAATTTTCCCAAGATCACTGGAAGGGCTTCGCCAGCGCCACCCAATCAGCGTCTGGTTCGCACTTTTTCCCTCCTCATTTTCCTAATCCCCGTGGGACGCCGGCGTCTCCATCGGATCGCGTCCTTTCGTCCGTCTCCACCTTTTAAACGCCTCCCTTTCCTCCCTCCCGTCGGCCGTAATTAATCGGCTTCCTTCGCCTCCTTTTCCGCTTCCGATTTCGATTCCTCTTCCTCGGAGTCGAGCTGAGCAGGATTTAAATTGCAAATATGGTCTTCCGGGAGTTAGGTGTTGCTGGCGAACTCGGTATTTGAGTTGCAAATTAAATTCAGCTCAATTTCTCAACGAGAAGCCCCAATGTTTGCTTAACTGCTTGCTTCACATGCTCCAGCCCCCCAACTCGCTGCCACTGAAGGGTTGAGCCGTCATTAAACGGTCCTTAGTCCTTAGTCCTTATCAATGATGATCAACATCGGGGTAATGACGGGGCTTGGGATGAGCAAACAGGATGGCGGAAGCAGAAGGGAGGAAACTCGTGACGAAACCCGTCAAGGGCGCCGCCGACTTCCGGGTCACGTTTCGAGCCAACTGGCACTTCGTCCCGAGGTTGCACCTGTGGGCTTGGGATGGGAAAGGGAGGGGAAGGCTTGAGACACCGACTCCCAGGACCGGAGCCCATGAATAATTCAACGAGCCACCTCTGAGCCCGAGCAGAGCAATGAACGAACGAACGAACGATCGCCGTGGGTTTTGGGTTCTGAGTTTGGTGTTTTGGGCTCGAGTTCGGTTCGGTTCAGAGGTCGCCAGGCCCCAACCGCGGACCGTGCTACGTACCCGCATCTGGGAGTACTCGGCCAGGAAGCCGATGACTATGGTGTCCCTCGAGTGGCTCGAGTGGCTCGCGTTGTGCTGCCTCTGCGCCGGCAACGTCTCGAACACCACGCCGTAGACGCAGAGCGTGAGGAGCACACGTTGGGCAAACATTTTGACGCGACCTCGACCGCGACTTCGACGCCGACTTCGGGAACAATTCTAATTAAATTTCACTTCACTCTCTGCACTCTTTTTACACTTTGGCCTTTACTTCTAACTTGGTTGCTTCTTTTTTGACTTCTTTCGGTTTTAAATTGAGTTGGATCGCGAAAGTCGTTTTCCGTCGAATTTGTTTTTGGTTTTTCCAAATAAAATATTCATCTCATTTCGCTTCCTACGCTCGTCCCTTGATAGCAATTGCGTTATTTTCCCGCATCCTGCGTGTGTGCTTTTTTTTAGCCCGCTACTTTGTGCTTTCTTCGAATTAATTTAGCTGCGAAACTTTTTCTCATCACTCAAACATCTGGCTTTGTCACTGCGTGTGTGTTGTCGTTGTGTTTCACGCTCACATCCGTTTCCGCTTCTTGCGGGAGCTGCAGGCTTCCGATTCGTTCCCCTTCGATTCGATACGATCCGTTCGGTTCGGTTCGGTTCGGTTCCGATCCGTTTCGTTCCGCGTCGCTCGGCTCCGACTGGCGATGCGTGCGCGACGAAGTCCTGTGGCCGACTGGCTGGGAACGAACTCGCTCCTGGCTTTTTGTTTCGCTGCCGCCCGAGCGCGTGGGAAGAGGAAGAGCGACGTCGTGTTGTCGGTCTCGTTGCCGACGTCGGCGTCGCTGCTCCTGCGGCTGGCGGAGACGGCATCGATGGCGATGCCGATGTCGTCGCCGAAGACAGGACGTGTGGGAAAACATGAAGCCGAACGAGATGAAACCTCGCTGTCCTGCCGGATGTCGGACCCTTGGTGAGTCGCTGCCATGGAGACGACGGGTGGCGCTGGAGGGGCAGGAGGGGCAGGAGGAGGTGTCGCAATCGCGCGCTCCGTTTGGCGCCCTCCGAGATCTGAATGAAAGCGTTGACGAAGCCGGGACAAGTGAAAGTGGCTGCCGTTCGATTGCTCGCATTGTTGTTGTTGATGTTGTTGTTGTTGCTGTTATTGGCCCCATCGTATTCCCGAGGTTGTGGCTGTTGCTGTTGCCCACCCACCCCCCTCCCCCCCTCGTCGTCGCGAGCTCCTGCGCTGCCACCCGCTGTAACAACTTTCCATTGTCAACAAGTGTTTCGTTGAGTTTTTCGCTCCGTCTCCTGCCCCCTTCTTCTGGTTCACCCCCTAGAATGTCCTTTCGGTTTGGCTGGTTTGTGTTTTGCAGTGTTGTTATTGTTGCTGCATCCTCGCTCATCCGCGTTCTATGAATGAACGGGAGTCATTTCGTGGCGGTTTCCACCTACGGCATCGTCTGCCCGTCCGTCAGTCCATCAGTCTGTCCGCCTGGGTGGCCTCCTGTGTGTCCCTTCCCTTCCTTTCCCTTCCGCCCCCCGCCCGCCTGTCTGTCTGCCAACTGTCCGTGTGTAGCGCGTTGTCTGCCTCGGGCCCATCTCGCGACATGTCTGTGGGTTCTCGTCTCGGTTTTCGTCTGTGTCCCCATCACGTTGAGGGTGTGTCGGTGACTCCATCATGCACGATGTCTCTGTGGGTGTGGGTGTGTGTGCGTGTCTGATCGACGTCGCAGTTGTCGGTGCGGCTCTGACTTTTCCTACGCGAGGGACTTCGACTGCTTGACCTTAACCGAAAGTCGACCAATGGAACGTTGGTGGAAACCGAAAAGTCGCCAACCGCAATTGTGAGCAAATGAACATCGATTGCGTCGATTCAAAGGAAAGCCTTAGAGGATGGAGGAAGGCGGGGGAGGATGGAGAAGGAAGGGAGGAGGAAGGAAGGAGGAGGGAAGGATGAGTTTGGTTTGGTAAAAGAAGCAGAAAGGACGAAAGAAGGAGGACGGAAGGTTGTTGGATTGTGGAAGGTTGAAGGAAGAAAGGAAGGAACGTTGAAGCTCAAAAGTTGACAAATCGTTCATCGCCATCGATGGGGACGCAAAAGCAGAAGCCAAAAAGGACAAATGGAAAGAAGGAATGGAGCGAAAACCACGAGCCCTCGCATCTCGTTAACTGTAATGAGAGTCTTTTGAGAGTCCTTTGAGGGAGCCTGGGAAATCGCGAACCGCACAATCGGTGCCAGCGCCATGTAACAGATAGGAAGGAATGATGGCTGATGCCTGGCGGCTGATAGCGAACGCGGAAATAAATTAACGAACAAATGAATGAGTGAGCGAGGGACGGCCGAGAGGAGGGGCTGGTGGGCTGGGACCAGGTGGTTAATTGAAGTTAACGCTTTTGTATGGGCAGCGACCCAGTTTACTCCGGATCTCGCCGGAGTTGCTGCAGCTGGTGATGCCAGCCCAGCTATAAAACCCCATTACGTCCCACGCCTCGCCACCCCGACCAGTGACCTGCAGCCTGGGACCCACCTGACCTTTGGCCTCTGCAAGGCCTTCCCTGACTTCTGGCGGTCGCGACGCAATTTCCCTGGCTCATCTTGCCGTGTTTTCGCTCCATCTACCCTTTTCTCTCTTTCCCTTCCTCTCTCTGGGTCCGGACAATGGCGCAACAATGGCGGGCCATTTCCGTTTCCGGCAGCGCTCGCTCCCAACTGTCTGTTAATGGAAAACAAGTTCCGACGTTGCCCTTGACAACTGGTCCTTTGGTAGTTTCATTCATTTCTGCTTTAATTTTCCATTATTCTAATGTTGGCTTTGGAATTTTTGTAATTATTTTAATAATTTTGTTCAAATTATCTAAAAAGTAGGGCTTTTCGAAATTTGTATTTTTTTCACACTCTATTTTAACTGGTTTTACGATGCATTACCGTAAATTGACTAAAGCAATTAAGTGAATTCCCGTATTCGGCCCATTGTGCTTCGCTGTTGTTGTTGCCTTCTTGGCTACAGCGGCGTGGACTGTTATTCATTGTTATTGCAGTTTAATGTGTGAACAGGAACACACACACACACACACACGCGCGTACAATGTGCACACATATTTATGAACAATAAAATGTTTTTATCACCCATACAATGTAGATGTTATTGTCATCATCATCAGCGGCAGCAACGACGACGAGTTGGGAGGTGTTGTTGCTGTTGTTGTTGTCGACGACAGTTTTGTCGCAATCATTGGACTAGAGAACCGTGGAGCGAGGGGCGGGGCGGGGCGGGGCAGAGGCGGCTCCCACACAGCAGGCGGCGCCACAACAGGTAGCCGGAGCTGCCGATTCCCGACCCCGACCCAGGCGAGACGGCGGGCCGTGGGCGCAAAGAGGAGGCCGGAGGGAGGAGGAAGAATCAGGAGGACGACAATCCAGACAACTGCTACAAGGACAACGGCGGCGAGGTCGACGCCGACGCCGACAAGTTTTCGCAGCAGAAGCCGAACGAGCACGGGATGAGAACCAGGACGAGGACAGAGATAGCGAGATGGAGCTCGCCGCGGACTGGGGGCCTAATTGAGTGCCAGGCGGTAATTTGTCATCGACTCTGTCCTATTTATTGCGCAGCTAATTTATCACCTCCCAGCGACACCGGCCACCGGTCGTCTGGCGATGATCGGTGTCGATGCAGAAGTTCACAAAGCGAGATCAGTCGCACGATTCCCTGAACTCACAGCGGAGCTGTCGAACATCCCGGGTTGAGGGCGGAGTTCGAGCGAGGTCGCATTAAACACCTGTGGCCCCATCAGCCAGCAGCCACCTGTGGCGACCGTGGAGTTCCCTCATTTTCCCCACCGCCCAACACAGCCCAATTAATTACGAACTCAATGAAAGAATCCTTCCGCCGGTCGTTTGTGTTGGTGCAGGACGAATTCCCCCGGGGCGCACGAGTGGAGGTGAGATCACGTGAAATTAATTGAAATTAAGCCAGTGCCGCCTTTAAAAAGTCCGCTGTCGACGGCTCCTCGACGACGCCTGTCGTGTGGTCCTCCCGCGATTTCGGCTCCGGATCGGGTCCTGGCCCTGCGACTTGGCTGTGTGTTCGAGGGCCCTCTCGTTGCCGTTGAACTCCTGCACTCGGCTGGGGGCTGAATCGCTTCGTGCGGCGTCTGTTGCCAGGGGGAGACAACAACATAGTTGTTGTTGCCTTGTTGCTGTTGCCTCCTCTATATTTGTGTTTCCTCCGAGATTCCCCCGGCAGCTCGGCTCAAAGAATACAAATCCACAGTGAGTGCGAGAGAGAGATGGAGAGGGGTTGCTTTACTAGTGGCATCATTAAAGTAATCACTTCTGCTCCCCAGCGCCGCCTAACTCCAACCCCCTCCCCCTCCCCCTCCCTCGCTTTCTCACCCTCTCGGGAACCTGCTGTTGCAGCATCGCGGATCTCGGGACCAGTTGTTGTGTCGGTTTTTTTCTCCTCCTCTTGTTGTTGTTTTTAATAATGTTGCAGTTCTTCTCTTTTTACTGTTGTTGCTTCCGTTAATACGGCGGTTGGCTCTTGCAAGGGAAGCTCGGAAATTCATTAAAAATTAGTTTCAAAACAAAAACTTCCTAATTTATATACGCGAGCTCTTTCATTCTTCCCAAACGCCAGAACGAAATTCAGCGAAATTCATCAACAGCCGACTCAACATCGACTCGATTCAAGCACGACGCAGTCGAATTCAGTTGAATGTGAAATTTATAAAAAATATTAGAAAGTGGGAAAATGAAAAATAATATAATAATAAGTAAAAGAAACACACGTCGATTTTGCAACTGGATTTTCCCATTCGAAAGCGGGTGCCGGCGACACCCGACACTTGCCACGCCCCCCGGCCGGTGGGCGGCTGCCACGAAACCCAGTCACCTTTCCGGGAAATTCGGGAGTCAAACCCGAGAGAGCGGGGGGCAAAAACGACACATTACGACGAGCCACGCATAATTAACCAGGCTTCGCAACTGTGGAAACTCAATCAAAACACTTCGCTCTGCATCGCTTTACGGAGCTTTATTTATCGCGCATTTCGCTTTACTTTACAAAGTTCATCGACCGTGGGATGGTAAAAATAACAAGAGAATCTGAATTTCGGGCGACGGCGACGGCGACGACCCGATGCACGCTGACGTCGCGTGGACAGCGTCGCATGGACTGCCGTCTCCCGTCTCCCGTCTCACTCCCTCTCGCACGCACTCATGCATCTGTCGCTGTCGCGCTCCCTCACTGATAGTGAGCGAGCGCCTCGCGATTGATAACGCCCGGGTAGGTCGAGTACTGGGCCGACTTGCCCGTGAGGGCCACGAACTGCTCGGCCACCTCGACGGCGACCCGCACCTGCGCCTCCCCCGTGCTCGCGCCCAGATGGGGTGTGGCCACCACCTTCGGGTGCGCGATCAGCGCCCGCGTCACCTCCGACCGGGGCGGCTCCTCGGCGTACACATCGAACGCGGCCCCGCCGCACCGGCCCGCCTCCAGGGCGTCCAACACGGCCTTCTCGTCGACGATGCCGCCGCGGGCCACGTTCACGATCCGCACGCCGCTCCGGCACTTGGCCAGCGCCTCCGACGAGATCAGGTCTGCAGGGACGAGAGAGAAGAGAACATGTAGTGAGATCGAATTGAGGGGATGGGAGGGTAGGAAGTTCGTTCCCTTACTTCTGGTGGCCGGTATGAGGGGCGTGTGCACGGTGATGTAGTCGGCCAGCGGCCAAATGGACTCCAGCTCCATCTTCTCGATGCCCGCCGTCCGGGCCTCCTCCTCAGTGGTGATCGGGTCGTAGCCGATGATCTGCGGGGCGAAATGCCATCAATGAAATCGCGACAAACCAAGACGAGGCAAGGCAAGGACGTGACGAAACCCTTCGGTTCGGCCAAGTGCCACTTACCCGCATGCCCCAGGCCTTCATGCGAACGCCCACCTCGCGGCCGATGCGGCCCAGGCCGAGGATGGCCAGGGTTTTTCCATAGAGCTCGCTGCCGCTGTACAGCTTGCGGTCCCAGCGACCCTCCCGCATGCTCTGGCCGGCCGGGACGACGGGTCGCGCCAAAGCCCCAATTAGGATGCATGTCAATTCGCAGGCCGAAATTGAATTCCCTCCCGGGGTGCTGGCGAGTAATCAAGGGATCCCGTTATTAACTTGTCTGTCCGCCGCTGTTAGTCGGAAAAAGAGTCAGCGCCGTTTCGGGCGCAGGATGGGGCGAATCTATGGTGGGGTAGGGTTGGTTGGATGGGGTGGGGTGCGCTGGGTGGGTGATGACTTGGTATAAGTGTAATTGGTTGTTGATCATTTTGTTGGTGCTCTTGTGAGTCGTTGTTGTTGCTTTGACTAGACGCAATTTCAGACGGCGGATGACTTTCCACGACGATTATGCAAATTCCACAATGTTAATGAGAAACTCCCGACGGTAGCAACTACAAAACAACAACAGCAACACCCCTAGCCACAGCCACCCACAACAATAACCGATGGAAGAGTCTCATCTATTTTCAATGAGGCTCAACAAGTGGCAACAAACTCCGAGATACCCATCTGTGCCCCGAGGGCGCACCCGCTGAACCAAAGCGGGCCAAGTCGAGAAGTGAAAGAGCGCCGGAGAACGTTCGGCACGCCAGCGAAGGAGGCGACTCGGCTGCTTCTCGCGTTGTCCGCTTTTGTTCGGCGGGTGCGCGACGCCCTGCTGCTGCCTCTTCTTCCGCGGGACCCTCTCCATCGTACTCACTTCAGAACGATGACGTTGTGTTTTGTCGCCGCCGGCACGTCGATGTTGTCAACACCGGCCCCGGCACGTCCCACGGCCTTCAGGTGCCCCGCCCCCGCCTGCAGAACCTCCGCCGTGACTTTCGTGTCTGAGCGCACAATCAGTGCGTCGTAGTTCTGAAATTGCAAAAATCATTTTCAAATAACTAAACCGGTGAAATAATTAGCATCTAATTAATAATCATTTCGCACTTTAATTGATATTATGCGGCATATTTGTTGTAACTATTTTGCGCTTGAACCGGGAACTGTTCCCGAAGGCTACTAACATTGAAATGTAATAAGAATTGAACAATTAAGAAAATATAAGGAAAAGAACAAGAAAGAACAAATAAATTAGTTAATAAACTATTCGAAGTTTTTGCGTGGGGTGTGCGTCGTTCGCCGCTCAAAGACCGGGGCCCACTCGAGGGCAATTGAAGCTCAAATGAAAGGAAAATGGAAATTAACCAGAGGAAAGCAAGGCGAATTGGGTGTAATTGAAGAGGCTTCCTCTTGGAGGAAATTCTACGAGAATTTTCGCGAGGCTCTTGCCGGGCTTTATTCACAGATTTTTCCACAGAGCCAGACAGGCGGGAATTTGGAGATCGGGAGATTGTTTCGTCAAGTTTTTGTGACGAGTACCGTTATCCGTCGCCCCAGCCCACTTCGTACTCACTTTGACCTCCTGGCACAGCTCATTCACGGGCAGCTTCAGCTTGTACGTCACCTGCGGGGGAGCGAGAGAGAAAGAACGACGTTAGGATTAAGAAGAAGTTAGCGGAATTGTTGACTGAGCAGGGGGAAGGTTGGACTGGACGCACTTTGATTCCATTGCTCTGGAGCAGATCGATGCAGGCCTTGTCCACGGCATCGCAGACCAACACGTTCCTGATGTCCACCGGCATCTTATGGGCTCGCGATTGACCGACCGACAGACAGACGGACCGAAACGAGTTGGCGAAAAAGAGAAAGCAAACGGAGCGAACGAGAGAGACAGCGAGAGCTTAGCGCGGTTTCTGTAGGATTCGAGACAACCGCACGAAATGGAAGCGAAACTGCAACTGAAGGTGAACGCGTGGGGAACTGGAATGGAATGCGAGGTCCGGCCGATGGAGCCGATCAAGCGAATACGTTCGCGAATCGTACACGGACACGAGCGGTTCATTGGTGTGGTCGTCCTCGTCGTCATCGTCGGCGCTGTCGACGACGGCGAAATGTTGTCGACGCCACGAGCGAAGTCATTATCGTCGATCAAGCTGAAGTTGTTGTTGCGGAAGTTTTCGTCGATTTTTTGGACGTTGCGATCGGGTTCTTATCATTTGGCGTTATTTTCCAAAAGTTGTTTTTGTTTGTAGGTTGTGAGACAGACGACGAACAGGCACGCCGACAGACAGACCAGACAGAGGGGCCATTGATCGCGTTGGAAACACTTTATCTCTGATTTATTGGACAATTATTTAAAGTGTAAAATATTTTTAAAATTTAATTTTAAAAATAGACTCATGTTAAAAAGACTTGTACATTGCTATATATTAATTCGCAAGTTACTTTAAATAAATAAAATATAAATATAAAAAATATATATATAAAAATATGTATAGAAGCATATAAATACAATCCGATTTCTTGACATTAATAAATATCTTTTCAGTGTATGCTTTGAAATTCGAGTAAGTCAATATGACTATATTAACGAACGAACCTTTGAAGCAACGAGTACATGGAGTAATTAGAACATGATTTTTGACATTATTCTTATATTTGCAACAAATGTACTTGCTTTTATTTAATGTACGTTACATATAAAAACATACGAATCAAACAAGTTATGAATAAATTGTTTTCTATAATTGTTAATTTTATTTCGAAAGTAGATAAAACGTGAAGTAACGAACGGGATTTTTTCCGAAATTGACAGCACTGGTGAGATTAAGCTACTCGTTGCTTTGGCTCGTTAGTTGCTCTCGCTGTTTCGCGGCATATTCAAAATAACTGTTGTCGTGGTGAGTGAGTGTGGAGAGTTTAAAATTTGCATTGACTCCCGAATGTGAGAATTTACAATATAATTTTCTTTGTTGTCTTATTGTTTATTTGGCACAAATTTGTTTTTAATCGAACAAATGTTATTTATTGATTTGAAATCAAATCGAGTAGTTTGTGTTTGTATGTCAAGTTCGTAGAAGCTTTATTATAAAAATTCAATAAAAGTGCAAGGCAGATACCGGCAAAATGTCCTCGAATAATATACAAGTAGCAATCAAAGTCCGACCTTTGCTGCGCAAAGAAAAAGAGCAGAAGCTGTCAACGTGTTGGAAAATTGTCAAGAACTCCATACAGTTGATTGATACTCAGGCGGAGCCCTACTACTTCGGTGAGTGCCACGAGGAGAGCTTTGATCTCAATATTTAATCGCGCGCTTCCTTGTTCCCTTACAGACCACATTTTCGATCAGGATGCTTCCAACGAAGTCATCTTCAACACAATGGCCAAACACATCGTTCACTCTGGCGTCCAGGGATTCAATGGGACCATTTTCGCCTATGGGCAAACTTCGTCGGGTGCGTAGAGTGTTTCTAATATTTTAGTGCATTGCTATAATTTTCGTATTAGGAAAAACATACACTATGATGGGCGACCAACAAAATCCCGGCGTCATGGTCTTGGCTGCAAAGGAAATTTTCAAAGAAATTGAAAAAGCTTCAGAACGCCAGTTTCTTCTGAGGTGATATAATTTTTATTAAATTAAGGGAATACATATGCAAGCTTTTTATTTTCGCATTTCAGAGTTGGTTATATTGAGATTTATAACGAAAAAATTTATGATTTGCTCAACAAGAAAAATCAAGATTTGAAAATTCACGAAACTCCAAGTGGACCCGTGAGTGTTAACTGCGAAGAATGTATCATAACGTGCGAAGAGGACTTGCTTAACTATCTCTGCATGGGAAATAAAGAACGCACTGTTGGTGAAACCAATATGAATGAACGATCCAGTCGGTCACATGCAATTTTTCGCATTGTAAGTAATTCTATTTTCGTTGGAAGTTTTTTCTGTAGTTTGTATTTTTAGATTATTGAATCTCGAAAAATGGATCGAAGCGAAGATGACTCAGTGAATCAGAGTGTTCTGAATTTGGTCGATTTGGCCGGTTCTGAGCGCGCAGATCAAACAGGTGCTCGAGGAACTCGACTCAAAGAGGGAGGACACATTAATAAAAGCTTGCTATTTCTGAGTAATGTAATTAAGACATTATCAGAAAATAATGAGAATGAAAACAAATACGTAAGTTTTCGTGATTCCAAACTTACAAGAATACTGCAAGCATCTCTTGGAGGCAACGCTCTCACTTCAATCATTTGTACTATAAAACCAACAGCAGTAGAGGAATCAATGTCCACATTGAGGTAAAAGGTGAAGTTATATTATTAGGGACTAATGGATCTATGTTTGTTTTTCTTCAAGTTTTGCAATGAGAGCAAAAAGTATTAAGAACAAACCTCAAGTAAATGAAATCGTCTCAGATGCAGCGATGATGAAGCGTTTGGAGCGAGAAATCAATCGATTGGAAACAGAGTTAGCAGAAGAACGAAAAAAGAACAAGAGTCAGGTGAGCAATTCTGCATATATAGATTTGTAAAGATTCATTACGAAAATCATAAATTGCAGATTAAAGTTGGGCAATTGGAAAAACGCATTACCACCGAGGAGCTAAAAATCATCAGCTCCAGCTCTTTACATAATATAAAATCTCAAAAGGAGAAGCGACGCCGAACCTGGTGTTCGGTTACACATTTTGAACCTGCGATACCTGAAGTGTGTTCAAATGGTAATGCACTTCCAATGCCCTCAATGTTACCGTTGCCCACCATGACAACAAGAATGCAAATTCCTAAGCCTTCGAAGTATTTCACCCCTCAAATAACGATGAGAAACACTCAGGATCCGTTCATGAATTTTCCGTCATTTGAGTCGCAACCGAGCATTGATGAGGAACATTTTGAGCCAGGTGAAGCTTGCAATTTCGAAATGCTTACTCCGAAGTGTTCACCCAATTCGCTTTGGAAAGATTGCAAGACACCCAAGGCGAATGTGAATCTTAGTACAATTAGCATCACTCCAAAGGTTACGGCCAACGTCCATAGCAAGTAAGTAGATCTCATATTACCGATATTTTCCGAAATTGTTATTAACATCATGGCCATCATATATCACTCATATGTTAGGGTGTATTAATAGTATTCGATTTCCATTCAAAAGTTAGGCCTTTCTATGCCCAGACTTCCTTTATAAAAAGTAGGTTAAACCATTCTGTTATATAAAATACCTCTTGTTATTTTTGTAATGTTAGTTTAATAATTGTTGAAAATGCACTCGTGGAACTGCAAGAGTTTACAAACTTGGAAAATAAGTTAGATATAGAACACGACACTCTGGACGCTTTGAAACAGCGTCTAGAAGTAGTCAGTATTCGCAACGCTGAATTGGAGTCTGAGAGAATCGAGTATATTGAATTGAAAGACGAACACATTGCTACCACCCAAAAACTAAGCGATTGCGAAAAACGGTAAGTTTTTCTATCTTCAGAAATTCACTTTTTGTTTTATGTATGTGTTTTGTTTTAATTGTTGTTTCCAGTTCCTCTCAGTTCTTATCTGGCATATATACCAGAGAATAAGTCATTATGTATAAATACCATCTCATATTTCATTTTAATACCTAAACAATATCTCTTTAACGTTGATTCAATTTCAATTAAAATCGAATATCTTTAAAATGTGCAACTGTTCTTTTCACTGCAACTCTTCAACTCCAACCGAAATTTACCCCATGGTGATTTTCTCTCCATTTCTGCTTTCTTCGTTCCACTGACAAGTACGGAGCGAATTTGCGTTTATAAATAAAACGTCAACGCTCATATCAAAACAAAGACAAAATGCAAACAAAGATTTCGTTTATACTGTTGAGTAGAGTAGGGAGCCGGAGTCTAATCAAAGGTATTTCACGCATTGGAGAGTTCCAACGTGTTTTCTTTCGTTCCGTCCATCCACTGAAATTGTGCGAAAAGTTTCTTTTATACGTTTTCGCTGTCATAAAATACGCTCCAGTGAGTAAAACCAATACATTGAGTGTAGCGTATGGAGTGACTACGGGTTGTTGTTGTTGTTACTAAACATCAAAAAGTTGTAACCTTGCCAGTAAATATGTAAATATAAATTACCCAAATGACGATTTCTTATGCTTAACGCTTGTCAGAGTACAAATCATAATGAACATTATTTTCTATAATTTGAAAGAGCACGAACTCCACCGGACGTCTATTTATAGTTAATTCAAACTAGACATGTCTCTAGTCTAGTCGAAGTGTAGAGTTTGATGTGGGTTTTTTTATATCGGTATCGTATCCAGCTGTTGCATTACTCGGCATGGCGTTTGGACCTATTCAACGACGTCATAGATACATTTGCATTGTTGTTGTGGTTGAATAACCATTTTATTATGGCTATCAAAAGTAAATCACGCTTTTAGGAAAAACGAAAATATTTCAAGTTTCGTACAATAGAGTTATATTTTCAAAGTTTTGTAATTATTGTTATCGGGTTTGAAGTATTGTATTGATATAGTTTTAAAGTTCTGTAGTTTTTTTTTGAAACTGTTTTGTCGTGTAAATTATAAATTTCGGAATTAATCCTTATGACTCGGTGCATGTAATTCGTATAGCTTATCATCATCATCATCATCATCATCATCATATGAAATTAATAATATTAATTTCCTTTATTAATTCTTCATATATTCATATTCTCGCAGATGCGATGATCTGGAAATTCAAATTAGCAAACTAACGAATCAAAATAGAGCGGCATATGTTAAAATTTCTGACTATGAAAAGCAATTGGAGGAACTAAAGAAGAAAATTGAACGTCTTGAAATGGAAAATCGTGAAGCTGTGAATTTGGAGTTCGAATATAAATCCCACCAAAATAAATCAAAGCTGCGTGAAACAGAACTACTCGGTGCACTTGCCGAAAAAGAACAGGAAATTGTTAAATTGGAGAAATCCTTGAATGCCATAACGGAGGAGAGATTACAAAATTCTAAAGAAGAGCTGCTCAATAGGTCACGAAATAGCTCCATCGATGAGACTGGTAGTATTTGTGTTAAATGCGAAGACTTGCAGCGATTACTGGAAGATAATAAAAAGGTGACACTCGAATTCGAAAAACTTACCATTGAATACCAGCAGTTGCAGCTAAATTATACCAAGGCTACCAGTGATGCCGTTAAGGCGAACGAGAGACTGGCCGAGTTGGAGCAATCACACATCATCGATGTTGCGGAATGTGATAAGCTGCGTGTTGAAATTGGTGCCATACGAGAGAAGCTGGAGAAGGTCCAAGCCGAATATACTCAACTCAGCTGTGATAACAATGCCAAGAATGAAGCCTATGAGGAACTAAATAAGGTCATAGATACTGCGCGTAAGGAAATGGAGGAATTGCAGGTCAAATATGATCGGCTGGAAGGGGCTTGGCAGCAACAACAACAGACCCTAAACGACATTCAATCCGAATATGATGCCATCCAGCTGAAATACCAGGCCATTCAATCCGAGTACGAGAAGTTAGAACACACATCCGTCAAATCATTAGAAGATTGTAAGCGCCTGCAAACTGAAAACGAAACTCTCCAGACTGAAATAAATGAACTGAAGGGTCGAGTGGAGGAGGCCCAGAAAAAAATGGTTCAAGGTTTCATTGAGAACGCCGAGGCAAATGAGAAAGTTATTCTCAATTTGCAGCAGCAAAATGGGAAGCTGAAAGAAGAACTTGCAGAGGTGAAAAAACAATTTGAAGATATGCAAGTCGAGTACGACGATCTGTCGAATCAGCTTATGGATAATTTGCAAGATAATGAAGTTCTCCGTGAGAAACATACAAAGTTGGAAGCTGAGTTAGCAATTCTTAGTGAAAAAAATAAAGAGCTTCAGTCTTGCGCTTCTCAAACAGAAGAATTTGAAGTTGCTAAACAAAAATTGGAAGAGGAAATTAAAGGCCTTAAAAGTGAGATGGAACAAATGCTGCACAACAATAGAAGAATTTCCGATCGCGATTCGTTATCGAGTGGAAAGTTTGAATCAGTGCGCAGTGAATCAATGCGAAGTTCTGGAGTATGTTTCGATGAAGATTCTGTGTTTGCTTCCAGGGCAGATCTTTTGGCACAATTTGTTCAATTGGTGGACTCCCTCCACGAGATCGAGTTAGAACATGTGGCCGGTCAACGTCGTGTATTTCGGGCGAGTGATATTTGTAAAGAACTTCCGTACAAAATGGTGATTAAAGATATTAGTGAAATTATTAGTCAAGAGGAAACCATGGATACGAAGGATCAAATTTGCATGCAGGGAACATTTGCACGACATACTTTCAAAATAATGAAATTCTCCAATTCAGCTGATGAATGTGAAAAGACTGACACACTTAAAGAGTCGTTGGAAATAACTAAAAACAATGCAGAACTTAGTGTTGCTGAAATAAAACAACTCACTGATGAGAATAAACAACTTGAGCTCTTAATAAATGAACTGAAAAGTCGTATAGAAGCCTTAACCAAGCACAATGATTATCTGAGCGCAGAGAATAAAACATTGGTGGACTCCACGGAGCGAACAATCGCCGAGATGCGGGATCACATCACAACACTATCCGCAGAACTATTCGAAAAGTCGCAATTTGTGGAGAGATGTGCGTGTGAAAATTATCAAAAACAAATTGAAATCCTGGAAAAGGAACGTGCCGATATGACAATAATGTGTGAAGAACTGCAAGCGAAGGAATTGAATTTGACAAACAAGAGTCGACAATCCGTTGGTAATGTCACCTTGAGAGAAGAAGAGCTGAAAGATGTACTTAATAATTTCGATGAAGAATTGGAAAAATTCCACAACACAGTTGTTGATATTAATTCCCAGTTGGAACAGAGTTCTCATGTGACAGTTTCGAGAGAGGATGACATAAAGGAATTTGATCCAGAATTAAGTAAAACGGAGGACCAAGAGTACGAGGAGTCCCAGGTGGATGGGGAACAGACGATGCATGATTTGCAGCAGCGATTAGAAACCGTAAAGCAACTTCTGGAGAGCAAGGAAAAGGAGTACACAGAGGAACGTAATCGTTTGCAGTTGGAGCTGTACGAAAAGTTGGAAGTGAACGAAACAGAGTTCCGTGAGAATTTGCGAAAATATAATAAGGAATGGGAAGATTCTAAGGATCAGTATGAAGCCACAATAGCCGATCTGAAGGATAAGCTTTTATCGAATGAGAACCAATGCAAATGCGCCACATTGGCAATTGTCGAGAGCGAAAGTAAACGTCTTGAATATGAATTGGGTAAAATTCAAGGAGAACTGGAGGACAAGACAAGCCAATTGAATGCACTTGAGAAGCAGTTGAACGACGCGAATGTTACAAATCAGGAAAAAATGAATGAAATTAAGTGTGTAGAGGGACGTCTGTTAGAAGTTGAAAATCGATTGGAAGAATCAACCAAAAACCAGTTGGCCAAAGAGCTAGAAGTAAGCGAAATGCAGCGTCGATTGAACGAACTTTCGGATGAACGTCAAAATTTACTGCATTTACATCAGGATTTGGAAGAGTCGAAATTTAGCGTTAAAGAACTCGAGGAACAACTTGTAAATATTAGGAAAACGTATTCCGAAGTGCTTGAAGAGAAGTCTCAATTAGAAAAGAGGATTGTTCAAATTGAAGAGGAGAAACATGTTGCGGTTAGTAGAAGTTCCGGTTTACAAACTGAGTGTGAAGAGCTGCAGCGGCGATTGAGCGACCAAGAACAACAATTGAAAGAACAACAACTTAAAGTTATGGATGTTCAATCCCAAGAAGAAAGTGAACTCAACTGCAAAATTCTAGTTCTTCGTGATGAAAACCATCAATTAAATGAGTGTATTAAGTCGCTTGAGGAAGAAAAATGTAAATTGTTGGATAAATATGAATTAATGGAAGATGAGAGGAAGGAGTTGCAGAAGAAACTGGTCATCTGTATTGAGGAGAAGAACCAACTGGAGAGTGAGTGCACTAAATTGACGGAAGAAGCAAAACTACAGTTGTTAGATTTGAAAAATACCGAAAACGAACGAGAAGAGCTTTCAAAAAAACTAAACGCACAACTGAACGATTTTCACAATTTGCGTAGTGCAAATGAGACACTGCGGAAAAAAATCGATGCCATGACACAGGACTATGAGTCGTCCCTGAAAACTATCGCGGATTTCCGAAGCATGGAATCCGAATTCATGGAGGAAAAGAAAACCCTGTCGGATAAAATTGAGCAACTCAGTCAGGAATTACACGAGGCAAAACTGAATTCTGGTAACTATGCGCAACTTGTTGCCGAACATACTGCAATGGAAAAGGTTTTGGCTACTGTTCAAACAGAGAATGCAGAACTTACCAAGGAAGCCCAGAATATACCGAAACTGCAGGAACAGCTAAAAAACTTTGAAACTCTCATCGAAGAGAAAATAACCGAAATAAAAAAGCTCCGTGATGAATATGACTTGTCATTTAAGCAACTAAAACAAGAAAAGCAAAATCTGCAGCATACAATCAACGACTACAAATCCCAAGAAATCGAGGCTAAAGATAAAATTGAAACATTGTCGCTTAAAATTGAGAGACTCTTACAGGACTTGCATGCAGCGAATCTGAAAACTGTTGCTCATGAAAAACTGGTGGTTGAACACGAGGAAATTGAAAAATTACTCGAGGTGGCTCAAAATGAAAAAGAAAAACTGCAGTCCGAGGTTCAACAACTTAAAAATAAGTTGATAAACATTCAGTCTCAACCTGCCAATGATGAAAATAATGCAAAGATCACGGAGTTAGAAAATAAATTATTGGAGGCTGTATCTAAAATCGAATTTTCAGGACAAGAACGGACCACTTTGCTTAGACAGTTGGACGATTTGCGGGAACAATTGAGCGATAAAGAGTCTGCATTGCGACATGAAATTAAGGATTTGCAGAGCTCAATTAGAGAACTACAACTAAAGTGTCAATCACTGCAAGAAAGCAACAATCGCCTACAAGAGACAAATACTCAGGTGGAGGGTCAACTGCGATCTGCTCAACAAAATGCAGATTCATGTCACGCTTTGCAAAAGCAACTGCAAGTGTTGCACTCCGAGAAAGGTGAACTGGAGATTCGCATGAAAGCCACAGTCGAGGAGGCAGGAATATGCAGTAAAGCAATGTGTGAAGATCTCGCTCATCATAAAGAGCTTTTGGAAAGTCAACTTGATGCTTACAACAATTTGCGAGCTTTGCTGGTAATTATTTTTAATTCCTATCCTGAACTTTAAATTTGAATTTTCAAATTCTAGGATACGAAAGAGGCTGCTTTCAAGAATGAAAAACTTAAGCTCGAAGGAACCATTTCTTGTCTTGTGTCCGAGAAGAAGGCATTAGAAGAAAGAAATTACGCGACGGAATTGTTGCTGAAGCAAATCGAAAATGAGTTGTCATCCGTCCAAAAGAAGAATGAACATAGTAATACTTCCATGGACGCTAATAGTTCGTTTTCACCAAGGAGTAGAAGAAGTTTCGAACGCATTATGGGTGAAAACACTCAATTAAAGGTTTGTTCAAACTGACATAAACGACTTCACCAATATTTAATTACTTTGTATACATTTCTAGACTATCAATCTTAATTTAGAAGATAAATTAGAATCAATGCAACAAAAAACGTCACAACAGGATTCTGTAGAACGTAAAAATCGTCGTCTAAGTACTCACGATGAACGTCGCCGGATATCGTTGTGGGGATCTTTTCGTGACACTGCAACAATGACTGACCCTACAGGTATTTTTCATTTATATTTATCGAATACATACTCAACCTTAATTGCACCTATTTAATATATGCTTTGATAATAATTTTAGATTCTAACTGTAACTGTGTTGAACTGGATCTTAAGCTTAAGGAATGTGAGAAAAATTTGTACATACGCGAGAGTCAAGTAGAAAACCTTAATATGACAATTAAAAACCATCCACTTAAAGCAGAAAACATCGCTTTGAAGAAAAGACTGCAAGATGAGCAAGAAAAGACTCGTATAGAAATTAAGAAATACAAACAGATAATTATTGAACAAAAGGCTAAGGCTGCGAATGCTCTACTGGCATCAGGCACTAATTTCGATTGTGCTTCGGAAAAGCTTTCTTCGAAGTCATTAGTTAATTCTGAAACCCAAACCGATTCGGAACTAGAAACCACATTGCGGAAGTTAGAAAGCAAATATAATGATTTGAAACATATATGTCGAAATCGGTACAGGATAACTAAGGAACTGGAGGAGCAAGTCGCCTTGTTGAGCAAGGAAAAAGAGAACTCTAGTGACAATGTTCCACTTTCTTCGCTGGAAGCAGGACAACTGAAGGCTCTAAAAGTATGTTCATGATACAACTGATTGTAGCGTAAAGCTTTTTTTCATTTGCCATTTATTTTATAGCAACAGTGTGAAACACTCAAAAAGGATTTGAGGGCTTGCAAAGAAAAGTACAATGAAGCGAGAATCGTGCTGCAAACTAGGCATTCAGAGATTCAAAGTCTACGAGCTAAACTGCAGTCAGTGACACTAAACAACGGAAGTATTGAGTGAAAACGTCATTTGTGGTTTGTACTTTAATTTGTACTTAATAATTAGTTAACGTCATGTCAACATATGTGACTGGCATTCCAATGTTCATTATTATTAAATAAAACTTTAATGTTATGGTAATTTCAAAACATCATTCTTTATTATTTACTGTTAAACTTACAACTTGTCAATGTTATTAAGGGCAATTGTTTGTTATATTTTTTTCAAAAACCCTTATCGTATAACTATTTAATATCATGATATTTTTGTAAATTTAAAGACCAGATTCAGATAAATGTATTTATTACTGAATAGATTGAACGTCCTTTTTTTGAAATCAGGTGTAATCTGTAAATAATATGTAATTAAATTTAGTCGAGTTCATGTTTTGTTTTACCTTATATTTTATATTTTATAATTTATTTAATTTATTGTTTCAAAATGAATCTTCGTTAAAATTAAAAGTATGAAACAACAAAAACAAAAAAAACCATTATAATAAAAAATAATGCAATAAAAGTATATCGATTCCGTAAAATAGGGGCGCATCCATATAAGGGGTATTCACGTTGGCTGATTTATATTTGTATATCTATAATTGAATATTTTCTCAATACTTCTTATTATTTTAAAACTAAAACTTATCAAACAATTGCATATATATAAACATCGCCCAAAAAGCATGCAAAGCATATACAAATATAGTTACCGAATTATAGTTGGGGTTCAACGCGATTAGAAATGTATAAAATTAGATGTGAATTACAAAAATTAATTGCACGTCATACAATTCTAAATCATGTGAATACCCCTATAGCATATGTAGTCTCAAATTGAAATTCTCCAAGATAAAAGAAAATATTGAATGAATTCTAAATCGATTTAGATTAATTCAACTTAAAAATTTGTTGAAACTGCAGACATTCACTGAGTGGTTGAATATGAATATGTCATTTATGAAAGCAACATGCTTTTTTTTGATTCTGTTGGTTTCAACATTTGACTAGTTTAAGTCCTAGTACTATTAAGCCCTAACTACAACGTTTTGTAACAAAATAAAAACCAAGTTGTACAAGTTTATCTCAGAATATTTAATTTTTCCTCTTCGGGCGCGATTGCGTTTTTAGTCGGGAGTCGAACCAGTGCGTGAAGAAATTTGCGACAGGGTGCTACAGAGACGTGAAGTCGTAAGAGTACAAGTGCAGTGAGTTGTGTGTATGTGTGTGTGTCTACGTAAGTGAGCAAGTGATCAAAAATAAACTGAGCGGGAAGATTCAATTTTCGTGTCCTTCCTAAAAAAATCGGTCATCGTTCATTTCAATTCATTCCGACTTCTATTATTTTGAAATAAAACTCGATTTTATGGTATTTTTTTAACACTTTGCTTTATTGTTACGATTGTTAAATTGTATACCTTTCATTGTTATTAAAAGCTCTACGAACATTAATTGCTACCTTTTTTTTGTCAGATACTTATCATAAAATTTTTTAATTTACTTTTGGGGACTCGCTATAATCGTTAACAACATCGATCAAAAAACCATAATTTTGTAACTGTTGAAATAAGATCCAGAAAAATTTTTTTACTAAAAGGCATAAAGAACATCTTTCGTAATACATCGTTCCTCTATAAAATATATGCAATCAAATTTAGTCTAATTCATGTTTTTCTTACTAAATTTTTTATAAAAAAAATTATTTTCTCAGGACAAGTTATCATTAGAAACAAAATGAAAAAGGCACAAATTAATATGCTTTAGTATTAACATGTCAATGAATCAAACCAAAATTCTTAAACTTTTCTGGGCGGAAGGCAGGAAGGGGGAAAGCGGTGAAATAGTTTCAAGTTTCAATAGTTTTTCATGAAAAAAATATTCTGAAAAGTAAATGAAAAAAAAAAAAAAAAAAACAAAACAGAATAAATGAATTCTTAAGTAATTTATTTTTGAAATAATGTTAATCTTTATATATTATGTTTAAAGCCAACTTAAGAAATGAAGTAAAGTTATGAACTATTCTATAAACTAAGTAAACCGTTGCTCGTGAACTCAAAAACGTTAAAGATATGTTTTCATTTAAATAAATTTAAATATGTATATAATAAAAGATCGAGTAAATGAGGTAGAACTGCTCAAGAGTAACGAGAAGGCAAAAATTTCACACAAGAATCTCTTTGAGAAACATAAACATGATTTGAAACTAAAGCTAATTATTAAACTATGAATTATCAATTAAAACTATGTTATTAAGTAGGTGTTTGTGATGTTTGAATCAGTTTAAATTATTCGAGTAAAACTAAGCATTTCAGTGGACGCTGAGTATGTTGAGGTATTTCATTTCATTTCTATAATAAATGCATTTCTGTTACAATATTTCATTATTTGCATCGCTTACAACTTAAATTTAATCTTACATTGGATAGAAATTGTTTTAATTTCATAAATTTTCATTTACTTTTAATATAATACAGAGAGTTGCGTTTTTTTTGCTATTAACAAACAAAAACTATGAAATAAAATTGGCAAGAATTATGTTGCTGTTACAATTAAGATGACTTTGTCCGTTTCCTTCTTTAAGTTGAGGTAGTTTTTTGTTGTGCTTTAAGTTTTATTTTGAGTTTTCTTCTGACTGAGTTCTTTCCTTTGTGTTGAGTTGAATGGAATGTTCTATAATATTACGTTAAAATTATGCGTATTTCTATAAAAGCATGTATATTTTTATTTATGCACGTGAATCTGTCCTGAGTTTACTGCTCGAGTCAAAGTGCTTGAGTTGGAGGCTGCGTTAGGTTGGAAGTCAGTGGTTTACGGAAGTTATACAATTGCTACAATATTTATCAATGGCACATCTGAATTTGTTAAGTAACACAAAACAAAATATATCAACTTATTGCTGTGGTTTTGTATACTGTATTCAATTAAATAAGAAACCTATGAATTCCTGTAAAATGTTCTGGCATCTCAATCGAAGAAGACTTTGTTGTGGTTTTTCGTTTTTTACGTTTTTTGTTTTTGCTGTGGGGGGTTTTCTCTTTTACGTGTGTTGTTTAAATAAATATCTACATGTCGAAACTATAACAATTAATTGATTCATTTTGTAACACGTAATTAATTAATTTACTTAGAGTCTAGTGAATTACCAATAACTTAATGGTTCATCTTAATTTCTCGATCCTCTGGTAGATGGATCGATCGATCTCAGTTTTCAACTGAGTCAAATACGATTTTTTTTCATGCATTCTCTTCTCATTACATCTCTAGAACTAGGCTTCAATTGTATATCTATGTATAGGTATATGTATATAAATTGCTTTTTTGTTGTTTGTGCTAACATTTAGTTAATTGTGTGTTTGTTTGTTTTTGTTTTGTATGTGTATTTGTGTATGCGTGCGTACGTGCGTGTACATTCTCTGGCTGCCCTTCACATATGGGCGTTTGGGGAAAATATTTACATGTATTTGAAAATATTGCGTTCCTGTAGTTCATGCTTAAATATCATATAATATATATATTCAGAATAAGTTATTCTCGCGAATACTGTGTTCTCGAACAGGACTTTCTTCGTCTCTTACATCGGTGTGTGTGAGTGTAGGGAGGTAGGTGTGAGTTGGGGGGGGTTTCAAATCGTAAATCGTATACACGAATTGTCTCTAATTTAAGTATTATTAAACGAATATAATATTTGCATTCATAGGTGCGGCAGGAAGCGGGTGCTGGCGCTTGGCCGCCCCTTCCACGCCCACTAGACTGGTATACATTGTTAAGGCTTCTCGTTTCGTGGCTTCCCTCAGGGCGGGCCTCCTCTTCTTCCTTCATCTTCACTTTGAATATTTCGTCTCGACATTTGAACGCCGATATTTTCACAGAGTATCCACATGTTTACGATTGCAATTAGCGCTTGGCTGCCAGTTCTTCACGTCCTTCCACCCATTCCTGATTTGTGCATTTGACTTAAGTAACTTATTCGCTCTTCATCCATCCTACTCAATTCTCTTCATTAGTCGTTCTTTTTGTTTCATATCAGTTAATTCCCTTAGTTTAACACTACGTCTAAGTCTACTCTGGCTCTCTTATGCTCCGGCGGTGCTTACGCGGTGCTTACGTGTTGTGCACGCCCTCGTCCTCGGAGTAGTTGTCCTCGTGGTCGGAGTGGGCGCCCTCGTTGTTGCTGCCCGACTGGTTGTTGGCGTCCAGGCCCAGGTCCATCGGCTCCGACGAGTCGCCGCGCCGAATGTCGGCCATCGAGTTGCTCGTGGTCGTCGTCGGCGTCGGCGTCGAGGCGCCACCCAGCGTTGTGGCGGCGACTCCGGCCGACGAGGGCCCGTTGGAGTTCGGCGAGAGGCTGCCGCCCATCTCGCCGCCGCGCCGCATGATCGGCTCGATGGTGAGCGCTGCGGCGGCGGCGGCGGCAGCGCTGTTCGGGCTGCCCAGGTAGCTGGCGCCCGGCGCCCCGATCTTCGAGAGGTCGAACTGCGGCTGCAGCAGGCCGGCGGGCAGCTTGTCCAGCCCGTGGCCCATCACGTTCAGCTGGGCCATCTTGGCGGCGTGCAGGGCGGCCGCCGCTGCGTGCTCCTGCGTCATGCCCATGCCTGCGGGTGAGGGGGAAGCGTTGTTATAGAACTGCTTTAGGAGTAGCTCGAGGGGCTCGCGCTCACCGAATGTGTTCTCCGTGATGAACTGCAAGTAGGTGTCCAGCAGCGACTGCCCGGCCGCGGTGCTCGTGGGGATCTGGCCGACGCCGACCAGGTCCTTTTGCTGTTGCTGCTGTTGCTGGCCCATCGCTGCAGCGGCGGCGGCTGCGGCGGCCGCCTCGTTGCGGATGCGCGAGATGGTCGTGTTGGCGTGGCCGAAGTTGCTCAGCAGCGACTCGTGGTAGCGGCTCAGGTCGCTGCCGGAGACCCCGCCGAGTCCGATGCCGCCGACGCCGACGCCGCCACCGGAGCTGCCGTAGCCGCCGCTGCCGGTGGTCAGGTCCTCGGGGTCGTCGTCGGAGTCCTCGGGGTCGTCGGGGCCGCCGAGCTCCAGCTTCGGCTGGATGCTGCCGGTGCTGCTGCCGCCGCCTCCGCCACCTCCGCCGTTACCGCCGCCGCCGCCACCGCTGCTGCTGGTGGGCGAGGCGCGGGCGCGCAGCTCGGCGGGCGAGATCTTGACGCCGGCCTTGGCGAGGAGGCGCGAGGCGAGCTCCGGGTCGAAGGCGCTGGGCATGGGCAGCACGGGCAGGTCTTTGGTCGAGATGCCGCGGTGCTGACGCGACATGTGCGAGTGCAGCGAGTTGCGGGACTTGGCGACGGTGCCGCACAGGACGCACCGGTAGCCGGGGCAGACCGTGTGCTTGTCCTCGAGATGGGTGCGCAGCGTGTGGGCGGAGCGGTAGATCTTGCCGCACTTGGGGCAGGGCCGCGGGTCGGTGGCGCGCACGCGCATCTCCAGCGAGCGGCGAGAGACTGTGGAAAGAGAGAAAAAACGACACAATTAGCAGGCAGTCTTGGGTTTGGGGAATGGGGGGCTGGGCTGGGCTGGGCTGGGCTGGGAGGTTGCGACTGGTTGAGTATCGTTGGCAGTGGTAGGAAAGTGGTCGAGGAGGGAGCTCAAATGGAGCGGTACAAGGGTAAATAAAAAAGGTTCGTTTCAGCTTCTTTTTATTCATATTTTATTCAACTTTGCCTTCTTATTCTCTCGTTTCGAAAATATATGTATATATATATTTGCCATCTTTGCTCTAGGTTTCAGTTGTTCTTCTTTCTTTCTTTCTTTACAATTCGTCCTCGTAATGTGTGTTTTGTTTTGATTTTCATTATTTTATTCAATTACTTGGTAAACAAATCGGAAATAAAAACATTTGCTTGTGGATGTTTTTGAATCCAGCGATTGTAAATGAAACTGAACTTACACAACTTTTGGCCTTAAAAATAGCGTTAAAAATCTCTCAATCTCAAATTTTGTCTCTTTTTCTCAGTGAATTTTTGATTTTTAATTTCTTAGGAACCATTTTTACGTATTTTACGATTTCTTGTTTCTTTGTTTTATTTATTTTTTTTTCATTTTTGTTACCTAAACGTCTAAACTTAAACTAAAAGTTAACACAAAATCAACTCTAGAACTCGAATGCGAACGAAGAAGTTCCAAGCTCGTGTCGAATGCTAAGCGAATCACAATTTCTCTAGGTTTGAAAATCGAACGATTATCTTTAATAGTATTCCACTTCGGTATTGAAGTCGCTTTGGTGTCGAGTTGAAAAATAAAAACTAATACAAATATTGAGCTTCTTCATTGCATTTAGTATACTTGTTTGTTGTTCCACCTTCGCAAAATCATAAGTTACCTAATCGTACTATTTATTATTGACTTCAACGAGCTCCTCCCCCTATAGCTAGTAGTTTATATTTTAGTTATTTCAATTATTTTTGGTTTCATATAATTATTATTTTAAGTTTTTGGTATTTACTTTGTGTGTTTTTGTTTTTCTTTTTGTTTTGGTTTTATTTTTTTCAGTTTTCATTTTTCAATTTTTGGTTTTTGGCTAAAAATATATTATGCAGGCACATTCTATTTTGTTTCAGTGTATTTCTATATACTAAATGTATACATATATATATAGATTTATATATATTTAATACATATCATTACTGGCGCATACTATATTACTATTCTTTATTCTGTTATCTACACTTGTTAAATCTCCGTCGAGTAATACTGCTTCGCTACAATATAGTTTAATATCATTGCATGTACTTCACGCATGAATCTATCAATTACTGTATACGTTTCTTATGCTGCTATGCAACAGTCTACTAAGGTTAGCAGCTCCCAAGTTGGGACGACGTCGACCCATCGACCGATCGACCGATCGACCGGCCGACGTCTGTCTGGAGCTTCGATTCAAGCTGTACATTAGTCTTACTTAGGCTATAGGACATTTTCGCTAAACGTATCTCCCGTCGAAACAATACTCGTAGTGGTAATAGTAAATATTGGTTGACAGCACGACGACCGACTCGCGGTCGCCTCTGCACACTTGCATGTCGTCTGAATATTGTGTGTGTGTGGGTGTGTGTGTATATATATATATAGTAGGAACATAAGAGTTAATTCATATAGTTTGTATAGTTGTATGCGTTTCTTCGCGTTCTGCCAGCTGTCCGTCCGTCTGTCCTTGAGTCTGTCTGTGGCTCTTCTGGAGCGAACAAGTCTATGAACGCAGCTTCTACGTGAACCTAAGGTCTTGTCTGGTCGGAGTGAGAGACCCCTAGGGCTTGGGCCAGGGCAAGAGGACCTCATTTAAGGCTGCGAGAGTCCCCGCCCGGAGCCCCACTGGTCGTCGCCCGTCGCAGCACCCGACCAGCCCCTCTTCCGGCGCACCCCTAATTGTTCTCACAATTTCATTTGAAGTCCGGCCCGCCCGCGAAGGGGCCGCCCGAGGAGCGCATGGCCTTCATCTTGGCCCACTGGAGGGTGTGCTTGATGCGCATGTGGTTCCGCACCGAGTTGGGGTGCGCGAAGCGGCGCCCGCACTCGATCACCGGACAGACGGGGCTGTCGCGCGGGTAGTGCCGGTCGAGGTGCTGCCGGAAGACGCGCTGCTCCAGCGGCGTCTCGCACAGCGGGCAGGGCAGCATGTAGTTCCCGCCCCCGGCCCCTGCCCCGGCACCGCCCCCTGCGCCGCTGCTGCCCGCCGCCGCCGCTGTCGCCGAGCTGGACGCCGCGGCCGCCGAGGCAGAGGCGGCTGCTGCTGCCGCCGCGGCCACCGCGGCCGCCGAGGTGTTCTGAAAGATCTCGGGGAAGTCGCGGGTCCGGCTGAGCGCGATCGTGCGCGCCATGAACAGGTTGGCCGTCAGCTGGTGCCGGTGGCTGACCGCCGCCGACTGCTGCAGCTCGTCGAGATACTGCTGTTGCTGCTGCTGCTGCTGCTGTTGCTCCTGGTGCTGCTGGTGCTGCTCGTGGCGACGCTGCAGATGCTCCTGCTTGACGAACTGCTGCTGGTGATGGTGTTGCTGGTGTTGGTGCTGCTGCTGTTGATGCTCCTGCTTCAGCATCAGCGACTGGTAGAGCGTCGACGTCTCGCCGCCGCCGCCGCCGCCGCCGCCGAACCGCGTCGACTTCATCGTCAGCGAGATGGCCGAGGAGGCCGACGACGAGCGGTCGTCGTCATCGTCGTCGGGCTCTTCGGCCCCATCGCGATCGTGAACGTGGTCGTGGCCGTGGCCGAGCTCATGGTCGTGATTGCGTTCGTACTCGTGGTTGCTGCTGTCCTCGTGCCACGAGCGCGCCGTCGGCCGCGCGGCCGTCGAGGCCGGCGACGAGTTCGTGGAGCGTGGCAGGTCGCCGAAGCCGTGGTTGGGCGGGCGTCTATGCTGTATGTTGTTGTTGTGCTTGCGCGTCCGGTGCTGCTGGCAGAGCTGCTGCTGCTCCTGCTGTTGCTGCTGCTGCTGCTGGCTCTTGACGAACTTCTCCAGCTCGTTGGCGGTCGAGGTGCGCGGCTCGTGGTGGCCCCGCTTGCGCTCGCTTCGGCCGGTCTCGTCGCCGCCGGCCGCGCCCACCGCGGCTCCACCGCCAACGCCGACGCCGGCGTCGCTTCCGATGCCTCGACCCTCGCCGCTGCCGCCGCCGCCCCCGCCGTCGTCGTCGTCCTTGGGGTCGTCGACGACCTCCTCCTTGATGGCGGCGTGCAGGAAACTGCTCGCGGCTGCTGCGGGCGTCCGTGAGGGGAGGGCGAGGGCGAAATCGGGGCGGTTGGCGGTTGTTGCGGATGTCGGGTGAAAATAAAAATCGTTTGTGGAAATATATATATATAAGATTGCTTGTTGTTGTTGGGGTTGCAGTTGCTAAAATGTTTGATTTTTTTGATTTGTCGTACTTTGTTTTTTTGTTTTGTCTTGCTTGTTTTACTATTTTCTATATATGCGTATTTATATGTATTATATATGTATATGTGTTCGAATGCAATACTTATTTATATGTATATATATATAGATATTTGAGTATGTCTATGTATGTATAGTAGATATCTGTCTAAGGCGAGCAAATAATATTTTGACCCTGATCTTCTTGAAAATAAATAAAATTTCAATTTTGTTTCTCGCTTTCTTTGTCTCGATTGCGAGCTTGATTTTGTTGTTGTAGATCAGCAGCAACAGCAACAACAGCAGAACTGAATACTTACAATGGATTTTCTTTGTTTTGTCACATATTTTTGGAAACATTTGATTTTTTTGAATAATTTTTCAGTTTAAAATTCAGATCTTAAAAATAATTTTGCCAATTTTTCGTCATTTGCTTAATTTTTACAAAATCCAATTCATATATTTTTACAAAATTTTTCTGTTTTTTTTATTTTATTTTTGAAAATTCATTCAGTTCTAAAGTTAAAATTGCTTTCAGCATTTCTGTAAGAATTTATTCAATATATTTTTAGCCAATTTCTGTAAATCAAATCAAACAACACAAGTTTCAAACAATTTGGATAACTTAAAATAAACTTCTGGGACGGTGGACACCAATTGCAGATCACGGTCAAAGTGTTAGTGACAAAGACAAACAAAATATATGATAGTAGATTACTAAGAAAAAAACAAAAACAAAAATAGTGGTGGCAACAACGACAGTGTGCAGAAACAGTGATTACAACGACAAGTACATGACAGTAAATTCAACAACAATAAACTAGGACAACTATAAAATGCAATGAAATTACAAAAAAAAAAAAACAAAAAACAATAAAATTACAAATAACTAAAAAACACTCTGGATTTACTTCAAGCATAATAAGTAACGATATCTCAATGATTAAGTGACATTCATCCTACACAATAATATGCACAATGGACCTCTATCGAACGCCTGTGCGGCGGACTTCGAGGAAGCCCCGAGGACGAGCCAACGGAACGTCTTTTCCTCGCTTTCCTCGCCCTTCCCCAGACCACTTATGTCGGATAATTCAATGCACGAACCGATCCCGCAGGCGGAAAATGACGACCATCTGATTAGGGCGAAACTGGGTGAGAACTCGATTGAACCCTCGGTGTGTCTTAATCGAACCGTGAAGGATTTGCATGCGAGCAGCACATCAAATGCGACCAACACCAGCAGCAGCAGCAGCAACAACAACAGCACCACCAATCACGCTAATACGCGAAGGGGTTTTTATTGTTATGGCTCAATACGAGGAGGGCTTTGGAAGGAAAGAAGGAAGGAAGAATGGAAAGAAAGAAAGAAAGGAGAAACTGAGCCAATTTAATTAATTCCCGAAAATGCGAAATATCAATGATTCCTCCTATTTCTCGTTCGTGGTGGATTGCAGGGTCGCGGTGGGCGCGGACCTGGGTGCGGAGGTCAGGGGCAGGGGGCGTGTAAACAGACCCAGGCCGCTGTCCATGGCCGGAGTATAATAATGTGTAATAAAAAGAGGGAAAATTGAATTATTGAGAATTTTTCTCGAAATGAGTTTTTCTCGCATAGTTTTCCGTTATCATCGGGAAATCAAGGTGTGTTTGGAAATGATTGTATTCTCAATAAATATCGCGTGCATGCGCCACGTTCCCTCCCCGCTTCCTCCTGCCCACCACCGCCTCTTGGGTCGCCCTCGAGGCCTTCGGAAATAATAATATAAACACGAAAATGATGTGGGGTTTTCGTCGGAAGCGATTTTTTTTTTTGTGCTCTCGTACCTATCCTTCATTACTCAAATATTCACGATTCGTTCGCAATTACAATTTCAGGGAATTCGATTTAATTTAATTCACTTTGGAAGCTCGATTCGATGGCCGATGCTTTTTGCGAGCGAGGACTCGAGATGAAAATTTGATGTGATTTGCTTTGAAGTCAATTAAAATATTGGAAAAGGTTCGTCCGAGGGTCCCGGGTCCCTCCCATCGTCACCGCCCCCTAGCCAGTTACTTATTCATAAAATGTAAATATTCACACACTCGCACACTCCTGATTCGTCCTTTGAGCTTCACGCGTCCACTCAAGGGGAAGGCGAGAAGACGTCCTCAAGCCCCGCAGATGGGGGGAGGGCAGGCGGTCGCACTTTGCACTCGATTGCACCTTGGAGCGCACACAAATAGAATCCAACCAGCAACTATCCATCCATCCATCCGTTCATCCATCCGTCCGTCCGTTCATCCGCCCAACTGCCCACGGATCCCCAGCCGCCGTACCCCGCCGGGATCCTTCGCTCGCTCATCCGATCATTCCTTGGAACGAATGCGTTTCGTCGTCGTCGTCCTGTATCCGAACAAAGCCAAGGTGCAGGAAGACGTCGTGGACGCCGAGGACGCCGGGGACGCCGACGACACTGTGGAGGAGGTGGAGCCGATGGGGGCGGTGCCTTTGAGTAATTATTTAATTAAGTGCGCAAATGCGGATGCATATCCAGGGGATACTTTTCTGCATCTTTAACCTTTCGCACATCCTCACGGCGTCCACGTCTCGTCCTCGGACATGGGTCCCGAGAAGGGGCTGCGGAGGAGGTGGGGGGCCGGCTTCCGGTTCAGTGAGTGGCCACATGGGGCACGGGAGGCAGGGACGGACGGACGGACGCCTTTGGCGCGGGGAAGGAGGGAACACGAAGCAATGAATTCTTAAAAATATAAGATTTGATCACACACTCTGACCGAAGAGAGAGGGAAGGAGGGAGGGGGATAGCGAGTGAGAGAGAGAGAGAGAGGTATATGGAACGAGAGACTTCTATATTAAGCATTGTAAATAGACAAGTATGCATTGGTATGTGTGCTTTGTTGTCAGGGTGCAGGCGAGCGTGTGTGTGCAAATTTCATTTTATAAATAAATGGCAGTCAGTGTTGCCATCTTTTATTGAAACGAATTTGCCACCCACACCCACACCCACACCCACACTCTCCACCCCTCCCATTTTCTCCGTTCCTTTGGCTTCGCCATCGCCGCCTTCGCCGCCTCCCAACCCCATGCCTTCCATGCGAATTCGTCTGTGAATGGTCAGGCGTGCAGAAATGCATTCAGGTGTGTGCATTCATGCATGTGAGTGGGAGTGTGTATGAGTGTGATTGAGTGTATGTGTGTATGTGTGTGTGTGGAGGAGTGTATTTGGATGCGGGCGAGTGTTCATGTGTGCGTAAATATTTTGCTAAGAATGCTCATCCCGGACTGACTCTTTGAGAAACCAATATTTTTCAATTCACATTTAATATTAACGAGGAAATATTGCGTTTACGGCAAATAAATTCAAATAAACCATCGATCGAGGGAGGAGAAATGCTCGGAAATTTAACAAACTTGTTACATCGCTATATTGTGGTTCATCGATTCCTAGCTCTCTCGGGCAAAACTGGCCTTTTCGATCCCTGAACTGAAGTAAAACCTCTCGAGGAACTTCTGGGCCAGGGATTGGGGAGATTTTGAACCAGTCCGAGGCCAGAGTCCTATCGTCCTGATGCAGTCAATAACAAAGGGGGTCGCGAGTCCGTCTCGAGTTTCTGGGAAATTCCACTGAAACGCACGGTGCGAAAGGGTTCATTAGAGGCGGCCCGAGGGCTCGAGGGCTCGAGGGCCCCGGAACGGGCAGAACCCGTTGGATTCCCGATGCCAGGGCCGAGATACGGCTCTGTGGCAACGCTAATTCCAACAATAGAGTCAAACTAGACAAATTACACAGGCGATTGCGGGTGCCGTCGGTGAGTGAATAAAATTATAGAAATCGGAATGTATGCAAATGTGGACTGGAGGGTGTGCGAGCGAGGGCCATGGAGGTGTTGTATCATTTAGATGGCTATAATGGCAACGGCAGCAACAACAATACTCCATGACGTAAGGGACGAGGACGAGGACGAGAGCCGAAGGCGAAGAGGAGGGAGGAGAAATCCTTGCCACGAGGAGCCGCCGACGAGTGCAGGCGAGCGAAACAAAAACTGGGCTCGGTTCGAAATTCATCAATCTTAAGAGGCCAACAACTAATTTACACGGCGCGGATAGTTGGCGGATGGACAGACCGATGGACAGACTGCCAGATGGAGGGCCGCGAAAGGGGGAACGAGAGAGCTGTGTAAGTGTAACCGGAATAGAAGGATTGCATGTCTGAGAGCGGTTAACTCGGGGCTCCTCGATCGACTAACGACCGAAGACGCGATACAATGTCGAATATTAATACATTTGGCTGAGGGCGCCGTAACCAAGGCAAGAACAACAGCAACAACAGCAACAACAACAGCAACAACAAGAGCAACAACAAGAGGGGCAAATAATAACGATATTACCATGGCAAATGTCCATATTCGAAGGCAGTTGAAAGCGTCTCCAACACCTCGTCCACTCTCCTCAAGGAGCACAAGGAGCGTCCGTCGAAGACTCGTTGGCTCTTTGTGCGTTTCTTTGAAATGAAATAATAATGAAATAAATCACACGCCAGCCCATCGTCACCGCCCCACTCACTCCGCACTCGGCCCCTTCACCCTTCCCTTCCCTCATCACCCCAAACGCCTCGAATCACAATGCAAAAAAGGGTCAATAATTATAATTAGATGTTAGAATGGCCGAAGGTCCTTAATGGAATACGTATCCTTGGGTGTATGTGAATACACTGCAGGGAGAGGGAGAGGGGAATGTGAGAGGGTCAGAGCTTTATCGTCAGGGCTTATCAGTGGAAGAAATGCGAAAAATGTGAGCTTTTTTGCTTCGTTTTCCCCATCGTTCTTCCCATTTCTCCTTGGGGCTGGAAATTCTGCTAGGTGCGAAGACCTCAATATTTGAATGGACTTTTCCTCATTATGACGATGGGTCGCGGAGGTTCGGCGTGCGGGTGAACCATAGGGTTAGTGGAAAGGTGTTTTGAAAGGTGTTTCGAAGGTTTTTCGAGAGAAGAAGGCGCGATTTTAATAGATTTTCCCAAATAAGAAGCCACACACGAAGGAGATTCTCGAAGGACGTCGCCGAAGCCCCCACTCGCTGCCAGTCCCAGACCCCGACCCAGACTCAGACCCGCCGATTCCGACTGTCGTCGTTTACGTCTGACTGGCTTTTATGGGGCAACTAAGTCAGAGTCTCAGATCCTCAGAGCCTTTGGCGGGTGCAACACTCTTGGCGAGCGACCGGAAGCAGCCAAGCGAGGACAAATAAAAATATAAAACATTGAACTACGTAAAATTAACGACGACGAACTTTTTCGCGCACCGCGTTTTACGACGACACATCGTGGAAGGGGGCGGGGCCGGGCGAGTGGGGGAGCCAGGGTCGTTCGTAGGCAACGTTTTGGGCAAAATGTCAGCAGATCGAGACGATAAAACTATAGACAGCAAAAGACTTTATAATGAAGACCGACGCGGGGAGGAGTTCGGCGACCAAGACGGCGAGTGAGAGGGAGAGAAGAGGGCGGCGAGAGAGAGAGAGAGAGAGGGCTGCTGGAGTATGCTGGGGTTTTATTAATTTTTATGACCGATTTTTACAACTCTCTCAAATAGTTTTCGCAATAAAACATTTGATTTCTCTTGTGTCAGGATTGCTATTCATGTTGTTGTTGTTGACATGTTGTTACTCTCGATATTGTTATAATAAACGTGCTGTTGTTGTTGTTGTGTGATTTTAATAAAATGCTTCCTGTTTCACGAATTAATCCAATGTTTTGTCATCTGATTTTATGACAATTTCCATTCTTCCACTGCATGGACGTTGGTGTCTCATTGGTGGTGCTTTTGTTGTTGTTGTTGCTCTTGATCTTGTCGTTGACCATTATCATGATTTTGTTGCTGTTGTTGTTATCGCTACATTCTGCTTGTTTTCCACTGACCATCTTTCGAGGGCCCGGCTCGAATTAATTGCCTGGGCCGTCGGTTCCTCTGGCCGAATCAATCAGATGCTGACCAGTTTCGTTTTTACGACACTCGAATTAAGTTGTTCCTGTTGTTGTTGTTGTCATTGTTTTTCTAGGGCTTACGAGAGCATCTCGTAAAAGTTTAATTTATGTGATAACAAGAGTTTTGACCATCATCTGGGCGGGACTTGGGGCGTGGCCTAGCGAAGATATGCGAATAAATCCGAGCTATTCGGATAGAAATTGCTGAATACCGGAGGCGACGTGAGATGAGAGGAGGAGACGAGAGATTGTGACTGTCGCGAGAGCGAGAGCGAGATGGAGGCATAGTTAGAAGTTTGGCTTATGCAGTGAGGGCCGCGGATTCGCGGACGTTGTGAACAACAAAGGTGCAAAATTCGACGAATTTTCAGCAGATTTCCTCGTTCCAAATATTTCGATATCCTCGGCCGAAAGAACCCCATGATGAACCCCAGATTTCGAGCAAATTTTCCTACGCAATTTTTCCTTCACATTAACGTGGCCTCGAGATGACGACGGCGATGACGATGATAATGATGGTAAATAGAGTATGTTGTTGTTGTTGTTGTTCGAACGGGTCCTCGTCGCCGGACCTCGTTGTCATGTTGTTTTAAACACTTTTCCATGTGGATAAAAAGCGAAGCCCCGCACACGACCCAAGGGCAGCAACTTCAAATACAGCAAGCAAGACTGCGACAAGAGAACGAGAGAACGAGAGAGCAAGAGAGTGTGTGTGTGTGAGAGAGCGAGGAAAATGCGTGGCGACCTTTTTCGGCCTTCGAGACATTTATCTTCTTTGATTGTGCGAAACCGAGGCGGGCCGGACCGGGCGGGCGAGTCGAGGGACGTTTCTTTCGAAGTCATTTCCAATGCTGCCGGAGATAAAGAATAAACCAACAACAACAACAACAGCAACAACCAACAGCAACCACCGACAATAAGAACAACAATAATATTGACAACAACAACAAGAACAGGAGCCACGATGACGTCTGCGGCGGCCAGAGGTGGAGGCGGGTGGGCCGAGGACGAGGACGAGGACGAGCACGAAGAAGAGGAAGAGGTTTCTTGCATATGTCAAGGAACATGGAAAAGGACAATCCATCTATTTATCTGCCCATGCGTGTGTGTGTGTGTGTGTGTGTGTGTGTGTGTGTGTGTCGGTGTCTCGGTGCCGGTATCTGTGCGGCTGGGCTTCACATGTGGACCCGGCTTCGCACGTACGCGGCGTCAGGCACGGGGCCAGTGGCGGCCACAACAACAGCAACAACAACAATAACAAGAACAAGAAGAAGAAGAACAACAACAACAGCAAACACACCGTCAACAACAATTGTAGCAAGAATTCAGGAACAAAATACAATTTCGAGTTTCTTTTTCTTCTCCACAGGCCCAACTCGGCCCCATCTCGCCCGCCTCTCCGCCCTCGCCCTGGACCCGGCTGACCCCGACGTGGAGTTTAAACAACGCGCGTGTGTTTGTTCAGCCCTCGGTCGTTGTTGTTGTTGTTGTTGGCATTATCCAGCAGCAGCAGCAGCGGCGGACGAGGCAAGAAATGAAAAACTTTTTAAAGTTTGCAAACAATTTTTTCCTTCCTCTGCAGCCGTGTGGTTGTTGTCGGTGTTGTTGTTGCTCAGTAGTGAGGCGACCGATGGGCCGAGGTAGGCGCGGGCGTGGACGGGGGCGGGGGGCGTGGCGCGGTGGTCCGGCTGTCTCTTAGATAACATTTGAAATTGAAAGCGAAAACGAAAACGAGCGATAGATCGAGTGTGAGCGGGAGTGGGAGAGGGAGGAGAGAGGAGGCGAGAGAGAGAGAGGGGGGGGGGGAGAGGGATGGTGATATATGAACCCCAGGCCCCCGCCCCCCACGCCGGACCCCACGAGAGTCGCCAGGGCTCACGTCGTTAGGAATATTTAAAAAGGGGAGGGAAATTCGCAAGAATTCCAAGGACCGGTTGTCTTTGAGTGTCTCCGGCAGCGGGGGGGGAGGAGGAGGAGGGTGGGGTGGGGCAGGGGGTAGGCAGGGTGAATTAGGAAATTTCTTGAGCCCCAGTCTGCGGCGGGGGCGGGCCGGGGGCGCCCGGGGTCACACGCGAGCACCCTTTGTCTTGCAATTGCATGCGTGTGTTCGTCGTCCGTCCGTCCGAGAGCGTGTCCGGATGTTGTCCCGGCGCCTGTGTGTGCGTGTGTGCCGGCGTGGGCGTGTGTGCTTTGACTTACGCCGCACATGCGAGTGACGAATGGCATTCGCCGAGAGATGACGATAATTTTGTTTGTTGTTTTCCTTCAAAATGAGAAAAGTTTCCTTCCAAATGATGTCCTGCGAACGTTTGCCACGGCCCACGGGGGACGACGGGGACGATGGGGACGGTGGGGACGACGCCAAAGTACGACGGAGTACGAGCGGAGCAAAAAGTGCAAAAAGTGCAAAAAGTTTTCTTATTTTATTGCAGGAGATCCCCGGCCGGCCTCGCCATGTCATTTCGCTCGCAAAGTCCACAACCATGTGCCGTGTCCTTTTCGAGGGTGTTTGAGAGCGAGTGCGAGTGTGGGTGTGGGTGTTGGTGTGTGCTCTTGTGTCGGAGTCTGTGTGATTGAGAGTGTGTCCGGAATATCGATTGTGTGCCTCGGCCTCTCGTTTTAAATTAAATCGACGGGACTCGGAAGCGCCGGCGACGGGGACGGCCAGGACGACTCAAGTGGAAGGGTTCGGACTCGGACTCGGAGGCGGTCTCTGTCTTGGTCTCGGTCTCGGTCGCCAGATCCTTGGCGGCCGACCCGCCATCCATCTTCGCTCGCTTCGCCCCAGGGCCCCGCGGCGCCCTCGACCACGGCTCTCAGGTCAGGTCTAATTACAAGGCGGAAGAGGGAGTGAAGGGGTCGACGGGGGGGGGGGGGGGGGGGTGGATTGGTTGGGCGACCCGGTGTCCTGAGCGGGGCGTCGTGTGGCATCTTGAAAACGGCAATTCCTTCAATTCGTTTAATTAAAATTTTCGAAAATAAATCAAAACCCAAAAGGAATTCCTCTTGGCCAGGGCTCAGGACGAACACACATGGACACACGCACACGCACACACACACACACACATACACGCCGGCACACCCCCCACGTGTTCGCACACACTCATGCTCCGATAATTAAACCCACTCGTACGCACGTCTCGTTCCGCCACGCGTTTATCCTTTTCTCGGGGCCCTCGGGAAGGATGGGGGCTCAAGTAACAACAACAACAACAACAACAACAACAACAACAACAACAACAACAAAAACAACAAGAAGAGAAACAATGACAGCAGCAACTACGATACGGACAACAACAAGAACCCATCGGGCCAGAAGAGGCAACTAAAAAGGATAAATCGCTTCGTTTCGTTTGCGCACATCTTTCACACATAATAAATGTATCCTTGTGTTACGGCATACGCCGGCGTCGCTGCCGCCAACGACGTCGCCGGGTGGCCGAGGGTCAGAGAGAGGGAGGAGGGGGAGGGAAGACGGAGGCCGAGCAAGTGAAATCAGGAGGCGGCCGGCTATCTTTTTGCAATTGATGTATTATGTATTAAACACATACAGACAGGCGGACAGACCGACGGACGGACGGACAAACACACAGACAGACAGACACATGTGCAAAAGTCCAACGACTCACACCGACACATGCCAACTCACTCACACACGCACTCACTCACATACAAACGTACAACGACAAGTGTAAGCAGAAAGTTTAACCAGCAAAATAAATACAAAAAGTTTTCCTTCCTTCGCCTGCGACTTTCCACAACATCTTCCGACTCGTCCGCCCACCGCCCACCGCCCCCCGTCCCTCCCCCCATCGTCCTTCTTGTGCTTCTTCTGCTGCCGCCCTCTTTTGGGCCTCCGTCGCCCGACAACCACACGACTGACGACGGTGGAAGCAGCGGCAGAAGCAGGAGCAGAAGCAGCGGGAACCGGACGCGTGCCCAACACCAGCAGACACACACAGCCAGCCAGCCACACACACACACACTCGAGCATGTACGTGCGCCTGCAAAGGAGTCGGACACACACACGCTCACGTGTATATTTTAAATATATCCTTTCTTCGCTCGCCCTCCTTCCCCCAGTGAAGGGTTCACCCTTCGCCCATAACTCATCTATCAATTTTCACTTCTTCCGCCTCGGCCTCTCCTTCGCCACCCTCTGCGACGTCCCCGTCCCCGTCCCCGTCCGCGTCCCTCGTCCGCGTGCCTCGTCCGTTCGTCCTTCGGCCCATCGTCCATCTTCTCGTCCACACTAGGTTTTCCCTACCCTCCCCTCTCCTCGCCCTCGTCAACGCCTCCGTCTCGGTCTCGGTCTCGGTCTCTGCCGACGTCTTCGGCTCCCTTTCCGTCTGCATCTTCGTCATCGCAGTCGTTGTCTCCTTCCCTCCGGTCCGTCCCCACTTCTCGCTAGTCCTTGTCCCTTTCCCTCTCGTCCTCGCCCTTCTGTCGTCGTCTTCGCTCGCCCTTCCCCACCCCTGGTCGCCGGCTGGTGGCGTCGCGTTGCCAAAAAGAGTGGGAATCGTACTTGTTTTTGACTCTTCTTCTTCATCTTCATCTTCATCATCAGCAGCGTCCTCATCATCATCGTCTTCTGCCACACTCTTCCTCTTCCCTTCCCCTTCCCCGTCTCCCTCTCGCTGCTTCGTCGTCGTCGTCGGAGTCTTGTTCTTCTTTCGGGTCGAGCGAGCGTCTTCGGTTGCGGTCCCCCCTCTCCCTCACCCCCTCTCTCCCTCTCCCTCTCTCTCTCTCTCTTTCACATACTCGTGTGTGTGCTGGCTCGGAAACTACACACACACACACACACACGAACATCATGGGTTGGTCGGTTTGGTTGGGTTCGGTCGGGTTTGCCGGTCATTAGGATGCTCCGTGCGGCGTTGCCACCCGGTCACGAGAACGAAGACGACGACGACGACGACGACGCGACGTCGATGCTGATGACGATGCGGTTTCTGGAACTTCCAGCGCTGACAAGAGGGCGAAACTCGGGGCTTTGGCGGCACCCGCGGATCGAGTGTTCGATTCCCTAACGCCACATGGCCATCTCGCTCAGTCTCTTCCTATATATCTCCCCCTCCCCCCTCTCTCTCCCTCTCTCTCTCTCTCCCTCTCTGTTCCCGTCCCTCTCATCATGTACCTCTGGCAGCTCCGGGCATTTGAAATAATTTCCCACTCTAATTACTATTTCGCAAATTAGACGCCCGCTTAATTGCCGAGTACCGGGTGCCTTTGCCAAATCTGGCAACGCCGATTCCCACACACACACACATCATCACAGCTCTCTAAACTTGTTTCGTGCTTCCTCTTTCACCGTCTCGCCTCTCACTCGCTCCTCGCATTTTAAGTTTCCTTCTGGCAATCTTATTGTTTTTGCCTCATCTCCCATTTGTAATGGTGCTGGTATGATTGTTATTGTTGCTGTTCCATTGTTACTTTCTTCTTCTTCTTCTTCTTCTTCCCCTCTTCTTCGTCATCGTCATCGTCATCGTCATGGACTTCATGTTATTGTTGTTGTAGTTGTAATTGTTGTTGTTCCTGCTAGTATTATTGATGTCCTGCGATAGTAATTCAAGTCAGCAGCCAACACTCGCCCTGTCCCTGTACCATTCGCACCCCATCCATCCGCCCACCCACACCCACACCCATGCATGAGCTATCGGTGTGTGGGTCTGGCTGTGTGCGTGTGTGGCTGTGGGTCCGTACTTATATAAATGGATGCGTATATAAAACGATGCGGCTAGTTTGATGTATTACAAAAAGATAAAACGTTTCTCTGTCTGTCCGTCCATTTGTCTGTCTGTGACTCCCACTCCCACCCACCGTCCTCCCACTTCGGTGTGTGTGTGTGTGTGTGTGTGTACGGCTTCGTTTATAACTCATGCGATGCGATGGGTTGGAACGGCCCAGATGGGAGCAGGGAGCAGGAGAAGGCGATGGAGGACGATGGACAGGGGGCGGTGGCGGGCGGCGGTGGCGGTGGCGGGCGGCGACGTGGGTCCGAGTCTAGAATAGGCAGAATTTTTGGCATTTTCCGATTTGGAAACTGACAACAAATACTATCGCTCGCTCGCTCGCTCGCCCACTCGCTTGGGCCCGGGGCTCGGACTCGCTCGCTTCGTCTCCCTCGCGCTCGGCTTGCGGCCAGGGCGGCGGATGATGGAGGTGTTGCTCTCTATCCGTGTGTGGGTGGGTGTGTGTGTGAGGGTGTATGGGTGTATGGGTGAATGGGTGTGTTTGAACTATTGCCGTCTCGTTCATGCATACTTTATGGGTATTTTGTATAATACATCAAAACAACAACAGCTGAACATCATGAGAACAACTACGGCAATAGTAGGCAATGGCAGTGGCAGTGGCGATGGCAACAACAGCAATAGAACAACAGAGGAACAACAACAACGGGGCCTCGCCACACCATTGACAACAACAAAAATGTTTACCAAAGTTACGAATATTATATGCGAAATAATGTTTTCCGAGAACAATTGCAAGGACATGCGAGGCGAGGCGAGACGAGGCGAGGCCAAGCGATAGGACGGATGTGATCCGCCCGAAGTGGGGGTTGGGAGGGGGCCGAGGACCTTTTTTGCATGCCGCAGGATGTGGACGAGGGCGAGGGCGAGGAAGCGGGGCGCAGGATGGATGGTCGGTCGGTCGGCGGTTTGGGGAGGAATTTGTTTTGGGACGAAAGTTTTCGGCGCTAGTGTCGATTCTCGAATAGGCCGAGGGACAGGAGACAGGAGACAGGACAGGGGAGGGGAGGGCAGGACAAGGGACGACAGGCCGGGCGAGGATGGGGTGTTTGCGGAACAGGACGAGGCCGGTCGAGCGCACAGACCGACCGACCGACCGACGCACGGACGGACGGCCGGTTAGTTTTGGGCGGCAGGCGAGGGTGGGAACGAATTTGAATTAAATGTACGTAGTTTTAGATTGCGTAATTCATTAGAGGCCGATGTTCGATGAGCGGGCGAGCGTGCGAGAGAGAGAGAGATGAATAGAGAGCGAGGATTCGGCCAGTGGGGGGACGGGGTACGGCGGTGGAGTGATGAATGACGTCGGGGTGCGGTCGAAGTCGTGGATGCGGAGATGCGATGGCGATGGCGATGGCGATGGTGGAAGCGGGGAACAGGAGGGGGCGGAGGCCGAGCCGTTACTCGTTGCTCGCTTTAATCGTTACTCGGACCGGGCTCGTGCTCGGGCTCGGGCTCGGGAACCCGATACTGGGACAGCCGGAGCGAGCAGGAGCAGGAGTAGGAGCAGGACAGCGCGTGGACAGAGTGGCAGCAGCGCAGAGAAAGCGAGACGAAAACGAGTGAGCAACGAGGCTGGGGGCGAGAAGCAAGGAAGGGGGAACGCCAAATGGTGAACGAGCGAAAGAGGTGGAGCGAGCGCCAGCGAAGACAAATTCAAGGAGACTCCGCTGTGGGCAGCGCTGGCAGTCGAAGACGAATCGCCGTATGAAGGTTTGCAGCAGCAACAACAACAAGAGCGGCGACAACAACAAGAGCGACAACAACAAGAGCGACAGCAACAAGAACGACAACAACAATTACAGTGAGAACAATAGCAATAACAACAGCTGCAGTACCAACACCGCCACGAGGGTGGAGCCGAAGCCGAGGCCGCAGCCGCAACTGAAGCTGAAGCTGGAGAAGGACGGGGTCGGGTCGGGGCCGGGGCCGGGGCCGGGGCCGCCGGGGTTGCCAACTACTTTCGTACACTATTTATTACTTTTCGAGCATAAAACTACAATCCGTCTTATTAGGAGCCACCCGTCGCCCGTCGACCGAGGACCGAGGACCGACTTCCGCCACCCCACTCGACGACGCCTTGCCAAGTGGGGAGGCTGAGCGGAGTCGAGTCGAGTCGAGTTGGGCGGGGCGGGGCGGGCGTGGCGTGGCGTGGGTGGTCGGTGGTCCGGGGGTCCGGGCGCTCGACTGGCAGCAGGCGCCGACGCGACGTCGGGAGCTCGTGTCGGTGCCAATGAATGCATGAATTTCGAGCGAAACTAAAAACTGGGGGAGCGATAGTTTTTCGGGTAATTTTAGTTGCGGCGAGGGGCGAACGGGGGCGTGGAGGGGCTGAAGTCGTCGTTGTTGCCTTCGGTGCGACCGGACGGCGGATGGAGTCGTTTTAGCGCGCCGGAAATGAGTACAGGAAGCGTTAGTTTCAGTTACAGACAGACGGACGGACGGTCGGAGGGGAGGCGACGGAGGGACAGACAGGGAGAGAGAGAGAGCGAGACAGAGAGAGCGGAAAGGTGGAGGTTGGGCTCGGGCGCTCGCACGAGAAGTGAGAGTGACAGGATTTGCGGCTTGGTGGGTTGAGGCTTCAGGGAGGGAGAGAGAAAGAGCGAGCTTTGGACAGGCAGACAACACGGGCGAGCGAGAGGGAGAGCGAGCGAGAGAGGTAGTGAAATTGAGGGCGTGAGAGGAGTGGGGGAGGTGGATCGCGAGATGGAGCCCTGAGCGAGAGAGCAATTAATAGTGCGAGAGAGAGCCGGAGCCAGTGCGAGAGTGCTTTAGGGCCGGGCGACCGAGCGACGGGGCCGCGGGGAGGTCGAGCACGGGGGTGGGGCGCGAAGGACGAGCCTGTGTTTGGAGAATGGACCAAAAAGTTTCAATCGCATTCGTGGCAGAGCCGCCCGGACCAAGGCGGCAAGGGTTCGGGGGCTGTCGAGGGCCGGCTCGGGACGGCTGACGTGGGGGCTCGAGGGGTGGTCGGTCGGCGGGCCCACCACCGATGCCACGGCGGGATTTTGTTTGCGACTCCGGTGGACCCGGCCCGAGGGCGGGGGGGATGCCATGAAGTTTCAGTTCAATGATGATATTTATTTTGTTTCGTGATAGAATGCTGTGTGAAGTGTGGTCTCGTCGTTGTCGTCGTTGCTGTTGTTGTTGTCGTCGTCCGGGCTGGGAAGTCGCGTGGAAGGCGCCCAAGGGGGCAGGGCGGACCCGGCTCGATTGGCTTCACATGAAGCTGGCGATTCGGAGTCTCGAGCGCCGAAAGGGATGATGGACGAGCGAACTGAGTTCTCGTTGTTGTCGTTGTCGAGGTTGTTTGTTGTTCTGGCTGTTGCCTGATTCGGACGTTTTTGTTTCGGTGGTTTGTCGTTGCCGTCGTCGTTGTTGGTGTTGTTGTTATGGGATACTTAACGTCGGCCCGGCTCGGCCCGGCTCGGCGTAATGTATGCAATGTCTGCCCATATTTGGGACGTTCCCACACAAATGTATCCACATGTACGTGGATTCACGCACACAAACACACACTCGCCCACTCACAGAACCACACATATATCCATCTATTCATCTGGCTATCTATTGGAGCTCGGCTCGGAAAGGGTTGGCGAAAATAATAACGAGCGAACGGCAATAAATCAATAAATACCTCGTGTTTGCGCGAGCGAATAGTTTTCGGAGCTCGGGTTCGAAGTGGCGGGGGGGTTCGGCGGGACGGCACCCGTGGGCGAGCGAGAGGCAGCGATTCGCCCGTCAACAACAAGTGGGAGGGAGCGGGAAGTCGAGGGAAGAGCAGGGAATTTATTTTTGGCCGACAAAAGGCGCGGGACATTTTTGGAATTTCAAATCGCGAGAAATCCAAGCCGAAGCGACGAGGGAAATCATTGGAAAAAAGTGGGAAATTATTGGACAAATTAAAAAAACAAAGAATTGAAAACTCGTTGGAGAAATATTAAAATAGTTTGGAGAATTTTTTGAATTTATGTTTTTTGGTTAAAATCTGAATTTTCTCTCCTCCTAATCTCAGTTCAAACTTGGCGCCAGGACTCGTATTCACCAGAAAACTCGATTCCAACAACTCGATTTGCTCCCCTCGGACCTGGTGGCAACGCCGTGTGCGGAGCCGCCGCCCGCGTCCGGTTGCGGAAAGCGAAATAATTTATGGCGATTGAGCGACTGAGAGAAAATATTGAAATCCATCTTTCTGCCTGTTTGTCTTCCGTCCGTCCGTCCATTGGTCTGTGTGCCATTGGTCTGTCCGTCTGTCCGTCCGTCCGTCCGTCCGCCCGTTCGTCTGTCCGTCTGTCCGTCCGTCCGTCCGTCCGTTTAACCGTGGTCATTATGTCCGGGCCCGCATGGGGATTCACGCCATCGACGGCGTCGTCCTAAGCGATTACAATTTTTATGCTCTCGATGGTGTCGTCGTCATTGTTGTTGTTGTTGTTGTTGTTGTGGCCGCCATCTAACGGTACTTGAATTATACGCACCCAAACAAACACAGACGCACACATTGACACACAGACAGACGGACAGACGAACGGACGGACGGACGGACCACAAATGACGCATACGGCGTCCGTCCGTCCGCGCGAAGTGCGTGCGGCGGACCCTCGAAGGATGCGAGCGGGCGGAGGCGAACCTGAGTGCGTGTGGGTGTGCGTGAGAGTGTGTGATTGGCGAGTGTGCGACTGTGTGGGTGGCGAGTGTGTGTGTGTGTGCGAAATATAGGCAGTGACCGCAAATACATCATCGCATCGATGCGGCGACCGGCACCGATCGAACGAGGCGCGACCGACCGACCGACGGCAGGACCAACAAATCCAGCGAGGCACAAAGAGAGAGGGAGAGGGGGGAAGGGGCGAACGGGGGGAGCGGGGAGAGGCTCCTCGGTCCTTTTTGTTCTCTTCTATTCCAAGCAAATTGTTCATTGTTGAGGAAATAAATATTTGCCATAAATTTAGTTTCGAGCTCGCATCGTGTCGGCCTCCAGGGGAGGGCGGCGAGGGAGAGGGGGAGGGGGAGGCGACGAGGAGGAGAGAGAGGAGCCGAAGTGAGAGGAAGAGAGAATGAGGCCGAGGAGCGGGCGCCGACACCTTTTAGCGCCTCCTCGCGACTCGCCCAGTCGCCCGTCTCTTGCCTGTCTGTGAGTGTGTGTGAGCGGCGTCCATGCGGGTGGCAGGGTGTGAGTGGTCGAATGTGTGCCTGTGTGTGTGTGTGTGTGTGGGGGGAGGGGGTGGCGCGTCAACCACCCCTTTTAACCTCGCCTGTCATTGCCCAAATTATATGCGAATGGGCGTTCGCTCGTCCGTCCCGCGTACATATTATTATTTTATATGCGGAAAATCCTTAACGCAACCTCCCCCGTCTCCCCGTCCCCCTGACAGGACGACTGGCTGGCGAACCCTCCCTCTCGCTCCTCGGGACAGCCGGGCTCCGACCGTTCGCCCCTTGGTTCTTGTTGTAATTTCCCTCAATTATTATCGACGCCGGCGACTCGGACTCGGAATCGGACTCGGAATCGAACTCGGACACGGACGAACCCCTCGCCGGCCAGGAGCAGGAGCGGGGGCGGGTCTTCGGGCGGCCACAGGACGTTATTTTGCGTATTTCGTCCGTTCGACTTATTATTTTGACAAATTGCGAGCGAGTCCTTGCGCCAGCGTTGCTCGTCCTCCCCTTCGTTCGTCCATCCGTCCGGCCCAAAGAGCGCCCTTCGGATAATTATCGACGAGGGCCGGGGCGAGGGCCCAAGGAGGAAACGGGGCGGGGTGTGGCAGGAGGTGGACGCGAGGCCGCACCCCTCGCTCGGACCATTTGCTGTTTTAATTGTTTGCCGCTGACTTCGGGCGCCGTTGCATGATTTGACAGAACTTCCCGGGGAATCCCTGGTGAATCCACGAAGACGGACGAGGGCGAGGGGTTCGTTCGTGTCGTCATATCAACGTGACCAAGTGATTTATGTCGTTCCGGGCGTTCCTCGCCGTGCACAGGGTCGGAGGTCAATGTGATGGACATGGACATGGACATGGACATGGACATAGATCAAGACCAAGAACGAAGGGCAGAATTTGTACAGGGACGGAGGGAACCGAGGAATTCTGGGAATTCTCAAGCCCTCGAGTCGACTTCACAGCGATTCTTTCGAACGTGGGGCCCTTGGGCTCGCTTTGGTTCGCACTTCGGCTCCCCACACTTTGGCTGCCCACACTTTGGCCCACACGTTGTCGCCCACCTTGTCCCACACCTGGCCCCACACCCCGTCTCCCGTTTGGGCCCAGCTCCCAATCGACGCCTGACCAGGAGCAGTCCTAATCCTTCCACGGCCCGCGCCTCCTCGGCGGCGGCCTCGGCGCCGCGAAGAGATCAATTCGCCGTGACCGAGGGCTCCGAGGGGCTCCCGTCGCGAGCTGTGAACCGTGCCGACGAGATTACACGGACTCCAGCCGGCGTCACCCACGGCTCGCCGCGCGCACGCACGCGGAGGAGACGCAGACGTGGTCGGAGTCGGAATCGCACACGCATACACTTAAGTAAATGCAGCCAGGACCCGATAAGGGCGGCAGGGGGAGGACGGAGGAGGGTGAGATAAGTAAGGCGAAAAATAAGACCGAGATGTGGGAGCGAGAGGTCGAACGGATCGATCGATGGATGGATGAGGCAAACGAGCGATAGATAAAGGGCGAGAAACACAGGCCGAGAGAGTGAGAGAGAGGGAGATGGCGTGCGTGGGTGTGAGGCAGAGGGCAGAGGGCGGGAGGGTGAGCCGGACGAGTCGAACGAGTCGGACGAGTGAATGAATGATATAATAAGAAATGAAATAAATTTCAACATTACGCACCTACTTACGTATGTACGGCAATAACTCATCCATTAAAAGGGATCTAACGATTTAAGCGAACGAGCCGGTGTCTGTGTGAGAGGCTGGCCATGTGTGCGTCCGAGGATGGACACTCGGGTCAAATGAGCAGGGGCGAAGGAAGGGAAAGGAAAGGCAGGCAAAGGAGGCGTCGAAGTCGAAGTCGAAGAGGAGGCGACGGAAGGTCAGCGGGTGGGGCGAAGACAGGAGGCTGCAGGACACTTGGAAACGAGCCGTTTGGAATTCCAGCCGCCCCAACAACAACACGAACACCAACAACAATACGAACACCAACACAGCCCTGCCTCCGACGTGGTGTCGAATTCGAAGAAGGCGCCGAAGAAGGCTCGAGAGCTCGAAGGCTCTCGTGTCCGAGTCGGCTGCAGCATACATATGGATTTATGTAAATCGCATCCCCAACCGAATGGCTGGCTACAGGACACGCCCGGCTCGCAGGACCTTTTCTACTCCTTTTCGGGCCGCGTCGAGATGCCCGGGGGGGGGGGGGGTCGAGGCGTGTGTGGGAGCGAGTAAGAAATAAATAAATTTGAAATTTGAAATGGATTCGTGAACGAATCCTACTCGAATGAGCAATTCAAATTATTATTCTTTATTTCGCACACCGACGCAATACACCGACGCACACACCCTCACCCACACACCCTCACACACCCTCGCGCCGCTGAGCCGGCGCCCGGGCCGATGGAACAACTTGCGAGCACCCAGTTTGAGGCCGGGCGCCCGGCGTTCGTGGAAACAAAGGCCGAATTGTCTCCTGGCCGCATCCTTGTCTCGACCACCGCCCCCCGCCCCCCTCGCCCTCTCACCTCGTTCGCCTCGGTTCGCTTCGTTTGGCTCTCGCTCTCGGTTGCCGTCCTCGGTTCGCTTCGATTCAAATTTCACTTTGAGAATAGTTCCGAAAAGTTTAGAAACCTCATCCTTTACCCGCAACCCCATCCCCGTCCCATCCCCCAACACACACTCCCACATACACACTCACACTCACACGAACACAAACACTTCGCCGCCTACACGAGCCGGCTCCGGATTTTAGCCTAAATTTGAAAGGCCCTGGCACATGACGACCAAGTGGCTTCGGCTTCGGCTTCGGCCAGGTTCGCTGAGGGCTGGACGGGGCGGCGCTGCGGAAGGGGTTGATGAAGTGAGTGCGTGTGTGTGTGAGGGGAGGGGAGGAGAGGAGAGGTGGTTAATGGGCGGGGGCAGTGGACGACGGCTCTTTGCCCAGGGTACAGTTTAGCATAAGACACAAGGCCAACAACAACAGCAACTACGGCAACGGCAACGGCAGAGGCGGAGGCAGCGCCAACTGGGATATCAGCAGCGGGAAGAAGGGCAACAGCAAGAACAGCAACAACACAACACCGACAACAACAAGACCAAGAAGAGCAACAACAACAAGTAACAAGCAACAATAACAACAACAACCACTCGAATGAAACAACATCGAAAAGGACTCCAAAAATAACAAATTCTACTCGAATTTAATGTATTTTCTATCACACACACACACAGAGACACGGAGAGGCCTGGAAGATATCCTTTTGTGTACCCACACACACACACAGACACACACCCATACACTGACACAAGGATTTCGAGAGAAATTTAAATTATAATTTTTCCCTATTTGTTGTAGTGCTTGTTCTTGCAGCTATTGTTGCTTCTGCAGGGGTTTGTGTTGTTGTTGTGGTCACTGTTGTTCTTGTTGTTGTTGTTATTGTTGTTGCCGGCGTTGTTGCAATAACAAACAAATTTCATTTGAGGCTCGAGGAAGTCGAGGAAGCGACGAGATTTTCAAGTGTTGACTCCATCTTTTATACGGATCTGCAAATCTACAATTGTATGCGGCTGTGTGGGGTTGTGCTTGTGTGCGTGGGGGGTTAGTGGGGGTTTTTAATGTTTTCGTAGTAGTCGTGCTGGTGCTGGTGGTGGTTGTAGCTGTAATTGTTGTTGTTGTTGTCCTTCTTCTGGCTCACAATGATTTAATCCCCATCTGCATAGTTCTCTTCTCTATAGATCTCTTTCACTATCTCTGTCCCTCCGTCTCTCCGTCTCTCCTTGTCGTTCTCCCTCTACCTCTCTGCTCCAGGTCCGAGTTTTCACCACCGCCCCCTCCTCCGCCCCCTCCGTGTCTGACAGCCGGCAGATGAATTTTCCAAATTAATGTGGCAAAAGTTTAGACATTTCCAAGGCTTCACTCGGCTTGTGTTTTATGTGGTCGAAGGATGGGCAACACGAACAACAACAGCAATACAACAACAAATTTTAACAACAACAGCAGGAATATAAATTACAACAACCACTGGTAGAAGACCAATGGGGAAAACCATTGTTGGGAAAAAGCCCGAAGCTCCCGACGACGATGCAACTTAGAGAAGGTGGATTCATCAGTGCGGATCCACTGGGCGGAGTCCGAGGGTCCAAAAGGAATCTTCGGCGAGGATCTCGAACAACTCGCAGTGATTTTGGAGACCTCTATCGAATCTATCGAGGAGGTTTAAAATTAGTTCCAATTAGAGCACCTTCGAATTGCGACATCGACGAATCTCGCCCTACTTCAAGAGGAGACTCGTTTTGTCAGGACCCTGAGATGTCCTGAGATGTCCTGAGATGCCTCAGGACTCCCTGGGGACCAGGGTCTGAGGTCCATGCGAGCGATCGATCGATCGGTGGCCGAAGTCCCGCAGCGTCTTCGAGGCATTTGCATTTTTCATTATAAAGCGATTGTCCTGCTGGTGACACCCGGAGCGGGGACGTGGCCGAGGAAATGGTGGAGAAGTGGCTGTTCATAGGAACGAAGAGACCCAGAGAGAGAGGGGGAGGGGGAGGGGGCAGCCACAAGTGCGAGGAGTGGAAACGAGATGACGAGCGGAAGCACATTTACATTAAATCGCTGAAGTTCCTCGACGTCGTAGTCGACGAGATAACGAAATAGAGAAATCTGGACAGAGCAACCACATACGCATCCGCCACCCCTCTCACACACGCACACGCATGGATCTGGAGACACAAATCCTAGCTCACTTCAGGACGACAATAACAAGTCGATTTTCCTTTGATGCAAATTCGAGGCGAAGAAAACGGAGTGAAACAACAACAACGTCAATGGAAAAAGTACGAAACAAAACAAAACAAAAAACAAAAACAAAATGAAATAAATGAAAAACAACAACAAAAATGCTGGAATAACCAACAACAAAAAGGCAAGTGAAACATTTGCACTTCTTGGACTCGAGCGGCGAAGGACGGACCGAAGGATTCGCTCAATTTATGCGGAAAAGGCAAAAGGGTTGATGCCCCGTTGTTGTTGTTGTTGTTGCTGTTGTAGTTGTTGTGCTGGTGGTGCGGTTGGCGATCGAATTGAATTCGAGGTTTTGCCCGTGCAGCCTGCGTCCCGTGGCGGTCGCTGGACGCAGGACCTCGGGACGGAGGGGACCGAGTTTGCAGCTCGTTTGCATTTTCCCAATGACGAGAGTGTTGTTGTTGTTGTTGTTGTTGTTGTTCCTGCTCCCGCTCGAGGCGTGTGTGCGTGCGTGTGTGTGTGAGCTCCTGAAGGACAACCGCCGAATGCGAGGCGACTTTGCTTCAATTGGCAAATGTGGCAAAAACCGAGACGTAAATGCGGAGTTTTCCCCTCCCACCAGCCCAGCAGCGGTCGGGCCACAAAAAACCCATTACGGTGCCGGCCCAGCCTCCTTCGCCCCTCCTCCTCCGGGCCCCATCCGTGGTCGGTCGGTCGGTCGGTCTCTTGGAGAACGAAAAACTTTCACCTCAAGTAAATATTGCGAATAAAGCATTTTTCTTACAATCGACAATAACAGCAGCAGCTAGCGAGAGGAGGACGAGTGGCGGGACTGGGTGAGGAGGGGGCGAGGGGGGGGGGGTTCAGGAAAAAACACAGGAAAAGTAACAAGAAAAGTTGCTCCGCTCTCCAACTCATCTCATCCCAACCCAACCCAACCCAACTCAACTCATGCCAACCCACCGCCTGGCCAGATTCGCACGTCCTTTGTTGTTGGGACGAAAGGACACGCACGTCCTCGTCGTCGTCGTCGTCGTCGTCGTCGTCGTCGTCGTCTCTGTTTGTCGTTGATCCTTCCTGCAGGCGCCACAACAGGACGGTCAGGACGGGGACGGAACGAGGACGTCCGACCGCAGACCTTGGCGGGAGTCGAGCAAATCGGGCAGCGATAACGGAGTCGATATCCTGGCGTCCCGCGGAAGGATGGGCCACGTACATGGAGAGAAGGCCGCAGTTGCTCGAACTGCTTCCCAGTGCTCTCGCTCTGTGTGGGCTTCAAAATGTCGCTGGTTAATTTCTAGGTCTACAGCGGACTGCGAATCCAGCAAGGGCCATAAATAGAGCATTATTCGCAAGGGAGACCGAGAAGGAGGCGAGAGAGAGTGCGGAATTCTCGGTCCTATTCTTCATTCTTCGCCTGACGCCGTCTGCCGACAGCTCCAGCGGCAATTACAACGATTATATTAACGAGAACCGAGCGAGGGCCGCGGACGAGAGGACTGGAGAGAGGAATCGAGAAGAGCGACGTGTGGTGGTGAATGGTATAAATGTTTATTACACTTCACACACGCGCCACTCACGTCATCTGCAAATCAGCCCGGATCCTTCCTCGATCCTCCGCGTCCCGCCGAGCCGTCCAGCCGTCGAGAATCCAACCAATCCATTGAACACAGCCAAACAACCAGCCATCCGTCCATCCGTCCATCCATCGATACTCTAATTACGCGGGAATAAAAATCCGAACGTACTCTCGCCACACACACACACGCGCGCACACACACACGCCCACACAGCGTGCGACGACCGCCCGCCCGCACGCACACATGCGAGCACGCAAAGACACAGGAAGCACTTGGAAACACTTACATGAGTCACAAGTGGGTGGGCGGGCGCCCGTATGTGTGTGTGTGCGTGTGTGTGTGTGTGTGTGTGTGTGTGTGTCTGTGAGTTTTAATGCGGCGAACGCACAGGATTCATTAAGGAAAACTTCTTCATTGTTGTTGTAATTGCTATTCTTGTTGTTTTAGTTTTTCTCCTTTTTCGCTATTGTTTTTGTAGCGTTTGTTGTTGCCGTTGTGGTGGTTGTTGCCGTCGTTATTGTTGTAATTATTGTTGTTGTAATTGCTCGAGCCAACCAAAGTAGCGAAGAAACAAAAACAAGAACAAAAACAAAAAAGAAAAAAGCAACAAAGTAGCAAAAACAATCATTACAAGTGAAGAGCTCAAGCGCCCAAGACGAAGCAGAGGCCGCTGAAGGATAAGAAGAGGAAGAAGGTGAAGGATAAGAAGAGGAAGAAGAAGAAGATGAAGGATAAGAAGAAGCAGAAGAATAGGAGCAGGAAAATGAAGACCAACGGGAGAAGAGAAGCATCGAGTCTCCCATGCCGATCGAACATGTCGTACCAATGTCGAGAAATCCAACCAAGTGTACACTGAGAGAAACCAAAAACAAAAACAGAAAAAAAAAATCAAACGAGTAAAAATTGGAAAAAGGTGGGGTTGCAGGACATTTTTTATTCAAATTTGCAGTTGTAGAAATGGAGAAACTGAAGAAAATCTGGAGAAATCCAATTTTTGAATTGAATTTTGAATTTTTAATTGTTGTATTTGTTTTAAGCGCTCCAATAATAGTTTATTTCAAACCCTCATTCAATGTGTCAGGCTAATTTTAAGAGTTCTTATTTATTTTTCCTTAATATTTTGCGAATTGTTTTTCGATCCTCCCCGCCCGTTTTCGCTCAGTGCCGTCGGCGGTCAGACGCGAGCAAATTTCATTCGCTATCGCCAACGGTTTCTTTACAATTGCGTTCTGCTCATTAACCTCGAGCATTCGATGTTAATGCGAAAGTGGAAGCATTAGGCGTTGCCTCTCGCTCTCTCCCTCTCTCTCGCTCTCTCGCTCTCACTGGGCGTGTGCGTGTGCGAGGAAGTTTTGTCGGGTGCTTGTGGTGAACGTTGTCGTTGTTGTTGTCGTTGTTGTTGTTGATGTGTTGTTTCAATGAAATCCTTGCATGTCCCTGACGAGGTCTGGAGTGTGTTTGTGTTGTGTGTTTTGCGACGACAGCGGAGAAACAACAACAACAACAACAAAACCAACAACACCAACTACTACTACAGGCGGGACAACCACATTGACAATGACTAGAAAAAATTAGGGAAAACGACGCAAAATGATTTTTCGAACTTTGCCCCGATCGTCTTCGTGGCCCCGACGGCCCGACGCCCCCGACCGCCACCCGACCCGAGCCCAAATTCACGAACCCTCCAAACAATTACGTTGCCGGCAGCCTCTTCCTCTTCCTCTTCCCCTTCCCTGCGCTCCGCCCCTGCCTCCCGATTGTCTTCACGCACATACGCAGACACGGCAACAACAACAACAACAACAACAGCGAGAAAGAGAACACCACCAGTAATAATGGGAACAATAATACCCAGGACAACAACAGCAGCAACAACAACAACAACAGCAGCAGCAGCAAGAACAGTGCCGTGAGCGAGAACAACAATGGCGACGACAATGAGGCCAACAACAATGGCAACAACAACAACTAGTTTCAATGCAATATTAAATGTAAACACGACACGCACTTCACTCTCGCTCTCGCTCTCGCTCTCGCTCTCACTCTCGCTGTCTCGCTCCCTCCGCGCTGGCGGGAGGGAGCTTAAAAATAATGAGCTCGCGCGAACGTTACATTTCCGGCCGTCGCCATTGTTCCGGCCCCGTCCCCGTCCCTGGCCCTGGCTCGTCTGCCTCCCCTCTTCCGCCTCTTCTTCGTCGCCGCCGTCCGAATTCTACTCAAGTTCATTGAATTGTTGTTGCCATTGTTGTATAGAAAATACATTTAATATCCTTTTCGTCATGTTAACTCAATTAGGAGCGAGCGAAGCATGCGAGCCCACGGAAAGGTGGAGACGGCGGAGGCGGAGTGGGAGACGATGAGGAGCTGGCGGCGAAGGCGGAGGAAGAGCTGAAGGTGGAGTCGAGGTGGACAGGAGGGGCTTTCGAGGAGGGTTTCCGGCCGGTCCTTTGTCTTCCCGGGTCCCTCCCGGACAATGCGAAATCGCAAGTGTAATTAAAAGGATTCGCCCGGAGTCGGTGTCTGAGTGAAGGCCATTGATTTGGCCGGAAGGCGGTGGCCCAGGCCCTGGCCCTGGCCTGGAATGGGCGAATTGGGCGAGGTGTTGTGTGTGAGGCGTTGTGTGTGGTGTTGGTTCAGTTGTTGTAATTGTGGTTGTTGTTGTTGTTGTTGCTGTTGTGCCGGTTTAGGTTGAGCTCGCGTCAGGGCGCGGCTGAAATGTTTTCGTTATTAAAAACGTTTCCCCGCTCGATTTAACGATTCCCACTGCTCCCTTCCACTTTGTGTTCCGCGTCGCTCCCACTCCCACTCCCTCTGCTGCTGCTGCTGCTGCTGGTGGTGGTGGGGAAAATTGCGTGTAATTGCGTTCAACTGACACACACGCAAATAGTCGGGCAGCGGAGAGAGGGAAGGACAGAAGACAGACAGAAGGACGACTGAACCGTGGCAAGTGTTTGGAACTCGAGGAACTGCCATCGCCGCCGATGGAGTGGAAGCGAGCGAAATCGCAGAGCGAGTGAAGGCAATTTGCCATTAGACGAACAGGGATAGAAAGACAACCTGAACATCACCCAACGAGAGAGAGAGAGAGAGATGGCAAGCTGACTGGATATCTGATTTTAATTAAGGAACAATGCGCATTGCGTCGAGAAAGAGAACGAGAACGAAAACGAGAATGAGAACTTTCGCACGCACATCTGTTGGCCTCTCACTCGCTCACTCAGTCACTCACGCTTGCCCCATCTCGCTCTCTCCACCTCCCTCGACCCCTCGACCACTCGACTCGCTCGGCTCGACTTTCCAAACAATGCGAACCTCCTCCGGACCCTCTGTTCGACGCTTCCTGTGCACTTCGGCCCCGGGCTTCCGCCACTCATCCTCATCCCCCGCCGTCCCCACTGACCTCTTCAGCCCCCTCCCCTCTGCTCCTTTGACCTCTTTCCTCCTCCCCCCCCCCCCACTCGACCGATCATTTTAATAAAAACTATTTTCAATTTTTGACTCCCTTGTAATCCGAGCCGTCCCTCGTATCCCTTGGCCCAGCGATATTTGGGAAGGAGGGCCCGATGCGCTGTGTTGTTATTGTCATTGTTGTTATCGTTGTCGTTGTTGTTGTTGTCGTTGCTGTTGTGAGAAATGTTTTCCAAATGAAATATTGCATCATATGTCAATGATTTCTCAAGAAAACTTAATATTTTCTTAGCCAGCAGACCAAACCAAACCGAAGCGATGCGAACCGGCCCGGCAGCCAGATAAGCAAATAGAGGGCGTCACTCGCACAAACACACACATAGCCGCACACACACCCGGGCATACATCGACACATGGTCCATCGGACGGCTGCCAAAGTCGAGTCCGGCCAACCCACAACAGGGCACAACACATGAGCGCAGCAACTTTGCAATTTTGTTTAAATTTCTTTCCCATTTCCTTGGCTCTGATTTTCCGCTGTCACTTCACTTCATCCCTCGCTCATTCCACCCCCCCATCCTCGTCCTTGTCCCACTCCCCTGCCACGCCCCTCAGCGCCGCCCCTCCGACTCCGCTGTCGGTCGCACTCTGTTTATCTGTCCGAATGTCCTGCCAAGTTTCGTCCATGTTTGTTTTTCGTTGCCTTCTCCATCGCCATCGCCTCGCTCCCTCCTCCTCCTCCTCCTCCGCTTCCCACATTCACTTCCTCGACTCCACGTCGTCTTCGTCCCGCCTCGCTCCGACCCGTCCCCTTTGCTGTTCGTCTATTTATTTGATGTCAATGTTTTGCTGCTCGTCTTCCCAGCCCCCGCCTGCTCTCGATAGCCTTCTCTTCTCTTCGCACATTTTAATTTTAAAATGTCCTTTTTTAAGGTCAATCTGACAGTTTTGTTATTGCAGTCGTCCCTGCTCGCTTTGTGTGCTGTGCGGCGGGCGGCGGGCGAGCGAGGACCGAGGGTTCGACGAAACTTTTCTTCATATAGAGAAGTTCTTATTCTTTACTTCGTCTACGCCCCATTCCGCCCGCCCGGCCGGCTCATTGTTGTGCGGACAGTTAGGTCCAGTAGCAGCAGCAACAAGAACCGAAAAAAAGAGGTCCTTAAAAACACATGTGCTCCATTTCATTTGTGATGGGGAAACGCCCGAGACGAATGGGGAGGCGACAGAAGGCGATGCCAGGGGCGTGGGGAGGCCTGTGGAGGGGTGGAGAGGGGGGCGGAGAGTTTTCCAATTCCGATTCCGATTCCGAATGCAAAAGTTATCATTTCATGTGCCCGCCTCCCTCCCCAGCCCGCTCACCCTTTCGACCCACCGACCACATCCGTCCGATTGTCCACGACGACCGAAGTTCGATCCGCCCGACGCCTGCTGGAGACCTTTTGCCTCGTTCCAAGACGACCCTCCGCCCTCCTCTATTAACCTCACCCTCGCCCTCGACACCCCTCGCAGCCGGCCGTGTTTGGAATTCGAAACGACTGCTGGACGACGCCGAGGTCCCGCGAGCTGCACCCAGATGGATTGACGGAAGGACGAACCGACGACAGTTGGTCGGTTGGAGGCGGACCCCAGTAGTAATGGAGGGGCCGCAACGCAACGACCGTTAACGGCTCGTAAAGGGAAGCTTATTGAATGCTTATGCGTTCTCGGTTTCCCGATCGAAAAATCACCAAAAAATGCCTGCCACGCAATCCAAACTACTGGCCGTCATTTGCAGTGAAAACTAGCTCGACTCCTGCGATTTAATTTGTGAAAACCACCTTCTCGTGGGACTCGAGAGCGAGGAACATCGACCAGAAGTCGGCGAGTGGGCGGCCCGACGACGGGCCCTCATTCGATCGCCTCATCGGCGGGCACTTATGCGAATGATGCATGCGAGCGGAATATTAAAAGGTGCCATAAAGGACACTATTACCGGGGACTTTCGGAGGGACAGGGCGACGACGGGACGACGGGACGACGGCAACTACAAACGGAACGGTCGAATTGTCATTTCGACCACTCTCGCCCTCTCGCCCTCTCGCCCTTCCGCCGACTGACGCGATATTATCATTTTAATGCGTGATAAATAGAACATTTGTGATATTATTCGGAGCGTGTTATAACTTTTGTAATATCCCGACAATCGTCCGGCGGTCCGTCCGTCGTCCGTCGTCCGTCGTCCGTCCGTCACGATATGTGTTTTCAATGAGACTCCGCCTCGCCCCACCCCCCGATCTGGCAGATGCCCGAATCATCCCGTAATGACGTAGTCGTTTCTCGTCATCGCCCGACCTCCTCGCCGGGGGATGGGGTTGGTCCTTGGCTTAAGTGTTGGCCCCAAAAAAGTCAAAGTGTTGTCGTCGATGTGCTCGTGTTTGTTGCTGTGGTTGTTGTTGTTGTTGTTGTTGTTGTTGTCGTTGTTGTTATTGTCCGCCATATTGAATGGCAATTTGAACCGATTTGACGCACTTGTCGTTCTCGCCATTGTTGTTATTGCCGTCGTATTCGTCGATATTGTTATTGCTGTTGTTGTTGTGTTGTTGTAAGAGTTGTTGTAATAGTTGTTATTGTTGTCGCCTCCACTACTAAACGGTTGGCCGTTGTCACGTTTTTGTTTTTGTTTTTATTTTATTTTTCGCTTGTGCTTCGTCCATCATCCACGATTCTCATCCTCATTATGATTATTTTTATGATAGCTTCGACGAGGACAATAAGTGTTGTTATTGTTGTTGTTGTTGTTGGTATTACTACTGCCGTGCCAATGAATGCCGATGGACACAGTGGTGATGGGTTTTATGTGCCGAATCCCACTTAAGCGACTTTGATGCATATCGAACGAGAAAGTGAACGCCAAGTGGGTTCTAAGTGGATCGATTAGGGAACACCGGGTTATGGCCATGTGGGGGCGAACCCACGCCTATTTGGAACAATATTTAGATGTAGCGAACTAAATCCCCGACTGCAGATTCCAAAGAACTGACTTACAGTATGACATTGGCTTACACTGATAGAGGTCTTCGTGAACATAAGCAGGAAGTTAACAAAACACCTGTGTGACATTTGTGGCATTCAAATCAAGAGACATTATAACTAATTGCACTACTTCAATATATAGTATATATACATGGTACATGGCAAGTCATACTAACACAAACTCCACTCGTTAGACTAGACTAGGGTGCAGAGTTATCGAAACGGAAAAATATTAAAAAATGGTCAAACAATGTTGGCAAATCAACGCAAGACAGACACGTCTGCAAATCATAAGGCAAGAGGCAAATATATAGTGATATATATGTATATATAGAGAGAGTATTTAGTTCCGATATATCGCTATCGACTATCGACTATGTATGGTGGTGAATTCGTGGGAGAGAAAGATGCAAACGGGAAAAGTGGAAAACGGACTCACCAAAGTCGCCGGCGCCGATGCCCGAGGGTCCCGGCAGCAGGCCGGGGATGCCCTGGAGGCCGAGGAAAGCACTTGGGAAGGAGTGAGATCGCTGATTGTCCAGGGAGCCGTTCATGCTGTCGTCCTGCTGGCCATCGCCGCGATCCGAGGGCTCCGTGTCGCTGCTGTTCGAGTCCTCGCCGGCGCTCTGGGCGTGCAGGGACCCGAGGTCGCCGTGTTTCTGTCGGCGGGCGAGAGACAAAGGGCGAGATTTTGTAGAACGGAAGGTCGGGAAGAAGGCGGTCAGAAGGCGTGGTTACCTGTCCGTTGCTGTTCTCCAGGGCCTGGCCGAGCAGGGACTCGCGCAGCTCCATGCTGTGGTCACGGTCGCGGTCGCGGTCCCGGTCGCGCGACGTTTCCCGGCTGCGGTTGCGGTTGCGCTCCCGGGTCAGCGGGTGCTGCCCGGCCACGGGGAAGTCGCGGTCGATCAGCAGCCGCTCGGGGCTGATGCCGTGCTGGGCCCGGAAGAGGTCGGCGCTCTTGATGCGCTTCTGGGGCGGCGGCGTCAGGTGGCTGTTGCTGTGCCGTTGGCTCTCCGAGCTCTCGTTGAGGTCCCAGATGTGGTTGGCCTGCGGGAGAGGGGCGGAAAGGGGCTCATTAGACGATGGGGGCCGGCGGGGAGGGGGGGGGGCGACAATTCGGGGGCGGCGGGCGGAACTGTCTACTTTACTTTATGGCTAGTGCTTTTTCTTACTGGAGACGCGGCCGAGGCCTTCAGTTCCTGGATGGCGGGCGTGTGGCCGGCGATGCTGCTGCTGCTGTTGTTGTTGTTGTTGTTGTTATTGCTGTTGTTGTTATTATTATTATTGTTGTTGTTGTTGTTGTTGTTCGGGCTGCAGTTGCTGTTGTTGTTGCTTGCATTGCCGTTGTTGTTGCTGTTGCCGTTGCCGTTGCCGTTGCTGCTCGCGGCCACCAGGTTGGCGGCGCTCTGGGCGGTCGCCGCGGCCGCCACGGCTGCCGCCGCCGCGATCGTGCTGCCCATCAGCGCGGGCGCGGTGAACGGCGTTGCCAGACTGTGGTTGTTGCTGCTGTTGTTGCTACTGTTGTTGTTGCCGTTGCCGCTGCCGCCGCCGCTGTTCGCACTGTTGCCGCTGTGGCCGCCGGCGCTCAACAGGTTGCTCATGCTGTTCAGATTCAGGTTCAGGTTCAGGTTGTTCATGCCCATGCTGCCGAAGCCCCCCGGGGCCGAGCTCGCGGCCGAGAGCCCGAAGTTCAGTTTGCTGTTGCTGTTGATGCTGTTGTTGTTCAGGTGCAGGGGGTGCAGGGGGTGCAGCGGCAGCGGGGACGGCGTCGGCGACGGTGGCTGCGGCTGCTGCTGTTTGCCAGAGCCGAAGCCCAGCGAGGAGCCGCCGTTGACGTCGGCCAGGCCGCGGATCTGCAGGAGATGCGCCGTCTTGAGGAAGTCCGGCAGCTGCTCGTGGCTGACGTTGACCTCGCCGTTGTACATGAAGCTGTGGGAGGGCGACGGAGGCACAAACCAGAAAGCAGAAGGGAGAAACGAGAAACGAGAAAGGTCAATGGGGTCAAGGCATCGAACATGAAACCTCAATCGTCGAACGTCGAACGTCGGGCGCGCGACTCACCTGAGCAGGTTCTCGACGTCCTCGCAGCGCACGTCGCGCAGGATGACGATCGGGTGCTCGCAGGGATTCGCCTTGAGGAGCTTCCGGAAGTAGGGGCTGCACGCGCTGAGGACGACCTTGTGGGCGGTGAACGAGCGCTGGTCGCAGGCGAGCGTCACGTCGACGAAGTCCTCCTCGTCCCGCAGGTGCCGGAACGAGCTGAGGATCGAGGACTGGAAGTCGTTCCACTTCAGCGCGTACTGTTGCTGCTGCTGCTGGTGCTGCTGCAGCTGCTCCATCGCCGTCGAGGGGGCCGGCGAGGTGGAGGCCAGCGGTGGCGGCGGCTCCATTTTGGTGACGCCCGCGTTGTTGTTCTCCGTGGTCTGGAGCTGCGTTGACTCGGTCATTCGGTCAGTTTCGGGCGCTCGTCACCAGCTCGGTCGGTCTCGGTGTCGTCGACGTCGACGTCTTCGTGTCGTGGTCGCGGGACGTGAACGTGAGCGTGAGCGTGAACGGGACGAGGTCGATCTCGATCGAGGTCGGGGCCAGGGAAGGAAGAGATTTTCGTCCTCTCTGATGTGTTTTCTTCCTCTCCGCTGTCGTTTTAACCTGATTCTCGCTTCGTCCTTGTCACCACTCGCTCCTCCTTCTCGTCGTCTTCTACTGAAATCTCTAAAATGTCCTTGGTCGGTGTGCTATTGCTGTTGCTGTTGTTGTTGTTGCTCCTGCTGCTGCTGTTTGACTTTTTAATCGCTCGCTAATGTCTTCCATTCAACATCCTTGTTGACTCTGAGCGCTCTTCGCCAATGGCCTGATCTTTTATCCACTTTAGTCTCGTATTGTTCTACCAATTATTTAGATTCCATTTTAGGACTTCTGCTTCTTCTACTTCTACTTCTACTTCTACTTCTTCGGGAGCCTCCTGCGGATGGGCCTCAGCTGGTCATCGGTCGTGCTGGCGTTGCTGGACGGATTCTGCAAAGCAAACGAGTGGAGAGAGACGGGGTTATTGAGTGTTTTACGAGCTGAGCTGAGCTGAGGTGAGGTGAGGTGAGGTGAGTGATTTAAAATGCTTCCCATTATCGTGGGCAGACAATCAAAAAACACGAGCTCGCCTTCCACTGGACCGACTGGACCTCGAGAGCTCGAACAAAGAGGCGAAATGACCGCATTATTTAAATTTCCCACACCCTCGCCCGTGGCCTCGCCAAATGGGCTCGCGTTCCGATGGACTCTGCGTCCTTGGAGGACAAAGGGAAGGGCGATTTCTGTTTGAGAAGTTCGTCCTTCACTAAGTTCGCTCCTCCCCCGTCCCAGGGAACCGCATTTGAAGCCACAAAGGATTTGCCTAATACGGGAGTTGGCCCTTTTCCTGGACAATAGTCACATGTTTTCTATTCGGCAAACAAGAAACGAAGTTGTTGTTTTAAATGTTTTCCAAACAATTCACTGCCCACTCCTGCCCACCAATCGATGATGAATCGAGAAATTCCCATTCATCAATCAAATTCCTCCTCCATCTCCAACCATCCTCGCATCCTCCCATCCTCGGTATGGCAACCTCGCGCGACTTCAGCTGGGCGCCAATTGCAGCCCCCCACCTCCCCCTCTCTCTCTCTCTCTCTCATGCGCTGACCCTGCCACCGCCCCCCTGGCCCTCTCGGCTGCACCGCAGTTCTAATCAAATGCGTTCGGGGCAATCAGAAACCCGGAACACAAAGAAATAATTACAGCGTTTAGGAGAGCTTCACAAGGAGGGCTGGGGACGGAACGAGGGGGAGGGGTTGGGGGAGGTTACACGGAGGTGGAGACTACGCGTGGCCCGCCCCGCGACACGTGGGGCCGATCCGACTCGATCCGACCTCGATCGAAGTGGCCGCGAGATGAATGCGTTTATAAATATTTCGATGCTTCTGCAACGAGTCGGACCCCGGTTCATCTGACGGACGGACGGACGGATGGACGGATGGACGATTCGACTGTTGGTTGGACCCGGTTGGAGCGCGTTTGATAAATTGAGGCGCATCAATAATGACGGCAAGAGGGTTTTCCTCGACCCCGGCTCATTACTTGATTTCACAGCAAGTAAGACAAATTTTTAATTGCGAGCCGCGTCTCGTCTCCGGCCCCTCGGTCTGTCTGTCGGTCTGTCTGTCTGTGGGTTTCTCCTCGCTGTTTCTGTCCGTCCTCCTCGAAATTTTCATTCGTCTCATCCCCGGCTTGCAGGCAGGCCTTGAACCTGAGCCACCACTCGTCTTGCCTCTAATGATCTTTGGCTACAATTATATTTGTTGTAAGAGTTCCTCCCCTCTCCTCCCACCCTCCTTCCCTGCTCACCGGTCTTCGCAACGGATTTAATTGATTTGCAGCCATTACAATTTGTTGTATCTCATTGTTGTTGCTATTGTTTTCCCCCAAACAACTCGAGTTCGCGTTGAGATTTGGCTCTGGCATCGGCTTTGGATTCAATTCGATTTCGGTGGCCGATCGCGCGCCGGTGGGTCCGGCGGCGGGTCGCAGGGCCCGAATCTGGACCGATCATAATTAATGATCGCTCACGAGGGCACCCTGGGCACCGGGGCTTCCGAGGGCTCCGAGGGGTTGTCGGTGGTTCGATCTCGCTGCGAACGGCAGCAGCAGCAGCCACAGCAGCCACTGTAATGGTGGTTGTTGTTCTTGTTATTGTTGCTGGTGGTCTTGGTCTGGTTGTTGTTGCTGCTGCTGGTGTATTGAAGTAATTAAAATGAGTTCCGAATTGCGTAAAAGTAGTTGAAATTCCACGTTTATTGATGGCCACGACTGCTGCGAGGGTCGGGCAGATGGAGGGGGGCGGGGGCTGCAGAGGGGACCCCTCGGGGCGCCTGCCCAAGAGTACCGAGAATTCGGGTTTCGCGCGTCCCGGACATTTTGCTACATGGGATTTTATTGGCCGTGTGTGTTGGGTTGTGTTGTTGACGTGATTGTCATTGAGTCGTTGTTGGTGTTGTTGTCATTGTGATTGTTGTAATTTTTGTTGTTATGATTGTCATTGTTGCAATGCCTGTTGTTGTTATTATTGTTGTTGCCATTGTTGTTGTTGCTGTTATGGATCACATTTATTGAACAAACTTTCGCATCAATTACAAAACACTTTGCCCACGCTTGTCTACGCTCGTGGCTATGGGTCTCGGTGTGTGTGTGTGCGTGAGAGAGAGAGAGAGGAAGAGTGTGTGTGTGTGTGTGCGTGTGTGTGCGAAGGTGTTGCTGTGTTCGCAGCCAATCATTGCACGAAAATAATATTTACGCCCCCGGCTCGAACGGCGAGCGCGGACGCGGCAGCAACGAGGAGAGCAACGGAGCAACAACAGCAGCAGCAGACAAAAACAACAACAACAACAATAACAACGACAACCACAGCAAGTCAAGCAACAACAACAGCAACAACAAGCAACACGAATAACGAAACGAAATTCCCTCAAAATAATTCAAAATCCAAGTGTAATTGCAGGGAGCAAATACGACAATGGCGTGGCAATACTAACAACAACAACGACAACAACAAATATTACTACAACAATAGTAACAACGACAACATCGCCGATAGCAACAACTAGAACAACATGATATGAATAAGAAAAACACGTTAACTGAGCAATAACAATAAACTATTTACATGTGTGCGAGCGATGGGGATCGCGAGAATACGAAACCCTAAAAAGCACGGAGAAAAACTCCGAACAACAACAACAACACAGAAAGTTCATAATAAAATAACAACAACAACAAGGAGGTGTATCGTCAAAATAGCAAGAAAACAAAACGGTCTCATCAAAATAACACCAACAACGACGGCTTTGACAACAATAGCCCACTTGTAAATAGACGCAGAGCGACGCGAGAGCGAGATAGACAAACAAGCAAGGAAGGAAGGAAGGACGGAAGGATGGAAGGACGGAAGACGGAGGAGGCAGGCCGACAGACAGTGGCAGTCGGAAGACAGACATATGGCTGGATAGATGTGCGGTTGACATGAATGCGAGCCCTCGAAACGCACGGCTGAGGGGCGGGGCGCGGAGGGGGGCCGAGGGCTGGGGCTCGGCGTTGGTGTTGGTGTTGGCGGTATCGAAAAAATAAAGCGCTTGTTGTGATTGCGATGGCGATGGCGATGGCGATGGCGATGGCGATTTGCATTTGCGAGGGCGAAAACAGTTTTTACTCTAAACACATTTTTATGGAGTTGTTTATGAGTTTATTTTCGCTGGCTCGCTCGCCCGCTTCTGCTTACCGAATACCAAGTGCGACAACAACAAGTGCAACAACAACAATCACAATATAACAATCGCAAGCCGAGCAAAACAACAGCAACAACAATCGGGAGGAGGGCAGCCCGCAGAGGGAACTGATATCCTGGCAAATAAACAAATTAACCGGTCGCAGCTCGTCGAGGGGGTGGCAGGGGTTAGGGAGGGGGAGGGGGAGGGGGAGGGGTTGACGTGTGGAACATGGGGCTGATACGCAAAGTGCAAATAATTGAATACCGGAGCGAGACGGGGCGCGGAGAGAATTTGCAATTGTTTTCGTGCGATTCGCTGACGTGGAGCGTACAATTACAAACGGAAGCACGTCAACAGCAACAGCAACAGCAACAACAACGCCAAAACAATAACAATAATAATCACGTCCAACAAAAACAATGACCAACAACACGAGCAACACCAACACCAAAAACAAAGACAAAGACAAAGACAAAGACAATAACGCGACAGGAAGCGAATTTCAATGAATTGCACGCCGCTTCATCACACGCAAGATCCAGAACAGCCCGAGAGGATCGAGTGGCCTGAATTCGTTTTGGAAGTTTATTTATTTTATATTGATTGAATTTTGGCAATTCATATTTAGAAATATTGTTTTAACAACCAACTGCAATTTGAGTTTATTCAATTTCAGTCGAAAAAATTGTTTCAACACCAAGACCAAGCAAATACAAGAACTCAAAACAAACAAACAATTTCCGAGCGGTTTGAGATTTCTACGGAGAAATTCATCTTCTCTTATTGTCAATTCTACATGGATCAATTCGGCTTTGTATCGATAAATTCGGGATGATATAAAAAAACTCGGATGATTTCAGTGTTATATCAATAATTTCGGTACCCAAGGGCGGCCGGCTCGACATTCCCGAGTCCTTCCCGAGACTCTCCAATGGCAGGTTTTCCAAATTCCCAAGTGCCCACATAAAACCTGGCGCTCTCCATGGTTCGGAATTTCTTCGATTTATTGAACATTCCATTATCTTTACAAATGTTTCCGTCCTTCGAGATGAAAGAGCGCCCGACATTCGATTTGTCGTAAAACATAACAAAAAAAACTCCTGCCTAATCCCTCGCCTTGGGAACCACCTCGCCACGATCCCGATCCCGGTGCCGTTGGACATACGGGAGATAGATTTCAGTTCGATGCTGTTTAATTTATGATTTTATTGTCGATCGCCGCATCGGGCAACGGCCGTAAATTGAGGATGCCCGGCCCGATCCCGGATCCCGGCGACGCAGGGCCAGGGCCGAGACGGGCTCGCATTGAGCTGTAGGAGGTCCGACCGTGACAGGTTCCCTCTCTAGTTCTACGGCCTCCACCGAGGGCCGACTGTAATCCATTGTGGAAGGCGATTGTGGCGGTTACGGTACCCTCGTGAACCGAAAGGCGACGTCGCGTGGAAGACGGAGTCGCCCCGAGGCCGAGCGGGAGAGGGGAGCAAGAGAGAGGAACATGGAGGCATGTGGAATAATGGAGGCGAGGAACGATCGGCGGTCTGTAGCAAGTGGTCGATTCTTCGAGAGCCAGGTGCCATTGGCTGGCTGTGTGTGCGAAAAACCACCGATGGAGCTCGGGGCAGAAGCCGATGTAGTGGTGGCCGAAGAGACAAAGGAAGCCAGCCAAAATTTCGACCAACTTTCCACATGCTCGGTGAAGCCACCGCCACGGCGAATCACGGGCCATTAAATCGAGATTCGGCTGGGATCGAGCGGGATCGCGAGGGGCCGATCAAGAGAGCGAGAGAGAGGGAGGCTGAGCTGAGCTGAGCTGAGCTGAGCTAACTGAACATGAGCAGCGACGGAGTCAACGAACCCGACTATTGTCCAGCGCCCGACAGCCGGACCGACCGACCACGAGGGACGAGGCGACGTTGCAATGGAGCGACAAATAATATACATCTGTCTATATATATCTACGACGATAAAAACCCAACCGACGTCGAGACGAAGAAGACTTCGAGTTCCTGTAGACGTGCGTCGTGGGCCGCGCGGCGGGTGGCGGGAGGCGGGAGGCGGGAGGCGAGAAATCGAGGGAGCGGGGTTCCCGAAAATCATCCATGCCGGGAGGGGATGAGGGAGAAGGAAAGGAGAAGAAGAAGAGGAGGAGGAGGAAGAGGAGGCCACTCAATAGGTATTAATTTGCATAAATAGACAATAAATTAAATTAGGCAAAGCACTCACTAATACCCGCATACAGCACAACAACTACACTGACGAAATACACTGACGATTAAATTGGAATGAAAAACACAACAACAACAACAGCAACAGCAACGAAAAAATAAGAAACTACAAAATAGTCGTAAAAAATTAGAAGACAAATCCAAATACAAAGAGAAAGTATGCAGAGGAAGATTAGAAGAAGTTGAAGTCGCAGATCGGTCGAACCGATGTATCGAAGTAGTGACTGATATTACACGAAAACTACTCGCGGCCTTACAACAACAACAAACCGACGAGGCGGAGGTGAAGCAGCCGAAGAAGAAGAAGAAGAAGAAGCAGAAGAAGCTGAAGAGGTTCATGGCCCGAACCAACCAAGAGCGAGTCGTCGACACGTCGTCGTCGTCGTCGCCATCCATCGTTTTGACAAAAGTTGGAGGAAATCAAAACTGTTGTTGTTGTTGTTGTTGTTGCCCTCGAAGCGTTGAAATTAAAAAGGCCAACAGCCGTCAACCAGCAATAACAATAACAACAACAAAGCCATACATAGACAATGGCCAAGATACCCAAAGCCACGCGAACTCTGGTAGATGCGGGAATTCAAAAACAACAACTACAAATAGCAATATAATGAAAGAGAGAGAGAGAGAGAAGAAGAAGAAGAAGAAAAAAAAACAGTTGTAATAAAAATGTTCGATTTTTGGTTTTTCCAAAAACAACAACAACAACAACAGCAACAGCAACAACAATAGCAGCAGCTCACGACTGAATAAACCAAGAAATCACCGTGAAGTTTTGCTGGTTGTTTCTGTTGCTTCGATTGTTGAAGTTCCTGGTGTAGTAGTTGTTGTTGTCATTGTTTTTGTCAGAAAAGGTTATCCATCTATCTACCTATCTCTCTCTCTCGCTCTCTCTCTCTCTCCCTATTACGTCTCGGACACTGGGAGAAATTCACAAGCGAAAATAATACGCTTTTCGAGCCAGGTACATTAACTGGGCTCTGTTGTTGTTGTTGTTGCAATAGTTGTTCGTGTCGAGTTCATCGTCATCGTCAACGCCGTCGCTATTGTAGTAGTAGTAGCTGTTGTTGTTGTTGTTGTTGGGTTGTGTAAAACGTAGGCCGCTTCGTTATTGGCCAACGGCCTCCAGCGTCCGGGCCTCGCTCGGGTGCTGGTGTTGGTGCGTCGGCTCGTGGTAATTGTGCGTACACTTTTCATTGGTTGTTGTTTGCCGCCTCGTTGTTGTTGCTGTCGTTGTTGTTGTTGTGGCTTATTGCGATTACGCTCATAGATACGCCCATATTTGCTGCCTCGGCCGCAGCTGCTCGCCCGGTAGATGGATTTGGTTTTAATAGTTCGCCTTGTTTCTATTTCGTTTCATTATTATTATTATTATTTTTAATCTAATGCACACACACACACACGCACACACATGCACACACACACAATCCCATGCAAATACATTAGTTTCATTAGTGTTATGATCATGGGCTTATTTGCTTTGCTTAATGGACTGCCTGTTGTTGTTGATGTTGTTATTATCACTGTTGTTGCTGTAATTATTGTTGCTGTTCTTTTTAGTATTATTATTATTGTTTTTGTTGTTGTTGTTGTTGTAGCTCCTGTTGATTGCGCACTCGCCTCGCATCCACGTCTGTCCCGCTGGACTGTGTTTGAAAATTCGATTCGAAAAACCATTGGAAATTCGAATTGCATTCACTTAATTGATGAGAGCAAAAACTTGCACTGGACAACGGTGTTGTTGTTGTTGTTGTTGCCATTGTTGTTGTTATTCGTTTTATGGCTCCTGTTTCGTCACAGTTGGTTTAGTTTTGCCATCGCCGCGTAAAACTTCCCGAGAGCGAAATCGAGTTTCCTCCCAGAGATCTTCGTCTTTTTCTTTTTCCCAACGGTCGGCGACAAGTCGAAGCATCGAGAGCAACAAATACAAGAGGCGGAGCAGCAGCAACAACACCAAAAACAACAGGTGCAAAGCGAACAACGACGAAAACAAAGACAAAATTACGAAAAAACACCTACATCATAATTTCAAAAACAACACGGAGGCTGCAACAAATCTACTAAACAACAACGACAACCTGGACAGCGAACTACAACAACAACAACAACAATAACAACAACAACAACGCTGGAACAACCACAACAACCAGCGATCGTGGGATTCCCGCATGCAGAGCAGGCCGATGGAAATCTCGAGAGTCGTTAAAAAGTCGTAGCCAAACGTCGTCTCGAGCGAGCATCGCGACGTAATTACTTGAAAGAGCTGTAAAAGAGCTCGAATTAGGTCTGCGAGTGGGGTCCGAGTGGGGTCCGAGCGGGGGGAGGGGGAGCTGGTTAGAAAGTACGATTAATTAACGCGTGGGTGGCTGCGCCCAGATTGCGATCGCAGTGGGGAGAACATCGAAAAAATAATTAAAACTGGCCATGAAACCAGCTAGACAAAGCACGAAATAACGAAAAGGTTTTGGGAAAGTCACGGAGTGCAGCGGACTGAAATCAGGCGACATCAAATCGAAATCTATCGGGGAAATTTTTTCAAACCGAAATTCGACTGGAATGACTTGCTGTAGGAGCCCTGCATAAGGATAAAAAGCGAAGCAGAAAGAACTAGAAATTAGAATTTATAAAAATACATTTGCAGCGCCAAAGTCACGGCAAAACCTCGTCAAATACAGGCCCAGAGCCGAGTCAATGGAATTAAGGGTTGAATCAACGGCGAACTTGTTGATTACTTGATTGAATCGGGCAGAGCAAAGCGAAAATAAATACAATATTTTGAATTTAATGGAAATACACGCAGGGCGACATGTATCTGGCAGATACATGCAGCCGAGCGAGGGGCGAGTCGGAGATGGAGAGATCGCAAAAAATGACCAATTAAAAGGCTCGGAATAATAAAGGGAATTCAGTGAATGGACTGAAAAAATAAACAAAGCACATACAAAAGAAATGCAAAACATCGTTCTCGGAAAGTAAGTTGAAGTTTTGTATCTGCCAGTACGCCTGTGTCCACATGCAGGCGAGAGTGCTTGTGTGTGTGTGTGTGTGTGTGAGAGGGGTTTGGTTGATCGTGAGGGCGAAGTGAATAATGAAATTAAGACGAGCCTAAAAGCTTCGACCGAGCCATAAAACAGCAGCGCAACACAAACACCGCATGTATCTAGATGAAGTATCTAAATTACAGGCGGCTTTGAAGAAACGCGCAGATTAATTGAACACGATTTTTTCTCCTCTTTGTTTTTGTTCTTGTACCTGTTGTCTTTTGCTTCAGGCTTTTCCCTCAATTCGATTTCACAACGGCGGCGGCGGCGGCGGCGGCGGCGACGGCCCTTCAGGAAGGTGTTAATTGCGGACGTACCTCGGCGATGCCCTCCGAAGCCAGCGACCGCTCCCGAGCCGGGTCCCGAGCGAAGCGTCTTCGCCCACGAGCCGGGCCGGGCCGGGCCGGGCCGGGGCCGAGACTCGGCCCGGTCAATCAATCGCATTACAAGCACGTAAATGCTTAACACAATTAGTGCCTTCGCAATTATTGCGAATTATTCAATTTAGCGTTTCAATTCAAATTTCAGTTTGAATTTGAATTTCGAATTCACGCCGCTGTCTCGAGGCGGCGCCATCGGTCGCGTTCGCCGTCGCCGTCGCGGCCACGCCCTCGTCCACTCTGCCGAAAATGGAATCGATTTCGAGTGCGAAATAAATAATTTACTTCGGAAATGCTTCGGAGCATGTGAAACGCACACACCCATACACACACACATAGAGCAGTCTGTACACGGCCTGATGGCCAGGCTCGGCTTCCGTCCCGCTCCCCTCCCCCGCGCCATGTACATCTCTATGCCGGCTCCCTCGCTCGCTAATGCAGTGGCGAGTGCGAGATCTAATTAATTATTTCATTAAAACTTAGATTATTGACATTTTGAATTTTTTCCTCCCCCACTCACTGCCTCCCTCTCCCTATCTCTCGTTCGCCGCTCCCGAGCCTGCTCTAGTTAGAAAATGCTTTGTGTTCAACGGCCGTTGGTTGTTGTTGTTGTTGTCGTGGGCAGTGGGCGGCGGACGAGTGTGTGTGGTGCGCCTGTGTGTGTGTGTGTGAAAGTCGATACTCGAATGCCGCTGGCCCTGGTGTGGGCGGCCGGTGGCCGGCGCTTTCGGTCCTCCGCCTGTATGTGCTGCATATTTACACAATTCGCCACACATCGATATTAATTAGTTATGCGCACTCGCCCCCGCCCCCGCCCCCTCCCTCCTTGCCCAATTTCCGCCGTATCTGTGTCAACAGCGGGCCGAATTTCAAAAACTCCTCCGCTCCTCCGCAGCCCGCTCGGCGAATTCATTTCAGCCCATTTCAGGCCATGCTTCGAGTCCACCTCGCTTTAGTTCCAGCGGTGCTTTCGAGGATTTTTCCGAACTGGTCTGCGAAGGTGCATTTGGTATGTTTATAATTTGTCCATTGTTTTTCAATATTATTCCAATGGTTTCAATGTTTTTCCATTGTTTTTATTATTTTTCCAATATTTTTCAATATTTTTTCACTGATTTTTCATTTTCTTTAATGTTTTTTCATTGTTTTTTATTACTATTTCATTGATTTTAAATATTTTTCCATTGTTTTTTATTATTTTTCCAATGGTTTTTATTTTTTTAATATCTTTTTTGTTTTTAAATATTTTTTCATTACTTTTTATTATTTCGCCATTGTTTTTTAATGTTTTGGTTTCGACATTTTCCTCAAAAACTATTTATTAAATGTTCATATTTTTGAAATGTTTGCCTTTCTACCTCTGAATTTGTTCATTTTTCGTTTTTTTAATTTTTGTTCACTCCCACTTTGCTCCAAGAATTTTGTAATTTTAAAATGTTCCTCAAAATCCGAGATATTTGTTTGGTGTTTGTGTTTGAGGTCATTTTTTTGGCACATTCAAATTTCAAAAAATTTCGTTTTTAAAATGTTTTTATAACAATCATGTCTCTCAAACACTAAGAGTTTGGATGCTTCTGAGTCATTCGATTTTCGTCTTATCCAAATGCCCAAGTGTCTAAAACCGAGTTCCCGCAGCGACTGCAACAGAGTTGCCAACCTGCTTGCAGGTGTAATAATTCAGAGGCCATTGTCTTCGCTTTGTTGTTGTCGGGGTCGCTGTTGTAATTGTTGTTGTTGTTGTTGTGGTTGTTCTCATTACCATTTCTCGCTTATTTGCCTTGTTCTGACTATTGGTTGTGCATGTGTTGTTGTTGTTGTTACTGCTGTCTTCGTGGCAAATTTGTAGGTCATTGTTGTTGATGTTGTTGTTGCTGCTGCTGCTTGCGCACACTGCCTCAAGTGTACTATTGGTGTTGCTGTTCCTGTTGTTGTTGTTGTGATTAACACTATTTGCACTTCTTGTTGTTGTGGCTAATGTTGTTTGCAGTTGTTGTTGCTGAGCTTGTTGTTGTTATTGTGGCTCATCCCGAGTGCACACGGCGAAAGTGTCTGTGTGTGGGCGAGTGTGTGTGTGTGTGTGTGTGTGTGTGTGCAGCACTTATTAACCCCAGAGTCAACCGCATCTTAAGGATTT